>CM035440.1:32155423-32757923 GCA_020310875.1 Ceratopteris richardii
ATGTACATGTGTGTATGCATGTATGCATATGCATGTGAGTGTATGTGTCTATGTGTATCTATGTATATGTGTATGTATCTGTATGCATGTATGTGTATCTGTATGCATTTATGTGTATTTGTATATGTATATGTGTGTATGTGCATGTGTGTGTGTATGCGCATGTGTGTGTATGTGCATGTGTGTGTATGTATGTGTGTATGTATGTATGCATATGCATGTGTGTATGTATGTATGCATATGCATGTGTATGCATGTGTGTGTATGCATGTATGTATGCATGTGAGTTTGTGCATGTGTCTATGTATCTGTTTGTATATATGTATTTGTATGTGTATATGTGCATGTGTGTGTACATATGTGTGTGTATGTGCCTGTGTGTATGTATGTATGCATATGCATGTGTAATCATGTGTGTGTATGTATGCATGTGAGTGTATGTGTGTGTGTGTGTTTGTGCTTGTGCATGTATCTATATGTGTATGTGTGTGCATGTGCATGTGTGCATGTATGTATGCATATGCATGTTTATGCATGTGTGTATGTATGCATGTGAGTGTATATGTGTCTGTCTATCTATGTGTCTATGTGTATGTGTATGTGAGTTTGTGTATGTGTATTTGTATGTATGGATGTGTATATATATGTCTGTATGGGACTTTATGTGTGTATGCATGCATGTGTATATGTGTGTATGTGACTATATGTGCATGTGCATGTGTACATGTGTGTACATGTTCATGTGTGTGTATGTATGTATGTATGCATATGTATGTATGTGTGTGTATGTATGCATGTGTGTGTGTGTCTATGTGCACGTATGTATATGTGTGTATGTGTATATGTGTGTGTATGCATGTGTATATATATCTATGTATGTGAATTTATGTGTGTGTATGTGTATGCATGTGTATGTATATGCATGTGTATGTATATGTGTGTATGTGACTTTATGTGTGTGTGTCTATGAGTGTGTGTATACATGTATGTACCTGCGCCATACATTTGTACATGCTGGTGCTCTGGGATTGCTTCTTGCTCGCTCTCTCTCTCTCTCTCTCACTTTTGATCCTAGCAAAAATGTATCAGGAGAAATCTTTTTTTTTTTTGTATTCACAGGATGTCGCTTATAGGGCGCTTTTGCATCATAGGCACTTTGCCAATGTCGCTAGGAGTGTCGCTACTCTAGGATGCGGGTAATGCCCAAGCTTTTGAACAAGGTCTACATCCATACTACTTCTTCAGTTGCTTTCGCAAGCCCTTTGTATTCTGCTTCAATTGATGACAAGCTACTATATGTTGTTTCTTTGAACACCAACTTACAAGCTTATCACCTATGTACACCATGTATCCACGTGTGGATCTTAGATAATCTTGACTTCCTACCCAATCTGAGTCACTATATGCTCTCAACTTTATGTTTGAAGTAAAAGGAAGTGTGGCGTAAATCAAACTTCCCACTAGAGATGGATAATTCCTCATGTCTTTGTATTTTGCGTCATCATATTTTCTAAGCTTATGATTAACTTCAAGTGGAGTTGAAGTTTCTATGCAATTCTCCATGTTAAACTTCTTCAATAGGTTCAAAAGATACCTTTCTTGTGATACATCTATACCATGGCCTGCATAACTGATTTCCATTCCAAGAAAGTATGAAAACTTCTCGAGATCACTTATTTTGAATTCCTTCTCAAGTAATCTCTTTAGTTCTTTGATTCCTTCATTTGAAGTACGTGTGATTATAATGTCATCTACATAAATGCAAATGTAGATTATACCTTAATCTATTTTTTTAATAAGTAGACTTGCATTTGCCTTTGAACGTTGATATTCAAGATCATTGAGATACTTCACAAGCCTATAATTCAAGCTCTTGGAATTTGCTTTAACCCATAGAGTGCACTCAAGGTCCATCCTTTTGATGTTGCATTAGCAATAATTGTCCTTAGGTTGACATATTTGCCATAGGACTTAATGTCTCATCATAATCTATGCCATGAGTTTGGGCATAGCCTTTGACGACCAATCTAGTTTAATATCTGGCTATTCTTCCATCTGCAAGCTTCTTCACTTTATAAACCCATTTTCCAATCACTTTCTTACCATTTAGTTTTGGAACAAGTTCCCATGTTTTGTTCTCCTCAAGTGCATTGAACTCTTCCTCCATTGCTTCTTCCCATTGTTTCTTACCTTTTGCCTTCAAGATAGTTATGAGGTTCTTCATCTTCTTTGACCATATAAGCATAGTGTTTTTGAGTAATATAAGAAATATCATAAGAATACCTTGTTGGTTGTTTCCTTAATTTGCTTGAACTCCTTGCTTCATATTCTTCATGTGTATCTAAATAAACCTAGGTGCATCTTCATTTCTTCTTGATGATCCAACTCTAGATGTGCTTGCTTGCATGTAATCTTCTTCTCCATTTACTTGCATATTTGATTTACCTCTCTCAGTTCTTCTTACCTATTCTATAAATGCTTCAACCTTGTGACTTTGTTCTACATACCACCTTTTTTGTTCATCAAACATCCCATCTCTAGAAATACAAAATTGTTTGGTTAGAGGATTCCATAACCTATAACCCATCTATTTTCCATCATACAAAATGAATACATATTTTTCACCCTTTGGTTCAAGCTTATGTCTAAGTTGTAATGGTACATAAGCATATGCAATTGATCCAAACACTTTACAATGATCTAGTGCTAGTTTCTTACCACACCATGCTTCATAAGGGGTTATTCCATTTACAGTTGTACATGGTAACCTATTCACAATGTATGTAGTTGTACTCATAGCCTCAATCCATAAATATATTTGGACAATTCTTTTCCTTTACCATTGCCCTAGCAAATTCAACCAAAGTTTTATTTCTTCTTTCTCCCAGTGTTGGTTAATTATCCTCTCTCTCCATGTGTGAGTAGTATGAGAGCTTTTCATCATGTTCATTACCTCTAACACTATGCAAAAAACACCTCCAAAAGTAGGAGAGTTCATCAAAGAGCTACAACACATGCACACACACACACAAGGAGACTCACACATGCACACACATGCAAGCAAGTCTCACTCATGAACAAAACACAAGAGCTCCTAAGAAACTGAAACATTATTACAAGAGAAAGAAAAAGAGCAGAAAGATGCTGTGAATGAGGTTTTTGTTCATTTTTATCGATGAATTTTAAAAAGTGACCCTTTTCACATGCTAATGTCTACCCTAGTTAAATATAAGTGCTAAACCCTCGTTTGGGGTCTAGTTTGAGTGTAAAACGATCTTGTGAAATCTTAAACAATTAAGGAATCACTCCTCAAACTTATGGACTCATTGTCTTGAAAAGTTGTGAAGTATATTACAAAGAATGGCTTTCAAACATATTTTTAAAAAGGCGGTTTCTACATATATTAGCCAAATTGAAGAGGATTTGGGGAAACTTAGGAGACCAACTTGATAGTTCATTTGCTTTGTCATCTCTATCTTGCTCCTTAACTTCTATTTGACACAATCTCCAACCATTTTGTTTCCCTTTGGCTTTCAAAAACTACTTTGGGGAATCTCCATCTCCAACAACTATGTATGGTGGTTTAAAACTTTGATTACGTTCTTAAGTTTTGGCTTTGATGATGCAATTCATGCAACCCTATTAAGAAGAAGGCTTCGAATGTTCATGTCTAAGAATGTTCATGTATATGAATCAATCAACAAATCCATCACAACCATGTCCACGTCAAATGTGTATAAATCGACAATATGAATCAATTAGCAAATCCATCACGATCATGTCCACCTTATATAAATAACTCACTATCCTAGTATACATAAGATTTTCTTTTCTTTTCTCTTCTTGGTTCTCTAATATGAAGCATCCCTCTTCAAACACCCCCTCTCAAGTGTTTATACATGAGTTCTTCACATTTTGAGAGAAATTTTTTTTTGGAAGAATTTGTGTGCTACTACATCTTTGGAATGAGAGAAGATCAAATCACTCTAACCATGGACACATCTAATTACAAATATTTCATTGTGAAATTATCTAGAATAGCATGTATTAACATTGAAGATAAATTTGGTAGTGTGTTAGGTGGAGCACAGCTATTAGATGAGCAAATGTCCAAAGAGCTTACGTGTATCTTTGGACATATCATTAAAGAAGCAGAGTCATCAGCATTGGATACCACCACAATGCCTGGACTCATCGATAAAATTAAACTTATCGATTTACATTTTCAAACAATAAAGAGATGAAAACGATTAAGATCGGACATGACTAAATAAGGAGACAGACCATCGGTAGATCCAAATACAAGAGATACATATATGAATATGGGAGATCAAACATCAAATAATCTTTTTTTGCCCCCATATTCATCTATTCTTTTTGAAGATTCAGCTCTCATGGGGGAAGGACAATATGGAATGATCCATAAAGTTAGAATATCCCACCCGAGATTCATCAATGAAGTATTTGTTGCCTAGTTATTCAAATTACATGGTGCTAACATACAAACACGAGAGAAGGAAGCCATGAATGAAGCCACAGATTTATCTATTATGAAAAATGGAATTATTAGTCCACTCGGATTAGCTAGGCACCATAGCAAAAGCCGGTGATTTATTTTCAAATTTTGGAATGGTGGTATATTAGACATGTGGCTGGAGAAAATAAAGAAGGAGTACCTAAACGTACATGAAGTAGAGATATTAAGGACACAGAAGGAGACATACCAACCATGAAGACAAACATTTGGAAGCCAATCAATGGATTATTACAAACAACATCATTTTTACACACGTGTAATATATCCCACAATGATCTCCATCGAGGCAACATTTTGTTGCATTTTGAAGATCAACATGCTTATATAGGATTATGTGATTTTGTTAGAGTGACATATTTACCAACAAAAAAATGTTTTCAGAAGCTACCTAATTTAGAAATATCAACTAGAAATGAGTGGAGTCGAAAGTAATGGTGGACTGCACTTGAATGTATATCCACTAGTCCTCCACCTTTTAATAAGAGGCAGGAGACATTTACAATTTTGATACTCCTCTTGCAACTCTTCAAATGTATAGATCTCAATAATTATCCCATTGATAAGAATGGGATTTACAAGTTCAAATATGCTTTAGAATTAGCTTTTGACAAAGATGTATAAAAAGAGACGACATACATGAACTACTTAGAGTATTCTCACATCTAACTCTGTATGGTTTAAAGATATATGACGGATGGATTAAGACCATATTGAAAATGACCTGTATTCATTTGAACTATCTAGATTAAATGATATAGATTCATTTGCATTAAGGGGAGTAAATGTTGCGGGTTCATTTGAATTATGTGGATTAAATGAAGTGGTATCATTTGAGTTAAATGGATTAAATAAAGTGTATTCATTTGTAATATGTGGATTAAAGGATGCGGATTTATTTGAATTATGTGGATTAAATGAAGTGGTATCATTTGCGTTATGTGGATTAAATGTTATGGATTCATTTAAATTATGTGAATTAAATGTTGTGGATTCATTTGAATAAAGTGGAGTAAATGAAGTGGTATCATTTGAATTAAGTGGATTAAATGAAGTGGATTCATTTGTAATATGTGGATTAAATGATGTGGATTTATTTGAATTATGAGGATTAAATGAAGTGGTATCATTTGAATTCTGTGGATTAAATGAAGTGGTATCATTTGAGTTATGTGGATTAAATGAAATGTATCATTTGAGTTATATGGATTAAATGTTGTGGATTCATTTGAATTATGTGGAGTAAATGAAGTTGTGCCATTTGAGTTAAGTGGATTAAATGAAGTGGATTCATTTGTAATATGTGGATTAAATGATGTGGATTTATTTGAACTATGTGGATTAAATGAAGTGGTATCATTTGAATTATGTGGATTAAATGAAGTGGTATCATTTGAATTATTTGGATTAAATGAAGTCGTATCATTTGAGTTATATGGATTAAATGTTGTGGATTCATTTGAATTATGTGGAGTAAATGAAGTGGTATCATTTTTGTTAAGTGGATCAAATGAAGTGGTATCATTAGATTTATGTGGATTAAATGAAGTGATATCATTTGAACTATGTGGATTAGATGAAGTGGTAACAAGATTCATTTGAGTTATGTGGATTCTTTTGAGGTAAAATTAGTATTTTTGTTTTGCAGATTTGAAAGTAAAACATGGAAAGAATGCCAGATGTGAATAATGACCTTGATCATGCCGAATCTCAAAGGATTTTGTCTGAGCAGAATGCTCAATTTGTGCAATCGGGATTAGCACTTTTATTCCACCAAGATTTAGAGCCAGAGGGATTAGAAGGAGAACCATTATCAATGAAAGAAGTAAAAAAGCTATGTCCAAATCATTTTTTTCGTAATGTTCTCTTTCCGATTACAGGAAGGGCAAAAGAAACAACACCCTTAAATCTTTCTTAGTTACAACATAAAGGATTAGGAGAAAGTCTAATTCGACACTTTGTGCAAGTTGAGAGATCATTACCAAATAATAATCAAATAGCACTATATTTCATTCAAAATTTTTTTGTACAAAATATTCTTCATCGATGTGTAGATTGGGATGATCATATGAAGAATGCAGGTATCGGTTTGGGTCGTCCTCAGAATTGAGCAGAATTTCATAATCAAAGAAACGAAGACCCTCTTCCTCCAAAGCGGCCCTACATTTTGCTACCTGAAGAACTTAACCTTATACATGATTTGTCCTCACAAGGAGCAGAATTATAGGATTAACAATTCCTGCATTATGAAGAAGAATAGATGATCAACAAAAGAGGATTGATGATCTAGAAAGTCAAGTGAAAAATTTACAAATTTTTGTGGATGCATATGAGAGCAAATATGGAAGACTCTCAAAGGCATCATCGTCTTTTGATCGGTTTACTACCAATGAATTATTGAATCAACAAAACACTGAATAGACAAGCTTTATTTTGTAATCAAAGACATGACTATTGTAAAGCCATTGATTTTGCAATTGAATCTAATCAAAGAATTCAGATCATTTTCTTCATTTTGAATATCATCATCTATGACAGGTACCATGTCATCTATTTCTTCCATGTCTAAACCATCATTGTGATCTACATCTAAATCATGATCACTCCATGAATCGTTTGTTAAACTTTCATGAGTTTGAAATTCTCCAAAAGTTTGTTGTGCTACTGTAGAAGCTATCTTGGTTGGAGCATGAAACAAATGCATATTACAAAACACATATACCAAATCATTAACACGTGATCCACTTAAGCAATTTCTTCATTTTGAATGAAGAAAATCATAGGCACTCCAATTACATTCAAAACTACTACTTGAAGCTACTATTGAAAGCACTCTCATAGCTATATGTTGCAACTCCATTGCTTCACCTCCTTACTATTTCCACCAAATAGGACGTGGATGCTTTTGAATCACTTCAATGTGCCATAGATCTCCAAAACATCCTTCTCAATTTACATAAGGTACTCTTTGGTGGAATGGATCCTTTTTGTGCAATTGACATCAAATCATCTTTGAAAATGGGATTATGAATAACATTGAAAGGAATCCCACATGTTAAGAATGCTTTAGTCCATTTAAGATGAAGCTCAAGACAATATTGATTTTTAAAAGCTACAGGTATAATATTTTGTGATTTAGTTTAGACAAAGCATGGTGACACGGTATTAGATCCACGATTTTTACTACATTCACCAAGTCCACTCTTTTTTGATGCAGATGGAAAAAAAGGAGTACATGTATCTCGGTTATTCTCAAAAATAGTTTGAGAGACTTGAGTAGAAATATCTTGAGGATCCTCTACTGTCATTGATGCATGTACTCGTTCTTGCTCTACACTTGGGGTACTTGAGAAGTGCTATGAACTACTCATGCTTTTGAATCTTTCTGATGTGATACCTTGAGATTTTCGTTTATTTACATAACTTGCAAAAATTTTAACACTCTCATCAGACAACTATTCACACATGAGACAAAGCTTATGAACAATGGAGACAACTCAAAAGGTAATCAATCCTCTACTCATACACATAAGAATAAGAAACAAACACAAAGGTAAATATTCTGATGATGAAAGCAACACCTCTCAAGAAAATTTTGGAGGTAGAGGTACAAGCTCAAGAGGAAGAGGCAAAGGAGGAAGACAAGGTAGGGGGAGAGCTCAAAGTTCATCACCATGTGCCATATGTGGCCTACCTAATCATATCACTAACAATTGTTTCTATATCCCATGAATCAAAGAGGTAGAGGTTACAATAGAGGAGGCTATGGAAGGACAAAAGGAAGATTCAACAACAACAACAACAATGAATACACTAACAATTCATACTACAACAACAACAACAACTAACAAGGATGATATATAGGAAGAAGAGACTGCAACAATTATGTAGATGAGCAAACTCAAGAGGATTCACTTCTCCTAATGAAAATGAACATGAAGGAAGGTAAAGTAGATTAACATGTATTCTATATAGACTCAAGTTGCTCAAATCATGTAGCAGGGAATGTAGCTCTATGCTCAGACTTGGAGGATCCAAGGAATAGACATGAAGTTCAAACAAGAGATGACACAAGACATCAAGTTGAGAGTATAGGTAATGTGAAGACTTAAAATGGTAATATGAACCTATTAAGCAAGGTATTATATGTGCCAACTATCACCAAGAGTCTCATAAGTGTAGGCCAAATTTTTGAGAAAGGGTTGCAGGTCAGATTCACAAAAAATGTAGCATTTGTTTAGGATCCACATCAAGGATTCAAGAGGATACCAAGAGGAGAAAAGCTAGGTAGTTTATTTACATTTCAACTCCAAGATAATCGAAATATTGCCTTATTCAATTATGGTAGTCAAACTCTATCATAGTTGGAGATTTGGCACAAAACATTAGCTCACATACATGAAAGAACTCTGAAGAAAATCAATAGGGATTAGAGTGTACTTGGTCTACCAAATATATCCAAACAACACATGATATATAAATGTAGTGCTTGTTAATTTGGTAAATCACATAGCCAACCATTCACAGAAAAAAGGATACATTCATGGAGATTTGTTGGAACTATTCCACATAGATGTATGGGGACCAAGCAAGGAGCCTTCAATCTTTGGATCTAGATATTACGTATCATTTATTGATGATTGTACTAGATGGACAATATTATACTTTATGAAGCATAAAGATGACATGTTTTCATGTTTCAACAAATACCTAGTTCTTGTAGAAAATCAAACAAGTAAAACTTTGAAGAGACTAAGGTCAGATGAAGGGAGATAATATTTCTCCCATCATTGTTATTCCTATCTCCAAGAGAGAAAAATTAGAAGAGAGATCACTACTAGGTATACACAAGAGCAAAATGGAGTGGCAGAGAGAAGAAATAGAAAAATTGTGGAGTCTGCAAGGATATATGGCTCCATGTCCTGGTTTTGAAGATCAATCATAGCCTAAACATGTGTGTAGGTTCATTAAAGCTTTGCATGGCTTGAAGCAAGCTCCTAGAGCTTAGAACCATAGACTTGTTACTTACTTACAAGACAAAGGTTTTAATGTAAGCAAGGGAGATCCTTACCTCTTCATTAAGAGGACGCATTCAAAGGTCATATACCTATGTGTATAGGTTGATGATATAATCATTATAGGAAGTGATGAAGAAGGAAGTGATGCAGAAGTGATGCTCAAATGAAGGAGGATTGCAAGATCACTAATCTTGGTTTACTCAGATACTTCTTAAGTTTGGAAGTAGTATATACAAAGAAAGGAATGTTCCTCACATAAAGGAAATACATTGGAAAAATGCTATCTAAATTTAAAATGGATAATAAAAAGGTTGCAAGTACTCCCATGGAGGTAAACTTGAAGTTATATGCTAATGAAGATGAGCTAATTGAAGATGTAATTAGCTATCAAAGTCTAGTTGGAAGCTTGAATTATGGTACACTAACTAGAGTGGATATTTGTTATGGAGTTAGTGTGTTGAGTCAATTCATGCATACCCTACACTAATTAGAGTGGATATTCGTTATGGAGTTAGTGTGCTGAGTCAGTTCATGCATACTCCAAGGAAGCCTCACATGGAAGCAACCAAAATAATTCTAGAGTTATTGAAGGGAACAATCAATGAAGGACTATACTATCCATATACATCTGATATAGATGTTAAAATCTTCTCTAATGCAAATTGGGCACGCTCTAGAGATGATAGGAAAAGCACCTCTAGATATCTTACTTTTGCAAAAGTACAAAATTAATCTCATGGTCTTCAAAGAAGCAACCCGTAGTTTCATCAACACAAACTGAGTACAGAGGACTTGAAAATGCTACACAATGAGCTATGTGGATTATAACCCTATATTTTGTTTTAGGGTTGAACACTTCAACTCCACATATATTTGGAGATAATAGAAGTTCATTACATCTTTCTGCTAACCCAATCTATCATGCCATGACTCAACATATAGAAGTTCATTATCAATTATGTCAGAGAGAGGATTATGAGCAAAGAGATTCAACTCTCATGTATGAACTCATCAACAATGTGCAAATATGATTGCAAAGGCATTGGATGGAAGCAAATTAAACAGATTCAAATCCATGATTAGATTGCATGAAATCTTGAAGGATTGAATACTCAAGCATCTTAGGCTTGAGGGGGAGCTTTTGGTACATTTAGCAAGCCTAAGTTCTTTGCTAAATCTTAAGAACTACACACATTAGTTGTCCTCTCACATAGAGACCTACATATAAACCTATGATAGTCAATCTTATTGTATTTATCTTCGATAAAGGTAAAGGTAGAAAAGAAGAAAGAATATGGTGAAGTTAGGAGGCTAAGACCACAATGCATGTGGTAAGAAGAATCAAATTAAGTCATCCATAAAGTCTAGGATCACTTTTAGGTTAGAAGATTGAAAATTCTAATTCAAGAAATGTGTATAAATACACATGATTTTAGCCATGGGATAGAAGAGAACTTTTGAGAGGCTTTGCATTGCTTTGGTGACCTTACATTGAGCTCACATCATCTATGTGTGGTCCGTTACAGTCCGTGTGTATCATATGTGCAATAGCATCCATATTTTGATACATTCAATTGAGTACAACTTTGTCTATTGTCTGCTCCATCATTTTCATCATTTTAGTGAACTTGTGGAATTGATTTTGCCATGTGTACTCATCTAATTGCTATAATTTAACTTGGAATAGTTAGAGTAAAAATTTTTAGTGTTTATGTATCAATTTCCATTAAGTTTGGTTCAGTAGATCTTGAGATATGGAGCAAAAATGTTGACTATGTTTGCACATCTTCTAGATCCTAAAAAGCCACGATGAACCCCCTAACTTGTTAGATAAATTTCTTCTTGTATGGTGTAGCTAAATTCATGAAATATCTGCTTTAGTTAGATATACTTCAATTATATGTGTGCAAAAGCTCTTTGGTCAAATCATACCAGTTGTGAGCTTTGAGCATAACAATGAGAACTTCTCTTCCCAAAATAGAAAGTTCTCTACAGTTCTTGCACTTGGAAGTTATCGTTTTTTATGCAAACAATTGAGAATGATGCTCGAAAGGACTTGGTGTTTCTATGTGCTCCATTGTGAAGCTGAAGAAGCATACTAAGCATATGTGAAGTTATATTGGCTAGTGTAGAGCATGTTTTGTGTTGCACCACCTCGTCTTTGGAATCAACTCACCATCTCCTCACCCATCAATCTGTGGATTATTGGTTGTACATAGTTTAACTTGAACACCATGGAGCTTGCAATGAATCTTCCAAAAGTTGGATATGAAATGTGGAGCTTGATCACTGACAATATCATGAGGAAATCCATGAAGCGTAAAGATTTATCTCAAAAACAAACTAGCAGTGTTTGCACGTGATTGCCTTAATAGTCGGAATGGTGTGCCATCTTTGTGAATCTATCCATTATAACAAAAATGGCATCTTCCTTATTGGACCTTGGTAGATCTATGATGAAATCCATAGATAATGAAGACCATGGCCATTTTGGACTAGGTAAAGCTTGCAAGAGGCCATGAGGTTTATGACAAAGGTATCTTAGATCTATTGTCAGTGTCAAAGAGTTGGATATATTCTTTGTCTTCCTTCCACATTTGAGGCCACAAAAAATCTCTTGATATAAGTTCTATTTTTTATTCACTCCAAAATGTCTTGTGGCAAGGTTATCATGAAATTATTGATGTACTTGAAATCTTGGCTTTGTTGGAGGAATGTACAACAAGTTCTTATAATATAATAACCCATTATTTTATTGGAATTCATTTAATTCATGATCTTTCCCTTCTTGATTTTTTTTGCTTGACATTACCAAAAAAATTATCATGTGGTAGAGACTCACAAATTAGGTGGGTCAAAAATCAATCTTCTTGATGGCTTGAGAAGATAGTTGCTAACTAGAGATGTTTTGGCTTGAGTACTATACTTTCTTGTTGATCAAAAGCTTTTTCTTCTTTATTTCATGCAATGTAAACTCTTTTTAATAAGCCATATGACTAAAATTTCTCTTTTCCTAGGTAGTATGTGATTAGAAAGTCAAACCTAGATAAGAACTTACTCGATCGAGATTGCATTTCATTAAGGATATGAGTGGTCATAAAGTACTCTAGATTCTTATGATCTATATACATAAAAACTTTATGGGATTTCCCCTCTAAGGGATGTTGCCAAGTATCAAAAGCATCCACTATGGCAAGAAGCTCTCTGTCATGGATTTCATAATTTATTTGGGAGAGGAGAACTTCCTTGAATGGTATGCAACTAGATCTAAGTTATCATCATTCACCTGCTAAGATAGAATGGCTTCCAAGGCAAAGTCTAATGCATTTGTCTCTAATAAAAAAGGCTTGGTAGGAGAAGGATGAAATATATTTGAAGCAATGGTAAATGCTAGTTTTAGGGTCTCAAAGGCATTTTTTGCTTATTCATTTCAAGAAAATTTCACGTTTCGTATAAGAATGGTAAGTGGCTCCACTATCTTGTAGCAATCCTTGATGAATGTTCTCTAGAACTTGGAAAATCCTAAGAAACATTGTACATCTCAAACACATGAATGTGGTTGCCAATCAAGGACTCTCTCAATCTTCTTAGGGTCCATTAATATTACTTTTTCTGAGACATTTATCCTTAAGATTTTTCCTCTATTTGGAAAGAATATTTCTCCAATTTTGCATATAATCATTTTTCTCTTAGCTTCTCGAGAACTATCTTTACAAGACATTCATGTTCCTCTAACTTTTTAGAGAATATTACAATATCATATAAATATATTACTAGAAAATCATTGAGATGTTCTTGAAATATATCATTCATCATATATTCAAATATTTTTAGAGCGTTTGTGAGGCCTAATGGCATTACTACATATTCAAAATGCTCATAACTCATTCAAAATGAGGTCTTCCATTTGCAACGTTTGCTAACCTTGACAAGATTGTAAGCTCTTCAAAGGTCAATCTTCATGAAGAACTTTTCTTTTCCAAGGCACTCCAAGATCTTTGATATAAGTGGTAGAGGATATCTATTTTTTATATTAGCTTTATTCAATCCATAATAGTTTACACATATTTGGAGAGTTCCATCTCTTGGACTCAAGAAATGATAGGTAGGAGATGGTTGAACCACACCCTAAGAAGGAGGATTAAGAAGTAATCCTCAACAATGTCTTTTGGGTCCAATGGTTCGACCATCATACTATACGTGGCATGCTAGATGCTCTATTTCTCATCAACAATACTGCAAAGCTGGAAGCACTACTTCCACTTACTAATCCACTGCTCTAACCCATGTTTTGTCCTTGTGCTAGCTTGTTCATGGTACGTTAGTGGATTCAATTCCTTCACTTTCCACTTGACATATCTACTAGCAGACCTTCCCACATCTATAACTGGTATTTGTGAACTAAATGGTTTAGTAGATGGAACTTCCATATGCACTAATGTACCGACTAGAAACACCTCTCGTTTCCTAATCACTTCGAGGATCATTCATAGGGTATCCTCCATGTGTGTAACCTAGGATCCCTATCTAAAACTATGGATTTAAGTAGACCATGTAGTCTAAAAGTATTTTGAATAAATAGTTCCACAACATGTAGAGCTTCCACTGACTCTGTGGAAGGAGAAAACTGTGCCATTTTTCTTAAATGATTGACCACCACAAGAATAGCATTCGCCTATGATGGTTTCCTAGGTAAACCCATAATGAATTCCATGGAAATATTGTCCCAATAGTATTGCGGTATTTCCAATTGTTGTAGCACACCTGGAGGATGATCCTCTCTCTTTTATTCACTTGGCATTTAAAACATTGACTTACATAATTGTTTACATCTTTGACCATTTTTGGCCACCAAAAGTAGGTCTAATCAACTACAAACGTTTCTCAATATTAGGAAGTAATCCTCAACTTTGGCTTTCGCCTATCATTTATTGAGTCTAACACCATCCTTCTTCTATACAAATAGAATAGAGGTTCCTACAGGAGACCTTGAGTGTCTAATAACACCTTGGCTAGTGTTTGTTGTTAACCTTTGGAGTTGTCCTCTCCAATCATTTAGCATAAAGAATTAACAATACATCTTTATTTTGTCTATCCTGGAAGTATACAAGAGACCACAACCCCTTCTAGATGATAGAATCCAAGAAATAAGAGGAAAATGGCTGGATTTCTGAGAATAGTGAAGATGAAGAGGAATTTCTAGGGTTTGGATTATCTTGAGCAATACTCCATCATTTTCAATAATCTTGGTGTCTAAAACATGTCATTTTCTCAGCAGAATACAACCATGAAGTCAAAACTCAAAAATGTTACCTGTACCATACAGACGAGACAATCACGATTCTGTGAAAATAGACGATTTTCATCTCCAGTACCATTCTTCATCAAATTCTCACTCAACACATCAGTATTCAACTCTCTTCATACACATTCATCAGAAATACACAAGAGAAGCTCACAAATCTCCATGGGTACACAAAGAATAGACTTAACAACTCAAAGAAACCACACAAATAGGAGAAAACACGATTTTCAGCAGGAAACTCTCTCTTCACTTGGATAGCATGTAAACAAATAACCAACCCTCTCATAATAGAGGAAATTGTCTTTTATACATTTTCAAGTGTCCCTTTTCACACTTGAGATTTGGTCTCTTCCTCTTCTAATCTAAAAATATGCTATCTAGGAGTTTCCAAAAATTCTAGAAAAATTACATAAGATTCTACTCTACATAAGGAAGACTCTTTCGTATTTTTACATCAGTTGCATAAATATTTTTACAGGTTTTTGGCATTTTACAATTATTTTCCATCAAAAATGCTTCAAAAAATTACTTCTTCCAACATTCTTCCCCTCCTAGACCTTTTGGCTCCTGACAAAAGAAATTCCTGCTCATATATTCCAAATGCTTTCTTCACTTCTTCTTTCTTTGATATACCTGTGACAGTAAATCATGGCTTTTCCTTTCAGTAACATTCAGATTATTCACCATCTCAAACAATGCTTTCCTCCCCTGTACTGTAGCTTCTGGCTTATCAATTACATCCTTTTTCAAGTATTTTGTGTAGGCAGCTTCATATGCAGTGAGTCGAGACTTTGTGACTATAGACAAATTTCCAAATATCTCTGATTCTCTTTCAAAAAACCCATAATCAAATGCATCTTCAAAAATTTGTAGATAATGACTGCCCAAAAATATTATTCTACTGTAATAAGCCATTAAACATATTCTATCAGGTGTTTCACTGAGATCAAACAATAATGCATCAGTAGGAGAATTGAAGCCAATGTAATTTAATATTCTGACATCTCTATCTGTATATGTCTCTATGCATGCCAAAATGAGTCTCATTACTCTGATCAGTAAAATGCATGCTGGGTCATTCACATCTTTGTATGTAGCTATAACAGATTCAGATGTATCCACCATATATTTTTTTGTAGGCCATGTTCTTGCCTTTGGTCCTGCTAACTTTGGAAAATTCAACCATTTTGATGGGATTTGTCCTTCTTTCCTTCTTTCCCAGAAAATTGTCCATTCTCTCCTCCTTGCTACTGGACAGTAAGCTGGATTAATTTTCAACTGAATAGGTGCTTCCTTCCATATTTTCCTGCACTCTTTATTTGCATCCAACCATCTATTCCTCCATTTTGGATTGGCTTTCTCAAATAATTCTTTGGTCACATTGATATCTTCTTCATATTCTAGATATTTATTTGAAGGTAATCCAACTCTTGCCAACTGATAGTTTTTGATACTCTCCATGATCATGCATAAAGGTATGCCCAGTCCATCTACAGCCTAATGATGTTGATCAGGATTTATCCCTTTATTTAAAGCAAATGTGACAATCTCATCTTCATATTCATCATGCATTTTTCTAATGAAGTCCATTCTAGACTCTCTGTTTGTCAACAATTTTTGGACAAATTCCTCTGAATATTCTTCTTCTGGTCTTTTATTTTCTGGTTCACTGCCATGTTGATTCCTGTGATCATTTCCCTCTTCATAATCTCCTGTATATGTAGTCTCTATCTGTGCTTCTTCCTGAGCTTGTGGCTTTTCCAACTTTTTCTATAGCTCCTCTATTGTCACCATCAAACTTCTATTCTAAGTTGCCCATATCTCTCTTTCTTTTATCCATTCACTTCTTTCCTTTTCCATTCTTGACTGCCAATCACTTCTCTCTTTTTCCATATCCTTATGCAACTTGTTATAACCCCTCATTGAGGTAGCAACATGTGTACTAGCTTGCTTCTCTAGTTCCTTGACTTCTTTCAATTCTGTTTGCAATTTCTTGATCTCCTTGTGCAATTCTTCCTTTTCCTCTTGTGTCACCTGAACAGCCGTGGTTTCTTCCTTCAACTGACCTTCTTCCATCAGTAGTTTGTTAATTTCTTCATTTGCTTTAACCATGATTTGATATGAACTTTGTAAAGTTCTATATCTACCTTCCATCTTCTTCAACTCCATTTCCAGTTTACTACTCTGTTCTGTTAGTTTTGCACTCTTCTCTTCAAGATATTGAATTTTATTTTGTTGCTGTACTTCCACTTCTTCCAAAGAAATTATTCTATGTGTTAGTTCTTCATTCTTCTCCTGCATAATCCTCAATTGTTCTGTCATTTATTCCTTTTCCCTTTTATGCTCCTTAATCATATTACTGCCTTTTTCAAACTCAAACTCTGCTACCATTCCTGAAATGATCATGTTCCTGCTTGAAGGTCTGAACTGCTCTATGTTGCTCATAATGATCTGGCAGGCAGATCTTATATTTTTAGGTATTCTTTCTAATCCAACTTCTATTTCTATTTGCTTAACTTCTATCTGTTTGTTTTCTTTGCAATCATTCTCCTCTTCTTTATCTTCCTCATATTCTATGACTTGAGTCTTTTGTTCTTCCTGGCTTTGATCTACTTCCAATTTATCTTGATCTACAACATCTTCCTCTTCCTCATCTTCCAATTTCTGATCATCCTGATTCTCTTGTTCTGAGATATCTGTAGTTAGCTTTGTGTCTTCTGCCTTCTGATTCTCCATCACCTGTAGTTTCTCTTCAAAGAGATGTCCTTCCTTTACTTGTACTTCCTTTTCTTGGATTAGAGTTGATTCAGCTTCCTTAATAGATTTTATCTGATCATTACTGGTCTGCTCTTTCTGTCCCTCCTCCTGTTCATCTATGTCCATCAGGTCCAGCTCCTCCTCTTGTCCTTGATCTTTTGTGATTATAATCTCCTCATTATTATTCAAATCATAAAGTATATCCCTTATGCTTTGGTTGATCTCCTTTTTTGTAACTACTTCTTCTACTTCTTGAGCATTCTTCTTTTCCACTATTTCCTCTATTTCTTGAATTTGCTCTACCTCTTCCTGTTTATTGGCTGGACTGCATATCTATACTCCTTTTTCTGCTTCTACTTTCCCTTCACCAAATTTAACATAAGTTTGTTGTGAAGGTTTTGTCCATATTGACTTTAATCCAGAATGCACTAACCCACAACTGAATTCCTTTCTTACTTCACTTTCCTCTTCTACCATTACTGCTTTACCTTTCATCATCCTTCTTTCCTCTTTAGGACTGATTTGCTTAACTGCCTCTTCCTGAACTTGCTTTTCTTGAGGCTTCTCTCTCAAATCTTCAGGTGTTTTATGTTTCTCAGTGGTCTGTGTAACCACATTAGGAGTACTAGGTACTGAAAAATTCAAACTTTTTAACAAGAAATTTTCAATATCACTTTTAGAGTCTGAGGAGAATTGGGAGGATCCTGCTATGCCTGATTTTTCCACTTTTGACTCTTCTCCAGCAGTAGATTCCTTCTGCTTTTCTCCTACTGTCACTTTCTCTGCCTCTTTTATGGTTACAGATTCAACTACTGATTTTCCCTTCCCTTTCTTAGTCAACTTCTTCTTTTGTACTGGTTTCTTTTGAACCTTGTTTTTTACTACAATTGTGGTTTTGGTTTCAGGAGGTCCTTGCAGTTCTTTGAAGTATGCTAACAGTTCTACTTCCTTTTTAACAAATACATCCTTGTCTCGGCTGCCATCATTTGATCATGAAGCTCTTCATAATGCTCTACTTCCTCCTGAACCCAATCTGTTGACTTGAAAGAATAATCTTCCAGCATCTTTTGATATTGTGCCTCATATATTGCTCTTTTGTTGTTACCTTGAGTCAGATAAGTATATAACTGCTCTTTACTGGTTCGAGGTGGATGAGGATCACTAGAAGATTGGACTTGCTTCTGAGCAGCTTCATATTCTTCTTTGGTTGCTTCATCCTGCTCCAATTCAACTTTCCTTGGATCCAGCCTCCTTTTCTTTACAGGAATAACTTCCTCAGATATTCCTTTTCTTTTCATTTCTGCTCCCCTCATGCTGGTTTGTCCTTCTGTTTCTCTCACAGACATCTTCCTGGGAGGACTCTTGATTCCTGTCATAAGGCTTCTGAAATATTGTGCCTCTGGAGCCAGCTTTAACTGATCTTCCATTCCCAATACATGATATATGATCCTGGTTAGAAACTGAGCTCCATCCATATACTTTTTCTGCTCCCAGTGTTTAGCTGCTTCTTTGAGCTATTCATGTATGTAAGGTGTTACATCCATTACTCCGAAGGGCTTAGTTCTATCCTTGTTGTTAAACATAATCAGTGTAATGGACTTATGTGGCATGGTATACCTTGGTAGTTTCGAGAAGCAGAAATATTGCAAAAACATCCTTATGGCATATTCCTCATTCTCCTTTCCCTTGAAATCAGGAAATTTTGAATATCCTGTATAGGTTTCTTTATTCTTTTTCACAAAACTATGGTCAAGCTTGGTTCCCATTGGGTAGAACTGTAAAGCTGCTCTGATATGCTCTGCTTTGATAGTGATATTCACCTCCTGATTATGTTTGTTCTTGACTTTGCACCGGAAATAAGCATCATTACCTTTTCCCACTTCCAACAGGCTGTTCATTACCTGTGCCACTCTTTCAAAATCTATGAAAAAGATAGGTTCTTCTAGTAATTTATGTAACCCTACTGCCTTCCATCTTTTCTGATTGACCGCAACTCTTTGAAATCTGTAGAATTCTTGACTCAGCATAGTATATTTACATCCTCCTACTCCCACTGTGAATATATGCTCTCCAATTATGCTTAGGGTTTCTTTGAGCTCCTTCACCACCTTTTCTGCTTCTGGAATCTCTTGCTCCTCATCAGACTCCAGGTCCACCTTCTCTACCACAGCTTCACTATCCAGGAACCAATGTCCCCTTGACAAGGTGACTGATTCTGCTTTGAAATCATGAATAGGTAGCTCCTTTGCATTTACCATTCTGGATTAAATATAACACATAAAAAAGAAAGAACTCCACCCACATGAGTCACAAGATAATCAAAAAATGCTTCTTATTTTGAGATGAAATGAAAGAGGAATGAAAATAATTTTTTAATTAAATTCTGACTTCTTTAGAAGAACTCAATTAAAGTGATCATTACATGTGTAGCAAGATGTCTAGTGCACTCCCCACTTCTGACAGCTTTTATTCAGGAAAAAGATGTTTAGAAGAAAAAGAATGAAAGTACAATTAAAGAATAAAAATAAAGAATAATAAAAAATAGAATGAAAAATACAAAATAATAAATAGAAACCTGCTATCCTTCTACCTATATCTTGCTTTGTGCTTATATAAAAAGGAAAAAATAAATAATCTTTCTCTTTCTCTCTTTTTTTTCAATAATTTCTTCTATTTCTTTTCTCTCTTTTTTTTTCTTTCTCTTTTTTTTTTAATAATTTCTTCTATTTCTTTTCTTCCCCTCCTAATTCTCTTCTTAGGAAAAAGGATAAGGTAGACGATTTTTTCCTAATTCTCAATATGTTGTGATTTTCTTCTGTTTATCTTTCTGATCTGATACTGAAAAAATTCCAGATCAAGTACAGATGGTCTTTTTCCATTGAATCAACTCTGATTTTTTTACCCAGTAATATTTAACCCTAGATGCCCTTGTTTCAGGAAAAAATCCATCTCCTTTTAATGAGCAGTTTTTGGAATATTTTGGCCTCCATATCCATGTTGTCTTGGGATTTTGATTTGATGAACAGGCCTTGGGTATGCTTTGGTTCCATATTCTTCTTGTTCTAGTGCTTTGATGTTTCAGATTATACCATGGTTTCCACCTTGCTCCTGTGTGTCCAGCCTCCTTTTCTCTTTCAATCTTTTGCAGGTTTTGATTAAATGAATCTTGATCATTTAGTATTTGTATTGGTAATGTCTGTATGTCTTCTGTTGAAAAAGTGAATCATTCCATGTCTGGGTCATGACCCTCCTTATGAATTTCCTGTTCTTCATTACTCAATAAAAATATTAAAAACCTTTTGTCATTTAGGGTCAAATTAAGCTTCATTTTTTCAAAATCCAAAATTACTTTACCTTGTTTGAGCCATGGTTGTCCCAAAATCAATTTTTCAGTCATCAAATGATCTGGCCATTCTTCACAATCTATTTTCATATATTCATCATTGAACCTAACTTTAATAGATAGTGAAGACATGCTTTGCATCATTTGTCCCTCCAAAGTTTTGATAAAAGTTCTGCTTTTAGTTCTTTTTAGATTAAATTTATTCAACAAAGCTGAACTAATCAGATTCACTTGTGCACCTGAATCAAAACCCTAATTTTTTCATTTTGATAATCCATTGTTATCACAGGCAAATGTGCTTTTTGTCTTAGAGGTGTTTCACACAAACAGACTTCCCTATGATCTTTGGTTTTTCTTATCCTTTCCTTTGCTTCCTGTTGAGCCTCTTTTCTAATGTTTTCTTCTTCTTTTTTCCTATTTTGAGCTTGTTGCAATCTTCTCCATTCAGAAGCAGTTAACGGGAGATCATATCTTTTAACTCTACATCCACTTATGAAATTTGGCATGATCTCTCCATCTATGTCAGCTAATTGGATAGCTCCACTGTGACTAATTTGATGTATAATATATGGACCATGTCCTTTTTTCTCAAAATTTTTCTGATGTTCTTTGACTGTGTAAGCCAAAACTAGATCTCCTTCTTGTAGATCTTTTTCTTTTATGTGAACATCATGATAAGCTTTTTGCCTTTTCTTGTCCACATATATACTCATAATGGCTTGGAGTCTAGAAGCTCCAAGTTTTTCCAATTCTATTACTCTCTCTGATAGTTCATGTCCAGTCCAATTGTAGTGACTACCTACTTTTAATGTTGGAATTAGGAATTCCATAGGTAGAACTACATTTTGTGCATATACTAGATTGAATGGTGTGTTTCCTATTGCAATCTTATAAGCCACTCTATAAGCCCATAGAACATGATGAAATTGTAGGTCCCAATCATTTCTGTTTGTGTTTACTAATTTTGATAGTACAATACAAAGTACTTTATTAGTACTCTCTGCTAACCCATTGGCTTGTGGGTGATATGGGGCTGACTTTCTATGGCTAATCAAGAAATATTCAGTTATGTTTTCTATGATTTGGTTTACAAAATGGGCCCCCCTATCATTTACCAATTCAATTGGAAGTCCAAATCTGGTGATGATATTTTCATAAAGGAATCTGGCAGTAGTATGAGCATCATTCCTTCTTGTGGCTTTAGCCTCAGCCCACTTTGTCACATAATCTGTAGCCACTATTATATATTCAGCATGGGATTGTCTTGCTAGAGGATCTATAGGTCCAATGAAATCTAACCCCCATTTACTAAAGGCTCTGGCTGAAATTAATGGAACTAATGGCATATTGTCTCTTTTATTTGGTTGACTCACCCTCTGACAAATGTCACACCTTTTTACGTATGTTCTTGCATCAGGAAATAGGGTTGGCCACCAAAAGCCAGAATATAATATGATTTTAGCCGTTCTGTCACTTGAGAAATGTCCTCCTGCCACTCCAGAATGTGCCATTTCCAACATGTCCAGATATTTATCCTCAGGAACACAAATTCTTAAATATCCATCCATCCCTCTCTTATACAATTGTTCTCCTATCAATTGATATTCTTCAGAGATGACTTGTAGATTTTTTGAATCTGCACCAGCTATTACTTGTTTTCCGTTCTTCTTCCTTTTTAAATCTTCAATAATATTTCCACTCCACTCTAGATTTTTCTGAAACCAATATAGAGTTATGAGTTCTGAATCTTGCAATGATTGACACTTCCAGCAATTATCAATGTATTTTGTTACATCTTGAATCTTATTAGGCCAATGTACCCCCATCCTATTGAGATTACTTAGGGTGACTACCCTAGAAGCATTTACAAGGGTTCCAACAATGAGCTCTTTTCAGATATTCATGTTTCTCTTCTTTAGGAGTGCAATATTCCAATATGCCTGTATTGTTGAGGTGATACAAGTGTCCGGCTAGCAGCATAAAATTTCTGCTTTGTAGTACTAAGTGTGTGTTGTTTTCAAATGTTCTGCAAGGTCCCATGGTTAATAATGGTACCAAAATCATGGCCCATTCAAGAACATTTTCTACTTTGAACAAATAAGTATCTAGCAGGTCATCATCTAGAGGTGAACTGGGTTCTTTAGACTTGATTCTAGACAAATGATATGCTCTCAAATGTGTTTTTCCTTGTCTGACCACAACTTCAAACTCAAAATCCATTAGTAAAAGAAACCATCTGACTATTCTACCAGTGTGACAAGGTTTATTTACCAAATATAGTAAAGCTTGATGGTCCACAAAGAACTTAAACTTGTTGGCCAAAAGGTAATGTCTATATTTTTTTACAGCAAATATCATTCCCGACCCTTCTCTCTCAGTGGTTGTGTAATTTTTCTCTGCTAAATTCAGTTGCCTACTAGCATAAGCCACTAGGAAATCTAACTTGCTTCCTTCTATTGGTTGGGCTAACACACATCCCAAAGCATAATTTGAAGCATCCACATGGACATGAAAAATTTTATCCCACTGAGGTGTTTTCAGAATTGGGGCTATTACCAAACAAGTTTTTAGAGTTTCAAAAGCTTGGTCACACTCCTTGGTCCACTCAAACTTTGTAATTAGGGCATATAAGGGTTTGGCTATGTCAGCAAACTTGTGTACAAATTTTCTATAATACCCACAATGTCCCATGAAAGTTTGAAGTTCCTTTACATTTGTTGGTCTTGGAAGTTCTATTATGGCCTTTATTTTCTTCTCATCAGTTGAAATTCCATTTTTAGAGACTATGTGACCTAACATTCTTCCTTGTCTTACTAAGAATACACACTTTTCTGGATTTAAACACACTCTGTATGTTCTGCATTTCTTGAATATATTTTCTAAATCCTGCAAATGATCTTGTCTTTTTAATGAAAAAGTACACAGATCATCCACATATATTTCCATTACATCTCTCAGGAACTCTTTGAAGATATGACACATCAATCTTTGAAAATTTGCTGGGGCATTGGTCAACCCAAAGGGCATGACCCTAAAAGCATAAATTCCCCATTCTGTGGAAAAGGTAGTTTTATGTTGGTCTTCCAATGCTATAGGTACCTGATTGTATCCTGAAAAACCATCTAAAAAACTATAAACCTCCTTCCCTACAACTCTTTCTAGAAGGTGATATGTTATTGGCAATGGTAAACTATCTCTTATAGTTGCTGAATTCACCTTCTTCAAGTTAATGCATACCCTAAGTTTCCCATTCTTTTTTGGTACCACAACTATAGGAGATATCCATTTTGTATACTCAATCTCATAGATGAAATTGGCAGCTAGCAATTTGTCAATTTCTTCCTTTATTTTAGCAGAGTATTCATCATTGAATATGTAATGTCTCTGTTTGCTAGGTTTTGCATCAGGTGTAATAGGAATCTTATGCTCACAGATTTTAAGATCAATTCCTTTCAAATCCTTGTAGCTATAAGCAAACACATCACTATAGTTTCTGGCTAAATTTCTTAATGCCTCCTCTTCTAGGTTTGTCATGTCATCAGCTACTACAATATGTCTTTCTTCCCCATCTTCCTGAGTGATCATGACCTTCTTGGTTTGTTCTTCATTTTCATATGCCTCCCCTTTCTTCTTTTCTCTCTTTGGTTTCATTCTTAGAAGTAATCTGTCTTCTACTTCATAAGTCTTGAAATTTGCTGGTACATCAAACTGTTGATCTTTGTTTGTTTCCTTCTCCTTTTTCTCATTCTCTTGGTTTTCTTCTATTTCCTTGTGTTGGTTTTTCTTATATTTGCCTGAGATTTTATCTTTTATTGCATCTTCAGCTTTTACTTCTTCCAAATATTGTCTTTTCCCTTTTCTTATTATCAGTTCTTCTTCTTTGTCCTCTTCTGTTTTTGATACCTTTATCATTTGTATTCCTATGTGGAAAACATCATATCCTTCTTCATTTTGAAATTCCACTCCTACATACTCATCACTGGCCATATCCATGCTAGCCAAAATTTGGTTCCACCCATAGGGCTCAAATTCTTCATCTTTGAATTTTTGTGGTACATAGCTCTCATCTTGTAATTTTCTTCCTTCTACACAATCTTCTCTTCTCAATCTTCTTTTTCTATTTGTGAGGTTTCTTATCATATTGCACTTCCATAGTGATGATTCAGTTTCATTCTGGTCTTCCATCTCTGATTCTTCACTTAATTCTTGATTTTGATGTATTTTATACCATTCTTGAGGAGATATGTCACAATAATGCCCATTTCTTAGATTCACTCTGGTTATTCTTCCTTTACTCTGAAGGTACAGGCAGTTATTACCCCAATCTTGCACAATTTGCATTTGTCTCATAAATGGCCTTCCTAGGATAATTTCATATGAAGTGGATTGTGGAAATTCAACTATGGCAAAGGTATGTTCTATTTCTATTCCACATATTTCCACAATGACTTTTTCCCATATTCCTAGGGGTTTCTCTATGTGTCCATCTGCAAGTTGCAATCTCATTTTGGTGGGCATTAATTCATTTTTGCCCCATTTTTCCCAAGTTTGTTTAGTCATGATGGCCACTCCTGATCCACTATCCAGAATAGCTTTGGCATGGTTTTTTCCAAATTGTATTTTTAGGGTTGAGTTTCCCTCTTCTCCTTCACAATATCCTCCTATCTTATCAATGGGAATATACCACAATTCCTCCAATTCCTGCAGTTGTGGATGAAGATTTTCTGGTATTGTTTCCCATTTTTTCATTTTGTTTTGTAAGTGAGGATTCTGTTTTATCAATTCTTCCAATGTGGTGTGATATAGAATTGTACATTGTTTATCTATATTCACTTGGAATGTTATCTGTGGGTTTTCTTCCTGATTAATATTTCCTCTTGTTCTTGTTGCCTCAGATTCCTCAATTGTTTTTTGAGAATTGTCTACTTCCCCCAGTTTGAGTTGTGCTTCCTGTATGATTTGTTTACACTTCTGCATCCTTTCATGTTCTAGGTCTGGCATAGGATAAGCCATTACATGATCTGTAGGACTTGGTCCCTCTTGAATTCTTCCCTTGTATGCTTTTATCAAGGTATCTAGACTCTGTGAATTTCTTATCTCTGACTGGGCTTGTGTTTTTGAGAAGGAGTACTGTTTGACTGTTCCCTATTTTCCTCTTCCAAATTTTTACCCATTCTTTTTTTCCTTTCCCATTTCCCTTTTTTTCTATTTTTCTTCACCTTTGAAACTGAACTTTCATTATGTTCCTTAGTTATTTCTTGTTGTTTAGCTTGTGCCCTTGTTATAGCATTTACATTCACTTGGTCAATGTCACTCAATTCTTCTTGCTCCATGATGTTGACTATTTTTAGTGGTATGTTATTAGGTGTGTTTTGTTGTTTTTGAGGATTTCTTGGACAATCTTTTATCAAATGTTGCCTGCCACAGTCCTTACAATAAGCTCCCTCTATTCTTAATGTAGGAGGTTGTGGAAAATCTCTAATGAAATGTTCTCCCCCACACCTATAACAAGTTATCTTTGGTCCCCCCTTTGAACTGAGGTTTTTGATTGGACATATAATTATTGGTTATATACATGAATGTGGCTGTATCCATCTCAATTCTCCCATTTCCCAAATCTAGGGCTTGTAGTTCTGGTTCTCTCAATTCATATCCTTCCCACTCTTCCTGATATCCTTCATTCCATTGATAATCTTCCTTGTATGGTGATCTTATTCTTGAGTTTCCTTCCTCTATTGGTGTGTATTTAACTGGTACCACATTTGTTGGTAATGGAGGTTGCTGCCCCAGTACAGGTCTTGGTTGCTCAATATATCCAGATTCTCTTTGACTTGCATAATCTCTCTCTTTAATGGGTTCTTTGTTGTAGAAACATTCTTCACTAGTATGATTTGTCCATTTCCTCTCTAGTGTACAATATTTGAGTGTTTTTCTGTCTTGCAAGTGTTGTGGTTTTTGATATGGACATTGTTGTACCAAATGGTTTTCTCCACAATTATAGCATTTTTTATTTGTTGTTATCTTGGTATTTATCAGATTGGTTTTAGTGCTGACTTCTAGGGCTTTAGCAATTGCTTGGGCCAATTCTTCTGCTGGTGGAATTTTGTCTTCATTTGTTCTAGGTTGATCAAATGCTAACAGGTCTTGACCTCTGTTATCTTCCAAGTCTATTGCCTCTTTCACACATGCTCCTAGGTCAGGGCATCTCCTATAATATACTAGGGTTCTTAATTGGGCACTTCTTAATCCTTCTATGAATAGGGATACCTGTCTTGCCATGGAAGGTACTTCCTCTCTAGGACATCTGTCAATGTACTGCTTAAATCTCGTGGCTGCTTCTCTGATATTTTCATCTTTTTGTTGTTTAAAGCTATGTATCAGTGTGGCTGTGCTATGTTTTATTCCAGTCTTTGAGAATTCCCCAATGAAGGCTTCTAGGAAGGATTCAATATGAACCAAGATAATGCAGGTCCTGTTAGGGTTAGACCAAATGCCTCAAATTGGACTTTATAATCCTCCACCTCTTCAGCTCTAATCAACTACCTAAATTCTGTAGCATGAGCATGAGGATCAGAATATCCTTCATATTGATTTTTCATGCATTTGGCTACTTGATATGGTCTAAGCATTCTACCCTGATTTTGCCAATGATGTCTTCTCCTTATAGGAAAATCATTAAATGCTTCTGGTTCCTTTTCAAAAGGATTTGGGGAAGTATGTGTTCTGCTACCTTGTTGTTGCTCACCATTACTGTGAATTTCATGTGGCCTTGGCAAGTCTGATTGCCCTAAGTTCTGTTCCCAAGGTCTCTTGTCAGCACATTGCCCTAAGTCATTTGAATTTTCTGGGTCTTGTGAGAAGATGTATACACATCCTTGCCTATCCTCATATCTACCATCTTTGAATTGAGCTACTGGTGTTATGTTCAGGGGAACTTCTAAGTTTCTCAATCTAATGAGAAACTTATGCATTCCATCCTGATATACATAGGTTCCAAACCTATTTGTGTACATATATTTGAGGATGTTTCTATAATCCCCATTTTCTGTGGACTCATTTGTTTCATTTAAATTTTCCATGTTGTTTTCTTGCCCTAAATCTTTATCTTGCAATTCCCCTACCACTAGCTCTATTTCCTTCCTTCCCAAGTCTTGCTTGGAATGTGTGTATAATTTGTTACCAGACCTAAGGATCATTCAATTAATTTCCACGATTCTATGACTAGAATCGTGTTCTTTCACGATTTTGTGGATAAAATCGTGTTTGACACGATTCTGTGATCAAAATCGTGTTTTTCACGATTTTGTGGATAAAATCGTGTTTGACACGATTCTGTGATCAAAATCGTGTTTTTCACGATTTTGTGGATAAAATCGTGTTTTTCACGATTTTGTGGATAAAATCGTGTTTGACACGATTCTGTGATCAAAATCATGTTTTTTCATGATTTTGTGGATAAAATTATGTTTGATACGATTCTGTGATCAAAATAGTGTTTTTTCACGATTTTGTGGATAAAATCGTGTTTGACACGATTCTGTGATCAAAATCGTGTTTTTTCACGATTTTGTGGATAAAATTGTGTTTGACACGATTCTGTGATCAAAATCGTGTTTTCCACGACTCTGTGTTCAAAATCGTGTTTGACACGATTTTGTGGTCAAAATCATGTTTTCCACGATTTTGTGTTTAAAATCGTGTTTTCCACGACTTTGTGTTCAAAATCGTGTTTTTCACGCTTTTGTGGTCAAAATCGTGTTTTCCACGATTTTGTGTTCAAAATCGTGTTTTCCACGACTTTGTGTTCAAAATCGTGTTTTCCACGATTTTGTGTTCAAAATCGTGTTTTCCACGATTTTGTTCCCAGACAATTGTGATTGCTCACAATCGTAAATAACACGATTTTCTTATGAAAATCGTGTTTTGGGAATCGCGATTTTGTCCTTTGTTCAGAGAATCGCAATTTTGTGTCTGACTACAGAATCGCGATTCTATTCAATTTTTTGAAAATTTTCGAGGTATTTATTTTCAAAATTTTATTTCTTCTATAGAATCGCCCTATCTTGTTTTTAACATGCAATGAAAGAGTTTTCTAAAATCTTTTTATTTTTTTACAGAAACTTCAAAAATAAAAAATCACGATTTCGTGTTTTTCTACTAATCCTACTTATTTGTGCTTAATGATCATGAAGATTTAAGACAAATGCAAAAAAATGGTCTTGAGGCCCTTTACCTTGCTTGCTTGATTCAAAGACTCTCCAAAACTTTCAGCTGCAGAAAGTCGTGATCCTGTTCCTGCTCTCTCTCTCTCTCTCACTCAAAAAATGTTTTTTTTCTGAAATTCCAGACTTTTATAGTGTCCACCAAATCGCGATTTTGTGCAATTTCCACTGATTTTCACTTTAAGATTTAAGACAAATGCAAAAAAATGGACTTGAGGCTCTTTACCTTGCTTGCTTGATTCAAAGACTCTCCAAAACTTTCAGCTGCAGAAAGTCGCGATCCTGTTCCTGCTCTCTCTCTCTCTCTCTCACTCAAAAAATGATTTTTTTCTGAAATTCCATACTTTTATAGTGTCCACCAAATCGCGATTTTGTGCAATCTCCACTGATTTTCACTTTTTCACTTGTCCAATTCCATTCTTCAAAAACTTTATGGTTTTAATCCTCAATTCTTAATTTTTCATGATTAATCACTCTCATTAGCTATTGGTGAAAGTCGCGATTTTGTACTTTTCCACCTCTCTCACTTGATACTCAATCTTTCCTGATTCTTGGAATTTAACTTCCTTTACTTTCTCACTATTAATGAAATCTCTTTGTAATTACCTTTCTCCAAAAACCCAATTGTACTCAAACTTCCAAAAAAATTTTCTCTTACAGAAAATCGCGATTTTGTGCAGAGAATCATAATTTTTCTGTATTTCCTATTTTTTGCAATTTTGAGTATTCTTTTCTCTTGTTTCCCTTTAGTACCCTTTACCAATTCTAGTTCAACCGTCACTTGTAATCTTACATCATAATCACAAGATTATCTAGAAAATCGTAATCTTGTGCAGAGAATCATGTTTTTTTTTATTTTCCACTTTTTGGCACTTTTTTGCTTTCCTAGCACCTGGTCTCTTCCACTCTTGTCAACAAGACTTTTGTCCATCTTCCTAAGGAGGAAAGAAATTTGTTTGATTGTTTTAATGAATTTTATGAATTTTTTTTAGTATTTTGCCCTTAATTAAGGTAAACACTTCACTTAGGGTTTCTTGTTTGGTGATCTATTGATCCTGTGTTCCCTGATTGGTTATACTCTCCTATGCTTTGGCTATCAAAACAGTTTATGAGCAAAATTTCCCAAAGAAAATTGTGTTAAGAAATGCAAATGTCAATTTTTGCAAAGATAAACTCAAACATTTCTCTTTTCAAGATGCAATTCAGCTTTCCTCAAGATTATTACTTTGACTTGGCTACAAATGGATCTTATCTACTTGCATCTAGCTACTTAACTTGACTTTTCCTTAATGCAATTTTGTCATCTTTCCAAGATCAACAATTTTGCTTAGTACTTGATCAAAAAGCACTCTACAAATGCAAGAATAGACACATTTTACCTTATCATCAACTTTCTTGATTCAGTTTTTCACACACCTGCACTTTACTTCAAAAAAATGACATGAGCAACTATCAATTTGCAAAAATTTCAACACTTCTTATTCTCAAAAGATTATCTATTGCTTTCTTTTCCCAAAAGACAAACAAAGAAATCTACCTTTTCATGTTCACATCTCTTGATTAAAGAGTATTACCTTTTCCATGTGTTCAATACCATCAACAATAGAAGATCTAGCAAGGTCCAACTTCAATGAAGCTTTTGATATACTCCCCGGCAACGGCGCCAAAAAATGTTTGTTGTTAACCTTTGGAGTTGTCCTCTCCAATCATTTAGCATAAAGAATTAACAATACATCTTTATTTTGTCAATCCTGGAAGTATACAAGAGACCACAACCCCTTCTAGATGATAGAATCCAAGAAATAAGAGGAAAATGGCTGGATTTCTGAGAATAGTGAAGATGAAGAGGAATTTCTAGGGTTTGGATTATTTTGAGCAATACTCCATCATTTTCAATAATCTTGGTATTTAAAACATGTCATTTTCTCAGCAGAATACAACCATGAAGTCAAAACTCAAAAATGTTACCTGTACCATACAGACGAGACAATCGCGATTTTGTGAAAACAGACGATTTTCATCTCCAACACCATTCTTCATCAAATTCTCACTCAACACATCATATTCAACTCTCTTCATACACATTCATCAGAAATACACAAGAGAAGCTCACAAATCTCCATGGATACACAAAGAATAGACTTAACAACTCAAAGAAACCACACAAATAGGAGAAAACACGATTTTCAGTAGGAAACTCTCTCTTCACTTGGATAACATGTAAACAAATAACCAACCCTCTCATAATAGAGGAAATTGTCTTTTATACATTTTCAAGTGTCCCTTTTCACACTTGAGATTTGGTCTCTTCCTCTTCTAATCTAAAAATATTCTATCTACGAGTTTCCAAAGATTCTAGAAAAATTACATAAGATTCTACTCTACATAAGGAAGACTCTTCCTTATTTTTACATCAGTTGCATAAATATTTTTACAGGTTTTTGACATTTTACAATTATTTTCCATAAAAAATGCTTCAAAAAATTACTTCTTCCAACAGCTAGATTCTCATCATTGCACTTGCATAATTCTATAAGTTCATTCGGGGATAATATTAGGATTGTTCAAAAGGGTGGTTGCACTCCCTCTTGAAGTTCTATGGCACAATCATAAGGTCTCTGCTTTAAAGGATATTTGCGTTCTTCTTTTCAAAAATATCTTGAAAATCTCAGTAATGAATAGTTAACCTCATTGGATCATCTTTCTTGGATTCTTGAGTCAGTATGGCATAGATCATATATGTTGGTTCCCTTGTTATTTCATGTATGAACACTTTGGCACCTACATCTATCAATTTCTTTTGGATGTCTCATCGAGTGATTTCATTCCTTTCACAATCAATGTTTGGATTATGTTTCTTTAGGCACCGCATTCCATTGATAATTGGATTTATCAAACTTGATATTACATTGAAATGTATATGAGAATCATGATCACTAAGGTGTACTCTTAACAGTGCGGTTTCCTTGATATATTCTCAGATGCTAGAGGTTGGCCATCTAGGAGCTTGTTCTTTTGAATTCTCGAATCCTATTTTTCTTTACAAATCCTTCATCGATGAAACATGATGAGGTTCTTGAATACACTAAGTCTATAAGGGAAATGTTCTTAGGCACGATCAACTTGAGAGGGGCAAGACATGTTTCTACGGGTGTTGTTAGAATTACAAGACCCTTTCTTATACCATGGTCTAGTTGTAGAGTTTCCATTACAATTGAACTTCTTTGTTTCCTTGCTCCAAAAGGGTGGTTGCTGTTGGAAACAATGCCAATTGGTCAACACTTGCTCAATATCTTATTGGTCAAACTTGATCCAGCATGTGTTGTTTTGAGTTGGAGTCCTTCTACAAGCAAAAGGGTGGTCACAGTATGAGTAGAGCATTTTAGTAATACCTCTGCAAGGAAATCACGTTGGCAGCGTGGCTACACTACTTTCATCCCAAAGAATCCACCCATGTTCAAGTCCCACTAGCGGCAGTGATCGCATTTGATTTTTTTTTGAAAAGCTTATCAATTAAAACAACGTCCGGACAGTTTTCGCGAGTGTTTTAAACCGATCGGTATTTGGAGTGCTTTATTTGCTTTTGGAGTGCTTTATTTCAAGATAACCAAAGCTATATAAGAAGAAGCATGGGCTCATTGTATTCATCCTTCACCCAGTTTTCAACACAAGCCTTGAGCTCGGACCTCAATAGAGGTGGTGTTTCTTCTAGCACATGGGGCAGCCATGGTGCTAACTTGAAGCATGTTGAGGAGCATCTATGGAGTTCTTCTTGGAGATTCTTCTTGGAGAAGATGAAGAGTGTGCTCACACTCTAGCTCATGGAGAGGAGGTTATCTGTTGTTCATGAAAAGAAGACTTGGTCATTAGCAGCTTGATGGTGAGGATCAGCCATCTACATGGTGTATTTGAAGATTGTCTTCTACATGAAGATTTCGGGCTACTTCAAAGACATTAGATGGTGTTTAACATAAGACTTACATCTTATGTTAAGTATTCACGTACATATTCTCTTTATGCACACAAGTACTACTTGAATTTTATGGAGGCAGTAGCATCCATATCAGGAGGAGTCCTATTCGGCATAGGTACAAGAGAAACAGTACGTATATGCTTTATGCATATTTGGATGAGGTGTTTGAGAAGATGTGTTCACATGAGTTTGAGGATTTCCGACAGCAAACGTGTTAGCATTCTTTGCTACTTTTAAATATGTGATCTTTTCACACACATATCTGACTTAGGGTCTTCCATAGCCTAAGGTTAGATGAGGGTTTGTTGATTATCAGTTTCACACTGATCCTTCCTCTTTCAGTCACTCATATTCACTCTTCTATAACCTATTAGCTCACACATCTCATGTATATTCAGATTACTGCCCATACATCTGAATATGTTTGTTACATTTGTACATTCACTCTTCCATCTATTTCTCATCACATAGAGTGGTTGAGAGTTTTGCTCCCACATTGTACATTGAACATTGGTATATATGATACTATGAGTAAGCGATGGCTTACGTAACACCTTACACATGACGTCTATTCTTTCTCTATCTTTGTCTCATCATTTGTATGATTACGTTGTGGTATGTTCATGTTTTGTCAATATTGAAGATTGCTAGATTCTATGTTGTATATGCTGGACCTATGGAACCATGGACTTGTGATACGAGCCAAGGGCCTACCTCATTTCCAACATTTGGTATCAGAGCACTAAGGTTTTGTTTTCAAAGCTTTAGGCTTTGGCATCAATGCATTCAGGCTCATTCATATTCTCAGGTTTCCAGAATTCCAGGTTTACAACATATGATTTAAGAGCATCTTCTAACATTTGACATTTGACATACACACTTAATCTAGATGAGTAGAGATTTGAGACTTAGACAATTTAGTCACATGTGTATTCATTAGTGTGGAGTATGAAGTTGATGATCTGTTAGCAGCCGAATATTTTTGGAAGAGTATGAAAATACTTTACAAAAGTATTGTTTGAAGACCAAGACTTGATGAAGAGAAGGCTACTTCAATTTCAAGGAAGAACAATGGTTTAGAGAAGATGAAGAAATCAGATCAACATCAAATCACAGGTATCAGTTTCTACTATCAGATTATCATTTGCAGGTCATGTCTTAGAAGAGCAGTTATGAAGAGATTTGAAGGATTCAAGGAATGTTTTTATACACTTGAAGTCTTTTGAAAGTTAAAGGCTACATCAAAACAGGTATCTAGAGGTTTTTCTAGAGAGTTTTGAGAGATCTCTTTCATGGCAAGAAAGCTCATCTAAGAAGACAAATTTGAAGATGGGATGAGTTTTTTTGTTTTCAGCCAATTTTGTGTTATAATTTGGTTGGATATCCAGGTACAAATGTGATCTAGAGAGGTAACTCTAGAAAGGTAATTCATCATTCAGACAAAAGGTTGGTGAATTCAGTCTTTCAGACATTTGAAGCAGAATTTTGATTTAAAAGATATGAGGAGATGATAAAACGTGATTCTATATTCACTTCCATTTGTATACCATGTTTGTTTTGTCTTTTACTCTTAGCCCTAGAGGAAGAGAAAGATTTCATTTGAAGAAGTCAAGAGTGTTTGCTACTTCAAGATGAAGAGAACAAAAGGTATGGAAGAGAAGTTTGAAGATGTTGACATCATCAGGTGGAAGAAAGATGCAGAAGAAGAAAGTCCATCATTTCCAAAAGAAAAGTAAGGCTTCCTTTTTTCATATATTTTCCATATACTTTTCCTATTTTATCCTCTACACCCAAAGACAAGTCTACGAGAACATCTTGTTTAAAGAAGAAGAAGTTTCTTGTTTTGCATTACACTTGGTCATGATTTAGTAGATTTGACAAAGAATTGCCTTGAGAGAAAGAAACACAGCAAATTTAAAAAAACAACTTATGTTTTGACTCAAATGTATGAGTTATATATAAGTTGAAGATTTTTAGCAGGTAGCTTATATGTTCCCTCAAACAATTCTTGGAGTGTCAATACAGAGCTACTTGGTATATGACAAGTTGTAGAGAAGTATATTTCTTCTTTATCTAACTCTTCAGGTAAAAGAGTTTTTTGTAGCAGATGTTGAAGACTTGGGTTGAGGTTTTATGTTTGGAAAAGGTTACCTCATATTCAGTATTTTCAAAAAACTTCAGAAAATTCAGATTGTTGATGTACCAGTCAATTGAAGAATCTACTTTTTATGATTGTCTAGACTTTTGGATACATGTTTGTATTCAAAAAGATGTTCCATCATATCCTATCACTTAATTGAGAAGTGGAGTTAGCCAAAAGAAAGTCAAGCAGGTACTATCACATTTCACCCGGGTAGAATATGAAAAGATGAAGTATCAACTTGCAGCTTTTGGAGTTCTCAAGGTGAGAAGTTTGTCCACTTATATTTCAAGTAGGAGTTGCAGATTCTTGGGAAGGATTTGTTCAAAGAAAAGTTTTACAACTTTTTGAGAAGCATGGACACTTAGAGACATTCAGGTAATAAATCAAACATTCAGACATGAAGGTTTGATGAGAGCAGATTCTACACAAGAGAGATCATTGATCTTGAATGATCATGAAGATCTTGAGTATTTATGAGTCAGTTGTCTATCCTTTTGTTTGTAAGATTCTTAACATTGGAAGAAGTAAGTCAAAGATTCAGATTCTATCAGATTTGTGTTGCAGAGAGATAGAAGAAGATACTTGTTATGTTACAGAAGGTTATGAATCCTATAAAGCTTTCAGCAAGGTTTTGTTATGTTAGGTTCAGCTACCCTTATTCTACAATTTGGAAAGCTGAGGAATGACATGGAAAGCTATTGGCATGTGTACAGTGCTAATAAAAAGTGTTAAGAGATTTTGTTTCAGATACAGGTATTGATCATTGAACATCAGATTTATTGAAAGAAGGAAGACGTTCCACATTTCATAAAGTCTGATATATTTGAAGAATATTGGATACTAGTGTTAAATCATCCAGGGGGGTGAAACATGAAGACTTATTTTCAGCCATATGTGAAAGAATGCAGATTCATACTTACAGGTATTCCTATATCAGGTATTCCTATATTTCCTTTGTCAGGTTCTCTTTATGTTCCAAATTTGAAAGAAGAAGAGAGAAGAAGAATGTTCGGAAAACGTTCCTGTTAGGATGTTCCTGTTCAAGAGAAGGTTCCAGAGTTCTATTGAAGAGAAGCTTGATATTTTAGAGAGGTATGTTTGAAAAGTGCGCACATATATGTTTATACCAGGTTCTAAAGGAAAGAGGTATGAAGGATTTAAAGGATGAAGACATGATGACATCATAGATATGATTTTTTGATGAGACTCATATTTCAATTGATTTCAATTGAGTTGAGTTGATTTGACTTGAGTACAGTCAGAGATGAACCAGCAGTGTTCATAATACACTAAGTTGTGAGTTATCAGTCACAAGTTCCAGGATTCAGTTCCTAATTTTGTTTAGTGTATTTACATGACGCAGCAGAAGTACGTTGAGAAACCTTTTTCGTAAGGTAAATGCAAATATATGGATTCCAGTGTATGTTTTCAGGTTTGAGAAAATAGGAGATAGCAGGTTCAGAGATAGTTCATGCTATATTTGTTTTCAAGCAGTGATTGCTTGATGGGTACACTATTGGATATCTAGTTTGCATATTTTCTCAAGTATTATGGTTCATATTCAGCAAGTTCAGATTTTTCGAAGAAAAGTCAAATTCAGTTTTGAAGAAGACTTTTGAAGAAGAGGTTTGAAGGTCAATTTGGGAGTACAAGCTTGAAGCTTGTAATAGTTTGCAGCTTTTGATAGTTTGCAGATCCAGTTAAGATTGTATCAATATGACATTGCAGGGGGGATTCTTGGAAACAATGCCAATTGGTCAACACTTGCTCAATATCTTATTGGTCAAACTTGATCCAACATGTGTTGTTTTGAGTTGGAGTCCTTCTACAAGCAAACGGGTGGTCATAGTATGGTCATAGTATGAGTAGCGCATTTTAGTAATACCTCTACAAGGAAATCGTGTTGGCAGCGTGGCTACACTAATTTCATCCCAAAGAATCCACCCATGTTCAAGTCCCACCAGCCGTAGTGATCGTGTTCAATTTTTTTTTGAAAAACTTATCAATTAAAACAACGTCCGGACAGTTTTCACAAGTGTTTTAACCCGATCGCTATTTGGAGGTGCTTTATTTGCTTTTGGAGTGCTTTATTTCAAGATAACCAAAGCTATATAAGAAGAAGCATGGGCTCAGTGTATTCATCCTTCACCTAGTTTTCAACACAAGCCTTGAGCTTGGACCTCAATAGAGGTGGTGTTTCTTCTAGCACATGGGGCAGCCATGGTGCTAACTTGAAACATGTTGAGGAGCAGCTATGGAGTTCTTCTTGGAGATTCTTCTTGGAGAAGATGAAGAGTGTGCTCACACTCTAGCTCATGGAGAGGAGGTAATCTCTTGTTCATGAAAAGAAGACTTGGTCATTAGTAGCTTGATGGTGAGGATCGGCCATCTACATGGTGTATTTGAAGATTGTCTTCTACATGAAGATTTCGGGCTACTTCAAAGACATTGGATGGTGTTTAACATAAGATTTACATCTTAGGTTAAGTATTCAGGTACATATTCTCTTTATGCACACAGGTACTACTTGAATTTTATGGAGGCAGTAGCATCCATATCAGGAGGATTCCTATTCGGCATAGGTACAAGAGAAACAATACGTATATGCTTTATGCATATTTGGATGAGGTGTTTGAGAAGATGTGTTCACATGAGTTTGAGGATTTCCGACAGCAAACTTGTTAGCATGCTTTGCTACTTTTAAGTATGTGATCTTTTCACACACGTATCTGACTTAGGGTCTTCCATAGCCTAAGGTTAGATGAGGGTTTGTTGATTATCACTTCCACACTGATCCTTCCTCTTTCAGTCACTCATATTCACTCTTCTATAACCTATAAGGTCACACATCTCTTGTATATTCAAATTACTGCCCATACATCTGAATATGTTTGTTACATTTGTACATTCACTCTTCCATCTATTTCTCATCACATAGAGTGGTTGAGAGTTTTGCTCCCACATTGTACATTGAACATTGGTATAAATGATACTATGAGTAAGTGATGGCCTACGTAACACCTTACACATGACGTCTATTCTTTCTCTATCTTTGTCTCATCATTTGTATGATTAAGTTCTGGTATGTTCATGTTTTGTCAATATTGAAGATTGCTAGATTCTATGTTGTATATGCTGGACCTATGGAACCATGGACCTGTGATACGAGCCAAGGGCCTACCTCATTTCCAACAGTTGCAACTCTAGAGATTGTTCTTTTGTTTGGAAAATTTATTGCAATATGCCTAGCATTCCCACAATAGAGGCATAACTTGTTATCTCTCCTTCCCTCCTTCGCCTATGGAGTTAGAGGTTGGAACCTAGTTACATTTATCTGCAAAGGTTGGAGTATAGAATTTTCTATAGGAGTGGACGAAAGGGGTTCCATTGGTGAGGTCTTTCTTCTACTTGATTTTCTTATTTCCTTTCAAAAAGGTGGTTATCACATTTAATAGATTGGGTGATGTTATTATTTAATATCTTGAACTTCGACAACGTGAGTATAAGGTCCTTCACATCATCTCTTAATCCCCATCTTAATTGACTTATGAAGTAGTCCTCATGCCAATTGCAATCACATATCAATTGTGTAGATTCTTATGCATACATAGAGTCAGGGTGGTTACCTTCACGTAGCTTGTAGAGTTTTGTTTCTACCACTCGATTGATGTATGCATCTCCAAAACGTGGTGGTGAGCTCTTAGAGAAACCCCATATAGTCATGAAGTATTGCCATGTTCTTCTCCAAGATTTGGTCAAACCATGATAATGCTTCACCACAACATTGTTCTAATAAAACTGACTTTGGATGCCTCATTAGGGTTCCACACGGATGTACAATTTAATGTGTTATGAGAATCTACAGAACTTTATACTATCATCATCAAACTTCTTCATGAAGGATGAATTAGGGCATTTATTTACTTAAATGCTTCCTTGATTTTTTTTAAAATTGTTGATTTATTCTTGTAATTGTTGGATGAGTACACCTACATACATGAATGTTCCATCTTCACTTGTGTCTAATGATTTGTTAGGCCTTTGACTTGTTACTGGTGACTTTCAAGTGATGACAAAATCTTTTCAATTGTGTTATCCATGATGCCTCGTATTGCATAGAAGCTATTCTTGCCAAAATGTCAAGGAGCACTAGATTGTGCTTTGCGACTAGAATAGTCACCAATTCAAAATTATAATTTTGATTAAAAGATGAACCATGTAGGGAAAATAATAAAGGAATATGCAATTGATACAAGAAGTGATGGAGACCTTTTAATCTCCAAATGTTCGATTTGTCTTGACTTAAGAACTTCTCTATATCAATAATAAATCAAACTTTACACAAACTTCAAATTATTTTTCCATATATTAAGAAATACTTCTGTGTACGGAGTTTTCTTCATCTTCAAGAGTTTGCTTCAGAAATAGACTTCAATCTCTTCATACTACTTCAAATTTAATCATTCAAATGATACTCACGTATCCATATCCATGCTACCTTTGTGCAACTATATTGATCATTAGTTCTTCAAAAGAACTACTAGATTTCTAGTTTGATCTTTTAGATCAAACCTGTGTCAAAACTGTTTTCCAGAAATGGTGACTTCGACATGGTCAACTTCTTAAGTTGATTTCTCACAGCACAAATCCCGTTTTGCTAAATGATTTTAGCCATAGCTTCCTTATCTTCTAACTTAGATTTAGAGTGCTCACTTATCAAAAACTTTACACTGTACACTGAGATCTAAGCAAAACATTGACACAGAAAAGTGTGCGATTGTGAGAAGTCTTTCTACAAACTTTACATACAAATGTTCCTAATGATCATACTCACAGCAGGAAAGGAATTAGATGATGAAACTTTGAACATAGCTTCATTAACTTCGAGATTAGATGTGTACAAAAGGATTTCTGATCCACATGATCAGACTGAGAGAAATCAGAGAAAGATCCGACACTAACTCATGAAAATTTCTCTCTACACATCTACCTTAATGACTTGACTTCTAATGACTCTCTCTCTCATGTATTTCTTTTCATCATTAACTTAAATACATATGGTTCTGGACTTGTCCCGCGTCTATTACATTACTCCTTATCATCCTAAGGATTATCTCTACTCAAATTACAATAATTCCCAACTATAATGTACATATGTATACAAGCTTCACTTATGAGATCTCTCCACTTTCTCAAATGGCTTCTTGAACTTCAAACTGATCATACACTTGCTTCAAGCTCTTTGTAATCATCAATTTATGATTGATTTGTTCCAACAGCTCCCCCTCAATCACTAATTGTGATTATTCCGTTCTTCTTCACACCTACCATCTCTTTGAATCTCTGTAGCTTAGGTCCATCCAAGCTTTCTGTCAACATATCTGCAACTTGCTCTTTTGTTGAAGTATACAACACTTCAATCTCTTTGTCTAGTACCTTTTCCCTCAAGAAATGATACTGAATTTCTATATGCTTAGTCTTGGCATGAAAAATAGGGTTAGCTGCCAAATATAATGAGCTCATATTATCTCCAAAAATAATTGGAGTACTTTGATCAGTTCCAAAACTCTTCAACAAGCTCTTTAACCATATCACTTCTTTTGCAGCCTCTACCATTCCTTTATACTCAACTTCTGTAGATGACAAAGCAACTATATGTTGCTTCTTTGAGCACCAAGAAACTAACTTATCTCCAATATAACAAAGATACCCATGAGTAGACCTTCTATCATACCTGCCCAATCTGCATCACTAAACACTTTGATTCTTGTGTCAGAAGTAAATCCATAATACAGACCTTCACTTAGAGTCCCTCTGATATATCTAAGTACCCTTTGAGCTGCAATCCAATGAGTCTTCTTTGGACAATGCATAAATTGTGATAACACACGTACTGCATATGATAGGTCAGGCCTTGTCAAGGTAGCATAGATTAAATTTCCTACCAAACTCTGATATTTCTTCATGTCATTAAACTCTTCACCTCCATACCTTCTCAATTTATGATTTACCTCCAATGGTGTAGTTGAAGGCTTGCAATCCTCCATGTTGAACTTGACCAGAAGATTCTTCAAGTACCTCTCTTGTGTAACATATACTCCATGTTGAGTATACACAATCTGCATTCCTAAGAAATAGGATAAGTTTCCCAAATCACTTATCTTAAACTCCTTCTCTATTTGTTTTTTAAGTTCTTTGATTCCTTGAGCATCTGTACGTGTGACAATAATATCATCAACATAAATACACATGTATATGTATCCATTTTCACTTGCCTTCACTAGCAAGCTACTATCTGCCTTTGATGCTTGAAATCCACATTCATTCAAGAACTTAACAAGCCTGTAATTCCAAGCTCTTGGGGCTTGCTTCAACCCATACAAAGCTCTCTTGAGCTTACACACATAATTTGATCCAATTGAATCCATGAAGCCTTCTGGTTGCCCCATGTACACTTCATCTGCAATGTATCCATTCAGGAATGCATTCTTCACATCTAATTGTGATAACTTCCACCCTTTACAAGCAGCAATAGCAATCAATGATCTAATTGTAGACATCTTAGCAAGAGGACTAAAGGTTTCATCAAAATCTACCCCATAGGTTTGGGCATAACCTTTGACCACAAGTCTAGCCTTGTATCTAGACACTTTACCATTTGCAAATCTTTTTGTTTTATACACCCACTTACATCCAATGACCTTCTGATTCTTTGGCCTTGGCACTAACTCCCATGTTTCATTTTCAAGTAGAGCATCATACTCTTCTTGCATTGCCTTCTCCCAATTCAGTTTACCTTTAGCTTCTTCATATGTGATTGAGTCCTCTTCTGTCTTCACAATGTAAGCATAATCTTTTGTTGTTAAGAAAGATGTGTCATAGCTATACCTGATAGGCTCTTTTCTTTCCCTTGAGGATCTTCTAACCTCTGCACTTCTTGAAGTCTCAGCCACATTTGATTCTGGATCAAATCTTGGTTCATCTTCAACATTATCCTGCAATTTACTTTTATAATCAACATCATCAATTTCTTCTTCATACACACTGACTTTTGTCTTTCCTTTCCTTTGTATTTCTTTAACATCTGCATACTCATTTGTTGACCCTATATACCATGTGCTTTGCTCATCAAATGTAACATCTTTGGTGATAAGAAATTGCTTTGTGGATTGACTCCACAATCTGTAACCCATCTGTCTATCATCATACCCAATAAACACATACTTCTCTGCTTTGGGTTCTAGCTTATGTCTCAATTGTGAAGGAACATAAGCATATGATAAACATCCAAATACCTTACAATGATCAAGAGTAGGTTTCTTACCCCACCATACTTAATAAGGAGTTCTTCCCTCCAATGCTTTACAAGGTAACCTATTCACAAGGTATGTTGCAGTGTTAATAGCTTCTGCCCATAAGTAATTTGGACAATTCTTTTCCTTCATCATTGCTCTTGCAAAATCTACAAGAGTTCTATTTCTTCTTTATGCAACTCCATTTTGTTGAGGAGAGTACCTGCAAGTTACTTCTCTTTTTATACCTGCAATCCACAAATAATCATCAAAATCTTTAGAGAAATACTCTCCCCCTCTATCTGATCTCAACCTCTTAAGCTTTTGTCCTGTAATCCTTTCTGCATAAGCATGATAATGCTTGAATGTCTTGAACACTTCTCATTTGTAAAGTAATCCATCTGGTTGCATCATCAACAAACAACACATAATATTTGGATCCATTTATAATATAGTCCCTTGAAGGACCCCACACATCTGTATGAATCAATTCAAGCATAGTTGAATACTTATATCCTGATTTATTGTATGAACTTCTATGTGCTTTACCTAATTGACAAGCTTCACACTTGTACACCATGTGTTGCCCTTCAACTTTTGGCAAACCAAGCACCACATCATTCCTTGACATTTCCTTTATGGCTCTCTCATTGAAATGGCCTATCCTTTTATGCCATAGGTCTAACTCAGACATCTTTTGACTTCCATAAGTAAACAAGGCATGTCCCACATTACCTTGGACTTTGAGAGTAAACAACCTTCCTTCCTTTTTACCTGCAATGATGTTTCTATATCCCTGATTTGGATCTTGCACATAAACACCATCATTTGTGAATCTGACTTCATATCCTTTCTCCACAATTTGCCCTACACTTATCAGATTTTTAGGAATAGTAGGAACATAAAGTACCTTGCTCAAGAGTGTACTTCCATTCTTTGTCTTCACTGATCCAATACTCTCCAACTTATGCTTGGTGTTGTCACCTCTTTGAACTGTATGTCCATTCACTTTTGCTTCCATATCAGTCATCAATGATATATTGCCACTCAGATGATTACTACACCCTGAGTCAATATAAAACACCCTTTGATCTTCTCCTACTGCCTCATGAGTTGCATTCAAGATGAGAGTCATGTCATCCTTCTGATCTGATGCATAATTATAATTATTGTTGTTGTAGGACTGAGGTTGAAAGCTTCTTCCACCTCCTCTAGCATATGATGTCCTACCACCTCTTCCTATGAAATTGCCTCTCTGATTTCTGCCTCCTCTACCTCTTTGATTAAAACGCTGATTATTGCTTCCACCATTTTGATTGTTATACCAACAATCATTTGCCAAATGATTGGTTCTACCACAAATCCAACAAGCTTTAGTATTGTCTTTGTTCTTACCTCCTCTACCTTTACCTCTGAAGTTCATCCTTCCTTTTGTAAAGTTAGCTTGACTTGAAGTTCCTTCATCATCAGTTGACTGCTTTCCTTTGCCATTCTTTTTATTGTCCTTGGAATACATAGCTTGACTTGCACTCCTATCATTGTCTCCCTTAATGTCCTGCTCAAAAGTTAGCATGTGTCCTAGCAATTGATTAAGATCAGGAGTAAAGTGGTCAAGTGACAGTTCTATGGACAAGATGAAAGGCTTCCACTTCTCATCTCCTCTCAGACCTGTAAGTATTTGCCTTACCAACTTAACCTCTTCAATGTCTTCATCTACTGCTCCCAAGCTATCTGCAATATCCTTCATCCTTGCCACATAATCAGAAATTGATTGTGAGCTCTTCTTCTTGAAAGTTGTGAACTCTGCCTATAAGGAAGACTTCCTAGACTTGGTTGTATTTTGGAAATGCTCTTCCAAAGCATTCCACACATCTGTTGCACTTTCTAATCCTTTGATGTGAGGTAGAAGATAATCATTTATAGCCATGTAAATGATACTCCTAGCTTGAGCATCCTTTCTCATCCAATTCTTCAAATCTGCAAGCTCTTCCCTTGTTGGAATACTAGGATCTCCAAACTCAGGCTTTTCTTCTTCTCCTATGATGAATGCCATCAAGTCTTTGCTCATGAGGTGTGCCTCCATCCTCATAGACCAAGCTGGATAGTTCTCCCTATCTAGCTTATCAATCTGCAAGCTTTCTCCCATCTTTGATCTTTTGTGTTTGCAATTACTATGATTTATGATAATACAGTGTACCTTTGATATGAAGCTTTAATTCTTCTTGATCCTTCAAACTCGTGCTTTGTACTTCTGCTGGTTATCTTCAAGAATTTGTCCTTGTCCACCTTCAATTAGAAGGAACATCAATATCTACAGCAATCGGGACTTCCAATGCCTTTACTTCACTTGTATTGCACCTTCAGCTCTGATACCACTGATGGAGACCTTTTAATCTCCAAATGTTTGATTTTTCTTGAGTTAAGAACTTCTCTATATCAATAACAAATCAAACTTTACACAAACTTCAAATTATTTTTCCATATATTAAGAAATACTTCTCTGTATGGAGTTTTCTTCATCTTCAAGAGTCTACTTCAGAAATCGACTTCAATCTCTTCATACTACTTCGAATTTACTCATTCAAATGATACTCACGTATCCATGCTACCTTTGTGCAACTATATTGATCATTAGTTCTTCAAAAGAACTACTAGATTTCTAGTTTGATCTTTTAGATCAAACCTGTGTCAAAACTGTCTTCCAGAAATGGCGACTTCGACATGGTCAATTTCTTAAGTTGATTTCTCACAGCACAAATCCCATTTTGCTAAATGCTTTTAGCCATAGCTTCCTTATCTTCTAACTTAGATTTAGAGTGCTCAATTATCAAAAACTTTACACTATACATTGAGATCTAAACAAAACATTGACACAGAAAAGTGTGCGATTCTGAGAAGTCTTTCTGTAGACTTTACATACAAATGTTCCTAATGATCATACTCACAGCAGGAAAGGAATTAGATCATGAAACTTTGAACATAGCTTCATTAACTTTGAGATTAGATGTGTACAAAAGGATTTCTGATCCACATGATTAGACTGAGAGAAATCAGAGAAAGATCCGACACTAACTCGTGAAAATTGCTCTCTACACATCTACCTTAATGACTTTACTTCTAATGACTCTCTCTATCTCATGTATTTCTTTTCATCATTAACTTAAATACATATGGTTCTGGACTTTTCCCACATCTATTACATTACTCCTTATCATCCTAAGGATTATCTATACTCAAATTACAAGAATTCCCAGCTGTAATGTACATATGTATACAAGATTCACTTCTGAGATCTCTCCACTTTCTCAAATGGATTCTTGAACTTCAAACTGATCATAGACTTGCTTCAAGCTCTTTGTAATCATCAATTTGTGATTGGTTTGTTCCAACAAGAAGTTCAACAAATCAATGATATAAGATATCCCACAATCCAAGACCAAAGGTATGAAGCAAGATATGTGGGTTACAAGAACTCCCTTGAGGGACACAAACTAGGTACAAAAAATAAATGGAGAGGATCTTATACCATGAGATTACAACAAGATAAGAAAAGATGTCCACGATGCTAGACTAGACAATACTACAACAAAGAACAAGACTAGAACTCAAATAAGAACTTGGAAAGTACTTACTTGGAGATCGTGATTCCTTGAACTCCAAAGATTGCCATTCCCAAGACTAAGAATGTGTGAGACTGATCCCCCCCTTATATATGTGTTCAAGTGATCTTACAAAGTGATGATGTCCTCCATGACCGAAACATGCCAAAACAGGACCTCTCAATGTCAAAACCAAACTAGTAGATAGTTGATCTTAGGGTTTTGCACATTCCAGACATTATGGATGCATTAATTTCCCAAAATGTTGAGGCAATCATAAGATATACAAAGTCACATGGAATCTATGATTCAAGATGGTTCCCTCTGTGTCCATTGTTAGACCATCATGCTTGCATCATGCTTGAGGAAAAGTTTCTCTATTCCATATTGGAATGAGTCGTAGTGATAATTTATTTCTTGAGAAGTTTTTCATCGATGAGAAAGCTCATTCATAGTATTTCATAAAGATATCTTATGGATATCTTATTCATGTAGAAGCTTAGAGTCTTTACTCTTGTAAAAGAATAAAAGGAAAAGATCAAGAATCCACAATTTTGGAGGTTTGGTAAAGTTGGTGATCAATCAGTCATCAAATCAAGATCTAAAAGAAGATTTCTACTTTTCCTAGATCATAGGAAGTGAGTTCCTCATCACAAGTAACAAGCCTTGGGAGCTTATTCAAATTAAAATCATTGTAGAAGAAATCGTGGACTTCACATAGACTCTATATAAAGACTTTATATAGACTCATAAACATTTGTATTATAAGTTAGATCAACACACATACACATTTTGAACTTCAACTTTGTTCTTCATCAATATCTACATCATCATCTTCAACCACATCCAAGTTGTAGGAGCTAGTTCTCTCTCCATAGTGATCCAAACTTGATGAATGAGAAGTTATTGGATAGATAACAGTTTCAATTTCATGTTGACAAATTTTGTAGCACGTGGTTAAGTAAATTTTGAGAAATAAGAAATTTAAGTTCTCGAACTCTATCTCTGTAGATAGAGCCCGAGAACTTAAATTTATGATAATTCCTTCTCTTCTGCATTTTAGATAATCAACCCTATGTGTGACATTCCTCTAATGGGGATTTTATCAATTGTAATCAGGCTGGCTACTATGAGCATTTGAAGTTGTATGATTCAACCCAAAATTAGAATGTTCCCTTAACTAATCATTGTGCAAACTTATCTATCTTGCATCTACCATTTATCATTGGTCCTCCAAAGTAAATAGAGTTCTTATTGCATCCATTCAAAGGAGAAGACACACAAGAGAGGATAGAGAAACTCACACTTCGGTGTGTAAGGGATGCTCAAGCAAGGTCATATATACTAAAATCTATCTATGATTTCTCATTACCACATCTTAAAGGATGAAAAACATCTCAAGAGACTTGGGATGAAATTGAAACCTTTTTTTCTTATAGTATCATAGCTAGGAAGAACCATCTATGGAATGTGAGAAGTGGAGAATGACATGCCTGTGACTCACCTCTTAGCCTATTTATAGCCCTTGCCTAGTCACCATCTAGAGTTCTCTCTAAGATCCCTCTACTCATCTGGCCATCATGAGTAGGTATCTTGTATGAACTCTCTGGCTTTTGGCCTTGGCTATCCCCCAATCAAGGAACTTCTCATTCCTCTAGGCATGTACATCTTTAGAATATAACACTCTCTCCCCTTTCTAAAGATCATTGTCCTCAATGATATAGAAGGAGCTATAAATTTGGGAATCAAAATATGTGATTCCAAATAATAAGAGTAGAGTGTGCTAGGTGTGTGAAATACTAGATGCTAAAAAAGTAGACAATCTATAATTTCCACCAATAAATAGTAGTCCTTGCCTTTGGCATACTATAGGAATCCCTCTCAAGCCCAATGAGTCCATATGTGCACAACATAAGTACTTGGAATATTCTCGGACTCCTTATGCCTAGACCTTGACCACTAACTTATGATCGCTTGTCACCTGTAGAGACCTTAGCAACTTGCTCTTGTCTCCATGAAATAGCCACTAACACCCTATCACATGGTATAATCTTGCAAAATCATTTACTCCACTAGATAATGAAAACTATTATGCTGATCCAAATTAATGTGAACTCTTTACCTAGCTAATGATCATAAACAATCATATATTTTGTTTGGAGCATGATCCACTAATCAATGGATCAAAACAGATAGGTAGGAGTTGATCCAAGAACAAAAGACTTGCTATTTTTGTTCCTACACCCATTCAATTGGCATGCTCCACATTCATGTGTTGCTTGGCGACATTGGGAATGCCAAGCACACTTTGATCCCTACATATTTGCTTCAAATTTCTTTCTCCTATGTGTCCTAGCCTTTTGTGCCATATTTCTAACTTAGATAAGGTTTGATCTCTATAATTGAATAGTGATATGTTCCTTGTGTCTTCAATCTCAAATGTGAATAATCTACCACACTTCTCACCTTTAGCAATCCTTTTGAAGCCTTGTTGAGCGTCTTCCACATATGCTCCATGCTTAGTGAATTTGACCTGTAAATCTTTCTCGATAATTTGTGCAACACTAATTAGGTTTTTGGTTATAGTTGGCACATAAAAAACTTTACTCAAAAGGTTCATGCTACCATCAGATGTTCCAACATTTCCAATTTTCTTGACTGAGTGTTTAGTACAATCTCCTTTCTGAACTTCATGATTCCCTTTGGGTTCTTCAAGGTCAGATATAAAGCTACATTTCCGATCACATGATTGGGTCAATGTTGAAGCATTCTTTTGTGGCATGGTTGGTGAGACCACAAATGTTGCAAGGTGAATTGTTGTAGGATCTCCCCCTGCCTTGCTTTCATCATCTGCACCTTCCTCTAGCACCTCTTCCTCTTCCCGCATAATTAGCTTGAGAGGTACTAGCCTCTTCTTCATTTTTCTTGCTTTTACCTTTATCCTTAGCTTTATTCTTATCATATAGAGGGAAGAAGATTGGTTACCTCTAGAGTTGTCACCATTCTTATTGAGCTTTGTCTCATGGGTGAAGAGTTGCCCCATCAAGGTGTTGAAGTCAAGTATTTGCATAACCATGTCTATCTCCATTGCTGTGGTGAAGGACTCCCACTTATCATCAACTTTGATACCATTAATGATCTACCTTACGATGTCTTCTTCTTCTATCTCCTCTCCAATGCTTGCAAGCTGATCAGCCACATCTTTCATATTGGTTACATAATCAACCACTTCTTGCTTTGGTTGTTTCTTTAGAGTTGTAAATTCCATGCATAACTGATTCTTCCTAGCTCTTGTGATGAGAGTACTTCCCAAGTCTCTTGGGATGTCTTGCAATTCCTAATGTACGGTAACAAGAAATCAGAGATTGAGTTTAATAGATAAGACCTGGCACGTGCATCCTTTGCACACCATGTGGTCAACCTTTCTTGCTCTTCCCTTGTAGGTGATGCTTGCTCCTGAAGATTGGCATTTCTTCATCTCTTGAGATGTATACATATAGGCTTCTCCCTTGAAGGTAGGCTTGTAGCCGTAGTGACCGTGCTGAGTAGTTGTTTCTATCCAATTTGTCAATTAATGATGGAAATCCATCTCCCATCTTGCTTGTTCTTGTTTTGATACCGTTGTTGGAGGAGATGGTGGATAGTCTTCAGAGATGAACTCGTGTTGCTTGATCCTGCTTCACATCTACTAAGAATGACTATTGGAGAGTGTAGTGGGCCTCTTTAGCTAGCTAATGATCATAAATAATCATATATGTTGCTTAGAACATGATCCACTAATCAATGGATCAAAACAGATAGGTATGAGTTGATCCAAAAACAAAAGACTTGTTATTTTTGTTCCTACACCGGTTCAATGTTTTGAATAGTTCTCTGAGTACAATAGCAATTGGCGTAATTCCTTTTGGGAAACTCTATTTAGCTTAGTAAGCTATCAATCATGAGTGGTTTCATAAAAAATGATGGACTACACATAAAGAAGGATGTTTAGCAAATCATAAGACCATCCCAACAATTTCGGGGTTCAACAGTGAATAGACCAATGAGCAAAGATGAGTTAATATTTCAGGATCCAAAAAGGTAATGCTAATGAAACTTTGTAGTCATGTACTAGACATTATGCTGAATCTACCATGCTTTAAATCATGACAAATGATCAATCATGCACTTAGAACAAGCTCAAAGAAATCACTCTTCTGATGGAGTTATAGCAGAGAGGTGAAATGAGAATGTAATAATCATATATGTATTAAATCATATACAAATACAATGTCATTGGCAATCATACATTGCTCAATGTGTGAGAGCTGAATGTGCTATGAATCTCCCTCAAAATGAATCTCTCACTTCACAATGAATCTCCCTCAAAATGATCTCATGGGCTAGAGATACATGTGAGTCTTTTTTATCCTCTTCTTATAGTTGTACTTGGAGATCTACCTAAAAGTGAATCCTAAAGTATAAGATAGATTCCCTCATCACTCATCAACCAAATGAGTCATGATTTTAGAGCTTCCTAACTTCATGTGGATGTGTACCACTTTTACAAAGGTAAATGTGAAGAACTTTTTACAAGAGGTTGACCATAGGAAGCCTTGCATATGTTATGTCAATAAATCAAGTATCAGCTAATCAACCAAGTATGTGGGCTTGGTTTTAATTGCACCAACAGCTATGTCCCAATCTCTGTGGAAAAAATACTAAAGATAAATGGAAATATTTTACAAATAGTGCTTAATCTCCAAGCTCAAGTAAATCTGCTTGATTTACTCATTGTAATGAAATCAAACTCAAGAAAGTCTCATCGTGATCCAAACTTTGAATCCAAGATGATAATCTATTAATGATCCAGACTATGGACCAAGATGTCAATCTATCACATCCAAACTATGGATCAAAATCTCGATCTATCATATATAATAATCCAAATTATGGATCAAAATCTCTCCCATACGGAGTAAATCCCAATCGACTTTGTGGAAATAAATCCATCATGCCAAGTGAATACATGCTAAAAAAAGTATAGAAATTAGTGCATTAGGGTGAAAAACGTCCAAAAAAGGGCCGTGTAAGGATTTCAATTAGTTGTGCTTAATCTGGATTAAAGTTGTCAAATCATTTTAAAAAAATTCCGTGTAAGCGCATTTAAAATGTATCTTGTGAAAATTTTGAAGAGAGAGAAACTCGTGTGATAATCATGAAAATTATGTGTGATATCTTATGCCTCGAAGTTTGTGCTCATCGGGCGTTCATGAAAATTTGAATTTTCCTCTTGTTCACGGACCTATATAATGTGTGCTTATGACGTTTTTCACTTTTTTTACTCTACTTTCCATAGCAGGCATGTTTCTCTCTTTCATGTAATTTTAGACACTTTTGCATCACTCTTTGTAGTAGACCATGGAGAACCTCAACCCAAACACTCTCACTCAACTTTCAACCAGCCAAAATCATTGTGATAAGTTCCATATCAACATTGCAATTATTCATGAGCATGCAATGACAAGAAAGGTATGCCGAAGGGCTCTTCAACATTCTAAAGTGGATGGATTGCAGAAAGAAGGCAAAAAACATATCGATATATGGGAAAATGGATTTGTTTATCCATTGGATCCACAAACTGGAAGGAATCCCCCTTTTCATAATCTTCATGATCCAATTAGATTTGTAGGCTCTAGGAGATTTCAAGGAATTATCTACAATACATAAACTATTTACAAAACACACTACATTAGAGGGATTTTCATTAAAAAATGTGAATCTCTACTTTCAGAAATGGGATTTCATGGTGGTGATGTTCATGTAAGAAAAGGTCCAAAGCTTCTACAAAATATAGGTAATGTACTACAGGATGTCTCAATGGAAGGTCCAAAAGCAAGGAGATTCTTCAGCAACCATGATGACAAACAACTAAATGCCATGTGGAATTGCTGGAAAAAATTTTGTGAGTTCACGACTAATGTAAAAAGCAAACCAGAAATAGCAAAAAAGAGAATGGAGGTGTGGGCAAACTAGATAATTTTTAAAAAATCATGAGGCAGTAGGTAACATCAAATAGCTATGCGACAGATTTCAGAAAGGCGACCATAGAGCTTATAGAAACCATCATAGAGGCATGGAGTGCCAAACACATAACAAACTACTTGGTGAGTTTCAAAGATAATTTACTCAATTTATTTTTCTTTAATTGAAATAAACATCTGATGAAACTCTTATGTTATTCCAGCATATTCTTCTTGTGCATGGTGCATTCTTTACAGAAAAGGAAACACTTGCCAAATGGAACACCCAAGGCATGGAAAAATCTCATTATCAAGCAAGGACAAGCTTCTTTAGGTGCACAAGGAAAGGAGGAGGAGTAACAAAAAGTAATGCCTCCAAAGAGCTTTTTGATTGGTTCTTTATAAGACAATTACAAAGGAGCTCATGCCAAATATTGTCATCAAAAGAATAGGACTATCACTAGACAAAAACATCATGGATCAATATCACAAAATGAAAAAGATTACATTCCAGAGCAAGCCTTAATATTTGCAATGTCTTTTATTTCTATGTATGTACATTTCATGATGTAATAAGCTTTGAAAAGATTGAGTCTTTTGAATGAGCTTGAATTTGGAAAATCTACCTTCAAATAGATTTTTGATTGATTTTTGAGAAGAAAATTACAAAAGAGCTCATGAAAAATATTATCATCAGATAAATAGGACTTTCACTAGAGAAAAACAGATCATGGATCAATAAGGATTAATATTAGGACATGGATTAATTACACAAAAAAAGATTACATCCTTCATATTTGCAATGTCTTGTATCCCTTTGGGCAATAAACATGTGTATCTATGTACATTTCATGAGTAATAAGCTTTGAAAAGAAATATATTTAATCCTTCTTGAGTGTTTTGAATGAGCTTGGCTCTAGCAAATCTCCTCTATATCTGAGGTACTCTTTTCTCTTGTAGCCAACAATACTTTTAACATCTGACACCCATGCAACCATTGCATAGCTTGAGTAAGAAAGGAAGTAGCCTACCCTTGAAGCATTGAATCCTAGGGCATATCCAAAAATTCTAAATGCAGCTATTCTTTCAAGTAGCAAAACTATGTATGCATTAAAGGGTATTGAAGTAAAATCCATGTATCTTGAAAGAGTCCTCAAGGAGAATAGTGCAAAATCTGGCTCTTCACTATACTGCTTATGAATAACACAAAATAATTTTGGAAGATAGTGCATCACTGAATGAATATCCATCTTTGTCTTTCCTTTCAATCTTAGGACACATCGTATCCAGGAATGGAGTTTCCACTGACGAAGATAAGATTAAAGTAACCCTAGAGCTTCCAAGACCGAAAAATGTTAAGGAAGTGCAAGCTTTTATGGGTCATTGTGGATACTATCGTAGATTTATTCACAGGTACAACATAATTGCCAAGCCACTCTATGGATTATTGAACCAATTTACATGGACCGATGAATGTGAGAAAGCGTTTAATGAACTAAAAAACCGACTCAATACAACACCAATTTTGAAGATACCCAATTGGAACAAGCCTTTTCATATCCATGTAGATGCCTCCAACCACACAATAGGATGCATTCTAGCTCAACCTACAAATGAAGGAAAATTGGAACACCCTATTGCCTATGCAAGTAGACAACTGAATCAAGCTGAAAGAAACTATACAACTACGGAATGAGAAGATTTAGGAATGGTGTATGAAGTGAAGAAATTTAGACACTACCTTTTGGCCAACAAGTTCAAGTTCTTCATAGACCATCATGCCTTATTGTACCTTATCAATAAGCCCTGTAATACGGGAAGGCTAGTAAGATGGTTTCTGCTATTGATGGAGTTCGACTTCAAAGTGGTAGTAAAAAAAGGAAATACCCACATAAGAGCAGATCATTTTTCTTGGTTAAGACATGGAGAACCACCTAATAGAGTAGTAGATGATTTACCAGAAACTTATCTGTTCAACTTGGAAGTATGTCCTAAGTGGGCAGAGAAGTTAATTCCAATACTCATCCATGGACCACAACACCCAATTAACAAGGAGGTTAGGAAGGGAATTCTGCAGTCGTGCAACTTACACATTGTGGTAGGAAGTGTGTACCATAAAGAACCTAACGGTGTATTCTCAAGATGTGTAGAAGAAGACGAATAGAAGAACTTGATTGAGCAAGCTCATGTAAATAGATGGAGAATGCATAAGGGAACCCATGGAACACTAAGGGAAATAAAACGATTAGGAGTTTATTGGCTTGATATGCCTAAGGATGTTCATGAGTATGTTGGTAGTTGCTCGGAATGTCAAGAAAATACTCCAGAAGACTATTCCTCTTTACCATTCTCCACGATAGCACCAGACTAGAGTAGGAAATTGGTGAAATTCTTAAAAACACGCGAGCATCAGGAAGGAGTAAGCCTAGCTAGGAAGCGATCCCTATAAGAAATGAGTAAGGATTATGTCATATTTGGGAGGCAATTATTCAAAAGAGGAAAAGACAATCAGCTATGACTATGTGTGCATGAAGGAGAGTACTTACCCATATTAGAAATGGCGCATGTAGGTGCCACAAGAGGACATTTTTCAGCTGAAAGAACTGGCAAAATGATTCTCTTTGCAGGACTGTGGTGGCCAACTCTACACATGGATGTAGACACCTATGTACGAATCCAAATGGGGTATTGATTTCATAGGACCAATTAACCCTCCAGCCAAAGGATCACATGCTGAGTACATAATAGTGGCATTATATTACCTAACTAAATGGGTAGAAGCAAAAGCAACTAGAAAGAATGATGCTCAGACCACCGCGAAGTTCCTCTTTGAGCACATCTTTACTCGCTTTGTATTACCTATAGAGATAGTAAGTGATAGAGGGATGCACTTCATTAACAAAGTGATAGAGTCCTTGATGAATGAATTCCTAGTGATTCATAAAAAGTCAGCCCCATATCACCCTCAAGCAAATCGTCAAGCAGAGAGTTCCAATAAAGTGTTATGTATAATGTTGATGAAGATAGTCAATAATGGAAGGTTAGATTGGGTCAAACAATTGCATCATGCAATTTGGGCCTTTTGGGTGGCTTACTAAATAGCCATTGGAACCACTCCATTTAACCTAGTTTATGGACAAACTGCAATCTTACCGATTGACTTTTTGGTACCTACTTTACGAGTAGCACAACAGTATGAGTGGACAGGACATGAACTATCTAAGCAACTTGAGGAGATTGAGAAGTTACACAAAACAAGACTACAAGCAGTAATGGGAATTTATGTCGCTAAAAGGAGGCAGAAAGCATATTACGATGCACATATCAAAGATAAAGGCTTGAAAGAAGGAGATTTAGTCCTAATGTATACATTGAAGCGACATGCCAAGAAACTACAGAAACGTGGATACAGACCCTTATTGATTAATAGAATCTCAATGAGCGGAGCAGTGAATCTAGCCACTTTAGATGGAGAAATATTCCCTAACTACATAAGTGGTTGTTGAGTTAAATGATATATGGAGCCATTGACGGATCAGATGATAGCACGACTTGTAGGAGCTCAGAATCGAAAGAAAGAAGAGGAGAGAATTAGAGAAGAAGCATTAGAGCGTATCAAGAAACAGAAGGAGTGGATAAAACAAAGGGATGAACGATACCTACAAGGAGAAGAACCCATACCCATGGCCAATTACCAAGTCCATAAAGCCGACAAGGAGAGCCTTAGTATATCCCAACCATATTTAAACCTAGGGATTGGAACCACAGAGTACCAGTTAATAGATGCTCTGACTGACTCAGGTGCAGCCCTAAGCTGCATATGATTGGCGCTAATTACGCATCTTCAAACAACATTAAGGCCCACTAAAGCATGCATGATGGGCATTGGAGGCCAAGTTATAGAATGTGTTGGAGAAGCCCTAATATCCCTACACCTAGGAAATTCAACCATGGAGCAAAGAGTTTTGGTATGCATGGACAAAGACATAATTGAAAATAGGCAAGATTGGATTATCGAGAACGAAGTGAGCATTCATCTAGCACAAGGATACATATCAAACAAAATAGGACATAAAGAAATATTTAGCTTATTAGAAGAAAGACATTCTCACCTTCATGAAGTTACCAAACTTGAGAAAGAAACCCTAGGAAAGGAGTTCGAAGATGAATCAAGAGAGTGCATACTCAAAGAATGCCCTAGTCTAGAATTGCTTGTAGATAAGAATGTGTTGCATGATGATATAATCACCTCTCCCATAAAGGATAAATCCGAGAGATAACGTGAGGACAATGCTTCTAAATTTGCCTACACCAAAAGAAAAACATTCACATGAAAGTCTACTACTCGATTGCATCTATGCAATACTCATCTACAATGGGTTCGGAAGGATTGAATGACTAAACCAAATGATTCAACTCAGAAGCAAACCAGTCATTTAGTAAAAACGAGGAGAGAAAACCAATACTCACAACCGCAATCAGAGTCACCAAGACTCGTTTGTGTGTGGCTTCCAAAATCATTAGTAGGAGCCCACAAAACACAGCAGCATATGTGGATCCAAAAGAAGGTTAGATAGACTGCGAACCAAGAGCTAGACAAGCTCAATGAGATATTATGCCAGCAAAGCGAAACAAGGAGGTCCAAAAGGAATCAACATAAGTACAAAAGGAACACGACATCAACCAATCAGACTTCAAGAAAGAAGACAACAAGCACCAGAGAACGACAAGAATGAGGGGACCAAATACCTTAAACACCAACTACAAAATGGATATGGAGACCCAAGAGGCAACAAGGACATGAACAACCTACTCAACAAGATTCCACTTGCACTCATGAAGAGTCTAGTGCACCTAGAGTATGCATGATAGGTCCACATTACAAGGCCATGCATTTGGCACATTACCTTCTCAACAAAATTAGTGGTGCACATTTCCATCATGGGAATAGGTCTTAGATTCTACTTTCATAGGAATGAACCTATAGTATAAATAAATAAATGCCTCGGCTAGAACTAACCTTTGTTTTCTTTCAGGAGTATAAATCAAAAGAAGTGTGGTAAGAGACCTTACTCACCTAAGAAAGGGGGAACGGAGTGAGGAAGACATCGTCACACCACTAAACCACACATAACATATGAATTAGTTTTTTTTTGGAAGTTGATTCTCTCTCTCTCTCTATTACAAGTGCAGATGGCTTTTGAGGATTTCGAATCAATGGTTCAAGTAAAGGTACTAGAGTTTCCATTGCAGAGTGTGACCAAAGCCAAAGGTCATTGGTTTCATGAGGATCAACACGCTGGAGATTTTCTTTTCCTAGTAACAATTAAGATTATGGACACCGACCATCAATTCCCGGTCATGTCCCAAGATTTCAAAGTCATACATCAACTCCCATCGACCGTGGACATAATGACAAAGGCAGGTATTCAAAAATACTTTGAGCTACCAATTTACAAGCCGGACTTCCAAAGATGTACGTAGGTGATGAATACCCTCCAACTGGCTTTACATGACCCATTAGTGCGAGAGGTAAGAGTTCTAGATGCCACAGGGGAATGGGTAATCATACAATTCTCCCACGACTTGATCAAAGAAGCATTTGGATGGGAAAAGGATGGCAATACCGTTTTGAAAGATGAAAGTCGAGGAACCAAGACACGGACATTCACGGATATCAATTGTATAGATATAGATAAAGAATCCCATTTGATTCATCAACATTTTTGCTTTCCGAACATGCATCGATACACAGCTCCATAGAAAATCATAGTGTAGATGCTATCTCATGCTATCAAGCAACTCGGTAATCAAGTGAACATGATGCCATACATCCAATAGCATATTTTTGAAGCTAAGAAGCAATGGAACCATAAAAACTTCTTGAACGGAAGTGTCGCATTGACCATACTCATCTACCATGCATTGGGTATCCGAGAACATTTGAAAGAGATGCCCTCATCTTCGGATATGGCTAGATATGCAAAATTAGCCACGGTCCCAAGAAAGAAGAAGGGAGCAGAAATGGTGGAAGAAGCCGAGACGAGCTCACAACGAAGAATGAGAGGCACTAAAAGGCTGTGAGAAATGATGAAGGCAGAAGAAACACTTCCATCTTCAAAGAGGATGCATGTACTTCCAAGGACAAGACTAGAAGACAACGAACCAATTACTGAAGAGGAGCTAAACGACGCAATGGTGGCTACCCACCAATACATGGAAGGTCACGTAAACCTGCCAATACAAGGGCATCATTACCACCAATCTCATGAAGACACTGAGAAAAGAAAAAGGATGACTAAAGTTCATCGATACAGAGAGTTGGGATTGACCAACTCTAGCTCATCTTTTGATACACAAGGAGAGCTGGAGCCATCTATGATGAATGTGGACATTAAAAGTGACTCAAAAGATGATGGTAATTGGTAGGAACTGAATCAAGTCACGGATGAATTTAGATAAACCAAACTCCTGATGACACTATCAAAGACACAACAAGGCAAGAATCACCTAAAGAAGGAATTCATGTATTCAAAATGAATGAAGAGACGAACATTCAAATCACAGAGACTGAGTTAGATGGAGAAGCTCCAGTAAAGAGACCAAGGAAGAGAGAGAATAGGAAGAAGTGGAGGAACCCGAGCCATTCATGCCAATCAAAGTTGTAGCAGCATCCTCTCCATTAGATGTCACTTTTCAAGGCAGTGCTACAAAATCGACCACAAATGAAGAAGAGGAAAGAGAGAGAGAGAGAGAAGTGCACCTTCAGATAAGACAACCGCACAATGAAACTATACATATGGAACAAGGCAAAGATGTTCACACAGGGGAAGAACCAAGTATCCCCAAAACATGGTTAAATGTGGATGTAGCTCAATTAAAGCCGGTAGTGAAGCAAATGATACAAACAACTATGGACACTCAACAACAAATTCTTGAAGCAGATATAAACTATGGCAAAGCTATGAGAGAAAAAAACCAATTCCAAGTAATAAGTGAAACCTTGTCTACAAAACTGATTGAATCTCAACAGACACTCTCAACCAAGGAAGTAGAAGCTCAGGAAGCCAAGGACAAATGCACCATGCTAGCAATGGAGAACAAGAAGCTCCAAGATCAACTTAAAGAGCTACAAAGAAAATATGAAGCTGGTGAAGTAGAGAAAGCAAGGATGAATGCCAGAAGTAAATTGCTTGAAACTCAAATCAAAGTATATATGGAGGAAGTAGACAATTTAAGAAATAGAAATAAAGAACTTATGATGGTCATCGTGTGCAACCAACCCATAGAAGCACAAGGAGTGACAACAATTGACACAAAGGCATTGGAAGATCAAATTGCCAAGTATGAAGATCAGCTGAAAAAAGAGCAAGCTATCACAGAGGAATGGGAGAAGAGATATATTCATGACACTACTAAACTTAGGAGAAAATGGAAGATGGCAGAGAACAAACTCATAGAACAGTACTAAAAAGACATAATCAGGCTATTGAAGAACTAACCCGACATGAGAGGGCACTATTGGTGTCCCAGCTTATGGAAAAATTTGAAGAACAGGTGGTCAAGGTAATGAAAGAGGTGAAAATTGAATGTCAGAGCCTAGACCAGATTTTGAAGCCATTCAATATCCCTTACAGATTACTCAAAGAAGAGACATGACAATATATAAAGATGACCACCAATAAAGAACCAGATAGCGATCTACAATTCAACATGCAGACATTCACATATACACAAGAAGAATTTTATAAGGTAGATCATGTCTGGAGATGCAAGTTTTTGGAGAAGGATTTAGCCATTAAAATGACAAACAAAATTCTGAGTATGCTACTTACAGTATTAAAGGTAGTTCAACATGCGCAATACACATTTTTGAACTTCATCGAAATTAATCAACGAGCAAATGCTCTAATTTTTTATCTATCTACTACCCCTAGTCGCTTAACGATCATGGAAATATACTTGAGACTTATGTTTCTACCGAGTCCATACATGCAAACATTTGAAGAAGCATTCTTTACTAGGTTATTTGGGATGGACTCAGAGATATGTATGAAAATGTGTTCCAACTTAAATGCACGACTAGTGGCCTATGAAGTAAGCTCTTTTGAAGACCATAGACAGGCACCAGATGATGGAGTAAATTCAAACCAATGGAAAGAGCTGATGATATGTCAAGCAAATTTGCTTAATCAAAGAGAGCAAAAAGTCATACAAACTTATACACGTCACCACAAAAAGCCTATTGGGGATGATAGAGTTTAGGAGGAGGGATGTGTGGAGGGAGAGTCAAGCAAGAAGAGAAGAAGAAGAAGATCAAAGAATAAAGCAGCTCAATAAGAAAGACCACCCACTGCCCAAAGCCCCGTAGTGGCACGCATCAAACTACAACGCAAATGGACCAGGTCCTGAAGAGTGGAAATAAAAGAACAACATCCAAGACCCTTCAAGGGAGGTTGCACATAGTTTCCTCATCCACCCGGTGTGTGCAGTGGAAAAAAGTAAACGGGCTCCACAAAATACGACAGGGTCAGATGTGTGAGAACAAAGCAATATCCAAAGACCAAAAGCTAGAAAGAGGTCGAGGCTGAAAAGTTGAAGAGAGTGACTAAGAATATCACATTCTTAGCCATTGGTTGCATGCATGGCAACCCGACTTAACACAACAACCCGGATTTATGAATGTACGAAATACCAAGGGGATTACAAAAGCAAAGGACTTAGTTCAAATAAAGTAACAAATTATTTGACAATCCTTATCACTTCTTTGACCACTGGGTGCATGTACTAAGGAGCTATAGACAAGCTACAGACAAAAAACAAAGCCTGTGAAGGGACGACAGAAACAAAGAGGGGGAGAGTGTTGCAGAGAAAAGGGGCACAAAAAAGGAGCCCCAAAATTATCAAATTAATGAGCATAAACTTCCTTCTTCAAAATCCTATGAAACTCCCATTGAAGCTATGTTAATGCACTAGAGGAGTCCTCTAGATGCATAAGCCCATCTCACTGTAACATAACTCTTGTAAAATAGTAGAAAATTAGAGTTAATCAATAAAAGTGTTGGTCTCTTGTGTGAAAGGACCATTTTTAGGGCACATGTATATAAGTCACTTTGTGACTCTTGTAAGAGACTTTTTGCCATTGTGAAGAAATGAAGAAGAATTTCGAATTTGCTTCTTTCCTGATGATTTCCTCCTTCTCCATGATCTTTTGTCTGTGTAAAATGCTTGGAATGTGTGTGTAGGACTGTTATCTATCCCTTCCTATCACTTTTGAACTGTTGTACTATGTCTGTGAGCCATTACGAGTTGTGGAGCAAGTGTTGGTGCTTCCCACCATTAACTATTTTGCTCATAACTTGAAGTGCATTTGTCTGATTCAAGTGAAAATACCATCAATAGATGCGTCTTATCAAGAGCTTTGAAATGAACCTACTACTGGCCATATTCGGAGTTCGGAGATAAGGGAAAAATTCAAATTTGTGCTTACTATTGTAAATGGTATCGCAGCATACATTTTCAGAGGATAAGTGAGTTAAAGAGGTATTTAAGTCTTTCCACATGCATTGTAGCTTAGTCACTTCACTTTCCATCATGTGTGCATACGTCCCCATACACTTGGTTCACATGGTTCCTCGGATTGATAATTAAACATGTATCGATCCACCACTATATGCACTTGTGGGGCGATTGAGATTTATTCTCATTGACACAAGTCCCTAAGGCTTCATGACTTAGGTACACAAGGAGGTTTTCTTCCCCCACCTTGGATATACACCTGTAACCCTAATGGGTAACTTATCTTTGTACATTCTCTTGGTAATACATTCAATATTGTGTGTTGTGATCCAAGCTTCTTCTTCTTCCTTGTGTTGTTCGCGTGCTTCCACAGACCTCAAAATCCAAAAATTGGTATCACAACAGGTCACCATTTCATCTAGGGCATCATTGACACCCCTCCGATCATAGTCTCAGAATCACACAAATTGGTGAGCATGCTCAGGGTGTTTGGGCCTCCGAGCACACTATCATAATGCATGTGTAGGCAATTTCATCTTTTTGTGCCAAACATATATACAGGTTTTGGTTCGCCAGTATAAGCATCTTGAAGTCTACTACAGGAGTAGCAGAACTTGACAAGGTATTTATGTTCAATATTTTGAGATACAGTCTTTTTTCTGCACTAGGGTATTTTGGTGAAGTATATCGATGCCGATGCACCACAGTGTGCTCTCCTTCTCGAGAGCTCTACGATGATATGCTCGGAGTAGAAAACCAAGATCATGAGGCCGCACACAGTACTTCGCATAGATGCTGCAGAATACATAGAAAACACAATACATAGAGGAGCACGAAGACAAACTTCTTAGGTTTTACAAATGCGATCGAACTTATAGTCTATGACTGACCAGGCCACTATATGTTTTATTAAAGAACATATACAAGGAAGTGTCCAGTGGCCATTTGGCCTTTCACATGGGCACCAACAGTAACAATCTCCCACTAAAGGCCAACATGGCCAAAGTAACTATGGGAGAAAAATAAAGAATGATAAAGAATACCTGAGTGTAAGTATACAAACTATACCTCCCATGTGATGGGCATATTACATAGTGTACATACCTGAGTGTAAAGAATACAAACTATACCTCCCATGTGATGGGCATTTTACATAGTTATCATGTGATGGGCTCTACCACATGATAACTTTCGACACTGTTGTCACTTGATGGGGGTTACTTGATTCTATCTCGAGTGTGAACCTTCTAAAGAATAATGTGCTCAGTGGCTAAGCAATCTCTAATGAAGTGATACCTCACCTCAATGTGCTTGGTCTTTGCATGATAGATCAGATTCTTAGCCAAAGCAATGGCACTCTGACTATCACTGAGCAAGCGAGGTACATGTTGAGGTAAACCCATATCACAAGAAAGACGAGACACACTTGCTGCAAGAAATAACTATAGATTCTTGAAGAGGAGATCTCCAGGAGATAGTACCTCCAGCAAAATGAAAAATGTACCCTGATGTAGACTTACGATTGTCTACACAACCAGCATAATCAGAGTCTGTGTAACGAATAATGGGTGCTTTCCCTCTACCTAAGCATAGACACTTGTCCTTAGTGCCACTCAAATATCTCAAAATCATCTTGACCGCTTCCCAATGTTTCTAGCTGGGATTAGACATATATCTGCTCACAATGCCCACTACAAATGCAATGTCTGGTCTCGTAGATACCATGGCATACATGAGACTACCAACACTAGACTGATAGGGAATTTTGGTCATGAATTCCTTTTCCTCAACTGATTTGGGGCAATCATCCTTGCTCAATTTCACATATGTGGGTAAAGGTGTACTCAATGCCTTTCCACCCTGCATATTGAACCAGTGAAGTACTTTGGGTATGTACTCACTTTGAGACAAGTATATGCATCTTTTACTCCTCTCACGAGTAATGCACATGCCAAGAATATGTTTGACATCCCCCAAATCCTTCATATCAAATGTTTGACTCAATTTCTTTTTGAGAACTAACAAATCATAAGGGGACTTCCCAACAATCAACGTATCATTGACATAAAGTATCAAGCATATCAAGCTGCCATCTGAGCATCTCTTTGTGTAGAGACAATGATCCTCATTGCTTTGAGAATAGCCTTGAGATTTCATAAAAGCATCAAAATTTTGGTACCATTGTCTAGGGGACTGTTTAACTCCATACAAGCTCTTCTTAAGCTTACAGACTAGACTTTCCTTGCCAAGAACTACGTAACCCTCTAGTTGTTCCATATAGATCTCATTTGTAAGATCTCCATGCAAGAAGGAAGTTATCACATCCTTTTGGACTAGCTCTAAGTCCTCCATTGCAACAAATCCAAGCAACATGCGGAAGGTAGTCATCTTGACCACTTGAGAGAAGATTTCCTCGAAATCAACACCATGTTATTGCTTAGAACCCTTTGCAACGAGTCGTGCTTTATACTTTGGAGAAGCAGTATCTGATGTGAATTTCAGCATATATACCCATTTACATGGTAAAGCTTTCCTGCCCTTTGGAAAAGTTACTAAATCCCAAGTACCATTCTTGTGAATAGAATCCAACTCACTCTTCATGGCACGCTCCCACTGACATGATCCTCTGTCTGCATAGCCTCTTTGTAGGGGACTTTCACAATATTATTAATTAATTCCATGATAAGAACTGTCTTTCCAACTCCTGCTCCTCCAAATAAACCAATTTTTCCACTCACCAGCCTGGAACATATCTATCAGGTGGATGTGAGACACGTGCAGAACGTCTCAATGTTTGTTGAATAGGAACATATGCAGACTAATCTGAATGGACATTTTCTTGAACATCCCTATGTGCATCATTTTTATGCATGCTAACCGGAGGACTAGTATCCTCAAACACCACTCTTCTCACTTCAACCTCCTTAATGGGCTGTTTATGCATCTTAGACTCATTGAAAACGACATCGCTACTTCTGATCACTGTCTATATTTCATGATCCCATAAGTGATATCCAAATTGTCCTTCTCAACCATATCCAAGGAAAATGCATTTCTTTGACTTATGATCCAACTTTTGTCTAAGATTCTTGGGTATATGAACATGCTTCACAACAAAAAACTCGAAGATGATCATAATATGGTGGCTTCCCTGTCCACAACTCTTGTGCCACTTTCAGACCTTTGGTAGTACTAGGTGAAAGGTTAATCACATGAACTGTAGTCAATACTACTTCTGCCCAAAAGCCTTGTGAGAGGTTTGCGTGATGCAACATAGAGACTACTCTATCTTGAATATTTCTATTCATCCTTTCAGCTATACCATTCTGTATAAGGAGCTATAAACTCTCTATGAATCCCTCTAGACTGACAAAAAAGGTTGAATTCATGTGAGGTATACTCACCGCCGTTATTTGAATGTAAAGTTGTTGGTGCAAAGCAATCAAGAATTGAAGTTTTGATGAAGTTTTGAAGTCAAGGATTGAAGAAAAGATCAAGTCATGAAGCATGAAGAAAGTACATGTTCAGAGGATGAAGATGTGTATACATATGTACATTAATTTAGAGTTAGCTTACATATACTTTTGTATGGTTATAAGCTTGTACATTTTGCCTATATATACAAGTAAAAATGTTGGGGCAAAAGAGAGAGAATGTTAGAGAACAAGAATTGAGGAGACTTAGAAGTCATTGGACACTTGTGAAGTGAGTAAGATAGCTCACTCATCTAGATGTAAAATTTTTCAGGAATGAAGAAAAGTTGCACCCGATATTTCTGTGTGTTCTCATTCTGTGCTTGTTCATTTCAAGAATCCTTTTGTAGGTGTCTAATTCCATAGTTAATGAGTCTATGGTTAAAGTTTGAGGGCCTAATTGTAAACATGCTATGAGAATTATGTATAGGAACATTCATATGTGAGAAAGTGTTGAGTGTCTTTTGAAATAGTCACAATCTCGATGGTCAAAGAACTGATCAGTTCTTAATGCACAGTGTAAATTTTTGCACAAATGAGGAGTCAAAATTTAAGTTGGAAGGTAATCCATCTATAGATAAAAGCATTTGCTTAAATAGGTTCTACTTTGGGAGAATCAAGCTTTAGAAGTTGCAGGTGTCAAAGTCGACTGTAAAGAACTACAGTTTTAGACATAGGTGACTTGTTGAGATCATTTCTCAAGATCTACTGAGTCTTTTGGAATGATTTAACTTGGAGGAGGTGCGCAAACTATAGGCAACACCTTGTGCAAAGTTTTATAAAAAACTTTACACTTTTGATAAGTCAATGAGTGAGTTATGTGCAGCAGACTTTCTATGTAGTCATCTTCTTCACAATTTGTTCAAGATTTTGGTAATTGAGCATTGATCCTCCAAATTGGTGAAGGTTTTAAGTTATTCTTGATATAGAGGTGCTCTAACTTCAAGGATAACTTATTCTTTTGGAGATTAACACTCTCCATCAGTGGTATCAAAGCAAGAAGCATCAAAATTGAAGAAAGGAAGATCCCGACTGCTGTAGTCATAAAGAATTCAACACTTGAAGAGACAAAGGGTGAAAGCTTGAGAGTAAATCTTGAGAAGGAGGTCAGAAGATATCAAGGAAGACAAAAAGAACTTCATTCGAAGTAAAGATAACCTTATTCCTCATAAAGCTTGAAGGATTTAATACACAAGTGAAGAAAGGATGGGAGATTCTCTTGAGATAGAGAAACTGGATAGAGAGAACTATCCAGCATGGTCAATGAGGATGGAAGCTCATCTTATGAGTAAAGACCTGATAGGTTATATCACAGGTGAAGAAGAAAAACCTCAGTTTAGAGATCCTAGTGTTCCAACTAGGGATGAATTATCAGATTTGAAGACTTGGATGAAAAGAGATGCTCAAGCTAGAAGCACTATCTATATGGGAGTTAATGACTACTTGCTACCTCACATTAGAGGTCTTGAAAGTGCAAGTGATATATGCAATGCTTTGGAGGAGCATTTCCAAAACACCACAAAGTCAAGGAAGGCATCCTTGTGGGCAGCATTTACCACATTTAAGAAGAAGGCCTCTCAATCTATTTTAGATTATGTAACAAGGATGAAGGACATTGCAGATGCATTAGGAGCAGTTGATGAAGATATTGAGGAGGAAAAATTGGTAAGGCAAATCCTCACAGGTTTGAGAGGTAATGACAAATGGAAGCCATTCATTTTGTCTATTGAATTATCACTAGATCATTTTACTCCCGATTTAAATGAGTTTCTAGGACACATGCTAACCTTTGAGCAGGATGTCAAAGGTGAAGGTGATAAAAGTGCAGGTCAAGGAATGTATTCAAAGGATAAGAAGAAGAATAGAAAAGGGAAGCAACAAGCAAATGAAGATGAAGGTACAACTAGCCAGGCTAACTTCCTAAGAGGAAGAGGAGGTGGCAAAGGTAGAGGAAGAGCCAGAAGTAATAAAGATGGAGTTAAAGCTTGCTGGATTTGTGGTAAGACAAATCACTTAGCTCATGATTGTTGGCATAATGATCAGAATAATGGTGGATATAATTAGAACTTTAATTCAAGAGGAAGAGGTGGCAGAAATCAAAGAGGTAATTTCAGCGGTAGAGGTAGTAGAGGCTATTTTGGAAGAAATGCAGATAGAGGATTCCAAATCCAATAATACAACAATACCTACTACAATTATGCTTCAGATCAGAAGGAGGATTCAACATTGATAATGAATGCAACTTGTGAAAGGCAAAGTGAAGACCAAAGAGTCTTCTACATTGACTCAGGGTGTAGCAATCACCTGAGTGGCAACATAGCCTTGATGACTGATTTGGAGAATAAGGTAACTAATCATGTAGTTCAAACAGGTGACAATACAAAGCACAATGTGAAGTCAATTGGATCAGTGAAAGCCAAGGATGGAAGTACTTTCTTGAGTAAGGTTTTATATGTTCCTGCAATTCCAAAGAATCTGATAAGTGTAGGACAAATTGTTGAAAAAGGTTATGAAGTAAGGTTCACTAATGAAGAAGTGTTTGTGGAAGATCCTAGCAATGGGTATAAACAAATTGTTTCAGGAAAGAAAGAGGGAAGACTTTTCACATTGAAGATTCAAGGTAATGTTGGTCATGCCTTGTTCACTTATGGAGGACATAAGATCTCTGAGTTAGATCTTTGGCACAAAAGGCTTGGACATTTTAATGAAAGAGATATTAAAGATATGGTTAACAATGGTTGAGTGCATGGATTGCCTAATTTTGTAGGTCAACATATGACATACAGATGTGAGGCCTGTCAATTAGGTAAGGCTCATAAGAAATCTTATTCCAAGCATGATTTTATGTGTTCAGAGAAGCTTGAGTTGGTACACACAAATGTGTGGGGACCATCAAAGGATTTTAGTATGAATGGTTCAAGGTATTATGTGATTTATGTTGATGATGCTACCAGGTGGATCACTATTTATGTGATTATAGATAAATCAGAAGTATCCAATACATTCAAGCATTATCATGTGTATGCAGAAAGAATTACATGTCAAAAGTTGAAAAGTCTAAGGTCAAATGGAGGGGGAGAGTATTTTTCTAATGAGTTTAGTGAATACTTGTGGAATGTAGGTATAAAAAGAGAGGTTACTTGCAGGTATTCTCCTCAACAGGATGGTGTAGCAGAAAGGAGGAATAGAACTCTTGTTGAGTTTGCAAGATCCATGATGGAGGAGAAAAAGTGCCCCAATTATTTGTGGGCTGAGGCTGTAAATATAGCCACATATTTGGTCAATAGGTTACCATGTAAAGCTTTGCAGGGTATGACACCATATGAGGCATGGTGGGGTAAGAGTCCTACTCCAGATCACTGCAAAGTATTTGGATCTTTGGCATATGCATATGTGCCATCTCAATTGAGACACAAATTAGAACCTAAAGCTGAAAAATATGTGTTCATTGGATATGATGATAAGTAGATGGGATATAGGTTGTGGAGTCCATCCACAAAACAATTCCTTGTGTCAAAGGATGTTACATTTGATGAGCAAGGTACTTGGTATGCAGGTACAATCAATATTCATGTAGGTGATGAAGAAGTTGTGAATCAAAAGAAAGGTAAATCAAAGGTTCAGATATTTGATGAAGAAGAGAATAATGAAGTACAGGTTGAAGGTGAAGAAGTGCCAAGGTTTGATCCAGAATGTGATGAACCAGAAACATCAAGAAGTGGAGAACTCAGAAGGTCATCAAGACACAAATGGCAACCTACAAGGTATAGCTATGACACTTCTGTTTTGGCTACTAAAGACTATGATTATATGGTAAAGGCAGATGAAGACCCTTCTAAATATGAAGAGGTAAAAGGTAAGGAAAATTGGGAGAAAGCTATGCAGGAAGAGTACGATGCATTGATGGAAAATGAGACATGGAATTTGGTTCCTAAACCAAATAGTCAGAAGATCGTTAGATGCAAATGGGAAAGGTTGGAAATTATGTCATTAGATGTGAAGAATGCTTTTCTAAATGGTTATATTTCAGATGATGTTTTCATGGAGCAGCCACAAGGATTCAAAGATGAAAGGTATCCAGATCATGTATGTAAGCTCAAGAGAGCTTTCTATGGTTTGAAGTAGGCCTCAAGGGCATGGAATTATAGACTTGTGAAGTTCTTGAAGGAAATTGATTTTCAAGTATCTAAAGCAGATAGTAGCTTGCTTGTCAAAGCAAGTGATGATGGGTTCATTTACATATGCATATATGTTGATGATATAATTCTTACAGGTACAGATCAGAAAGGCATTCAAAGCCTAAATAAGCAAATGGAGAAAGAGTTCAAGATTAGTGACTTGGGAGACTTGTCATATTTCTTGGGAATAAAGATCTCATACACTCAACATGGAGTGTATGCAACTCAAGAAAGGTATTTGAAAAACTTGTTGATCAAGTTTAAAATGGAAGATTGTAGGGTAGCATATACTCCAATGGAAGTGAATCACAAATTGAGCAGATATGGAGGAGAAGAATTCAAGGACATGAAGCTATATCAAAGTTTGGTTGGTAGTCTGATTTATGCTACATTAACTAGGCCTGACTTGTCATATGCAGTAGGAGTGTTGTCTCAATTCATGCATTGTCCTAGAAAAGAACATTGGGTTGCAGGACAAAGGGTGCTGAGATATATTAAGGGTACACTCAAAGAAATTTTGTATTATGGTTTTACATCAGATACAAACATCAAGATTTACAGTGATACAGATTGGGCAGGTAATCCTGATGATAGGAGATCTACTTATGGATACTTGTGTTATGTGGGAGATAAGTTAATTTCTTGGTGTTCAAAGAAGTAACACATAGTTGCTTTATCATCTATAGAGGCTGAGTACAAGGGTATGGCTGAAGCTGCAAAGGAAGTGATATGGCTTAAGACTCTTATGAAGTTTTGACATCATTCAGAGTACACTTACTATTCATGGAGATAACATGAGTTCATTGTATTTAGCTGCTAATCCTGTTTTTAATGCCAAGACTAAAGACAGTGAGATTCAGTATCATTTTTTAAGAGAGAAAGTGATGGATAAGGAGATTGAAGTCATACATACTTCAACAGAAGATCAGATAGCTAATATGCTAACCAAAATCTTGGATGGACCAAAGCTTCAGAGATTCAGAGACATGGCAGGTATAAAAAAGATAGAGAAAACCTCAACTGATGATTGAGGGGGAGCTGTTGGTGCAAAGCAATCAAGAATTGAAGTTTTGATGAAGTTTTGAAGTCAAGGATTGAAGAAAAGATCAAGTCATGAAGCACGAAGAAAGTACATGTTCGGAGGATAAAGATGTGCATACATATGTACATTAATTTAGAGTTATCTCACATATACTTTTGTATGGTTATAATCTTGTACATTTTTGCCTATATATACAAGTAAAAATGTCGGGGCAAAAGAGAGAGAATGTTAGAGAACAAGAATTCAGGAGAATTAAAAGTCATTAGACACTTGTGAAGTGAGTAAGATAGGTCTCTCATCTAGATGTAAAACTTTTCAGGAATGAAGAAAAGTTGCCCCCGATATTTCTATGTCTTCTCCTTCTATGCTTGATCATTTCAAGAATCCTTTTGTAGGTGTCTAATTCCATAGTTAATGAGTCAATGGTTAAAGTTTTAGAGCCTAATTGTAAACAGGCTGTGAGAATTATGTATAGGAACATTCATATGTGAGAAAGTGTTGAGTGTCTTGTGAAACAGGCGCAATCTCGATGGACAAAGAACTGATCAGTTCTCAGTGCACAGTGTAAAGTTTTGCACAAATGAGGAGTGAAAATTTAAGTTGGAAGGTAAGCCATCTATAGCTAAAAGCATTTGCTTAAACGGGTTCTAGTTTGGGAGAACTAAGCTTTAGAAGTTCCAAGTCTCAAAGTCGACTGTAAAGAACTACAGGTTTAGACATAGGTGACTTATTGAGATCATTTCTCAAGATTTACTGAGTCTTTTGGAATGATTTAACTTGGAGGAGGTGCACAAACTATAGGCAACACCTTGTGCAAAGTTTTATAAAAAACTTTACACCTTTGATAAGTCAATGAGTGAGTTATGTGCAACAGACTTTCTGTGTAGTCATCTTCTTCATAGTTTGTTCAAGATTTTGGTAATTGAGCATTGATACTCCAAATTGGTGAAGGTTTTAAGTTATTCTTGATATAGAGGTGCTCTAACTTCAAGGATAACTTATTCTTTTGGAGATTAATAATCTCCATCAAAAGCCTTAAGCTTAGTTCCTTTTTGAGTCTCAACTAAAGCAAGCCATTCTCTGAAAGTGGGGAATACCTCATCCATTGATTTGATAGGATATACACAAACTTTTCTAGTAGCATCATCTATGAAACTGACAAAGTAGAGAGAACCACCTAAGGACCTAGTGGGCATAGGACCACACACATCTGTATGAATGAGATCTAAAGGCTGAATTGAAGAGTCAATGTGCATTCTATGCACATTTCTGGTTTGCTTTCCATATTGACAATGCTCACAAAATGAAAAATCAGAGAAAGATAACCCAGCTAAGTAGCTAGAACGAGAAAGATTTTCCATTCCACTATGAGATATATGGCCCAAACAACCATGCCAAATACAAGCCATAGGCTGTTCAGTAACAACTAAAAAGTGTTCTTTCTATGATACAAATAAAGGATAAAGTGAACCAAATTTGCTTCCTTTTGCAATAACCATATTGCCCTTTGATATGCGAAAGGACTGAGCATAGAACACCTTGTAACCAAGGTCATCAAGTTGACCAGCTCACATCAAACTACGTGATAACTGAGGTACATGGCGTACATTATGCATAGTAAATTTTGAACCATCAATGAATTGCACAACCACATCTCCAATCCCCACAACATCACACTGGCAAGAGTCACCAAGTCTCATGGTACCAAGAGAATTTGCTGCATAATTAGAGAACCATTCTTTGTGTGGTGTCACATGGAAAGAAGCACTAGAATCTAGCAGCTAGAAAGAGAATCAACCATAAGCACCTCAGATGGCAGAGTACTATCAAGTGTCGACATGTTAGCATCATCAGAAATAGCATTAATTTCTTCAATCTTCACAGTCAAAGTAGATGGTGCAGGTAACTGTTTAACATGCCCATCAATGTTCTGTCCTTTACCTTTAGCATTTTTTGATGCATAATAGTCTTTCTTCATATGTCCTTTCTTATGACAATAATGGCATTCGATATCCCTCTTCCTTGATTTACTTCTACTCTTATCCCATTGACCATTCTTTTCCTTGTTCTTGCTCCTACCACGTTGCTGATTCTTTCCTTGATAAGAATCACGAACATTATATGCATCTCCACTCTGAGTGCCAACCATAGATTTTCTACGAATCTCCTCACTCAAGAGTGCTCCACATATGTCATCATAGAAAAGTTTACCACAAGGACCTGCACTATTGCTAATAGTTGTGCAAAATGTATCCCATGATGATGGCAGGGTGAATAACAACAATACTGCTTTCATTTAATTATCCATATCCATTTTTTGAGCCTGTAGCTGGGAGTATATAGCATCAAACTCATTTAGAGGAGAAGCAACACTATCTGTGTCCTTCATGCGAAGGTCATATAATTTTCTCATCAGATATTTGATGCCATCTCTTTTTCATATGTATTGCATAACTTCATCCAAAGCCTCTTTGCACTTTCACAGTCTAATACTGTAAAGTAAACATTATCTGCCAGGTGCAAGCGAATGGTAGACCTGGCCATTTCATCTAACTCATCCCAATCATCTTCATCCATGTCAGTAGGCTTCTTTGAAATCCCATTTACTGGCTTCCATTGCCTCCTTTGAATCAGCACATCTTTAATCTGATTTTTCCATAGAGCAAAGTTTGTGCCATCAAATTTTCAGATCTCAAAATGGTCTTTGCCCTGTAAGTTATAGCTCCTCCTCAGAACACTAGCACTAGACCTTGATCCATCGGATGTGCCTGAGACATCTGATGCCATGATGGTAGAGAACTGAATAGAATGATAATGGAGCTAGAAGAGTCCGAACACCAACGAATAAGTGTATCTTGGAGTAAATCGACCACTGTATAGTTGACAAAACCAGAAATCTAGAAAAATTTTGCTAGACTATCCTCTGCAAAATCAGTTTATGACTAGTGTCAAAATATCATAAAACCGCAAGTAGTGACATGTTTTCCTGCATAGTGAATCACTAAATCCACTGCATATAATCAGTTACCCAATAGAAGCCAACTAGGCTTATCGAGCACCTATGAACAACTATCATACATCTCCTATGGCGAGGCTCGGTAAGTCTTCCACTTGCATCACCGAAGAGAAACTGACATCTGGGTGTCTTTGAGTTAAGAAAACCTCACCACAACCCTCTTTATCAAATGTAAAAGGCTTTATGCAAAGAACGTAACCACTATATCAATGGCCACGTGGACGTACATAAGCGATATCCATAGAAGCGTACATAGTGTGTATATGCTCAATATATGCAGTAAAATGACACTAAATTCTGAATACACAGCCCAAAAACTAGCCAATAGCACCTGCAAGTATCTGTCAACTCTGATGTTTTAGGCTCAAAAAACCTTCATAAATTTATAGCAACTACTCTCACCAAAACTAAAACCTTTCAAGAAACCTGTAGTTTTACGAGTGTGGCTGAAAACACAGCCCCATTGGAGAAGTACAAAGAACACTCTTCTTGATGTTCTTGGGCATGTGTGAAGAGAACTATGTGCGGAAGTACTCCAAAATGGCTCCAAAAGACACCCAAAAATGCTTCAAAAATAGGCTTTGAAAGCAAAGAATGAAGCTTTGAGGGACCAAAACATGTTCAAGGTAATGTCAACCTTAGTCTTTCCCCTTCTTCAGACACCACAAGAGTGTAGCGTAGTGGCAAGAGATTGCCACAGTTAAGCGAGCTCTGGGGGGAACAGTACTAGGATGGGTGACCTCCTAGGAAGTACCAGGAACCTCTATCTTCCTTGATCATTGAGGTCCTCCCTCGTGCGTAACCAACGGTGCGAACGGAGACTTCGGTGACTCGGATGACAAGGTATGCCAAGGTCTATGCCTTGGTCATGGCGTTAGTCATAAGCCTTGGAGAAAACCTTGGGGGGGGGTCGCACAAAAAGAACAAAGCCTTTTGCATCAAACTGCTTTGATACCAATGAAGTATATCGATGCCGATGCACCACAGTGCACTCTCGTTCTCGAGAGCTCCACGATGATATGCTAAACTGAGCTCCTGATGTGACACACAATACTTCGCACAAATGTTGTAGAATACATAGAATACACAGAAAACACAGAAAACAGAGGAGCACGAAGACATACTTCCTTCTCGAGAGCTCCATGATGATATGCTCGGAGTAGAAAACCGAGCTGTTGATGCCACACACAGTACTTCACACAGATGCTGCAGAATACATAGAAAACACAGTACACAGAGGAGCACGAAGACATACTTCTTAGGTTTTACAAATGTGGTCGAACTTATAGTTTGTGAGTCACCAGGCCACTATATGTTTTATTAAAGAACATATACAAGGAAGTGTCCGGTGGCCATTTGACCTTTCACATGGACACTAACCATAACATTTATTCAGTGGCCATGGTTGAAAATAGTGATGTATTCTGTATGTTGGTTGTTTAGGATAAGTTGGATGGTACCAATTACCTATTATGGCTTATATGATGCATCATGTATTGGTTGCAAAAGGACTATGGAATATTGTGAAGGGTGTTGAAAAACATCCTAGTATCCCTACAAATATAGTTATTGAAGGTGATGTAGATGGCATTGAAGATGGTGATATTCTTCATGTTCTTGTTCATTGTGAGAAGAGATGGTGGATACACTCCAAGAATGTGTCTGGTGCTGTAGAAATCTGCTCTACACCTGCCAAGATAGCTTCAAGAATAATAAGTAGGCAGCTTGTGCTTGCTAAGGATGCATATAGACCACCTTAGTGCTTTGGAGCATCAATCTCAAATTGATTCACCAAAATAGACTAGTTGACACAAAATAGATGTACCAAAACTTGCTATTTCGGGATGAGATTCACTCTAGAATTTCACTCAGATCTCACAACCTATTGGGAATTCTCCAGAGGTATTTTACACATCTCTAATTAGATACATAATGAATCTAAAGCAACAAATTTGATGAATTTTAATGAACCATACTAAGAGAAACGTTTTTAGCGAGATAGGGGTGTCATCCTAACTTTTTACAAACTGTCTAATAGATTACCTAGGTGACTTCAACTGAATTTAGCTAATATAATATTGAACCAATCATGATGAAATTTGGTACAAAGAAAATATTCTTACTAGATTAACTAGACCAATTTAAATCACAACAAAAGAGTAAGTATACACAGAGAAAGCAAAAAATGAAGTTGACTAAAAGCATGAATGTAAACTTGAGATAGCATATGAGTATAACTTCATGAACTAGCGTGAAGATCAATCTGTATTGCACATATGGTACATGATATAGATGAGCATGAGGGTTGCAAAGGATGAGCACAATGTGTGCTTCACAAGTATCATAGAGTCTAGACAAAACGTCCTTAGAATGTAGCTCAAAAGTTTGCTCTATTGCACGACTCTTTTTGAGCGTATATATAGAAGTATTTGAATTCAAAACTTGGAGGGATGCTACCTAAAAGGTTCCCTCAAGTTAGGGGAATCTTCTCTAATCAACTTCTTCTTAGCTTTGTGATTTGTGCCTAACAAGGTCGTGGGATTCTCCTTTTACATTTACTTTTGATGTAGTTACATTTCAACAATTGCAAGATGTTGTATCTATGGTTTCTCTCATTGAGAGTACGAACAATACTTTTACACTAGTGAGTAATCAAGCACTAGGCTTGGATGATAATGAACCAACAGCTCCCCCTCAAGCCTAGTATGCTTGAGTCTTAATTCTTCCTTGATTTCTAGCAATCCAGTCATGCCTTTGAATCTGTTTAACTTGAGACCATCCAATGGCTTAGTCAACATGTTTGCACATTGAAGATTAGTAGATACATAGTAGAATTGAATGTCCTTGCTCACCAACTTCTCTCTTACATAGTGATACTGAACTTCAATATGCTTTGTTCTAGCATGGTAAACTAGATTAGGTGCTAAGTGAAGTGAGCTAGTGTTGTCATCAAAGATGTGAGGAGTTAAGGTATGTAACCCAAATCTAAGTATAGACATTTCAACCACATTGCTTCTTGTGTTGCATTGGCCAATCCTCTGTATTCACTCTTAGTAGATGATAGAGCCATAGTTGTTTGATTCTTTGATGAACATGAGATTATCTTTGAGCCTGCAAAAGACAAATATCTTGATGTACTCTTCCTATCATCCTTTGATCCAGCCCAATCTGAATCTGAGTAGAGTTTGAGATCAACTTCTGATGTGAAGGGGTAGAAAAGCCCTTCATTGATGGTACCGTTCAAGTATTTGAGCACTTTCTTGGCTTCTTCCATGTGTGGCTTCCTTGGCTTGTACATGAATTGACTGAGTATGCTAACACTATAGCATATGTCCACTCTTGTGAGAGTTGCATAGTTCAAACTTTCTACCAAGCTTTGATAGCTTGTGATATCTTCAATAGGTTCTCCTTCATAAGCACTTAGCTTATGATTCAACTCCATGTCAATTTTCCAAAAAATCACACACCTTCTACAAAGAGAATTTGACAAAATTCTTTAACACACATATTAAATATAAGTTGAAGGTTAATGAAAATTTATAAAACACAATAAATGATGTTTTGTGTTCATGTAAATAGCCTCTCATGATGCTATGGTAGTGAACAAGATGAAAATTCTTAATCAAATGCATTTTCATCAAAAGAAAAAAATCCATCATATGAAAGAAAAAATTATACACATTCCTTAAAGCATAGATCACATAGTATGAACCTCAAAATAACTTAGAAAAATCATTTCAATTCAAATAAAATCAATTATTTTGACTTTGTACATCAAAAACAGCAACTAGTTCTAAACACGGTTCAAACAAACTTATGGGAATCCATAGAAGTGTACAAATATGCCAACAATCAAACAAATTATGAAGGCAACAACCAAGGTATACACATATAAAATCAACTGCTATAACTCTAGTCACCAAAAACAAAAAACTAAAGCCTACATATATGACTCAAAAGAATTTATGGACATCATCTTAGGTGTACACAATCAAGTTACCAAGTAGAAAATGTGAGACAACAAACAAAAGCTTAAATATACGAGGCTAAATAATTTAATGAAATCCACCAGTTTTCAATCCATGTTTATCACTTATGGAAGTGTTCAACCTTCTCCAGAGATCCCTAGACACTTGCTTTACACTGCCAAAGTCCATGAATAGCTTTCCATTTCCTAAAACATATCCAATTTGTCAAAATGTTTGAATTGTGTTGTTTTTTCAGTTATGCTAAACGTTGAGTTTTTGAAAATTTCCATTTTCTTCTTCATTTAATAACCCATGTGAACTTGTAAAATGTTAAAGGTTATATTTTTCTCTAAAATTGCATGATGTGGGCTATCAAATCGATGTGAGTATGCCATCAAAGCCTCAAGGGTGACATCAAGAAAAATCAATCAATTTGGTGTAAAAGCAGGACACTTAAGTGTCCCAGGACACTCAAGTGTCCTAGTACAGAACTAGTGTTAAACTTAGAAAGCATGTCATGTACATAGTTCATTTGAGTGATATAGATACCAAAATCTGTATAGACAAGTTGAAGTCTAAGAAAGTAAGTGAGAGGTCAAAGATCACTGATCTTGAATTCATCCTTCATTTCAGCCTTTATCTCTTTAATTCCATTGATATCATTCCCTATAATTATAATGTCATCAACATATACACAGAGATATATAACCTCTGATCCATTCCTCTTGATGAATAATGATGTATCTGCCTTACTAGCTTTAAACCTTGGTCCTACAAGTAGGTCACTAACTTGTGATTCCAAGCTCTTGGAGCTTGCTTCAAATCATACAAAGCCTTCTTCAATTTTCACACATAATTGGGATGATGTGCATCTTCATAACCAGGTGGTTATGCCATATAAACTTCTTCTAAAATCCATCCATTGAAAAAAGCATTACTTACATCTAGTTGATATAGCTTCCAATTTCTAGATGCAGGAGTGCTAACAAGTACTCTAATAGTAGGCATTTTAGCAACTGATGAGAAGGTCTCTTCATAGTCTATCCCATAGGTTTGAGCAAACCCCTTGGTTACTAGCCTTGCCTTGTATCTATTTATACTACCATACGAGTTCCGTTTTACTTTATAAATCCACCTTGATCCAATTACCTTTATTAATGGTTTGTTTGGAACAAGTTCGCATGTCTCATTGTCCATAAGAGCTTCAACTTTTTCATCCATTGCTTATCTCCACTCCTTCTTGCTTTGAGCTTCTTCATAAGATGTAGGTCCTTCATGCTTGAGATCCTTAGTCATATAGATTAAATGCTTTCTGACCAAGGAGGTATCAAATCCATACCTCTCTGGTTTCTTGTTCTCTCTCATTGACCTTCTAATTGGTTGAAGAGAGCTTTCTGAGCCTTGAGCTAGGACTTGCACCTTAGCTTTCCCTTTGTTCTTCCATAGCTTCAATTTCTCCAAATCTATCGTCATCTTTAGAATCACTATATTCAAGATTCTTTGCTTTATTGGAAGAGATGGAAAGTCTTCTTCCAAGTCATAGGGTAGCTTTAATTTCTTGTCATCTTTCAAACCAAGATTTATTTTCATCAAAGACTACATCGTTACTAACTAAGAAACCTTTGTTAGTGGGATCATACAATCTGTATCCTTTTGTATTTTGATCATAGCCAATAAAGACACATTTTTTTGCTTTGGAATCCAACTTCCCTCTTACTTGAGAAGATATGTGAGCATAAGCTAAACATCCAAAGATTTGCAATGCTTTAGGCTTGGCCTTCTTCCATTCCACACTTCATAGGGACTCATACTCTCTAAAGACTTTGATGGAAGTCTATTTATAAGGTATATGGCTGTGGATACGGCCTCTGCCCAAAGATAATTAAGTAGACCCTTTTCATTTATCATAGATCTCACTACTTCTACTATAGTCCTGTTCATTCTTTCACCTACTCCATTAAGTTAAGGTGTGTATCTAGTTGTTACTTCTCTTTTGATGCCTCTTTCTTATAGGAAGGCATCAAATTCGGTTGAGAAGTATTCTCCACCACCATTTGATCTGAGTCTCTTGAGACATCTTCCTGTTTGGTTCTCTACAAGAGCAAGATACCTTTTGAAACAATAAACACTTCATCCTTATGCTCCATAAAGTATAGAATTGTCCAGCTAGTATAATTATCAATAAAAGATACATAATATCTTGATCTTAAAATAGAAGATTCTTTGCTTGGACCCCACACATTTGTCTGTACAAGATCCAATAGCTCCTGATGGATATAGCCTTTCCGATTGAAAAGTTGTCTATGAGCTTTTGCCAAATTGACAAGCTCCACACTTGTATATAATATGGTGTTTTGTGATGTTGGGCAATCCAAGTACATTTTGATCCTTGCAATTTTTTTTCAAGGTTCTCTCACCAATACGAGCAAGCCTTTTATGCCATATCTCCAATTCAGAGAGTGTTTGAGATCCATAGCTAAACAATGTTATGTTCTTGGTGTCTTCCACTTCAAAGGTGAAGAGTCTTCCTGTCTTATCTCCTTTGAAAATCCTTCTAAAACCTTGCTTGGGGTCTTCCACATATGCTCCATGTCTTGTAAACCTAAGCTACAATCCTTTCTCCATAATGTTTCCAACAGTTATCAAGGTTTTGGTTATTGTAGGTACATACAACACTTTGCTTAGAAGATTCATATTGCCATATGATGTTTTGACATTACCTACTTTCTCCACAGAGTGTCTTGTATCATCTCCTGTCTGCAATTCATGTTTGTTCTTGGGGTCTTCTAAATCAGAGAGCAATGGTACATTTCTTGCTACATGATTTGAGCACCTTGAATCGATATAGAATATACAGTTATCATCCCTACCCTCCTTCAATGATAGTTTCATGAGTAGTAGTGAGTCCTCTTGATTTTGGTCTTTAGTATAATTGTTGTAATCCTTCCTTTCTTTGTATCTATTTTGATGGTTGTTATTGTTGTTGTAGAAGTTGTTGTATCCTCCATTGTATGTTCCTCTATTTGATCCATAGCCACCTCTATAGAATCCTCTTCCTCTGGAATTCATTAATTCTTGTAACATTCTTCAGTAGTGTGATTAGAATAACCACATATATTGAAAGGTTGAGATGCTTGGGTTTTCCTCCTGTTGGTGCATTTTTCCAAGCCAAGTGCTTGATTAAAATCTTTTATGTAATGACTTCTTTTGTACTCTTAATAAGAGATATCATAAAAACTACTTCTTGTAATAGTAGAAAAGTGAAATCTCCAAAAGTAAAAGGGAGAAGAGAATCCCACGACCTTGTTAGATGCAAATCATGAAATTAAAGTAGGAGAAGTCAATTAAATGAGATTCCCCTATGATGGAGGAACTTTTAGGTGGAATCCCACCAAGTTTGAATTCAAATTTCTCTATAGAAACACATAAAGAAAGTTGCGGATCATAGCACACTTTTGTGCTACAATTAGAGGAGACTCTAGTTGAGATTTGGATCATCATTGAAGCATAAACTCTGCTTCTTCTTCCCATGCTTCAAGCCCAAACCAATTCATGTACCATATGTGCAACACAGATTGATTTCTTAGATCATCTTTGGAGTCTACTTCAACTGCTATCTTAGGTTCACATTGCTTTTCAGTCAACTTTGATAACTAATTTCTCTTTGTGTACTAAGTGATTTAAATTGGTATAGGTAAATTAATAATTCATTTGCTTGCTCTCAATTTTCATCACATTTGGTTTAGTACTTTATTAGCTATATCAATTTGAAGTGACCTATGTATGCAGGCAGACTACTCGTGAAAAGTCGGGATGACACCCCAATGTTCTTAACTTGATTTGTCTCAGTATAGTCCATTAATATTCATAAAAATTGTTGCTTTAGAATCATCATATATCCAATTGAATGTGTGCAAAGTTTCTCTAATCAATTCTTAGCAGGTTGTGAGCTCTGAGTGAAATTCCAAAGTGCTTTCCATCCCAAAATAACAAGTTCTTCATCATCTGTTTTGTGTCAAATCATTTGTTTTGATGAATCAATTTGAGAATGATCTTCCAAAGCACTAAGGAGGTATTAATGCTTTATTAACAATCTCAAAGTGTTTACTTAGCATCCTTGAATTCATCTTGTATGGGAGATGGTTTTCCTTCTACCATTGACAAACTGGATAGGAACAACTACCTAGCTTGGTCTCTAATGATGGAGGCCTAGCTTCAAGGGAGAAACATCTTTGGATACATACCTGAAGATGAAGTCATATTCTAAACTCAATCTCTAATTTTCTATTACCTTATGTGAAAGGATGCAGGATGCTCCAATCATGTATCAAGAAATGTAGCATTTCTCTCTAACTTGGAAGATCCCAAGAATAAACATGAGGTGTAGATAGGTGATGATACAAGGCACTCAGTGGAAAAGGTAGGTAATTGCAAGACATCAGGCGAAAATATGAATCTTTTGAGCAAGGTATTGTATGTACCTACAATAACTAAGAATTTGATAAGTGTTGGACAAATTATGGAGAAAGGATTGCAAGTCAGATTTACAAGACATGGAGCCTATGTGGAAGACCAAAAGCAAGAATTCAGAAGGATAGCTAAAGGAGAAAAGACAGGAAGACTCTTCACATTTGAACTGGAAGATACCAAGAAGATAGCATTTTTTAGCTATGGATCTCAAACACTCTCTGAATTAGAGGTATGGCATAAAAGGCTTGCTCATATTGATGAAAGAACTTTAAAACAAATATGCAGGGATCAAAGTGTACTTGGATTGCCCAACATCACAAAGCAACATATGATCTACAAGTGTGGAGCTTTTCAATTTGGCAAGGCACATAGACAACCCTTCAATAGGAAAGGCTACATAGATAAAGAGCTATGGAACTTGTACACACAGATGTGTGGGGTCCAAGTAAAGGACCCTCCATTTCAAGTTCAAAATATTATGTATCTTTTATTGATGATTGTAGTAGGTGCACTATCTTATACTTTATGAAACATAAAGATGAAGTTTTCAATTATCCCTCATCCTGAGGAGTTGGCCATCCTAGAACTATTGAGATTTTCTTGGGATCCAACTTCACCCCAAAGCTTTAGATTACATTCCTAGATACTCTATTGAGTGTGGCAAAAACATGTGTTTTATCTAGATTTACATATAATTTATTTTCCTTTAATTTGTTTAGAATTATTAACATATAATTGATTTTTCTTTAATTTATCTAGAATCATCCCAAGATGAACCGCGTAATTTTGAATTGACTCAGTGCACATTTATAGCTTGTTAACAAAGTTGACTGCAAATTTATTGATATAAGGATGTAAAATATCATTGATTAGCATGGCAAAGGTTGTTGGCATATTTCCAAGTCCATGTGGCATTGGTAAATACTCATAATCTCTATATCTGGTTTGGAATGATGTTTTATATACATCTTGATCCCTTATTCTAATCTCATGGTAAGTAAATAAAGCATCCAATAGCCTGTTGATAAAGAACAACATCCAATGCATCTCCAACATCATGAAGACTCAGCCATAAACCTATTTCAATAGGTGGCAATAGGTTTACAATCTTCAAGGCCAAAACGTTGCAATAGAGCTATTCCCCCATCAACTTACATAGATTGAATGCCCAAATAATGATACAAATGCCCTAAATTTAACATCTCAGAAGAGCTATTCAAATCAGCCTTAAATTTAGAAATACTCTTCTCATTAGGACTAGTGATTGTGAGGAATAAATCCTCTATGTGTGCAACAAAAGCACAATGAGCCCAAGTAGGTCTCCTAGCCTACTCGTGAAAAGTACCTGACCTATATCAATCTATTTGATCCCCTTCTCAAATTGAATAGTTCCAAGATTTTTTCCATTAGTAATAAACTCAGTTAGCTTTCCAAGAAGTGAACAATAAATCAATTTGCATAGAATAGTTTAGAAAACTCTCTATTCTATGACAGACTACTTGTTTGTCCACCTATGCAAAAATTTAGCTCATAGAGAATCAATAATAACTCATAATAATAAATTGATCAGACTATAGTATTTAGTAAACAAAACCTATCAGTGATATGCTTTCATTCAAGTGTAAGATCACTATAACTAGATGTACACACATAGAGAAACAACTATTATAAGATGACTATGTTTGATAGAATACACTAGAGAGAGAGGGTCTAGTGCAAGAAGAAAAGCTCGTCTACAGAGATGATAAGGTTCTAGTATAGCTTGAGTCTTAGCACTTGTTAGGTCCTTCACATTAGTCAATAGCCCCAAGAATGTGTCTTATCTTCATGTATAGGTGAGTCTGTTGCTTTTTGCCTACCCTTTCCTCAACTCGTAGCTTTCCACTTGCTCTTCTTGATCTTCTAGCTCTGTTATGAGTCCTTTGGTGTTTTGTTTCACTTGAAATGGATAAGGAATCATGGCTTTAGCATTATCCAAGATTTGGTTAATATTTTGAATATCAAAATGATCCTCTAAGCTCGCTCCTTCTTTTTATTAGCACTCCTCCTCAAGCTTAGGTAGGACGTGTTTATGTCCATCAAGCTCATCATGTTCTTGAACTTACTTAGCTTTGGTGCACCCAATTTTTTGGTGAATAGGTCTGCAACCTACTCCTTTGTAGTCACAAAATGAACATCCACTTCATGATTAACAACTTTTTGTTTTACAAAGTGGTAATGCACCTCAATATTCTTACTCTTAGTATGATACATTGGGTTATTAGCCAAAAGTTTAGATGACATGTTATATCCATAAAGAAACATTGTTCCAACATGCACATCCAAGTTAGTTACTAGCTTCTTAAGTGTATTTAGAGCCAATGCTCTATAGTCAGCCTCAGTTGAGGATAATGCAACTCTGGGCTACTTCTTTTACATTCATGAGATATTCTTTATTCCTAGCATGAATACATACCCTGAAGTTGATCTTGTGTCAGTAATAGAGCCCGCCGAGTTCACTTATACTTTTGTATGGTCATGAACTTGTACATATTTTCCTATATATACAAGGAAAAATGTCGAGGCAAATATGAGAGAGCATGTGAATAGAGAAATTAGAAGTTGTTTGAGTCATTAGACACTTTAGAAGTGAGTAAGATCTCTCTCATCACTCAGATGTAAAGTTTTCTAGAAATGAAGAAAAGTTGTGCCCAATATTTCTAAGAGTTCTCCTTCTGTGTTGAATCTTTTGTGAAATGCTTTTGTACAAGTCTAATTCTATAGTTGCTTGACCTCTGTACAAAGTTTTATCTTCTAACTGTGATCAGGATGAGAGAATTGGGTGTAGGAACATTTACATGTGTAAATGTAAAGAAGAGAAGTTGCAGGAGGCGTAAAATTCGATGCTAATGTTTTGGTCAGTTCTCCTTCCATAGTGTAAAGTTTTGAGCAAGAAAGAACTCATTCTTTAAGATGGAAGGTAAGCTACCTATGGCTAAAATCATTTGATTAAATGGGTTCTAGTTTGGGGGACCCAAGCTTTAGAAGTTGCAGGTGTCAAAGTCGATTGTAAATAACTACAGGTTTAGACATAGGTGACTTGTTAAGATCATTTCTCAAGATCTACTAAGTCTTTTGGAATGATTTAACTTGGAGGAGGTGTGCAAACTATACATGACACTTTGTGAAAAGTTTTATCAAAACCTTTACACATTTGATAAGTCAATGAGTGAGTTATGTGCAACAGACTTTTTGTGTAGTCACCTTCTTCACAGTTTGTTCAAGATTTTGGAAATTGAGTATTGATCCTCAAATTGGTGAAGGTTTGAAGTTATTCTTGATATAGAGGTGCTCTAACTTCAAGAATAACTTGTTCTTTTGGAGACTAACACTGTCCATCAGTGGTATCAGAGCATGAAGCATCAAAATTGAAGAAAGGAGGACCCTGACTGCTGTAGTTATAAAGAATTCAACATTGGAAGATACAAAAGGTGAAAGCAAAGCTCTAAAAGGAGGTCGGAAGATATCAAGGAAGACAAAAGGAACTTTATTCGAAGCAAAGGTAGCCTTATTCCTCAGAAAGCTTGAAGGACTTAATACACATGTGAAGAAAGGATGGAAGATTCTCTTCAGATAGAGAAATTGGATAGAGAGAACTATCCAGCATGGTCAATGAGGATGGAAGCTCATCTTATGAGCAAAGACTTGATAGGTTATATTATAGGTGAAAAAGAAAAGCCTCAGTTCAGAGATCCTAGTGTTCCAACTAGGGATGAATTGTCAGATTTGAAGACTTGGATGACGGGAGATGCTCAAGCTAGGAGCATTATCTATATGGGAGTTAATGACTACTTGCTACCTCACATTAGAGGTCTTGAAAGTGCAAGTGATATATGGAATGCTTTGGAGGAGCATTTCCAAAACACCACAAAGTCAAGGACGGCATCCTTGTGGGTAGAGTTTACCACATTCAAGAAGAAGGCCTCTCAATCCATCTCAGATTATGTAACAAGGATGAAGGACATTGCAGATGCATTAGGAGGAGTTGATGAAGATATTGAGGAGGATAAATTGGTACAAAAAATCCTCATAGGTTTGAGAGGTCATGACAAAGGGAAGCCATTCATTTTGTCTACTGAATTATCAATAGATCATTTTACTCCTGATTTAAATCAGTTGCTAGGACACATGCTAACGTTTGAGCAGGATGTCAAAGGTGAAAGTGATAAAAGTGCAGGTCAAGCAATGTATTCAAAGGATAAGAAGAAGAATAGCAAAGGGAAGCAACAAGCAAATGAAGATTAAGGTACAACTAGCCAAGCTAACTTCCTAAGAGGAAGAGGAGGTGACAAAGGTAGAGGAAGAGGCAGAAGTAATAAAGATGGAGTCAAAGCTTGCTAGATTTGTGGTAACACAAATCACTTAGCTCATGATTGTTGGCATAATACTCAGAATAATGGTGGATATAATCAGAACTTTAATTCAAGAGGAAGAGGTGGAAGAAATCAAAGAGGTAATTTCAGAGGTAGAGGTAGTAGAGGTTACTTTGGAAGAAATGCAGGTAGAGGATTCCAAAGTCAACAATACAACAATACCTACTATAATTATGCTTCAGATCAGAAAGAGGATTCAACATTGATAATGAATGCAACTTGTGAAAGGCAAAGTGAAGATCAAAGAGTCTTCTACATTGACTCAGGGTGTAGCAATCACCTGAGTGGCAACATAGCTTTGATGACTGATTTGGAGAATAAGGTAACTAACCATGTAGTTCAAACAGGTGACAATACAAAGCACAATGTGAAGTCCATTGGATCAGTGAAGGCCAAGGATGGAAGTACTCTCTTGAGTAAAGTTTTGTATGTTCCTACAATTCCAAAGAATCTGTTTGTGTAGGACAAATTGTTGAAAAAGGTTATGAAGTTAGGTTCACTAATGAAGGAGTTTTTGTGGAAGACCCTAGCAATGGGTATAAACAAATTGTTTCAGGGAAGAAAGAAGGAAGATTGTTCACATGGAAGATTCAAGGTAACATTGGTCATGCCTTGTTCACCTATGGAGGACATAAGCTCTCTGAGTTAGATCTTTGGCACAAAAGGCTTGGACATTTCAATCAAAGAGGTATTAAAGATATGGTTAACAATGGTTCAGTGCTTGGATTGCCTAATGTTGCAGGTCAACATATGACATACAGATGGGAGGCATGTCAATTAGGTAAGGCTCATAAGAAATCTTATTCCAAGCATGGTTTTATGTATTCAGAGAAGCTTGAAATGGTACACACAGATGTGTGGGGACCATCAAAGGATTTCAACATCAATGGTTCAAGGTATTATGTGATTTATGTTGATGATGCTACTAGATGGATCACTATCTTGTGATCAAAGATAAGTCAAAGGTATTCAATACATTCAAACATTATCATGTGTATGCAGAGAGAATTACAGGTCAAAAATTGAAGAGACTAAGGTCAGATGGAGGGGGAGAGTATTTTTCTATCGAGTTCAGTGATTACTTGTGGAATGCAGGTATAAAAAGGGAAATTACTTGCAGGTACTCTCCTCAACAAAATGGTGTAGCAAAAAGGAGGAATAGCACTCTTGTTGAGTTTGCAAGATCCAGGAAAAATTACCCAAATTATTTGTGGATTGAGGCTATAAATATAGCCACATATTTGCTCAACAGATTACCATGTAAAGCTTTGCAGGGTATGACACCATATGAGGCATGGTGGGGTAAGAGACCTACTCTAGATCATTGCAAAGTATTTGGATGTTTGGCATATGCATATGTGCCATCTCAATTAAGGCACAAATTGGAACCTAAAGCTGAAAAGTATGTGTTCATTGGATATGATGATAAGCAGATGGGATATAGGTTGTGGAGTCCATCCACAAAACAATTAGGATGTTACATTTGATGAGCAAGGTACTTGGTATGCAAGTACAATCAATATTTATGCAGGTGATGAAGAAGTTGTGAATCAAAAGAAAGGTAAATCAAAGGTTCAGATATTTGATGAAGAGGAGAACAATGAAGTACGGGTTGAAGTTGAAGAAGTGCCAAGGTTTGATCCAGAATGTGACGAACCAGAAACCTCAAGAAGCGGAGAACTCAGAAGGTCATCAAGACACAAATGGCAACCTACAAGGTATAGCTATGACACTTCTTTTTTGGCTACCCAAGATTATGCTTATATGATAAAGCCGGATGAAGACACTTCTACATATGAAGAGGCAAAAGGTAAGGAAAATTGGGAGAAAGCTATGCAGGAAGAGTATGATGCATTGATGAGACATTGGATTTGGTTCCTAAACCAAATAGTCAAAAGATCATTGGATGCAAATGGATCTACAAGACAAAGAGGTTTCCAGATGGAAATGTGTCTAGATATAGAGCTAGATTTGTTGTGAAAGGTTTTGCTCAGACATATGGTATAGATTATGATGAGACCTATAGTCCTGTGGCAAAGATGACAACCATTAGGACACTCATAGCTATTGCTACATGTAAAGGCTGGAAATTATGTCAATTAGATGTGAAGAATGCTTTTCTAAATGGTTACATTTCCGATGATGTTTTCATGGAGCAACCACAAGGATTCAGAAATGAAAGGTATCCAGATCATGTATGTAAGCTCAAGAGAGCTTTGTATGGTTTGAAGCAGGCCCTAAGGGCATGGAATTATAGACTTGTGAAGTTCTTGAAAGAGCTTGGTTTCCAAGTATCTAAAGCAGATAGTAGCTTTCTTGTTAAAGCAAGTGATGATGGGTTCATTTACATGTGCATATATGTTGATGATATAATTCTTACAGGTACATATGAGAAAGGCATTCAAAACCTAAAGAAGCAAATGGAGAAAGAGTTCAAGATTAGTGACTTGGGAGATGTCATATTTCTTGGGCGTGGAGATATCATACACTCAACATGGAGTGTATGTAACTCAAGAAAGGTATTTGAAAAACTTGTTGATCAAGTTTAAAATGGATGATTGCAGGGTAGCACCTACTCCAATGGAGGTGAATCAAAAATTGAGCAGATATGGAGGAGAAGAGTTCAAGGACATGAAGCTATATCAAAGTTTGGTTGGTAGTCTGATCTATGCTACATTAACTAGGCCTGACTTATCATATGTAGTTGGAGTATTATCTCAATTCATGCATTGTCCTAGGAAAGAACATTGGGTTGCAAGACAAAGAGTGTTGAGGTACATTAAGGGTACACTCAAAGAAGGTTTGTATTATGGTTTTACATTAGATACAAACATCAAGATTTATAGTGATACAGATTGGGCAGGTAATCCTGATGATAGGAGATCAACTTATGGATACTTGTGTTATGTGGGAGATAAGTTAATTTCATGGTGTTCAAAGAAGCAACATAGAGTTGCTTTATCATCCACAGAGGTTGAGTACAAAGGTATGGTTGAAGCTACAAAGGAAGTGATATGGCTTAAGACTCTTATGAAGAGTTTTGACATCATCCAGAGTACACCCACTATTCATGGAGATAACATGAGTTCATTGTATTTAGCTACTAATCCTATTTTTCATGCCAGGACTAAACACATTGAGATTCAATATCATTTTCTAAGAGAGAAGGTGATGGATAAAGAGATTGAAGTTATACATACTTCAACAAAAGATCAAATAGCTGATATGCTAACCAAAAGCTTGGATGGACCAAAGCTACAAAGATTCAAAGAAATGGCGGGTATAAAGAAGATAGAGAAAACCTCAATTGATGATTGAGGGGGAGCTGTTGGTGCAAGGCAATCAACAATTGAATTTTTGATGAAGTTTTGAATTCAAGGATTGAAGAAAAGATCAAGATATGAAACATGAAGAAAGTACATGTTTAGAGAATGAAGATGTGTATACATATGTACATTAATTTAGAGTTAGTTCACTTATACTTTTGTATGGTCATGAACTTGTACATATTTGCCTATATTTACAAGGAAAAATGTCGGGTCAAATATGAGAGAGCATGTGAATAAAGAAATTAGAAGTTTTATGAGTCATTAGACACTTTAGAAGTGAGTAAGGTGTCTCTCATCACTCAGATGTAAAGTTTTCCAGAAATGAAGAAAAGTTGCACCTAATATTTCTGAGAGTTCTCCGTTTGTGTTGAATCTTTTGTGAAATGCTTTCGTACAAGTCTAAGTCTATAGTTGATTGACCTCTGTACAAAGTTTCAGCTTCTATATGTGATCAGCCTGAGAGAATTGATTGTAGGAACATTTACATGTGTAAATGTAAAGAAGAGAAGTTGGAGGAGGTGCAAAATTTGATGCTAATGCTTTGGTCAGTTCTCCTTTCACAATGTAAAGTTTTGAGCAAACAAGTAGTAATTCTTTAAGTTGGAAGGTAAGCTACCTATGGCTAAAAGCATTTGATAAAACGGGTTCTAGTTTGGGAGAACCAAGCTTTAGAAGTTGCAAGTGTCAAAGTCGACTGTAAATAACTATAGTTTTAGACATAGGTGACTTGTTAAGATCATTTCTCAAGATCTAATGATGCTCTAAGTCTTTTGGAATGATTTAGGAGGTGCACAAACTATAGGTGACACCTTATGAAAAGTTTTATCAAAACCTTTACACATTTGATAAGTCAATGAGTGAGTTATGTGCAACAGACTTTCTGTGTAGTCACCTTCTTCACAGTTTGTTCAAGATTTTGGAAATTGAGTATTGATCCTCCAAATTGGTGAAGGTCTTAAGTTATTCTTGATATAGAGGTGCTCTAACTTCAAGAATAACTTGTTCTTTTGGAGATTAACACTCTCCATCATAGATCTCTTCCATTCCTCCTTTGTTGATGCCTTCTTAAAACTTGCATCATATAAGCATAGTGCTTAGAAATGAAAGATTCTTAGTTTAACATTTGCATTGGCTTCTTGATCCTTGAAGGTCTCTTTCATTCCCTTTAGGGAATTGATTCCTCAACCTTGATACCTTTACTTGTGGTGTAATCACCTCTTCATAGTCTTCTTCATCATGTGACTCACTATCACCTTCATGATCATCGTGAGAGTCACTAAGAGACTTCTACCTCGATGTTGGTGATTTTGATCGGCTTCTCCTTTCTTCCATGTGTCCTTGGGTAGCTCATCTTGACATTGAAGCCTTACGCTCACTCAGTTTGGTTGATTCAACTTGCATATGACCTTTACCACAAATTTCCATCTTCCAACTCATCATTTATTACCTTTTCTTTTCCCTTATATACATACCAAGGTTTCAATTCATTAAAGATCACATCTCATGACACATACAACTTGTTGGTGTAAGGTTTATAGCACTTGTATCCCTTTTTCCTCACTAGAATAGCCTATGAAGGCACACACATGTAAATCCAAACACCTTGAGATGCTTCACACTTTGTTTCTTGCCATAGTAGGCCTTGTTCAGAGTCAATTCATGCACATCACTTGTAGGTTCCCTATTCATCAAGTAAAATTTAGTATTAATAGCCTCATCCCAATGAAAGAGAGGCATGTGTGCCTCATTAATGATACACCTTGCAATTTCCACTATATGCCTATTCTTTCTTTCAATCACTCTATTTTTGTTGGACTCGAGAAATGATAGGTAGGAGATGGTTGAACCACACCCTAAGAGGGAGGATTAGGAAGTAATCCTCAACCATGACTTTTGGGGCAAGTGGTTAGCCCATCATGTCATGAGGAGGGAGATAAGGAAAAGAGCTCACTCAATCACTCTCACACTCAAAGAGGAGCACGTACATAGATTGAAGCAAGGAAGAATTATCTTCTTCTTATTCTTCTATTACATAAAAGGAAGATACAAGAACGTCTTAAAACAACAATACAACTAGTGCTATATATATATATATATATATATATATATATATATATATATATATATATATATATATATATATATATACAGAGAGAGAGAGAGATCAATACATAAGGAAGGTCCTAATTTTTGAAAATGAATGAGCTAGCAAGAAACAAATTTTCCATCACTCTGGGTAGATAAATCTAGTAAAGATCAATGAGATATCGCTGATATATACCATTGTGACCACTATTCATGTCAGAGAAATGAAAAAGTGATACGTGTCATCGTGGATTATCACATGTTGAGCTTGATATCTCAACACTCCCCCTCAAGCTCAATGTCATGTCCTATAGTCCAAGAATCTTTTGAGACTTCTTCAATTTCTCACTTCGAAGTGATTTAATGAAAATATCAAACTCACTCATCTTTCCTCACATAAACAAGGTCAATATCACTTGCTAATACCTTTTGCCTAATGAAATGATAATGCACCTTGATATGCTTTTTTGTAGCATGATAAGCAGGGTTCTTTGCTAACTATATGATGCTATGATTATCACAATAGATGGTGATAGGCTTTTGCACTTCCACACCTAAATCTACAAGTAGAATCTCTAGCCATGATGCTTCACATGTTGCTATTGTAACACCTCTATACTTAGCCTCTATACTGGACAAAGCAACATTGGATTGCTTCTTACTGCTCCATGTAATAGTTGCACTTCCAAGTGACAATAAAAAGCCATTCATAGATCTTCTATCTAGAATTCCACTAACCCAATCTGCATGGATGTATCCATGAACCTAGAATTCTACACTAGCTTCATAAAACAATGCATGATCCAAAGTAGCACTCACATATCTATTGGAGTTTGAGGTCTGTGGAAGCACGTGAACAACACAAGGAATAAGAAGAAGTGCAGAGCACAACGCACAATACTGAATGTATTACCGAGAGAATGTACAAAGATACGTTACCCGTTAGGGTTATAGGTGTATATAGAAGTCGGGGAAAAAAACCTCCTAAAGAGGTGTGCCCTGATGGTCCTAGTGTGTTCACACACATCACTACCTAAATATATCAACAAATTCCCCTTGGGGGTGATGCGATGAATGAGGAGCTGGCACTCATGTATAAGGGTGTGCCAAGCTATATGTAATCAATCCACAAAAGGAAGTAAGCCCAAAGCTTTGTGGAAAGCTTCAAACTTCTCCCTAGGCAGAGCCTTTGTGAAAAGGTCTACATTGTTCTCCTCTGTTGGCACATATGCCAAAGTAATCTCTCCAGCAAAGAACCTCTTCCTGACATAATGATAGTGCACCTCAATGTGCTTAGTGTGAGCATGGAACATATGGTTCTTCGCAACTACCAATGTGCTCTAATTGTCATTAAATATTGTGGTGGCAAAAGCCTAACCGACACCCAAATCAACCATAAGGTGACTGAGTGCCACACACTCAAGAGTCTTTGTGAAAGCTGCCCTATACTCAACCTCACAACTAGAAGTGGCCATAGTTGGCTACTTCTTGCTAAACCAAGATATATGTGAGCTACCAAACATGAAGCAAAAGCCACTAGTGGACACACAAGTGTCATAGCAATGAGCCCAATCACAGTCAGAAAAAGCATGTCAATCAAGTGGTAGTGATCCCTGCTTGGGATAAATCAATCCAAGTAGCCAAGTACCACTCAAGTAGCAAAAGGTGCGCTTAACTGCCTGTCAATGCTTGACACATAGTCAATGCTTAACTGCTCATCTATGAGATAGCAAACTGAATATCTAGCCAAGCAATGCATAAGGAAATCAAGTATCCAACAACCTGCTAATAGAGATCAACATCAAATGCATCTCCAACATCATGAAGACTCAACGATAAACCTATCTCCATAGGAGTGGCAATAGGTTTACACTCTTCAAGGCCAAACTACACTAAGGTGTCAATATATTTTGTTTGACACAAAGTTATTCCACCATCAACCTGCATAAATTGGATGCACAAATAATGATGCAAATGCCCCAAATCTAATATCTCAAATGAGGCATGCAAATCAGCAATAAAATCAACAATATGCTTTTCACGAGGACCAGTGAGCATCATGTCATCAACATAGACAACAATGATCAGAAGCCCATCATTTGCATACTTAACATATAATTTGGAATATTCTCAAAACCATGTGCAATCACATAGGCATGTATTTATTCATACCAAGCATGTGGTTCTTGCTTCAAACCATATGATGCCTTTTTCAACCTGCACACTTGGTTTTCATGCCTTTCTACACAAAGCCACAGGGCTGAAAAACATACACTTCTTCATGCAAGTCACCATCAAAAAATGCAATTTTAATGTCCAGTTGATGTACATTCTAACCATGATGAGCTGCAAGTGCACAAATGCAACAAACAACCAACCTTACACCTATCAACTGTCCCATCATGCTTATGCTTCAGCTTGTATACCCACTTAGTGCCAATGGCCTTCTTGCCAAGAGACAAGTCACATAAAGACCAGACACCACTTTTCATGATAGCATCATATTCTGATTGCATAACAACCAATTTTCTGAATTTTGTGCTTCATCAAATGAAACTGGCTCGTTCTTATCACAAAGTCTCCAGGCAGCCATAACATAGCAATCAGATGCAAAAGAAGCACTATGAGAGCTTGACGGAGTATAACATGACAATGTTGAATCTAATTTTCTATCACACAAAGTTTGCACTAGCCATTTTGGCATATTTTTTGCCTCCTCAATAGCAGCTCTCTCATCAACAAGTGCAGTGCATCATGTAAATTTGCATAAAAAAGGGAATGATCTACATCATCACATGAAACCTATAAAAGCTTAGACGTTGCCTCATTAGGACCAACACTAGACTGTTGTAAGCCGCCGAAATTATTTTGTATTATTTAGCCAAATCCTTGTAATTAGAACAGTCGCACACCGAAAGGATGTGGCAAAACTATGTATGGTTTCTTTCTAATAAAAAGAATATGCACGGAAGCGACAATAGGGAGTCGTTGGCCTGTTCGGTCTGGGTGATGATCTGGAGTTACCTCTGATTTGGAGTTATATTACTTGCAGACTTGTTTGTATGAATCTGTAGTTGAAGTGCCATAATCAGGTATTATGTTACTATTATTATATTGAAGTGAAGTGTGGCGGTATGGTAAAGAAGAAGTGAATGTGCTGCATATAAACTACGATAATCCTTCAAAACATTATGCGCTGAAGTGCACTGGAGTCTTTTGCAATTGCGCGGAATTAATTATTGAAGTTGATTGTCGGAAGTTAATCAGTGAATTGGGAAAATATATATAGGGCCTCTGCTTTATCATACCCCTGACCATCCCAAGAACCCGCGAGCAAGAATAACTGTAACTTTAACATAGTATAATTTAATGTTGGAGCAAGTCTATGACAAGCCTAAGTATTGGCTTGAGTCCCACAAAGTCATAGAAGAAGCTTTAAAATGAAGACTATGTAAAGTTCACTTGTGAACTACCTCTTGTAACTTTTGAAGACTTTCCTTAATGTAAAAGTGAAAGAATCTTAAGTAGTTGAGTCCACTTGATCAAAAAGGGAAAGAGGAGCCACGAATTTGTGATTTGTGGTAGATAGAGAATCAAATCAATCACTAGTTGATTGGAGAGTGATTGAGGGAAGGTAGCCTCCCAAGATAAACTATAAATACATGGCAGTCTTAATCGTGGTTATGTGAAGACCTCCAAGAGCTGAGCTTTATGCCATATCAATGTGTGATTCCAAGGCACACATATGTAATCAGTAAGTCCATTGTATTGTACAATCAATATACTTTCATTTTCATTATCATTTGAGTTCATATTTCCATGTTCTTGTGAAGTGTACTACTCACTGCCATATCTCTCAGTTTTCTCAGTCAGATTGCAAAGATGGTTTCTCTGAGCTTGGTGCATCATTTTTAGTGATTTAACTGGTAAAGTTAGCTCTATAAGTCTACTATATGCTCACCAATTTTCATTGCATTTGGGTGTTTCAATCTTCAGTTATGTTCAGTTCAAGTCAACCCTATCTGTTCATTTTCACTTCTCTATAAGGTACCCAACTTTTTGACTCATCTTGTCAGAGCTATGTCTCAGTATGTACTTACCCAAATTCAATGATTTAAAGCTTGTTTAATTCAGCATACTGTCTAGTATACACATACAAATTACTGTAGCAGCCCGTGAAAATTGGGATGATGTCATCACTTGTTAAACATCATTCTCAGTGTGTGGTTCATTATATTTGATGAGATTACTATTGAACGTTAGCTCTTTAAGTTAACTCTAGACTTGCCCAAAAGGAATTAAGCTAATTGCTGCTCTACTCAGAGAATTATGCAAAATACTGGACAGGTGTATGAACCAAACTGGCAAGTTCTTCACCTCTGAGCTAACTCCAACTTATCTCTTTTGATCTATCTTTTTGAGAGTGATCTTCCAAGGTACATAGGGTGTCTAATACATCCATTGGCAAGCTAAATGGGCCCACCACATACTCGTGGAGTTCATTTGGCTGGTGTAGATCAAGGATTTTGCAACACCTCTTCATCTTCAAGCACATATCTATCCATCTCTTCATAGTGGTATCAGAGCAAGGATGGCAGATGGATTTCCTTCATCAATTGACAAATTGGATAGAGGTAATTCCTCAGCTTGGTCATTAACGATGGAAGCTTATCTCCAAGGTAGAAGTTTATATGGTTATGTGGCTGGAGATGAAGTTATGCCAAGTTTCAGGAACAAAAGTCAACCAACACAAGAAGAGCAAGAAAGGTTGAGCACATGGTGCTCCAAGGATGCACTTGCAAGGTCTTATCTCCTCAACTCTATCTCAGATTTTTTGTTGCCTCACATTAGAAGTGTCCCTACCATTACAAAGAATTTGATAAGTGTTGGGTAGATAGTAGAGAAAGGGTTGCAAGTCAGGTTCACAAAAGCAGGAGCATTTGTTGAAGATCCAAGTCAAGGATCAGAAGAATTGCAAAAGGTGAAAAGACAGGTAGATTGTTCACATTTGAATTACAAGACACTAGAAACATTGCTCTCTTTAATTATAGTAGTCATATACTCACAGAATTGGAAGTATGGCACAAAAGGTTAGCACATATTAGTGAAAGGTCATTAAAGCAAATTTGCAGGGACCAAAGTATACTTGGATTCCCTAACTTTTCAAAACAACATATGATTTATAAGTGTTGTGCATGTCAATTTGGAAAGTCTCACAGGTTACCATTCATGAAGAAAGGTTATATGCATGGAGATCTCTTGGAGTTGGTTCATACAGATGTATGGGGACCTAGCAAGGAAGCTTCAATATCTGGATCAAGGTATTATGTCTCCTTTATTGATGATTGCAGCAGATTGACTGTCCTATTCTTTATGAAACACAAAGATGAAGTTTTTTCATGTTTCAAAAGATATTTGGCTCTTGTGGAGAATCAAACAGGTAAATCACTAAAAAGGCTAAGGTTAGATGGAGGGGGAGAATACTTCTCCCATGAGTTTGATTCTTTTCTTCAAGAAAGAGGAATCAAAAGAGAGGTAACTAAAGCAAAATGGAGTGGCAGAAAGGAGGAATAGGACAATTGTTGAAGATGCAAGGTCCATGTTAAATGAAAAGCATTTACCTAATTATCTATGGGCTGAGGCTGTATCTACAGCCACTTACTTTATTAACAGGTTGCTTTCAAAATCCCTTGATGGGATGACTCCATATGAGGCTTGGAATGGAAGAAGACCAAGCTTAGATCATTGTAAAATTTTTGGATGTATTGCTTTTGCTCATGTTCCTTCACAGGTTAGAGGCAAGATGGATCCAAAGGTAGAAAGGTGTGTATTTATTGGATATGACAACAATCAAAAGGGCTACAAGTTATGCAACCCTACCAACAAAGGCTTCTTGGTAAGAAGAGATGTAGTTTTTTATGAAAACAATTCATGGTATGAAGATTCATGGAGGAAGGTCAATTTAACATATGATCTTGAAGAACATTTTCCATAGCTTGGTAGAGAACAACCAAAGATTGAAGAACAAGACACCTCAGAGGATGATGAAGAATCTCAGATGGAAAAGATCAAAGTATGGAAGTCTAAAGGTAAAGCACAATTGCAAGAACTTGGACATGAGGCAGAATCATCACATCATGGCCTAAGAAGATCTATGAGGGAAAAGAAAAAACCAGAAAGGTATGGGTTTGACACCTCATTAGTAACTAAACATTCTATCTACATAGCACATAACATAAACCAAGAGGAGCCATCATCCTTTGAAGAGGCCAAAGCAAAATCAGAATGGAAGCATGCAATGAAGGAAGAGATTGAAGCACTTGAGGAAAACAACACTTGGGATTTGGTGCCCAAGACTTCATCCATGAAGGTAATAGGCTCAAGATGGGTCTATAAACTCAAGAAAAATTCTGATGGTTCCATTAACAGGTATAAGGCAAGGCTTGTAGCAAAAGGCTTTGCATAAACTCAGGGAATTGATTATGAGGAGACCTTCTCTCTTGTGGCAAACATGACTACTATTAGGGTTTTGCTTAGTATTGCCTCTTCCAAGAATTGGAAGATACTTCAACTAGATGTAAAGAATGCATTCTTGAATGGTTGGATAATAGAAGAGGTATATATGGCACAACCACCTGGTTTTGAGAATCAAATTTATCCTGATTACGTGTGTAATCTTAACAAAGCAGTGTATGGTCTCAAGCAAGCTCCAAGACCTTGGAATTTCAGGCTTGTTTCATTCTTGCAGGACAAAGGCTTTCAACCAAGCAAGGCAGATCCTTCACTCTTTATTAAAAAGAGTAATTCTGAGATCATCTACCTATGTGTATATGTAGATGATATTATATTGACAGGAAATGATGCAGATGGTATGAAGAAGATCAAGGATCAAATGAGAGAAGAGTTCAAGATAAGTGATTTGGGTTCACTTACCTACTTCCTAGGCTTGGAATTTGTCTACAAAGATCATGGTTTGTTTCTCACTCAAAGAAAGTACATTAAGGACATGTTGTCAAAATTCAAGATGCAAGATTGTAAGATTGTAGGTACTCCAATGGAGGTCAATCACAAATTAAGCTCACATGAAGGTGAAATCATAGAGGACATCACATCATATCAAAGTCTAGTGGGTAGTCTCAACTATGCCACATTGACAAGAGTAGATATATGTTACAGTGTGAGTGTGCTAAGTCAATTTATGCACACACCAAGGAAACCACATATGGATGCTGCCAAAAGGATTCTCAAGTATCTCAAAGGAACCATAAATGAAGTAATTTATTATCCTTATGTATCTGACTTAGGTTTGAAGCTATTTTCTGATGCAGATTGGGTTGGCTCCAAGGAAGATAGAAGGAGCACTTCAGGTTATCTTACCTTTGCGGGTTCAAAGCTTATTTCATGGTCATCCAAGAAGCAACCCATAGTTGCTCTCTCTTCTACGGAAGCTCAATATAGAGATCTTTCCATAGCTACACAAGAAGCTATGTGGATGAAGACATTATTCAAAGATCTTGGATTGGAGTTTGGAACTCCAACTATTTTTTGTGACAATATGAGTTCTATTCACTTAGCTGCTAATCCTATTTTTCATGCAAGGACTAAACATATTGAGGTTCATTATCACTATGTATGAGAGAAGGTTCTAAGCAAAGAGATTCAAATATCATATGTGTCCACTCATCAGCAATGTGCAGATATTCTAACCAAGGCATTGGATGGTACAAAGCTTTGCAAACTCAAAGCCATGATTGGTTTGCAGGAAGATTGAAGACCTCAAGCATACTTGGCTTGAAGGGGAGCTGTTGGAGCAAGTCTATGACAAGCCTAAGTATTGTCTTGAGTCCCACAAAGTCATAGAAGAAGCTTTAAAATGAAGACTATGTAAAGTTCACTTGTGAACTACCTCTTATAACTTTTGAAGACTTTACTTAATGTAAAAGTGAAAGAATCTTAAGTGGTTGAGTCCACTTGATCAAAAAAGGAAAGAGGAGCCACGAATCCATCATGTGTGGTAGATAGAGAATCAAATCAATCACTAATTGATTGGAGAGTGATTGAGGGAAGTTAGCCTCCCAAGATCAACTATAAATACATGGTAGTCTTAGTCGTGGTTAAGTGAAGACCTCCAAGAGCTTAGCTTTATGCCATATCAAGGTGTGATTCCAAGGCACACATATGTATCAGTAAGTCCATTGTATTGTACAATCAATATACTTTCATTTTCATGATCATTTGAGTTCATATTTCCATGTTCTTGTGAAGTGTACTACTCACTACCATATCTCTCAGTTTTCTTAGTCAGAGTGTAGAGATTGTTTCTCTGAGCTTGGTGCATCATTTTCAATGATTTAACTTGGTAAAGTTAGCTCTATAATTCTAATATATGCTCACCAAGTTTCATTGAATTTGGGTGTTTCAAGCTTTATTTATGTTCAGTTCAAGTGAACCCTATCTGCTCATTTTCACTTCTCTGTAAGGTACCCGACTTTTTGACTCATCTTGTCAGAGCTGTGTCTCAGTGTGTACTTACCCAAATTCAATGATTTAAAGCTTGTTTAATTCAGCATAATGTCTAGTATACGCATACAAATTTTAATAATCATTGGATTCTTAAATCTAGAGTTATGTTCATTTTGTTGCGCACTGGTCTCATTACTATAGCAGCCCATGAAAATTGGGATGATATCATCACTTATTAAACATCATTCTCAGTGTGTGGTTCATTATTTTTGATGAGATTACTCTTCAAAGTTAGATCTTTAAGTTAAATAGACTTCCCCAAAAGGAAATAAGCTAAATGTTGTGTGCTCAAAGAATTATGCAAAACACTGGACAGGTGTATGAACCAAAATAGCAAGTTCTTCACCTCTGAGCCAACTCCAACTTATCTCTTTTGATCTATCTTTTTGAGAGTGATCTTCCAAGGTACATAGGGTGTCTAATACATCCATTGGCAAGATAAAAGGGCCCACCATATACTCCTGGAGTTCATTTGGCTGGTGTAGATCAAGGATTTTGCAACACCTCTTCATCTTCAAGCACATACCTATCGATCTCTTCACATTTAACACTAGTGCCGGCCATGGAGCATGGAGTAGTCAGTTAGTGCATCAACTAAGAGTTGAGAAGAATCCGATGATATATGTCGGTAACATGTTCTGGAGAATCGTACCCAAAGTATAGAAGGGATTAGCATCCCTGGAAAATTCCTAGCACTTTTGGCATACCTCTGAGTAGTAGTGGTGACAGACAAACATTGGAGGGACAGCATAAAATTTGGGCCAATGGAGTACCACCTCAGCATTTCCTTGTGCAAGGACTACATGGTATACCATAAGTGCAACCAACTCCATCTGCGGAAAGTAAAGTTGGAGAAGTAAGCATTGGTTCTGATGACAGTGTGGAAAATTCCAGTCGAAGTCTGTGGAATTCCAGTGGAACGTCGGATAATTTCGAGGCTGGGTTGCTGAATTATGGTGAAAGTTCCACTCTTGGTTCTGATTTTGAGGGGACTAGTGTGTTGTTGGATGAAAGTTTTGGTGAAAAGTCCATTACGATGAAGGGCAATTGGGTGTAGGTGTGTGGGAATGACTTAACAATATTCAATTACCAGAGGGCATGCCAAATGACGGGACAACATAGCAGCAATCACGTGTAACTAGTTCAAATCATTTGGCAGTAATATTTCCTATTGATTCAAACACCATGAGTGGTTCGCAATAGCAACAACATCAATAGAAACATCAACAAAAACAACAGTAGCAGCAAGCCATACCACCATGACCGGTACCCGCTGGAGTAACATATACAAAATTTGGCAGATTCCCTGGTGATGACCCAGATGCACATGTAAGAACTTTTGAAATTAATTATGCAATACTAAACTACCCAGCAGATCCGGCATATAAAGCAATAGTGTTCTAGTCTACACTGGTTAATGAGGCCACTTGGTGGCTAACCGAATATGACATTAACCATTTTGGCCAGTACGATGATGTTAAGGATGCCTTCTTACAACGATTCCAGTTGAAGAAAAACGCAATTGAGATCTTTGATTATCTACAAAACAATAGACAAAAACCGCACCAAAATGTGCAGGAGTATGCCACTTTACTCCATCCTCAGTGGAAACATGTGCATCATGATTCCCTTTCTCAATGAATTTCTAAGTCTTGGAGTAGGATCAAGCCTACATTTCCCTCTAATGGACTCAAGTAGCTCACTAGTGTTATGAGGAAAACTCAACCCATTGATCATAGGCCTGTAGCTAAGTGAGTTAGCCACTACATTAGACTTTTCCTTCCTATGCCTAAGCTCATAATCAAACTTGTGAAGGGTCTTAGCCCATTGGGCCTTATGATATTTAATGTATGTTTGATTAGAGAGCCACTTAATGCTCTCTTGGTCAAAACATTAATGTAACTTTGGGACCATATAAACAATGGTCCCACTTCTTCAAAGCATGTACAATTGCATACAAATAGTTCTCGTGGAGGGAGTAATTCTTGAGAGTAGGTTCTAGCTTCTTGCTCTCAAAAGCCACTAGTCGACCATGGTGAACTAAAACCGCTCCCGTGGAAAAATCACTCGCATCAATCTCAACCACAAAAGGTTTATTGGGATTTACTATATGCAAAAATGGAGTTGTATCAATTGCTACCTTCAGGTTGCTTTTTCTTGTCTCATGAATGAAAGGCTTTCCCTTTCCTTTTAAGCTATTCTTTCATCCAAAAACAATTTTTGCATAATTCTTCATGAATCTTTGATAGAATCTTGATAAACCTAGGAAGATCCATAACACTTCGAGGTTCCTAGGATATGACCATTCCGTAATAGCCCATACTTTCTCAAGATCCATCTGAATCCTATCTTTGGAGACTATATGCCCAAGGTATCTTACCTCTGTTTTGAGAAATTGAAACTTTGAATCCTTGGAAAAGAGTGAATTTTCCTTCAACACTTGGAGTACTTTGCTGAATTGTTGCAAATGTTCATGTTCTGATCTACTATAGATCAAAATATCATCTAGAAGGTCTACTACAAACTAGCCTAGATATGGTCATAGTACACTATTCATGAGCTTCATGAAAGTGGCAAGAACATTGGTGAGACCCAAAGACATTATCAAGAACTTGTAGTGCACATATCTAGTCCTAAAAGGAGGTTTAGGAAATCCTTTGCCCTAATCCTAATCTAATGATATCCTGACCTACGATCAAGCTTTGTAAAATACCTGGCTTGATGTAACTGATCAAATAGGTCTCCCATCCAAGGAATTGAAAACCTATTTTTTATCATTACCTTTTTCAATGCCCTATAATCTATACAAAGTCTCATAAAGACATGTTTTTCTAAACTAGGAGCATTGGCCATGCCCAAGGTGAGTTCTTTATCTAAATAGTCATGGAGTTTCTTCTCTACCTCATGATATAGAGAAACACTAAGCCGATAAGATGGCTTACAAATAGGGTTAGTGTTTGTAATTACTTCAATAGCATGGTCAATGTCTCCTCTCTCAGGTGGTAGCCCTCTAGGTAAGTCAATGGGGAAAAATTCAAACATAAGATCCTTAAAACCTCTAACCACACATTCTTGTAAAAATGAAAAATAGAAAGTCCTATCCATATCCACATTTCTAGTATGAAAATATACATCAAATATGTGTCTGTACAATGCTTGAGATCCTGACCATACAACAAAAAGATCTCTTGTACATGTTCAAAATGATAAAGCCCATACAACTCTAAAGATAAGATGAGAAGTGTGTTAGGTACATCTCTCTCTCCTTGAATACAAAATTTTGTTCCATTCTTTATGAATTCAAGATTCTTATTTTGGTGATTGCATTTAAGTGTGTCTCCCAACCACATAGCCACTCTCGTCCTCAAATAAGGTCTTTCCTCTCCATATTCATGATTTGGAAATCCACATTATCAATTTATCCCTATATCTTGACTTTCAAAATGGATACCATAATATCCCATATCCTCTTATCTTTTGCTTGCATCATAAATACTATATATTTATGGTGCACTAGGCTATTGGGGAATCTTTAACTTCTTAACTAGAGCATAGTTTATAAATTTATGTGTGGTAGAGTCATCTATCACGACTCTCACCCTAGTCCTGTACACATTACCGTGAAGTTTAACTAGGTCATGTGGTCCAAACTGAGGTGACCACAAGGACTATGCCAAACAACATGTGTGTCATATGTCCTTGTGCATCACTTCCACTTCCTTTTAGCTAGAACTTCCATGTAAAGGAAGTGTCTACACTAGGTGGAACATTTCTTGCACTTATTAGGGGTCATACTAGTCCCTTGTCCTCCCTTCTTTTCTTCCCTCTTCCTAAGTTGATAGTTCCATTTTGGGTGGCTAGGAAACAGTCACCTAAAACACAAGTTTTCCCTCTTGGCCCTATCATTCTACTCAATAGGTAACTTGGGCCCTTGTGATCTTTGTTTCTTAATAAATAATTTATTTTTCCCCATGGTTAATTTCTTCTTGAACTTGGTTTTACTAAAAAGTTTGAGGAGCTGATCTATCTCCATAGGCGTATACTAAGGATGGTTATGATCCTCATAGATTTGAGCATATTTGATCTCCTCCTCAAAAGTCTTAGGTGTTTTTCTTCTCACCTCTCTCGTAATGGCTTTGTCTAAGCCCCTAACAAACCCTCTAGTCTTTTGAAATTCATCTAACCCCTTACGTTTTAGTATGATCTCTCGAGAGTGGGATATGTAGATTGAAAAAGGTCTACCTCTTTGTGTTACATATCCCATTCATCCCAATTCCTTCTTCCTCATTCTGATAAAGAACTCTTTCAAGAAAAGAGTTTCAAAATAATTCAAGTCTGTAGGGATAGAATTTGGCCAAGCGAGAGACTCGCTTCTAACACATGATACTCAAGTGGGGTGCTCTTCAATTGATGCAGGCATTCCACTTTTGCAAGAAAGTGTAGACTGTATCCTTATTCCTCTCATGGTCATCCCTTATAAAGGTTGGTGGCTTGAGGTCTTTCTGGGGGGGAGTCTCCCTAGAGATCTTTCCTTTATGTTCTCCAAGAAAGGGAACATCCTTCGTAGCCTTCTCCAATATAGGAAGAGTAGGTATCTCTCTTTCCTTCCTAGCTAGGAAAGAGGTAGCTTGAGTCTCTAATGAGATCATCTAGGTCTTAAATTGTTCTATTAGAGCATTTGTGCTACCAATGTCCCTCTCTAACCAAAGGGTTTGGTCTTTGAGCTCTATGAATTGCTTGTGTGATACAAACTCATCATGAAGCTCTACATAGAAATATTCGTCTTCTTGTTTGACCTTTTGCTCTACCTCCTCCATTCTATGGTCTAAATCCTCTAGATTTTGCTCCCTAGGTGAAGAAGTATGCTCTAAAGGTTGTTTTCCCTTAGCTTCCATGTTTACTAGCCCCATTTAACTAACTAGAGTGTTTAGAACAAATGGAAGTAAATTTTATAAAGTAAGAAAGAGAGATAAATAACACTAAAACACACCCAAGATTTCTCAAACAAGATCAGTTTCAATAGAGATTTCATAAAAGTTATGGAAAATTCTATGTTTTTGTATACATTGAGGTAGGGATAAGCTTTTTCAGTGATTTTTGTGCCTGAAGTGTGCCATTTTCCATAAGGAAGATATGGATAATATCAAACTTTAATTTCAATACATGTACCCTATAGAAAAGACAATCGTGATTCTAATAGAACCACATAGTCAAGTTGAGCAACAAAATGCAAGATTATAGAGACCCATAATGATGAAATAGACTTAGAATAGCATGAAATACTCAAAGAAAAATTGATGACAACAATAAATCCATGATAAAAACTTCAAAAATCATCACTTAATCACCATGAAAGCTAAATGATTTGATTTAGATAAGATAGGCAAAAGCTCTCAATTTCTCATTAATCATCAAAGTACAAATGAACATGCCCAAAAATGAGTCATAATTTAACTTATATAATTTTCAAATTTTAACACTCAAAAATTGTTCCTCTAAACTTCTATTTTAACTTTCTACTCACTTGAGAGCTATAAAAATTCGCAAAGAATTACATAAATTACATCTAACTATGAGGAAGACTCTTCCTCTATTTTGTTAAGATGTCAAGCTCAACATGTGATGACCCATGATGACACATATCACTTTTTTATTTCTTTGACATGTATAGTCGTGATGCCGGTATATGTTAGGGATACTTGATAGGAGAGTTTGCCTATTTTTGCTTCACGAGATGATGCAGAGTCATGTGAAGGATATCTTGAATGAAGGCTTTGTAAACTTCCATTCAAGAAGCATGGATATATTATGGCTACAACGAAGTTGTAGATCATACATTCAGATGTGAATGGTCTTATGAGAACAAATTCCATTCAAGGTTTCAAGTATTTTGTTAACTTCATTGCTGATTTCTCAAGGTATTCATGGCTTTTTGTCCTAAAGTGAAAGCAGAAGTCTTTCCTACTTTCAAGAAGTTCTTAAATATGGTTGAAAATGAAAGTCAGTCAAAAATTCAGATTTTCTAAAGTGATAGATGAGGAGAGCACATGTTTAAAGACATTAAGTCTTTTCTTGAAGACAAAGGTATTTCTCCTCAACTCACTATTGCTTACACTCTAGAGCAGAATGGTGTTGCATAGAGAAAGAATAGGATACTTATTTAGATCATGTGTAGTATGATGTCATCCAAAAAGCTTTCCCCCAAGTTTTGCTTTGATGTTGTACATACAAAAAATCACATTCTAAATAGATCCTCCATAGAATCTTTGAAGGTGATTACACCTTATGAAACTTATGTTGGAATACAATGTCATATAGGACATTGTCCATGGTCAAATTGGTCCATATTGCTCAGACTTCTTGGTTTTAAGTCTTATACAAGAAAAGCCCTTGGGCGCCATGGTTAAGACATCAACCTCCCATCCCAGTCACCCGGGTTCTATCCCCAATGGCGGAAGTGCGTGGCAAATAAAAGTTTTTAAGATTCTGCTTTATTAAAAACTCACGGGGAAATTAACGGCACAGATGGATAGCTTTTCGTAATAGAAAACGATCGCGATGGATTTGTTTTCTTCCGCATAAGATAAACGATCGTAGGATTGTAAGAGATTTACTTGCTTTATCATGTGCTTTTCAAGGATCATCAAATACTATATAAGAAGCCATTGGGCTCATTTTTAGATATCCTTCACCTAGTGTTCAACACAAGCCTTGGTGCTTGGACCTCAATAGAGGTGGCGTTTCTTCTAGCACATGGGGCAGCCATGGTGCTAACTTGAAGCATGTTGAGGAGCGGCTATGGAGTTCTTCTTGGAGATGAAGAGTGTGCTCACACTCTTGCTCATGGAGAGGAGGTTATCTCTTGTTCATGGAAAGAGGACTTGGTCATTAGGAGCTTGATGGTGAGGATCAGCCATCTACATGGTGTATTTGAAGATTATCTTCTACATGAAGATTTCGGGCTACTTCAAAGACATTTGATGGTGGTTAACATAAGATTTACATCTTATGTTAAGAATTCAGGTACATATTCTCTTTATGCACACATGTACTAGTTGAAGTTTATGGAGGCAGTAAAATCCATATGAGGAGGAGTCCTATTTGGCATAGGTACAAGAGAATCAGTATGGTTATGCTTTATGCATATTTGGATGAGGTGTTAGAGAAGGTATGATCATATGAGTTTGAGGATTTTCGGCAGCAAACTTGTTAGCATTCTTTGCTACTTTTTAAGTATGTGATCTTTTCACACATGTATCTGACTTAGGGTCTTCCATAGCCTAAGGTTAGATGAGGGTTTGTTGATTATCAGTTTCACACTGATCCTTCCTCTTTCTGTCACTCATTAGTACTCTTCTACAACCTATTAGGTCACACATCTCATGTATATTCAGATTTCTATCCATACATCTGAATATGTTTCTTACATTTGTACATTCACTCTTCCATCTATTTCTCATCACGTAGAGTGGTTGAGAGTTTTGCTGCCAGGTTGTACATTGAACATTGGTATATATGATAGTGTGAGTAAGCCTTGGCTTACGTAACACTTTACACATGTTGTCTAGTCTCTCTCTATCTTTGTCTCATCATTTGTATGATTAAATGTGGTATGTTCATGTTTTTGCAATTGGAAGATTGCTATTCTATGTTGTATATGCTGGACCTATGGAACCGTGGACCTGTGATATGAGCTATGGGCCTGCCTCTTTTCCAACATTTGGTATCAGAGCACTAAGGTTTTGATTTCAGATCTTTAGGACTTTGGCATCAATGCATTCAGGCCCATTCATATTACCAGGTTTTCCAGGCTTGCAAATTTACAACATATGATTTAAAGGCATCTTCTAACATTTGACATACACACTTAATCGCGATGAGTAGAGATTTGAGAATTAGACAATTCAGTCACATGTGTATTCGTTAGTGTGGAGTATGAAGATGATCTGTTAGCAGCCAAATATTTTTGGAAGAGTATGCAAATACTTTACAAAAGTATTGTTTGAAGACCCAAACTTGATGAAGAGATGGCTACTTCAAATTCAAGGAAAAACAATGGTTTAGAGAAGAGGAAGGAATCAGATCAACATCAAATCACAGGTATCAGTTTCTACTATCAGATTATCATTTGCAGGTCATGTCTTAGAAGAGCACTTATGAAGAGATTTGAAGGTTTCAAGAAGTGCTTTTATACACTTTCATTATTTGAAAGTTAAAGGCTACATCAAAACAGGTATCCAGAGGTTTTTCTAGAGAGTTTTGAGAGATCTTTTCATGGCAAGAAAGCTTATCTAAGAAGACAAATTTGGAGACGGGATGAGTTTTTTGTGTTCAGCCAATTGTGTGTTGTAAGTTGGTTGGATATCCAAGTACAAAATGTAATCTAGGTATCTAGAGAAGGTAACTCTAGAAAGGTAATTCATCATTCAGGCAAAAGATTGGTGAATTTAGTCATTTCAGACATTTGAAGTAGAATTTTGATTCAGAGATATGAGGAGATGATAAAACATGTTTCTATATTCACTTCCATTTGTATACCATGTTTTCTTTTATCTCTTACTCTGAGTACTAGAGAGAGAGAAAAAGTTCATTTGAAGAGGTCAAGAGTGTTTGCTACTTCAAGATGAAGAGATCAAAAGGTATGGAAGAGAAGTTTGAAGATGTTGATATCATCATCAGGTGGAAGAAAGATGCAAAAGAAGAAAGTGCATCATTTCCAAAAGAAAAGTAAGACTTCCTTTTCTCTTATATTTTCCATATACTTTTCCTATTTTATCCTCTACACCCAAAGACAATTCTACGAGAACATCTTGTGTGAAGAAGAAGCAGTTTCTTGTTTTGCATGATACTTGGTCATGATTTAGTAGATTTGACAAAGAATTGAACTGAGAGAAAGAAAAGCAGCAGATATATGTTTTGACTCATATGTGTATGAGTTATGTTTTAGTTGAAGCTTTTGAGCAGGCAGCTTATATGTTCCCTCAAAGAATTCTTGGAGTGTGAATACAGAGCTACTTGGTATATGACAAGTTGCAGAGAAGTATATTTCTTCTATATCTAACTCTTGAGGTAAAAGAGTTTTTTGTAGCAGATGTTGAAGACTTGGGTTGAGGTTTTATGTTTGGAAAGGTTACCTCATATTCAGTATTTTTCAAAAAACTTCAGACAATTCAGTTTTTTAATGTACTAGTCAAGTTGGAGAATTTACTTTGAGAGATTGTCTGGACTTTTGGATACATGTTTGTATTCAAAAAGGTGTTCCATCTGTTAAATGTTACACAGTTACTCTGTTTTAATAACTAGCCGAAATCGTATCGAGCAAGTATTTAACATAAAATAGAGGTTCACCGTAAACTATATTAAACTTTCAATTACCGAAAGGCGTTGTCAGATCAAGTGGGTTCTTGGGAGTGGTAGGGGTCTGTTAGACAGAGGCCCTATACTATTTTCCCAAATCCTTACATAACCACAAATACTCTTATCGCATCTTAGCTCAGATACTTAGTTTTAACTAACCAGTAACTGTTTCTGCGTATTAGGACGCCGAACTTACAGACTAATCTGCTATGGTAACGGAGCAGTAGTCTGGTTCTGACTTGCAAACTAATAGAGTTACTCAACTTACTAAACTTATGCGAATCACTACACACTTCTTCAGGACAGACATGTATACCAGATAGTAATCAGACATACGACCATACCAGACGGTGTACAGGCTTATCGTATGCCGAACTCAATCAACCGTCATACTAATCACAGTTTAACTCATCACCAAGCTTATCAGTGCTCCAACTCGTAGTTCATACTATAATCGATATTAGTCCTTCCCTGTGAGCGGAATCAACAGTGAATACAGAACACAACTGTCAACAACAGATTCACACTCGATACTACACGTTCATTATTCTGCACGACAATAGGAATAGATGAACAAACTGAACAGAACAATATAGGAATATGACTCAATATCATCTTTTTCCATTACTTTAAAAGGACGTTTACAGAATGCGCGTGCCAATTTTTCGCGCTTAATTCAAGGAACTCCGTTACATCCGGCATATATTTGTCCTACTCTGGCGGCCGTCTAACACTGGCACGCACGGTGAACTCGAACCCGCAAGTGATTTTTATTACAAAATTCATTGTTCCTCGATGATTCCTTCTAGATACATATTTCTTGCTAGTCTAAATGTGCGGGCTATTTTTTTCTTAAGTGTTTCTAATAATTGTTTAAGGGTATCAGGTTCTAAAATTTGCGCATCTACTCTAACGGAACTAAGTGCGATGGCTTCAGTAAGCAAAATTTTGGCTTGTGTTTGCAAAAAGGCCTCCTGTAAATAATGCCGCGTCTCTTGCTGTCTTCATGTCCGTTACTTGTTTCTGCATCTCGTTGATTCTGTCTTTCTGGTTGCGTACCTGATTATCTAATCTTCCGAACTGTTGGTTCTGGAACTCTATGGTTTGGTAGTAAGCATCCCGTTCTCTGCGGGCATTTGCTAAATCCTTCTGATATTTAGATTCTCTGTTTAGTTGATGTTTCAGCATGTTGTTGACATCGTCTAAGGATTCTTTTGCTCTTTGTAACTCATCCACTGCCTGATTTGCTTCTCTTTGCTGCTCTTGATATTTCTGTATTGTGTCTTGCAACTGGACTCTTGTTTCTTCCAGTAGGTTTCCTAGTGCTATTCTTGTATCTTCGGTATCTTTGAGTGTTTGTTTTAACTGTATTATTTCCGCGTCGGCAGCTATCAACATTTCTTCTTTTGCAGCCATTTCCTTATCTCTCTGGCTTGAGCTCTCTTCTTGTACTTGAAGTGTAGCCTGTAGCTGCTTGATCTGCTCTTGTAGTGCATGATTTTCTGCTCTTGCTGCTTGTAATTCTTCCTGAAGAGGGGTGATATCCGCCTCCATTATTTCCAATTTCCTTTGGAATTCTTCTCGGGCACTGTCTGTGGCGTGCTTCAGGTGTTGCGGCAGTTGTTGGGATAGATTAATTAAAAGGCGACCCATATTTTCTAGTTCCGAAAAAATTGGTGGCAGGGGAGGATGAGGTTGTGACGAGGTTCCGGCGAGGAGGAGTTGTGAGTTTGGAGGTGAATAGTTAAGGAGGATGTAGAGGCTTCAGAAGTTCCGATGTGGTGACTGGGCTTGATGGGGCTACAGTATGGTTCCGGTGGGGAGATGGGGTTAGTAGGCGGGGTTTTGGGGAGAGCAGAGTCAGTAGTTACCTCGTTTTTGCATTGTGTGCTTCTGTAGATTCCACGGCCTTCAGTAGCTTGTCTAGTGCATCTTGATTGGATTGCTGCTCATTTTCCTATTGTTCTGATTCTTTTTCAATCAAAATTATTTCCGTTTCTACTTGATCTTGTTGTTCTTGTTGCTCAATCGACGATTCGTTATGCATTGAGGTGGCAGTATCATGAAACGTCTCTTCTTCTTGCTTCTCGTCTTCTTTATCATCATCTTTATCCTTTCCTGCTGAACCTTGTGCTTCACTTTCTGAGGAGCTAATCCTGATACGTTTTCTGCGGAACAACTGATTGAGCTCTTCTTCATCTTCTTCTTCCTCATCTTCTAGTAGTTGAACTGACTCTTCGTGCCTTAAAACTGGTCCTCGTGGTGGTGGTTGAGCGGCGAGTATGGTTGGGAAGAGAAAAGAAAGGATGTGGGGAAGTCTGGATCGAGGGATGGTTCCTTTGTTGATTTGTTTCACTATGGCGACACACTCCTTATGGATTCGGTGAAAGAAAAATGAGGCGAAATTAACAGGTTCTCGTGCGGCAAGGTCGATGGCGGAATAGAATGGTCGGGAGATACCGTATGTGCGTTTTTGGAGGTTAAGGATTGCGACTAAGAACTGTAATGCAGTTCTTTCAGGTTCGGGGCGGCAGAGAATGGCGTATTCATTTGATGAATGGCGCGGGAAGAGTTCGGTCATGCGGGCTATGGGGATACTGGGGCCATTCTCGCGGCCTTGTGGAGTGAGGCGGAAGGCTTCGGCGAAGGCCTGGAAGGTTATTACGGTTCTAGATGGTAGGGAAGGGAAGAGCCATTGTCGTTTAGCGATGGGAGATTGGGCGATGGCTGGGATAATTTGTGTGAAGAAGGGATGGGCTTCCATTGAGTGCCAAGGCAGCTCAGCGAAGTTAGCCAGCCCTCGGATACGCAGGTATTCTCCTACCTCGGTAGGGATACCATCACAAAAAGTCGTGTAGTTCACCAATGCTTCCATTGCGCACGCGAACACGAATACACAGAGCACAGAGCACGGATACACAGAAAACACAATCACAATCACAAGAGCACAATAGCTTTTTTTGGCGTAACCGAAGAGCTTAAGTACCAATATTATGGTGGGGGGTAGGGATTGATGGTTATCATTGTGCAGTGCTGGAATGATATTGCTTTTAATTTGGCGTGCATGCTTGAGTAATTGGTAAGGAGGGCGGCTTATGACAAAACACAGCTATTTAAGAAAAGAAAAGAAAGAACATAATGAAAAGTAAAACCAAAAAAATGCGATCCACCACCGAATGATTTAATGCGGATTAATAGCGCTTTGATACGGCCGCAGCTTCGAGCCGTTGATTGCTTTTGGAAGTGGATTTCCTGTCAACGTAGTCAACCGAAAAGTTGCTGGCCCGATTTGCTCTGAGATTTTGTAAGGGCCGAACCACCGTAATTTGAATTTGCTTGCGGATCTGTTGGACTTTGCATTATAGAAAAGTACAAGCTGTCCGACCGAAAACACTGGAGTTTTCAGGCTTCGATCGTGCGTTCTTGCCTGTCTTAATTGAACTTCGTGCATGGTTAAAAAACTGAGCCATCGGTGTTCGTCTAACTCTCTGAGTGTGTCCAACCGAAATGTCAGTGAGTCTTCCGGTAGCAGTTTCTGGGTAATGGCTACTCGTAAACTTGGTATAACCATCTCCATTGGTGCTATTGCTTCTAAGCCATAAGCTAATTTGAAAGGTGTCAATCCTGTGGTTACCTTGTAGGTAGTTCGGTATGCCCATAATACTACAGGTAGTAGTTGATCCCATCTTTCCGGTGATTCCATGATTAATTTTCGAAGGATATTCAGCAGAGATTTGTTTGTACTTTCGGCCAATCCATTGGCACGAGGATAATAAGGAGAACTAAATTTATGTGTAACCTGGAACGACTGTGTAAGTGCCTTCATTAAATTGTTTACAAAATGAGTGCCTTGATCTGAGACAATTTCTAGTGGTAAGCCAAAACGTGGAAAGACATCGGTTAGCAGACACTTTGCTACTGTAACTGCTGTAGCAGACCGTAAAGCCCAAGCTTCAGCCCATCTAGTTGCATAGTCTGTACAGGTCAGTATGTAACGGTTGTTACTGAAGACTGCTGGTGGTGTAATTGGACCGATAAAATCTAGACCCCACTTCTGGAAAGGTTCTATTGGTAAGATGGGTTGCAAAGGAAAAAAATGACGTTGTAATGGCTGACCCGATCTTTGACAAGTATCACATTGTTTAACAAACTGTAATATATCTCTGTACATTGTTGATCACCAGAGACCGCTCTGTAGAATTTTCCGGTGAGTTAGATCTGCAGCAAAGTGTCCACCAGAAGGAATCGAGTGAGCCAAAGTGATAACTGAGTTAACTTCATGTGGTGGAATACATCGAAGTAGGATTCCGGTGTGATCTACATAATATAGTTCTCCAGCAATTAACCGAAATCGGCGGCTAAAAACTGCATTTCCTGCATACTGCTCTAGAAGTCTGAGATGGAAGGCAACCATTAGTGAGAAAGGTCAAGATCTGATCATAATATGAAAATGGGATAGGTGGGTCTACAAAATCTTCATTAATTGGTTCTGATACATAAATCACGGGTGTCGTGTCATCTATACCCACCGGAGCTTCACCGGAATCTAAGTGGGATAAAAAATCTGCTAAGGCGTGTGAACTGCCTGGCCGGTGAATGACTTCGTAATCGAATTCCTACAAGAGTAAGACCCATCGCGCTAATCGACCACCTAGATGTTGCTGTCGAACCAAATAGATAAGTGCAGCGTGGTCTACATGAAATGTGAATTTACGGCCTAGCAAGTAATGTCTAAATTTCTTGACCGAATATACTAGCCCTAGACATTCTCTTTCTGTTACAGAGTAATTTTTCTCAGCAGGTGCTAATCTTCGACTTGCATAATACACTGTTCTGAACCATTTATCAATTTGTTGCATTAATACACTTCCAATTGCTATATCTGAAGCATCAACAAATATATGAAATGGGTGATCCCAGTCCGACGGTTGTAAAATAGGAACTTGTGTTAATAAATGCTTTAAACGATCAAATGCTATCTGACATTCCTGGCTCCATTCAAATTGTCGAGGTGTTTTGCTGATTAGCTTGTTTAGTGGTATAGCCAGATGAGCAAGCCATCGTAAGTGCCTTCCATGCCACCGTACTTGGCCCATAAAGTGCATAGCTTCTTTTGGAGAAGTTGGCACCGGAGCTTCTAATACTGCCGAAATCTTATCTGGATCTACTTGGATACCTTGTGCAGATACAATGTGGCCAAGTAACTTGCCACATGAGACCGCAAACACCGATTTGTTTGGATTCAAACAGAGTCTATATTCTCTGCATTTCTAAAAGCAGCACTGTAAATGAAACAGATGTGCTATCATCTTACCGAAAATTGAAAAATCGTCGAGATATACTTGCATAAATGAAGTGAGATAAGGAGAAAATATCTCCTGCATACATCTTTGAAATGTGCTTGGTGCGTTTCTTAATCCAAACCACATTACCGTACAAGCAAAGACACCCCGATTGGTAATAAATGCAGTTTTCGGTATATCTTGTTCGGCCATTCTTACTTGGTTGTAGCCATTGTATCCATCTAGAAATGAATACATCTCATGACCTGCTACTCTATCAAGCATGGTATCCAAAAAGGGAATTGGAAAGGGATCCGGTATGGTTGTTGCATTTAATTTCCGGTAATCTACACAGATTCTCAATTGCTTGTTTTTCTTAGGCACAATTACAATCGGAGAGATCCATTCAGCATGCTCTACTGGTACAATAAATCCAACTTTCAATAACCTATCAAGTTCTGCCTTTACCTGGGATGCATAATGAGGATTCATCTGGTAGCTGGTTTGCTTTATCGGCCTTGACTCTGGCTTCAGCATGACCCTGTGTTGGTAGATACTGGGGTCCAATCCTTTCATGTCTTTGTAGTCCCATGCAAAGACATCAGTGAATTCTTGGAGTAGCTGGATTAAATCTACTCGAAATGTTTCCGGTAAGTTTTGCTTTATCTTCACAGGACGCGGATGATCTTCATCTCCTAAATTGTAAGTAATCAGCTGATCTTCGGGGACATAGAACTGTTGATGTTTCTCTGTGTTGTCTGTTGGTTTAAAAAGTTGCTGCAATTTATCGTCATGTGTCGAAACAGTGTCTTCCTTCTTAGCCTCTTCTGTGACAGGTATTACTGTACAGACTGAAGCATTCCAATTATCTACAACGTGCTGTAGATCAATAGTCCTTAATGAAATTAAGTCAGCGTTACTCTTCAAAAACTCTTCTTCTTCATCATCTGACAATCCATCTAGCATATGGACTGGTTCAGCAAAATATGGTCTAACGTGTAACTCGCAAGGTTGTATAACATCTAATTTTACCACATATCTACGATTGGCATCTTTAAACCTAAGCTCTTGTGCAGACCAGTCTTGTATTACCTTCGCATGTTTCAGCCAAGGTCGGCCAAAAAGAAGGTTGTAATCCAAACTGGATTCTGGCAAATCTAGTATAACAAAGGTCATTTTAAAGGTCCTACCTTGCAAAGTGATGGGTACATTTCGCACAAGTCCTACAGGATGGACTCTTGATTGATCTGCCATTCTGACAAAAAATTGAACTGGTTCGATTTTGGTCCATCCTAATCTTTTGCATAATGCCGCAGTCGCAATGTTAACACCAGAGCCTCCATCAATTAATACCTGCGTAATCTTATGATTCTTATACCATACTGTAATCAAGGGAACTGAATGATCAACCGTAGAATCAGGTTCCGGTTGAACTGCTGCTGTTGCCGAAATACAAGAAGGTACCGGACTGAACTGTTGTTGGAACTATTGTCGAATTCCAGGTACTAATGCCAGTAGTTGGACCAAAGGCAGAGTGATCGATGCCTTAGATAAGATTTCCCAAGCCTGTTGAGATTGATTGACAGGCTCTACTGATGTTGAAGTTGATGCCTCTGCTGATGCGGAGGTGTTTACGGTGGGCAATGTATCTGCTGCTAACTCCCTTTGTTGTGTTCCTTCCTTTGTTAACGAGGGCTGGGCTACCGGAATAGGCTCTGGAAAGACTGGTGGTTCTGTTGTGGTCCATTGACTAGCTTTGTTATACATTCTGTGTTGTTCACGTACCCCTGGTTCAAATATTTCTACTGCCGGTTGCAATTGTTTACCGGAACGAGTCTGGACTGCAGCAGCTTGTGTCTCTACCGGTGTGAGTTTTACCATGTTGGCCATCGGATTTTGGCGTTCCTTCTTCCTTTGATCATACTCAGCTGCATCTTTGCAAAATCTTCTAATATGTCCGAATTCGCCGCAAAAATGACAGCGTGGTGGTGGTAGATTGGGATTTTTCGGTGGTACTCCGTTCTGCCAGCGGTTTGCATTAAAATTATTATTCCTCTGTCCTCGGTAGTTACGATATCCTTGCGGTTGATTGTTTCTCAATTGCGGAGGCACGTAGTGATTCGCTGGCTGTCCATGTTCTTGAAGAACTGCATTGACCGTTGCTGTTCCCTGTATTCTGGCATTGTAAACACAGTTTCCAGTGGTGTGTCCGGCAGTGTTGCAGATAGCACAAAACGTTTGATTGAGTGCACAATTGGCACTAGTATGACCTGAATTTTTGCATATGTTGCAGTATACCTGTCTAGTCATATCTTCTGCAACATTCTTGTTTGCTTTTAACCATTCTAAATCTTCTGTAAATCCACCGACTTTGTGTTCCAGTTGCAGAGTCATTGCAATGACTGCATCGAGGGACATGGCTCCGACACATCTTATGATCATGATCTGCTTAAGTTGTGGAACCAAGCCATTGATGAACCACTGAGTGATAACATCATCTGGTAAGTTAGCATGGGCCGGTGGTAGCTGCCTTAAGTGTGTTCTGAAGAGAGTAGCATACTCCTGTACAGTTTGATTTGGTTTCTGTCTGTTGTTCTGCAGATAATAAAAAATTTCGGCTGGATTTTTTTTTAGCCTGAATCGCTGCAAAAAAGCATCTCGTACTGCTTCATAGGTGCCGAAATGATTAATATCATATTTTGTAAGCCATCTAGCTGCTTCATTAACAAGTGTAGATTGGAAGACAATAGCTTTGTAGGCCTGATCCAGTGGATGATTGAGTACTACGTAGCTTATCTCGAAGGTGCGTATGTGAGCATCCGGATCATCTCCTGGAAATCCACCAAACTTAGTGTACGTCACTCCCGTTGGAGGTGGCCTGGGTGGACATAACTGTTGTTGTCCGTTCATTGTGAGCGTGTTATACTTTCCTTCTGAACTATCGGAATCTGTATCGTCAGATAACGCACTTTCCGGTGCGATTATCTTGTCTAATATGCTTCGAATCTCTGTTTCGAACAGCCTTCCTTCCTCCTTGATGTCCAGTGTATGGGAACTTGCTTCCAAGCACGGCAGATGGGCTGAAGATTTAGCAGAAAATGCTAAATCGTCACCGAAAAACTGTGATTCTCTTACTGAAATTTCACAGGAATGAACCGAAATTGTGCCCGAATTCGGCGTTTTTTCGCCTTCGCCGATTTCTGTGACTAAAGTGTTTCTAATTGTAGATGAATCTGAATCTTTTCCCAAGAGTGTTAAGCTAGATTCCAAATGCGTCTTGGTAGGTTCTGGGATTACTATATCTTTGACAGACTCTGCCGAAATAGTACCGGACTCTACCAGAGGCGTAACAGGTTCTACCGGAATATGACCGGAATTAGTTTTAACGTTCTTAACTTTCTTGACAACTGGGTCAGTCCTAGTTGTACTTCTCCCTCCCAAAGTTGGCTTTAGTACTCCAGACTGATGGTTCTTGGGATACATTTCACTGGATCGAGTAACCGGCATATATCATCTTTTGTACTATTCGCGTAGTATTACTAACGGGACAGTCTGCAACAGTCTGGTCTGTTGCTACTGCCAATCGAACGATAGTCTAATTCTGACAGATGACTGGCAATTTTGATGCCACCTTCCCACAGATGGCGCCAAGTGTTAAATGTTACACAGTTACGCTGTTTTAATAACTAGCGGAAATCGTACCGAGCAAGTATTTAACAGAAAATAGAGGTTCACCGTAAACTATATTAAACTTTCAATTACCGAAAGGCGTTGTCAGATCAAGTGGGTTCTTGGAAGTGGTAGGGGTCTGTTAGACAGAGGCCCTGTACTATCTTCCCAAATCCTTACATAACCACAAATACTCTTATCGCGTCTTAGCTTAGATACTTAGTTTTAACTAACCAGTAACTGTTTCTGCGTATTAGGATGCCGAACTTACAGACTAATCTGCTATGGTAACGGAGCAGTAGTCTGGTTCCGACTTGCAAACTAATAGAGTTACTCAACTTACTAAACTTATGCGAATCACTACACACTTCTTGAGGACAGACAGGTATACCAGATAGTAATCAGACATACGACCATACCAGAGGGTGTACAGGCTTACCGTATGCCGAACTCAATCAACCGTCATACTAATCACAGTTTAACTCATCACCAAGCTTATCAGTGCTCCAACTCGTAGTTCATACTATTATCGATATTAGTCCTTCCCTGTGAGCGGAATCAACAGTGAATACAGAACACAACTGTCAACAACAGATTCACACTCGATACTACACGTTCATTATTTTGCACGACAGTAGGAATAGACGAACAAACTGAATAGAACAATATAGGAATATGACTCAATATCTTGATGACACCACACAACTCAGACAGTACTCAAACAACTTCTGAGACAAAAAAAAAAAAAGGGTCTCGATCACTCTTTTTCCATTACTTTAAAAAGACGTTTACAGAATGTGCGTACCAATTTTTCGCGCGTAATTCAAGGAACTCCGTTACATCCAGCATACATTTGTCCTACTCCGGCGGCCGTCTAACACATCAAATTCTATCACTTGATTGAGAAGTGGAGTTAGCCAGAAGAAAGTCAAGCAAGTACTCTAACATTTCACCTGGGTAGAATATGGAAGATATGAAGTATCAACTTGCAGCTTTTGGAGTTCTCAAGGTGAGAAGTTTGTCCACTTATGTTTTAAGTAGGAGTTGCAGATTCTAGGAAAGGATTTGTTTGAAGAAAGTTTTACAACTTTTGTAAGAAGCATGGACACTTGGAGACATTCAGGTAGCAAATAAAACATTTAGTCATGAAGGTTTGATGAGAGCAGATTCTACACAGGAGAGATCATTGATCTTGGATGATCTTGTATGATCTAGATAGATCTTACCTCGGATGATCTTGAATGATCATGAAAGATCTTGAGTATTTATGAGTCAGTTGTCTATCCTTTGTTTGTGTAAGATTCTTAGCATTGGAAGAAGTAAGTCATAGATTCAGGTTCTATCATATTTGTGTTGCAAAGAGATAGAAGAAGATACTTGTTATGTTGCAGAAGGTTATGAATCCTAAAATGCTTTCAGCATTGTTTTTATTGGATCAGCTAACCTTATTCTAGATTTTGGGAAGCTGAGGAATGACAGGGAAAGCTATTGTCATGTGCACAATGCTAATAAAAAGGGTTCAGAGATTTTGTTTCAGATACAGGTATTGATCACTAAACATCTGATTTATTGAAAGAAGGAAGATGTTCCAGATTTCATAAAGTCGGATATATATTTGAAGAATTTTGGATACTAGTGTTAAATCATCTAGGGGGTGATTAAACATGAAGACTTATTTTCAGCCATATGTAAAAGAATGCATACCTACAGGTATTCCTATTTCACGTATTCCTATATTTCCTTTGTCAGTTTCTCTTTATGTTCCAGCTTTGAAGGAAGAAGGAAGAAGGAGAATGTCTGGAGAAAGTTCCTGTTAGGATGTTCCTGTTCAGGAGAAGGTTCCAGAGTTCTATTGAAGAGAAGCTTGATATTTCAGAGAGGTATGTTTAAGAAGTGTGCACATATATGTTTATACCAGGTTCTGAAGGAAAGAGGTATGAAGGATTTACACATTAGAACAAGGACGAAGACATGATGACATCATAGATATTTTGATGAGACTCATGAGTTGATTTCAGTTGATTTCAGCTAAGTTGAGTTGACTTGACTTAAGTACAGTCAGAGATGAACCAACAGTGTTCATAATACACTAAGTTGTGAGTTTTCAGTCACAAGTTCCAGGATTCAGTTCTTGATTAGTGTATTTACATGACACAGTAGAAGTACGTTGAGAAATGGTTTTGGAAGGTAAATGCAAATATATGCATCCTAGTGTATGTTTTCAGGTTTTTGAAAATAGGAGATAGCAGGTTCAGAGACAGTTCATGCTATATTTATTATCAAGAAGTGAATGCTTGATGTATACACTATTGGATATCTAGTTTGATATTTTCTCAGGTATTATGGTTCATATTCAGCAAGTTCAGATTCTTCGAAGAAAAGTCAAATTCAGTTTTGAAGAAGACTTTTGAAGAAAAAGTTTGAAGGTCGGTTCTAAAGTGCGAGAACACAAGCTTGAAGCATGTAATAGTTTGCAGCTTATAAAGTTTGCAGATCCAGACTAGGTTGTACCAATATGACATTGCAAGGGGGATTGTTGGAATACAATGTCATATAGGACATTGTCCATGGTCAAATTGGTCCATATTGCTCAGACTTTACAGGTTGTGTAGCTTTTGGTTTTAAGTCTTGTACAAGAAAAGTGCTTGGGTGCCATGGTTAAGACATCAACCTCCCATCCCATCCACCCGGGTTTAATCCCCGATGGTGGCAACACGTGGCAAATAGAAGTTTTTTAGCTTTTGCTTTATTAAAAGCTCACGAAGAAATTAACGGCGCAGATGGAAAACTTTTCGTAATAGAAAACGATTACGATGGATTTGTTTTCTTCTGCATAAGATTAACGGTCGTAGGATCGTAAGAGATTTATTTGCTTTATCATGTGCTTTTCAAGGATCATCAAATACTATATAAGAAGCCATTGGGCTCATTTTCAAATATCCTTCACCTAGTGTTCAACACAAGCCTTGGTGCTTGGACCTCAATAGAGGTGGTGTTTCTTCTAGCACATGGGGCAGCCATGGTGCTAACTTGAAGCATGTTGAGGAGCGGCTATGGAGTTCTTCTTGGAGATGAAGAGTGTGCTCACACTCTTGCTCATGGAGAGGAGGTTATCTCTTGTTCATGGAAAGAGGACTTGGTCATTAGGAGCTTGATGGTGAGGATCGACCATCTACATGGTGTATTTGAAGATTATCTTCTACATGAAGATTTTGGGCTACTTCAAAGACATTCAATGGTGGTTAACATAAGATTTACATCTTATGTTAAGAATTCAGGTACATATTCTCTTTATGCACACAGGTACTACTTGAAGTTTATGGAGGTAGTAACATCCATATGAGGAGCAATCCTATTTGGCATAGGTACAAGAGAATCAGTACGGTTATGCTTCATGCATATTTGGATGAGGTGTTAGAGAAGGTATGATCATATGGGTTTGAGGATTTCCGACAGCAAACTTGTTAGCATTCTTTGCTACTTTTTAAGTATGTGATCTTTTCACACACGTATCTGACTTAGGGTCTTCCATAGCCTAAGGTTAGATGAGGGTTTGTTGATTATCAGTTTCACACTGATCCTTCCTCTTTCTGTCACTCATTAGTACTCTTCTACAACCTATTAGGTCACACATCTCATGTATATTCAGATTTTTTTCCATACATCTGAATATGTTTCTTACATTTGTACATTCACTGTTCCATCTATTTCTCATCACGTAGAGTGGTTAAGAGTTTTGCTCCCATGTTGTACATTGAACATTGGCATATATGATAGTCTGAGTAAGCCTTGGCTTATGTAACACTTTACACATGTTTTCTAGTCTCTCTCTATCTTTGTCTCATCATTTGTATGATTAAATGTGGTATGTTCATGTTTTGTCAATTGGAAAATTGCTAGATTCTATGTTGTATATGGTGGACCTATGGAACCGTGGACATGTGATATGAGCTATGGGCCTACCTCATTTCCAACATTTGGTATCAGAGCACTAAGTTTTTGATTTCAGATCTTTAGGACTTTGGCATCAATGCATTCAGGCCCATTCATATTACCAGGTTTTCCAGACTTGCAGATTTACAACATATGATTTAAAGGCATCTTCTAACATTTGACATTTGACATACACACTTAATCTAGATGAGTAGAGATTTGAGAATTAGACAATTCAGTCACATGTGTATTCATTAGTGTGGAGTATGAAGTTGATGATCTGTTAGGAGCCAAATATTTTTGGAAGAGTATGCAAATACTTTACAAAAGTATTGTTAGAAGACCCAAACTTGATGAAGAGAAGGCTACTTCAAATTCAAGGAAAAACAATGGTTTAGAGAAGATGAAGGAATCAGATCAACATCAAATCACAGGTATCAGTTTCTACTATCAGATTATCATTTGCAGGTCATGTCTTAGAAGAGCAGTTATGAAGAGATTTGAAGGTTTCAAGAAGCGCTTTTATACACTTTCATTATTTGAAAGTTAAAGGCTACATCAAAACAGGTATCTAGAGGTTTTCCTAGAGAGTTTTTAGAGATATTTTCATGGCAAGAAAGCTTATCTAAGAAGACAAATTTGGAGATGGGATGAGTTTTTTGTGTTCAGCCAATTTTGTGTTGTAAGTTGGTTGGATATCCAAGTACAGAATGCAATCTAGGTATCTAGAGAAGGTAACTCTCGAAAGGTAATTCATCATTCAGACAAGAGATTGGTGAATTTAGTCATTTCAGACATTTGAAGTAGAATTTGGATTTAGAGATATGAGGAGATGATAAGACATGTTTCTATATTCACTTCCATTTGTATACCATGTTTTGTTTTATCTCTTACTCTTAGTACTAGAGAAATAGAAAAAGTTCGTTTGAAGAGTTCAAGAGTGTTTGCTACTTCAAGATGAAGAGAACAAAAGGTATGGAAGAGAAGTTTGAAGATGTTGATATCATCATCAGGTGGAAGAAAGATGCAGAAGAAGAAAGTCCATCACTTTCAAAAGGAGAGTAAGACTTACTTTTCTCTTATATTTTCCATATACTTTTCCTATTTTATCCTCTACACCCAAAGACAAGTCTACGAGAACATCTTGTGTGAAGAAGAAGCAGTTTCTTGTTTTGCATGATACTTGGTCATGATTTAGTAGATTTGACTAAGAATTGCATTGAGACAAAGAAAAGCGACAGATATATGTTTTGACTCATATGTGTATGATTTATGTTTTAGTTGAAGCTTTTGAGCAGGCTGCTTATATGTTCCCTCAAAGAATTCTTGGAGTGTCAATACAGAACTACTTGGTATATGACAAGTTGCAGAGAAGTATATTTCTTCTTTATCTAACTCTTGAGGTAAAAGAGTTTTTTGTAGCAGATGTTGAAGACTTGGGTTGAGGTTTTATGTTTGGAAAGGTTACCTCATATTCAGTATTTTTCAGAAAACTTCAGACAATTCACTTTTTTTATGTACCAGTCAAGTTGGAGAATCTACTTTTAGAGATTGTCTAGACTTTTGGATACATGTTTGTATTAAAAAAGGTGTTCCGTCAAATCCTATCACTTGATTGAGAAGTGGAGTTAGCCAAAAGAAAGTCAAGCAGGTACTATCACACTTCACCCGAGTAGAATATGAAAGATATGAAGTATCAACTTACAGCTTTTGGAGTTCTCAAGGTGAGAAGTTTGTCCACTTATGTTTCAAGTAGGAGTTGCAGATTCTAGGAAAGGATTTGTTTGAAGATAGTTTTACAACTTTTGTAAGAAGCATGGACACTTGGAGACATTCAGGTAGCAAATCAAACATTTAGTCATGAAGGTTTGATGAGAGCAGATTCTACACAGGAGAGATCATTGATCTTGGATGATCTTGTATGATCTAGATAGATCTTACCTCGGATGATCTTGAATGATCATGAAAGATCTTGAGTATTTATGAGTCAGTTGTCTCTCCTTTGTTTGTGTAAGATTCTTAGCATTGGAAGAAGTATGTCATAGATTTAGGTTCTATCATATTTGTGTTGCAGAGAGATAGAAGAAGATACTTGTTATGTTGCGGAAGGTTATGAATCCTAAAATGCTTTCAACATTGTTTTTATTGGATCAGCTAACCTTATTTTGGATTTTGGGAAGCTGAGGAATGACAGGGAAAGCTATTGGCATGTGCACAAATTGGCATGTGCTCAATTTGTGATTCACCTCCATTGGCGTAGGTGCTACCCTGCAATCATCCATTTTAAACTTGATCAACAAGTTTTTCAAATACCTTTCTTGAGTTACATACACTCCATGTTGAGTGTATGAGATCTCCATGCCCAAGAAATATGACAAGTCTCCCAAGTCACTAATCTTGAACTCTTTCTCCATTTTCTTCTTTAGGCTTTGAATGCCTTTCTCATCTATACTTGTAAGAATTATATCAACCTCCACACTTGATTTTCCTTTCTCACATCTTCTTATCTCTTCTTCAAATTCTTCAACTGTATGACTTTGATTTGCATACCAACTTTCTTGTTCATCAAATGTAACATATGTAGAAACAATAAATTTTTTGGTTAGAGATTCCACAATCTATAACCCATCTGCTTTGATCATAACCAATGAACACATATTTTTCTACCTTTGGTTCAAGTTTCTACCTTTGGTTCAAGCTACACCATTTTGTTGTGGTGCATACCTACATGTTATTTCTCTTTTAATACTTGCATTCTGAAGATAATCATTGAAATCTTGGGAGAAATATTCTCCCTCTCCATCAAACCTTAGTCTCTTAAGCTTTTGACTTGAGAATCTCTCTCCATATGCATGAAAATGAAAACTACAAACACATCTGATCTTTCCTTCAAAACTTATAGAGTTATCTATCTTGTAACATCATCAATGAAAAGAGCATAATACCTTGAGCCACTGATAGATCCTTCTTTTGTTGGCCCCCTTACATCTGTATGAATGAGCTCGAGTACTCCATCATGTTTGAATCCTTTCTTCTGAAATGGTACCTTGTGTGCTTTTCCCATATGACATGCTTCACATTTATAAATCATATGTTGACTCTGCACATTTGGTAATCCTAATACATACTAATTTGCAACCATAGCTTTAATTCCTCTTTCATTGAAATGACCTAATCTCTTATGCCAGAGATCAATTTCTATAATTACTCCTTCATCGTGTGCGAGCAAAGCCTGACCAATGTTCCCTTGCACTCTTAAAGTAAAGATTCTACCTTCTTTCTTACTACAAACAATCTGATTATATACATTCTCTGGATATTCAACAAATACTCCTTCATTTGTAAACCTGACTTGAAAACCTTTTTCAACTATCTTTCCCATACTAATCAAGTTTTTTTAGGTATTGTGGGAACATACAAAACATTGGTGAGCAAATCTACTCCACTCTTGCATTTCACTTTTCCAACTGAATGTACACTATGTCTTGTATTATCACATATTTGAATTGTATCACTAGAAATGCCTTTTTCTAATTTCGACATCAATTCTATGTTTCCTGACAAATGATTAGAACATTCAGAGTCAATGTAAAATACCTTTAGATCTTCTTTATCTGATGTGCCGACTGAATTCATCATCCATGATGTATGAATTTAATTATGTGTATCATTTTCATAATTATAGTAGGTGGTGTTGTAGGATTGAATTTTTCCCCAACTTCTTCTTCCACCTCTACCATAGTCTCCTCTTTGATTTTGTCTACCTCTCTGAGAATAATTTTGATATCTTTCACCTCTGCCTCTGCTATTGTTATTTTGATTTTGATTTGATCCTTGCTGATTATGCCAATAGTCATGAGCCAAATGATTACTCAATCCACAGATCCAGCAAGCCTTCTTATTGTTATTCTGATTACCTCTTTCTCTTCCAAAACCTCTTGCTCTTCCTTTGCTAGTGCTTTTACCTCTTGCATAATAAACTTGAGAACTCTCTTCCTCTTCATCGTTTGCTTTACTTTTATCTCTTTTCTACTTGTTCTTCATGGACATTACAGAACTCTCTCCATCTCCCTTCAAGTCTTGCTCAAATGTGAGCATCAAACCAAACAATTGATTCAAATCTGGAACATAATGATTCAAAGAAAGTTTTGTTGACAAGAAAAAAAGGTTTCCACCTTTCATCTCCTCTCAAACCTACAAGCAATTGAGCAATCAATCTTTGATCTTTGATATCTTCATCTATGGATCCAAGACTATCTGCTAGATCCTTCATCTTAGTGACATAGTCACTAATACTTTAACTTGGCTTCTTCTTGAATGTAGTAAACGCTCACCATGGACTTGTTTTCCTTGCTTTGGTAGTACTTTGGAAATGATATTCCAATGCATTCTATATATCTTCAACTGATTCCAATCCTCTAAAGTGTGGTAGCAAATGATCTAAAATTGTATTATAGATGTAGGCCTTTGCACTTGCATCCTTCTTCTCCCAATGCTTGAAAGCATCCAGTTCCTCTTTCTATGGTCAGCTTTCATCTTGAAATACTGGCTTCTCTTCTTCAGCTGTTATGTACACCATGAGATCCTTACTCATAAGTAAGGCTTCCATTCTCATTACCCATGCAGGACAATTATCTATGTCTAGTTTGTCAATGGAGATATGATATGCCATAATTCTTTACTTCTACTTCAACCTATGAGTTTCATGGATAAAGAATAATACTTTTTGGAGTTCTTTGTGTATAAGTATACTTTTGAAGTAATCTTCTGATGCCTTGTGCCTTTGAATGCTTTAACTTCCAAACTTTAATGAAAACTTTCCAAAGTTCTCGTACCTTTGATGCCTTCTACTCTGTAGAACCTTTCTGATCTGATACCACTTGTTGATGTATGAAACATCACAAGGCATGAATTAATGTGACACTAGACAACCTCTATGGTCACCATTAACTCAATGCTTCTCCAAAATTTGATAAATGATAGCCAAAACTGAGAACTTTAATCCTTCAAAAATTTCTAGTCACTAAAATGATATACCTTCACTCTTTTTTCTTATTTCTCTTAGCAAAAATATTATTTTGCCAAGATCTTCTAGTGGATAAAAGTAAAGGAGAGGAGATTTCCAACAAGCTATTATTTGCTAAGAACCTTGCACTACATACCAAGTTATGACCCTCACACATTGACCTATCTAAGCTCCCAAAATAGGAAATCCTACCTATTTTAGTAAAAGCAAATATCTACATATAAAAGTTGTCAACTTGGCATCAACTTCAGACACAAAATCGATGCCTTGCATCAACTTTGCACATAAAATACCACTTTTTTCAGCACCTAAAATACCCCATGAACCACAGGTATGAAGACAACCACTTTTATGTTGGAATTCGATGCTAGGCATTGATTTCACGTTAAAATTCGATGCCGGGCATCGAGTTGCTTCAGAAACCTCATGTTTTTAAGGAGATTCAATAGTATATAAAAATTTAAACAATGAAACAAGGACTTATCAGCTCAAACTTGATGCCTGGCATTGAGTTGCTCAGGAAACGTTGTAGGCGTGAAAGTACCAGCTGGTGGATCAAGCCAACCACTAGAATTACTGTGCACGCCGGGTGCTTGGAGCAATCTCACGTGGTAGTGAGACTCAAAGAGATTATTAGTAGATTGGTTAAAAACCCATATCAAGAAGTTTAGAAAACAAATAGCCATGTTTGTTTGATCATCATATTTGAGAATATCATCATCATTATCTAAAGATGCATTAGACAACAATGCGACTTTTATTTATAATTCTACAATCGATTACATCTCTTGATTGGTGTATTAAGATTTATGATTTCTATAATCACACATGAATTTCATCAATGTTCCATCATAATGCTTATGATCTTTGGGTAAAAGGGAAATAGATGTTTTTTTTCGCATCTCAAGGTAACGTTAATACATTAATGTTTATAGCTTCAGTTTATTGCTCGCCATGAATATCAATTCCTCATATCAATGCAAGATTTATCCCAATTCAAATAAAATTTTCTTCCTATGAAGCATGCGATGCTTTATGTAATTATATAGTGATGAAATTGTGTCGCGTTAATAGCTACTATGCGCCCATATTCCTTGCAGTGAAATGCAAGCGTGCCATGAAGAGTAAATTGGATTTTATTCACAAGAATGGTACTTGGGCTTCAGTACCTTTACAAAATGGAAAGAAATTTGTACCATGTAAATGGGTATATAAGCTAAAATTTATATTCAATAGTGCTTCTCCAAAGTATAAAGCATGGATGGTTGCAAAGGGTTTTAAGTAACAAAATGGTATCAATTTTCAAATAGTATTCAAGATGGTTCAACTCTGAATGTTGATTGGATCATTCGCAATAGAGGACTTAAAGTTGGTACAAATGGATATGAAAACTAATTATTTGGATGAATATCTTATGAAGGAGATCTATATGGAACAACTAGAGGGTTATGTAGTTTTTGAAAAAGAGCTTTTAATTTGTAAGTCCAAGAAGAGCTCATATGGACTTAAATAGTCCCGTAGACAATGGTAACAAAGGTTTTATACTTTTATGAAGCCCAAATTCTAATATGAAAGCAATGAGGATCATTATATCTACACTAAGATATGCTTAAATGAAAGCTTGATATGCTTGATACTGTATGTCAATGATATGTTGATTGTTGGGAAGTCCTCTGATGTCTTATCATTTCTCAATAAGAAGTTGAGTAAGACATTTGATATGAAGGATTTGGGAGATGCCAAACACATTCTTGGTGATAGGAGCAACAAATAAATATATTTTTCTCAAAGTGAGTACATATCCAAAGTACTTCATAGGTTCAATATGTAAGGTGGAAAGGCATTGAGTACATCTTCACCTACATATTGAGCATTTGTCGTGGATTTGTGAGCACTTATATATAAAATCCTAGCAAAAAGCATGGGGAAGCAACCAAAATGATCTATGAAGCTATATATTTTTCACATGATGTTGAGAAGGACATTTAATCCATTACCAAGTCCATTAGCTTACAAAAAATGCATCAATATCAACAACCAATCAAGCCCAATTTTTTGTTCAAGAATCCTTTCACTAATTTTTCTTCCCCTAATTTTTAGTGCCCACTTACTTTTCAGTGCCCTCCTCAATCCAATCTCTCACTAGTACCCAAGAAAACCCTACAAAACCTCCAACCCTTCACACTACAACAATGGATGCTCAACAAAAAAGGCCCCGTATCACTTGCTAGCATTGTGGTAAGTTTGTTCCTACTAAAGCTATACTAGTGCAAGATCTTCAATTACATCCACTTCCTTCTATAAATAAAGTTAAGGCTACATTTCAAGGAAATAGATATAATGTTACAAGTGAAGTGCATAATGTTCAGCTTTGTATAGGTTCATACATAGATGAATACACATTCTTAATTGCTCCTTTGTAGTACTATGTTTTTGTACTTGGCATGCCCTTCATCATCATTATAATCCATGCATTCATAATCATACACACACAATTATTTTTAATTTTAACAATCAAGATATTTCTTTGTTTGCAAAGCATGACTTCAAAAGTAACTTCATTGCATGTAACTTCAAAAGTAAGTGGATCTTCATTGCATGCTATTGAAATAAGAGAATAATCCAAAAAATTAATTGATGCATGGTGAGAGCTTGGTCTTGTTCTACCAAGTAAAGGTGCACTCGTTTGCTATCTTGCAAAGTTTTTTTTTAGCTATTTTGGCATACTTTGTGCACTCTTGATAGACATGCTTTCATTATGTAATTCATCATCAATATGTCATGCATGAGATAATTTTCATGCTCATTTTCAGCCATATTTTGATGCAAATTTTAAGCCATATGTGGCTCGAAATTTTTAGCACTTTTGCCCAGTTTTCGCTAAAACATTTTAGCCATGTTTGGCTAGAAATTCTCTACATTTTTAGCTCTATTTTTTTGGAATTGTTCAGCCCTTTGAGCCTCAGCTGGTTGTTCTATGCCATAGTCAAGCACACCCCAAACACATCTTTTGAGTTGAATGTTGGCTGTTTTTTGCATTCCAGTAGAGGGGAAACTGAATTTTCAGCAAATACCATATCTTGAATCACAATAACTGTGCTCGTTAATGGATGGTACAAATGATATCCATTACTTTCAACACTATAACTAAAAAATATACATTTCTTTGCCTTTTCATCATGTTTGTGACATTTCTCTGATGGCACAAGAGTGTATGCCAAACAACCAAACATGCATATATGGCTAACCATATGTTTATGTCCATTCCAAGCCTTATAAAAAGTGACAATTCTCAATGCTTTTGTAGAGGCGACTCAACACATAGTTTACACACATGACCCCTTCCATCCGAAACTTGTCAAGAAGGTGCTTTCCTTTAACCATACATGGTGCCATTCCAAGGAGTGTTCTATTTTTATGCTTGACAACACCATTTTATTGAGGTCTATATGACCTTGTACATAGTTATGCAATTCCTCTTTCACGAATTGGAAAACAAAGGGGTAGTTTAGATAACCACTCCATATGGAAAACAAGGATAGTCCATAGGTTAGTAGCTTAGATGTGGAAAGGCAAGATTTGCACATAGAAATTGTGAACAAACAATTGCATTAAGAAGTAATTCAAAGAGTATGTGCTACTTTATTTCATATGCCTTAGGTCAAGCCATCTTTCATACATAGTATGTATGAGGTGAGCTAGATTCTAAGACTAGTGGGCTATTAGTGTGCGCACATCTACTTACTATGTTTTCACTGTATTTACTAGACTCACATCATGGGTCTTCATTATCTCTAGGAGTACCAAGGTATTACTAAAAGATTCTATGAAAGTGGTTTACTAGAGAAATAATGTTCCTCATTTGAAATGGTTTGATCATAATCATGGTCAGATATAAAGCAAGTTTTATCCACTTGGAACAAGTTGCATTATTATTGAGAAGGTAGTGGTAGTTCCACTAGTTGCTCTATTTTTTTAGCACATCTTACTTGGCATGGTAGACTTAGTTCCATTGACTAGATTGAGATTTACTTTGTATGGAATAAAATGGTCCATATTTTAGATAATCTTTGGTATGATAGATTGACATCCCAGATTCATAGCTTGGATCAAGATACAACTTTCTTGAGTTTTATTTCAGTATAGTAGTAAATTAAGAAAAATTACTTCACCTTAGAGATTAAACCGTACTATTTAGAAAAGATTTCCAGTAGATGTGAGAAATGTACGTTTAGAAAATAAAACTCTTTCATGAGTCTTGATTATTTTTAGTAGTTGCTAGTAGCCATTTGGGGCATAGTTAGATTGTGTAGGAGGTGTATAGTATGCTATCCTAGTTATTGTACCAATTTGTGGAAGCTCCATAAGTGACTCATAGTTCTAGACAAGCATAGATTGTTCATATCTCTAGTAGAGTAAATGATTTAGTTTATTTCATAGTTATTTCATATGACAAGTTATCGATGGGTATTTTAGGGAGACAAAGGCAAGTTGTGAAGGTCTCTACAAGTGACAAGTTGTCACAAATTAGTGGTCAAGGTCGAGGCATAAGGAGTTTGAGGATATTCCAAGTACTTATGTTGTGTATATATGGACTCATTGGGCTTGATAGGGATTCCTAGAGTATGCCCAAGGCAAGAACTACTATTTCTTAGTGGAAATGCTAGATAGGAAGCAGAGAGACTTGTTGTCTACTTTTTTAGCATCTAATATTTTAGACACCCAATATGCTACTTTGTTAGTTGGAATCATAGATTTTGATGCCCAACGTCTATATCTTTGAGGAAAATGATCTTTCGAAGGGGGAGAGACTGTTATATTTTAGAGATGTACATGCGAAGAAGAACGAGAAATTCCTTTCGTTGAAGCTTCCCTGTAAGTTTCCATACCAAATTTCTTCAATAGATTCAGAAGATACCTTTCTTGTGATACATATATGCCATGATCTGTATAAGTGACTTCCATACCAAGAAAGTATGATAAATTTCCTAGATCACTGATCCTGAACTCTTTCTCAAGTAATCTCTTTACCTGCTTGATTCCTTCATCTGAAGTACCTCTGATTGTAATGCCATCTACATAAATACAAATGTAGATTGTACCTTCCTTTTTTCTTTTGGTGAGTAGACTTGGATCTACTTTTGAACTTTGATATCCAAGATCATTGACACTACAACAGATCGATGGTATACCGAGGTTTTTACCGAGGAAAATGAACGCGGCTTTATTTGCCGCGACGCCGGTGTAGAGGTCGGTCTCCGCGTCGGTACCAAAGAGTCGGTATAGGCGTCGGTGAAGACGTCGGTAAAAGCGTCGGTATATGCATCGGTATAAGCATCGGTATAAGCGTCGGTATAAGCGCCGATATATGCATCGGTAATTGGTTTCTGCTGCATCGCCTCCTGGGTGTACCGACAGTTATTCCGATGACACTACTGGGAATAGCGTCGCTTATACCGACGCCCAAACCTGCACAAAATTTTTTGGGCAGAGTGTGTTGTCTTTTGCTACAGCATGATGTTGTTTAGCAAAAGACAATACACTCTGCCCAACTGAGTACATGTGTTATGTACTCTAATGGCAACCAAAACATAAACTTATATGAACAAAAATGAACAATGATTCATGTACAGAAAGTCGTATATTCCATAAATGGCACTTACATATAGGAATCGAATACAAAATTATGGTACAGCATTGCCACATAGGAGTGTAATACAAAATTTTGGCAATGTGACAAAACACTTCCATATAGGAATGGAATACAAAATTATGGTTCATCATTGTCGTATGCGAGTGTGACACAAAATTGTGGCATTGATCAAAATATTTACACCTACAATCCTGCAACAAAACACCTAATCAAGAATATTCTCCCATGAGACGATTGCACCGCGCCCCTCTATGTCTTGTAACAGTGCAGTCAATCCATGTCGATATCCATACGATTCTTCTGCTCGCGTTGGAGGACGACCCACTGCCAACTCCTATAGTAAATATACAAAATGTTAGATGAATATACATAATATACTTAACACAAACAACTTCAATAATTAACATCATACTTACAAATTGGTAGCGCATACTGTCGTATCTGCCGCTACCTAAATGCAACGTTCCAACCGTATCTAACCGAGTGGCCGCCGCATCTCTTTGTTGTCGATACCGATCAGGAGTATGTTGATGCTCATCCTGAATTGATTCCCATTCTTCGGCGTCTAGCCATACAGGCTTTGGTAAGCCTGCTTTGAAAGCATCGCAAGCTTCCGATCGTCGATGCGACATCACCTCGCGTGCTATATGTTGTATCCAATCGGAACTCACAACTGGATTGCCAGGTGCTGGCCGGTACTCTTCATATATGCATTGTGTGATATGATTTTTAGAGTCTCTATCCTGTTCAGTCCATTTTAACATTACTGAATGACCGCATTCGATCGAGCAGAGTTGTCGTATACGTTGTCGCGTTGACTTCCCCGCCGCATCCATAACGGGAGCTCCATTATGGATATGATATATCTTTGATTCATCGTGATCGTGTGCACCCCATGGTGTACGTGGAGATCCCATCTGATGCAATATGAAGATCTCATCTCATCCAATGTATATATATGCATGCTTAAGCTTGTATACATATACATTCATGTATACATATGCTTGTATACATATGCATTCACGTATACATATGCTTGTATACATATGCATTCACGTATACATATGCTTGTATATGTATACGTGCATACATATACATATACATATGCTTCCTTGTATATGCTTGTATGCATATGCTTGCTTGTATACATACATGTACATATGCTTGCTTACATATGCATGCATGCTTGTATACATATGCATGCTTGCTTACATATGCATGCATGCTTGTATACATATGCATGCTTGCTTACATATGCATGCATGCTTGTATACATATGCATGCTTGCTTACATATGCATGCATGCTTGTATACATATGCTTGCTTACATATGCATGCATGTATACATATGCATGCATGCTTGTATACATATGCATGCTTACTTGCATGTATACATATACTTACATATGTATGCATTCATGTATGCATGCATGCTTGTATACATATGCATGCATGCTTGTATACATATGCTTGATTACATATACATGCATGTATACATATGCATGCATGCTTCTATACATATGCATGCATGCTTCTATACATATGCATGCTTACTTGCATGTATACATATACTTACATATGTATGCATTCATGTATGCATGCATGTATGCATACGCATGCATGCATGCATGTATGCATATGCATGCATATGCATGCATGCATGAATGCATATGCATGCATGCATGTATGCATATGCATGCATGCATGTATGTGTATGCATTCATGTGTATGCATTCATGTGCATGTATGCATGTATGCATGTATGCATGTGCATTCATGCATGTATGCATGTGCATTCATGCATGTATGCATGTGCATTCATGCATGTATGCATGTGTATGCATATGCATTCATGTATGCATATGCATTCATGTATGCATATGCATGTATGCATATGCATGCATGCATATACATGTATGCATATGCATGTATGCATATGCATGCATGCATTCATGCATGTATGCATGTGCATGCATGCATGCATGCATGTATGCATGCATGTATGCATTCATGTATGCATATTCATGTATGCATTCATGTGTATGCATGCATGTATGCATATGCATGTATGCATGTATGCATGTGCATTCATGCATGTATGCATGTGCATTCATGCATGTATGCATGTGCATTCATGCATGTATGCATGTGCATTCATGCATGTATGCATGTGCATTCATGCATGTATGCATGTGCATTCATGCATGTATGCATGTGTATGCATGCATGTATGCATATGCATTCATGTATGCATATGCATTCATGTATGCATATGCATTCATGTATGCATATGCATGCATGCATATGCATGCATGCATGTATGCATATGCATGCATGCATATGCATGCATGCATGTATGCATATGCATGCATGCATGTATGCATATGCATGCATGCATATGCATGCATGTATGCATATGCATGCATGCACATGCATGTATGCATATGCATGCATGCACATGCATGTATGCATATGCATTCATGTGTATGCATTCATGTGTATGCATGCATGTATGCATGTGCATTCATGCATGTATGCATGTGCATTCATGCATGTATGCATGTGTATGCATATGCATTCATGTATGCATATGCATTCATGTATGCATATGCATGTATGCATATGCATGCATGCATATGCATTGCATGCATGCACATGCATTTATGCATATGCATGCATGCATTCATGCATGCATATGCATACATGCATGCATACACATGCATACATGTATGCATATGCATGCATGCACATGCATGCATGCATGTATGCATATGCATTCATGTGTATGCATTCATGTGTATGCATGCATGTATGCATATGCATGTATGCATGTGCATTCATGCATGTATGCATGCATTCATGCATGTATGCATGTGTATGCATATGCATTCATGTATGCATATGCATGCATGCACATGCATGTATGCATATTGATGCATGCACATGCATGCATGCATGTATGCATATGCATTCATGTATGCATGCATGTATGCATATTCATGTATGCATATGCATGTATGCATTCATGTGTATGCATTCATGTGTATGCATGCATGTATGCATGTATGCATGTATGCATGTGCATTCATGCATGTATGCATGTGCATTCATGCATGTATGCATGTGCAATCATGTATGCATATGCATTCATGTATGCATATGCATTCATGTATGCATATGCATGTATGCATATGCATGCATGCACATGCATGTATGCATATGAATGCATGCACATGCATGTACGCATATGCATGCATGCATTCATGCATTCATGCATGTATGCATGTGCATTCATGCATGTATGCATGTGCAAGCATGTATGCATGTGTATGCATGCATGTATGCATGCATGTATGCATATGCATATGCATGCATGCATGTATGCATACGCATGCATGCATGTATGCATACGCATGCATGCATGTATGCATACGCATGCATGCATTTGCATGTATGCATATGCATGCATGCATTTGCATGCATGCATGCATGTATGCATGTATGCATATGCATGCATGCATGCATGTATGCATATGCGTTCATGTGTATGCATTCATGTGTATGCATGCATGTATGCATGTGCATTCATGCATGTATGCATGTGCATTCATGCATGTATGCATGTGCATTCATGCATGTATGCATATGCATTCATGTATGCATATGCATGTATGCATATGCATGTATGCATGTATGCATGTGCATTCATGCATGTATGCATGTGCATGCATGCATGTATGCATGTGTGTGCATGCATGTATGCATGTGTGTGCATGCATGTATGCATGTGTGTGCATGCATGTATGCATGTGTATGCATGTGTATGCATGCATGTATGCATATGCATTCATGTATGTATATGCACGCATGCATGTATGCATATGCATGCATGCATGTATGCATATGCATGCATGCATGTATGCATGTGCATTCATGCATGTATGCATATGCATGCATGTATGCATATGCATGTATGTATGCATATGCATATCCCTCTCTCTCTCTCTCGCTATCTCTCTCTCTCTCAAACAAAAATAAAGAGAAGATATTAGAAAACAAAAACATAAAGAAAGATAAAAATATACAAAAATATAAAGTGATATATGTTTTACTTACATTGATGTATGTGCAGGTATTCCACTTGAAGTGCTTCTTCGTCGAATTTCCAAAGCTTTGATGCGAAATTCTCCTACAAAACCAAACAAAGAACATATTAGCAAAACCAAAACTTCAAATCTACAAAAATAGAGGTCTTTATAGAGAGAGAGAGAGAGAGGGAGAGAGAAAGAGGGAGAGAGAGGAGGAGAGAGTGAGAGAGAGAGAGGGAGAGAGAGAGAGAGATAGTGAGAGAGAGGGAGGGAGAGAGAGAGAGGGAGAGAGAGAGAGAGAGGGAAGGGAGGGAGAGAGAGAGAGAGAGAGAGAGGGGAGGGAGGGAGAGATGGGGAGAGAGAGAGAGAGAGGTAACAAACAGAGAGTTCTGCTCTGCTGTTGGCGCGCACGAGCTCGAAGGGAGTTCTACATTCGAAAATGATGAATTTCAGGTTCGGGCCCAGTTAAAAAGAGAGCGTCGGTATATACGTCGGTATAAGTGCCAGTAATTTCAGCAAAATACCGACGCATATACCGACGCTTATACCGACGCTGTGATTCCGAACTGACGCAGCTATGATTCCGAGGCAATGTAGCTTTTCCAAATTTCCCGAGGGGTATACCGACGCCGACAGCTGCACGTCGGTACACTGACCGTCGGTATTCAGTTGATATGTTGTAGTGTGAGATACTTCACCAATTGTTAGCTCCATGCCCTTTGAGCTTGCTTCAATTCATAGAGTGCTCTTCTCAATCTACAAACAAAATTTGGATACGTGGAATCTATAAACCCTTGAGGTTGTTCCATGTATACCTCATCTGATATGTATCCATTCAAGAATGCATTTTTTATATCCTGTTGACTAAGAGTCCATCCTTTTGAAGTTTCAATGGCAATGATTGCCCTTATAATTGACATTTTAGCTACATGACTAAATGTCTCATCATAATCTATGCCATAAGTTTGGGCATAGCCTTTCGCCACCAATCTAGCTTTGTATCTCGCTATACTTCCATCTACAAGCTTCTTCACATTATAAACCCATTAATTTCCAATTACCTTCTTACCATTTAGTTTAGAAACAAGTTCTCAAGTCTTGTTCTCCTCTAGTGCATTGAATTCTTCCTTCATTTCTTCTTCCCATTACTTCTTACCTTTTGCTTCATCATAGTTTTGAGGTTCTTCATCATCTTTGACCATACATGCATAGTTATTTTGAGTTATATAAGAAGTATCATAAGAATACCTTTCTGGTTGCCTTCTTGTCCTACTTGACCTCCTTGGTTTACATTCTTCATACGTGTCTGGATACACCTCTTCATCAAATATAGGAGGAGCTTTATTTCTTCTTGTTAATCCACTTCTGGATGTACTTGCTTGCATATACTCTTCATCTCCATTCACCTGCACACTTGATTTTCCTTTCTCACATCTTCTTATCTCTTCTTCAATTTCTTCAATTTCTTCAATTGTATGCCTTTGATTTGCATACCGACTTTTTTGTTCATCAAATGTAAAATCTGTAGAAACAATAAATTGTTTGGTTAGAGGATTCCACAACCTATAACCCATCTGCTTTTGATCATAACCAATGAACACATATTTTTCTACCTTTGGTTCAAGTTTCTACCTTTGGTTCAAGCTACACCATTTTGTTGTGGTGCATACCTGTAGGTTATTTCTCTTTAATACTTGCATTTCGAAGATAATCATTGAAATCTTGGGAGAAATATTCTCGCCCTCCATCAAACCTTAGTCTCTTAAGCTTTTGACTTGTGAATCTCTCTGCATATGCATGAAAATGCTTGAAAACTACAAACACATCTGATCTTTCCTTCAAAATATATAGAGTTATCCATCTTGTAGCATCATCAATGAAAAGAGCATAATACCTTGAGCCACTGATAGATCCTTCTTTTGTTGGTCCCCTTACATCTGTATGAATGAGCTCTAGTACTCCATCATGTTTGAATCCTTTCTTTTGAAATGGTAACTTGTGTGCTTTTTCCATATGACATTCTTCACATTTATAAATCATATGTTGACTCTGCACATTTGATAATCCTAGTACATACTCATTTGCAACCATAGCTTTAATTCCTCTTTCATTGAAATGACCTAATCTCTTATGCCATAGATCAATTTCTATAATTACTCCTTCACCGTGTGCGAGCAAAGCTTGAATAATGTTCCCTTGCACTCTTAAAGTAAAGACTTTACCTTCTTTCTTACTACAAACAATTGACCAATGTTCCCTTCCACTCTTAAAGTAAAGATTCTACCTTCTTTCTTACTACAAATAATTTGATTATATCCGTTCTCTGGATATTCAACAAATACTCCTTCATTTGTAAACCTGACTTGAAAACCTTTCTCAACTATCTTTCCCACACTAATCAAGTTTTTTTAGGTATTGTGGGAACATACAAAACATTGGTTAGCAAATCTGCTCCACTCTTGCATTTCACTTTTCCAACTGAATGTACACTATGTTTTGTATTATCACCTATTTGAATTGTATCACTAGAAATGCCTTTTTCCAATTCTGACATCAATTCTATATTTCCTGATAAATGATTAGAACATGCAGAGTCAATGTAAAATACCTTTGGATCTTCTTTATCTGATGTGCCGACTGAATTCATCATCAATAATGTATGAATTTCATTATGTGTATCATTTGCATAATTATAGTAGGTGGTGTTGTAGGATTGATTTTTTCCCTAACTTCTTCTTCCACCTCTACCATAGCCTCCTGTTTGATTTTGTTTACCTCTCTGAGAATAATTTTGATATCTTCCACCTCTGCCTCTGCTATTGTTATTTTGATTTTGATTTGATCCTTGCTGATTATGCCAATTGTCATGAGCCAAATGATTACTCAATCCACAGATCTAGCAAGCCTTATTATTGTTATTCTGATTACCTCTTTCTCTTCCAAAACCTCTTGCTCTTCCTTAATCAGTGCTTCTACCTCTTGCATAATAAACTTGAGAACTATATTCCTCTTCATCGTTTGCTTTACTTTTATCTCCTTTCTACTTGTTCTTCATGGACATTACAAAACTTTCTCCATCTCCCTTCAAGTCTTGCTCAAATGTGAGCATCAAACCAAGCAATTGATTCAAATCTCGAACATAATGATTCAAAGAAAGTTTTGTTGACAAGAAAAAAGGTTTCCACCTTTCATCTCCTCTCAAACCTACAAGCAATTGAGCAATCAATCTATGATCTTTGATATCTTTATCTATGGATCCAAGACTATCTGCTAGATCCTTCATCTTAGTGACATAATCACTAATACTTTAACTTGGCTTCTTCTTGAATGTAGTAAACTCTGACCATAGACTTGCTTTCCTTGCTTTGGTAGTACTTTGGAAATGATATTCCAATGCATTCTATATATCTTCAACTGATTCCAATCCTCTAAAGTGTGGTAGCAAATGATCTAAAATTTTATTATAGATGTAGGCCTTTGCACTTGCATCCTTCTTCTGCCACTGCTTGAAAGCATCCAGTTCCTCTTTCTTTGGTCAGCTTTCATCTTCAAATATTGGCTTCTCTTCTTGAGCTGTTATGTACACCATGAGATCCTTACTCATAAGTAAGGCTTCCATTCTCATTACCCATGCAGGATAATTATCTATGTCTAGTTTGTCAATGGAGATATGATATGCCATAATTCTTTGCTTCTGTGAGTTTCAAGGATAAAGAATAATACTTTTTGGAGTTCTTTGTGTATAAGTATACTTTTGAAGTAATCTTTTGGTGCCTTGTGTCTTTGAATGATTCAACTTTCAAACTTTAATGAAAACTTTCCAAACTTCTCGTACCTTTGATGCCTTCTACTCTCTAGAATCTTTCTACTCTGATACCACTTGTTGATGTATGAAACAGCACAAGAAATGAATTAATGTGACACTAGACAATCTCTATGATCACCATTAACTCAATGCTTCTCCAAAATCTGAAAAATGATAGCCAAAACTGAGAAACTTTACTTCTTCAAAAATTTATAGTCACTAAAATGATATACCTTCACTCTTTTTCTTATTTCTCTTAGCAAAAATATTATTTTGCCAAGATCTTCTAGTGGATGAAAGTAAAGGAGAGGAGCTTTCCAACAAGCTATTATTTGCTAAGAACCTTGCACTACATACCAAGTTATGACCCTCACACATTGATCCTATCTAAGCTTCCAAAATATGAAATCTTGCCTATTTTAGTAAAAGCACCTATCTATATATAAAAGTTGTCAACTTGGCATCAAATTCACACATAAAATCGATGCCTTGCATCAGCTTTGTGCATAAAATTCCATATTTTTCAGCACCTAAAATACCCCATGAACCACAGGTATTAAGAAAGCCACTTTTATGTTGGAATTCGATGCTAGGCATTGATTTTATGTTGAAATTCGATGGCGGGCATCGAGTTGCTTTAGAAACTTCATGTTTTTAAGGAGATTCAATAGTAGATAAAAACTTAAAGAATGAAACAAGGACTTATCATCTCAAACTCGATGCGAGGCATCGAGTTGCTCAGAAAACATTGTAGGTGCTAAAGTACCGAGTGGTGGATCAAGCCAACCACTGGAATTACCGTGCACGGCGGGTGCTTGGAGCAATCTCAGGTGGTAGTGAGACTCAAAGAGATTATTAGTAGGTTGGTTAAAAACCCATATCAAGAACTTAAACAAATAGCCATGTTTGTTCGATCATCATTTTTTACACGGATCATCATTATCTAAAGATGCATTAGACAACAATGCGATTTTTATTTATAATTCTACAATCGATTATGTCTCTTGATTGGTGTATTAAGATTCACGATTTCCATAATCACACACGAATTTCATCAATGTTCCATCATAATGCTTATGATCTTTGGGTAAAAGGGAAATAGATGTTTTTTTTTTGCATCTCAAGGTAACGTTAATACATTAATGTTTATAGCTTCAGTTTATTGCTCGCTATGAATATCTATTCCTCATATCAATGCAAGCTTTATCCCATTTCAAATAAAATTTTCTTCCTATGAAGCATGCGACTCTGTCGTTAATCAACAAAAAGTAATGAGACTCACACAGATAAACCAAAACAAAACATCATCGTCATAAGTCATAATTTAGCATAAAGGTTGAGAGTGCGAGCACAGTTGTCAATACAATATTCATCTACAGGAGTTCAATGTTTTTAAGTTTTCAGAACTATCTGTAGTATTTGAAAATTTCAGAGAGCACTCTACCTTCTGATCTGATTCACGGTGTGGAATTGATTGTACATTCCTGTTCGTCAGAGGATACTCCACGTCAATGGCATTCATTCAAAGCAATGGTGCAACAAGTTATGCAGATTAAAACAGCAAGAAAGTAGTCAGATTCGTTTGGATCGAGTCATGTTAGATGAGAGAACCGTGAGAGCATTTAAAGATAATCGATCTCAAATCATTGATAGAGCGTCAATAACTGATATTGTTGAGGGGTAGCTAGGTGTTAGAAGTCATTGGGTCATCCTCTACAAACACGGGCAAGCAGAGCGATCATAGAAAACGGTCTAAGGATCTATAGAACGTTGACCAATATGCACATATCATAATCAGGTTCAGCTCATGAAGCTATCATCAACTCCAGATATCTTGATATCAACTATTAGCTACGAGGTCGCATGATGACTGATCATGCTATTGCTTGACTCTGTGATCTCTGGAGGTCTTCATCGTGCGTAAATCAATCCAATATGTCCTCCTTCGTCAGATCATGCTCTTGCCAAAATTGCCTTTGTATGAATTCATTCTCTTCAGTGTTAGAGCAAATAAAACATCTCCGTGAATTATCAAATAAGTCTTCAACAGGCCTTCCTTTGCACTCTCTTGTTGCTCCGTGAATTCCGTGCAGACCAGGTGCATGCCAACAGATCACAGATCTACCCTCCCACCATGAATTGCCAGATGAAGTCGTGAAGAGTTGGCCTTCTTCCACGCAGAGTAGAATTCCGAAAAAAAATGGAGATGTTAGTACACGCCAATCATCAACTCAGTGAATTTATTTGATAGCATCTAATTGGTCTGCCATAGCCGTTAGTCTCATCGTCAGATCTTAGAGCATGAAGTGCCCAATGAGATGCATGAGATTGGCCTCCTTCCTCTCCTCCTTTGCATATGGCGCCTTCCCCTCTGTACTTTGTGTAAGCAAGATCAGACACACAAGCGCCAACCTCCCTTCTCTCTCCTGTGTGTTCTCCATATGGTTAATCCCATAGAATCAGAACTTCGATTGATATACCGTTCAAAACTCTATGCCCTCTGAGCTTCAGTGCATCCTTTGTACTCATCAACTTCCGCATTTTTCTCCCATCAAAACTCCTCAGAGGCCTCCTCACTCAGCTGTCGACCTGCGTGTCTGAGTCGCCCCTTCAGCCCTCCCTGAACAGCAGCACGATAGGTTAATGGCTAGCAACAGTCAGAGATCCCGAGGAGAGAAAAAAAAAACCATTCCAAGGGCGCCGGATGTCTCCCTTTAAAAACAAAAAACGAAGAGATCCCCTCCGACATGCCATTTTTCCTCTCCTAATGTGCCTTTCATGCAGCCTCAGTCCATACAAAAACTCCCTCTTAAGTCGACTAGCCTTCCTTTCCTTTTGATACGCACCTTTTCTCTTCTCTTTCTCCAGCCTTACTTTATCAAAAGTGTGACAAAACGAAGAGCATAGAAATTGCTACCATTACTTTTTGTGCATGCGCTTAGTAGATCAGAACTTTTGATCATGATTTGTTTATGTCGGATATCCATAGATGCTACAACAATTTTGTTACCCACCTTCAAAACATCTCCAATGTTCAATGTGATCCATAAGCATCAATGCTTCCTCATAGAGACCATTCTCTGAATAACCTACAGCTAAAGCATTATCTAGCCCATGTTTCACAATTTGGCTATGTAGTGGTCGACCAAAACTAAGGTCGTTATGACACCACAAGCATATCAATCCAACTTTGCCAGCAAATACTTCTTCTTCATGTCCTTTTCCAATGAACAACATATCTTTTGTTTTGAAGCGAATAGAAGCAAACGTAGAGATGAAAATCTCTAGGACACTCACCAATGTCGGATCGTGTAGATGCTCAGATGATGGATCAAGTTGTCCGCCAAAATCGATCGGCACACGCAGGCTGTTTGAAGCAACTCAGGTGGTTTAATTGTACTTGAAGAATAGGAAAAATGGAGATCGAAATGCTCTATTTACTTTAGTTATGAGTGAAGTAATAATTAACTTAAAATAACTAATGAGGAATGCCTAATAGTCAATGCATGTAAGGACCATATGGTTGAGCTGCTCTACACGTAGCAATGGCATCTTGATATGATTGTAAAATTAATGATTCTTTGGTTATATGTTCTTTAATAACCTCCTCTACTTTGTTTCAGTTGGTTTAGGGTGAGTACGTCTAATTAGAGGTGGTGGAAATAAATTTTCACTACTCTGTGGATCAAAAGATGCAATGGAAAATAAAGTTAAAAACTTTGTTAAACAATGATCGTAAGTTATGGACATTAATGATTCTCTAGTAATCTAATCTTTAATGACTTCTTCTACTTCTACCTCTTCATATGCAAATCTAGTTTCAGTACTTTCAGACTCAATTAAATGCTCTATGGACATCGGAAATGAAGATCAATGGAAAATAGAAAATGTATTAATGAAAATGATAAGAATAGGTTTTAACAATAATAACGTTAATGTGAAACCTTTCTAAATGATAAAATTTAGCTAAAATACTGATGAATTTTAATGAATCCTATACAAAGAATGTTGTATATAGCTAGATCAGAAGTAAGCTTCAGTGGGTTTTCAAAAGATAGATGGATCTCTGGATCATGTAACTGTCAAATTCTTCATTCTTTGGCAATGCTCTTTGGAAACTTCTTCTCTTCAATGTCTGTAGAAAAACATTAGCAAAACATAAGTATTATTTATAACGTATAAGATATTCTCATGCTTTTCATTCACACATGTATGCTAACACTATATTCATACATACACTACACATTTCTCATACACATATATGTTTCATACATACACACTAGATTTATGCATTCATTTGTTCACATTCACATACTCTAATATACCTGCACACTCATGCACCTTTTTCTCTTATGCTCATGCATCCTATGTATACTCATACATTTAATCACATGTTAGCTCAAGCTTAGAATGCACATGCATTCATATAGACATTCACTCATGCATATTTCTATCTAATACGCATATGCACACATGCACTTACATGCACATGCTAACATACCTTATTACCTATGCTAACACACATACTTTCTTATGCATATGTTACCATACTCTTGCATGTTATCATACATTTTAATGCAAATGCACATGCTCACACATATATGTTAACATACATTCTTATGTAAATGCACATGCAAACATATATACTCATGCATTCTTGCATCATGCTCACTCATTGTTATGCACTAGTACTCATTAGCTCATGTATGTATACACATTAGTACATGCATCTACTAAATATGCTCATGCATATACTCATGCTAACACTCGTTGTAATGCACACATATGCATACAGTCATACTTATACTAATCCATTCACTTACATGATTATGCATCTAACTTGCTCACATGCACACACATCCATTAACTCTTATGTATAATCATACACACTAATACATGCATTTATATGCTCACATACATTCTCATGCATTTCTCATTATGCAAACATTCATATGCAAATACTCTTATCTTCCTATGCTTAGAACTAAGTACTTCTCTAATTATACCATAACAATTTCTAATTAAACAATACAATAACTAATTAGACCTTATTATATCTAATTAAAACAATGCATTAATATATTTCTAACTAGAATTAATTATCTCTAATTAAAACAATAAATAACTAATTATATCTAATTAATATATATCTAACTTCTCTCTCTCTCTCTCTCAGAGTCTCTCTCTCTCTCTCTCTCTCTCTCTCTCTCTCTCTCTCTCTCTCTCTCTCTCTCTCTCGCTACGTGTTTGCCAACCGTGGGGGGGGGTGTTGGGTGTGTGTAGAAGTGCGAGAAACACACAAGAAGCACACACAAGGAGCACAAACGCAACAAGACACACGGAGAGGACGATGGCTGGAATAGCTCTCTCTATTGATCGATGAACTGAACTGATGTAAGAGCTGAATAATATCCCTAAGTACAAAGTACCACCACATATGAGAGTATCAAGTATGTGGTAACATGGGGAAAAAACCTCTAGCCAGCACTAGAGTAAAAAGTGCCCATGTATAGGGAAAAAGGTTCACATCAAAGCTACTCGAGGAACACATAAGTGTAACAAACCCCCCTGGAGCGAATGACGTGAACACATACAGGGCGTGACAGATCAGCCCCCACAAGGTAACAAGCCTAAAGCTTTGCGAAAAGCTTCAAACTTTTCTCGTGGAAGAGCTTTGGTGAATATGTGTGCCACATTAACTTGTGTAGGCACATATACCAAATCAATATCTCCTGCATGAAGGCGTTCTCTCACATAGTGATAATGCACCTCAATATGTTAGGTCCGTGCATGAAACACTGGGTTTCGTGCAACAGCCAAAGCACTCTGACTATCTGTGAGAATATGCATAGCAGCATCAATCTCCATGCAAAGATCCATCAATAGGCGTCTCAGCCATATACACTCCATTGTCGCTGTGAAAACTGCCCTGTACTGAGCTTCACAACTCGATGTCGCCACTGTAGGTTGCTTCTTACTCAACCAAGATATGCATGAGTCTCCAAAAGAAAAAGCAATTACCACTAGTGGACACGTGAGTATCATAACAACCAGCCCAATCACTATCTGTAAAATCATGCAAGCATGGCTGAACATCTCTACCAGAAAAGAGACCTAAGCTCAAAGTGCCTCGGAGATATCTAAACACACGTTTCACCGCTTGCCAATGCTTAGTGTCAAGGCTATGCATGAATCGACTCAACTGGGAAACTGCATATTGTATGTCCGGCCTTGTGTTGCATGCATATATAAGACATCCCACAGCTTGCTGATAAAGAGAAGTGTCAAATGCATCATTGGAATCCTCAACTGAGAACCTGAATCCTATCTCAACTGGTGTGGAAACTGGCTTACAATCCTCAAAGTCAAAACGCTGAAGTAGTTTTTCAACATACTTTGCTTGATGCATAACAATTCCCCCCTCAACGGATACAAACTGGATGCCAAGATAGTAGCTCAAAAGACCAAGATAAGTGACATCAAAAGTATGCTGCAAATCAGCCATAAGAATGTCAAGTTTTGCATCACATGACCCAGTCAAGAGTATGTCATCAACATAAAGAACAAGCACTATAAGATCAGCCCCATTTTTGCGTACATGGAGTGTGCTTTCAATCAGACTATATGTGAAGCCAAGAGCAATCAAGTGCTTATGTATTTTGTCATACCATGCACGTGGAGCTTGCTTGAGACCATACAAGGCTTTATGCAAGCGACAAACCATATGCTCTTTCCCTTTCATAGCAAATCCAGGAGGTTGCTTCACATAAACCTCTTCTTGCAAATCACCATTCAAGAAGGCTGTTTTTATATCCAACTGATGCACTTTCCAACCTCGATGGGCAGCCAATGCAACCACGGTACGAATGGTAGTCATGCGTGAAGTAGGTGCAAAAGTTTCCTCATAGTCAATGCCATATTGTTGCGCATATCCTTTGGCAACCAATCTAGCTTTGTAGCGATCAATGCTACCATCAGATTTTCTCTTAATCTTGTAAACCCACTTTGTACCAATGGCATTCTTTCCTTTTGGCAATTCACATAACTCCCAAGTACCATTCCTATGTATGGAATCCATTTCTGATTGCATAGCACTCATCCATTGTGGATCGTCACATGCATCTTCAAAAGAAAGTGGCTCTTCATTACATGCTGTAGCAATAAGAGAATAATCCACAAAATTACTTGATGCATGGTGAGAGCTTGATCTTGTTCTACCAAGTAAAGGTGCACTCAATTTGCTGTCCTGCAAAGTTTGTTTCAGCCACTTTGGCATAGATTGTGCACTCTTGATAGACATGCGTTCATAATGTAAAACATCTTCAATATGTACATCATGTGTGGGTTGAATTTCATGCTCAGTTTCAGCCATATTTTGACGCAAATGTTCAGCCATATGTGGCTGGAAATTTCCAACAGTTTTGATAATTTTTGGATGAAATTTTTTAGCCATGTTTGATGGCAAATTCTGTACATTTTCAGCCCCATTTGGCTGGAATTTTTTAGCCCTTTGAACCTCAGTTGGCTGGTCTACATGGCCATAGTCAAGCGCACCATTTTGAAACAAAGGCATGAGTGTATTTAACACATCTTGTGAGCTAACTATTGGCAGTTTTTTGCATTCAAGTAGAGAGAAAACTGGATTTTCAGCAAATACCACATCTCGACTCACAATAATCGTGTTCGTCAATGGATGGTACAACCGATATCCCTTACTTTCAGCACTATAACCAACAAATACACAAGAGCATATGCCAAACAACCAAACACACACATATGACTAACCATAGGCTTATGACCATTCCAAGCCTCATAAGGAGTGATGACTCTCAATGCTTTTGTAGGGCAACGATTCAACACATAATTTGCACACATGACCGCTTCCATCCAAAACTTATGAGGAAGATGCTTTCCTTTAACCATACATCGTGCCATTTCAAGTAGAGTTCTATTTTTACGGTCAGAAACACCATTTTGTTGAGGTGTATATGGCACCGTACATTGGTGTGAAATACCTCTTTCACGAAGAAAAGCATTAAACTCATGTGACATATACTCACCACCACGATCCGTGCGTAGAGTTAAAAGCTTTTGTGAAGAAAAATTTTCAGCCATAGCTAAAAATGCTTTGAAGCAAGAAAATACCTCATTCTTTGCTTTCATAGGATACACCCATGTATGGCGAGTAGCATCATCAATGAAGGTAACAAAATATACATGCTTCCCAAAAGATGGAGTCTTGACCGGACCACATACATCACTATGAACAAGTTGCAATTTTCTTGTAGTGTGTGTGTGACTATCTTTTGGAAAAGAAGCACGATGCATTTTTCCAAGAATGCAACCTTCACATGCATGCTTTTCAATGGACTCAAGTGTAGGCAAGCCAATAACCATGTTCTTCTTTTGCAAGTAGAGCAAACTATTGAAGTTTAAATGACCAAAACGATCATGCCAAAGCTCCATTTCAGCCATGGAAGAAGTATGAGCAACTAAGGCATTCGAGGCAGCCCTCTTGTATGTATCCATGCGATACAAACCATTACATAATGTACTGGACATCACGATAACATCGCCATTGCTGAAATCATGAACCATACACTTATCATCAACAAAGTGTACATGAAGTCCAGCTTTGGCAATCAACGGAACTGAAATTAAGTTCTTCTTGATACCGGGCACATACAATGCATTTTTCAAGAGAATCACACCTCCATTTGTAGCCGTAAGCTCAATTTCTCCTACTCCAATGATAGGATAAGAGGCATTGTTTGCACACACCACATTTCCTCCTTTAGGTGCATCTTTCAAAGAGGCAAAAAATCTTTTGCATGATGTTATGTGCTTTGAAGCACCACTATCAAAGAACCAATCCGAATCAGCCTCACTCACAACCATACATTTAGAATGTAAAGAAGCATCATAATGACATGTAACAACGCATGCCCAAAAATCTTGAGCCATGTTAGCTTCATCATTCTTTGCATTTACTGAATTTTCAGCAATAGACATGCCGGATTCCTTCTTCTTTTCATTGTGTTTTGCAAGCTTTCTACACTCATCAATAGTATGACCAGCCTTCCGGCAATATTTGCGTCTCTTCTTCTTTTGCAAATCGCTATCATTAGAGGGATGAGTGGAAGAGAAGCTTGAGTCTTTGGTTTTGATGAACCCAAAGCTGAACCATACTTGCTTTTCCCCTTTTGTGAGATAGCAAGTGCTTGCGTTCCCTCAATCAAACCACTCCTATTCACTCTAGATTGCTCTTCTTGCAAAAGAAGAGACACAACCTCATCAAATGCATACATATTAGGATTTCCTTTTGCAACCAAACGAAGTGTAGTAGCAAAGCTTTGAAAAGATTTCGGTAATCCTTTCAACAATGTAGAAATGAGTGATGCATCCGGAATGATCTCATCTATGTTTGCCAATTGCTCTTTCAAGTCCTTGATGCATGTCACATACACATCCACTGACTCATTTTCAGCCATACATACATCCTCAAGTTGCTTCCTCAAGTATGCAACGCGTGCTTCATTACGCACGGCATACAAAGAAGCAAGAGTGTCCCATGCCTGTCGTGATGTAGAACATGACCAAATGTGTGGAACTATATGACGCTTCACTGAAAGCGCAATCAAAGCATGAGCTTGAGAATCTTTTCCATCCCATCTAAGTTGCTCCTGTGTAGGTGGAGAAGGAGAAACCACTGTACTCGAAGAAGAAGCTCCGTCTGTGACAGTAGACTGTGAAGTAAAAGCACCTGCCGGTCTTCGATCTACATCTGACACTATGTTCCAAAGTTGTTTTGCAACAAGAACATGCTTCATCATGTAAGACCACATCGGATAGTTGGTCCCATCAAGCTTAACTTCAGCTTGAAGCATGCCAAACAAGTCATTGCTGCCCGCCATTTCACTGAGGAACAAGAATGTGACAAAATCTTCACTTCGATGAAAGCTGAAATGAGTGCTGAAATTTCAGCTCACAAACCGTCACTCTGATGGCAATTCTGACTGCACGAATGGCTTCGAAATGGGGGTAAAACCCCAGCGCACCAGCGCACCTGCTGGAAATGTTTCTGGGCTGCTGAAATTCAGAGTTCTATGCTCCGAAGTCGATTTGCACTGTTAAAGTGCATGCATGCCGCGACGCGAAAAACCGAAACTTGAGAAGAAGCTGAACCTGCTCTGATACCACTGTTGGGTGTGTGTAGAAGTGTGAGAGACACACAAGAAGCACACACAAGGAGCACAAACGCAGCAAGACACACGGAGAGGACGATGGCTGGAATAGCTCTCTCTATTGATCGATGAACTGAACTGATGTAAGAGCTGAATAATATCCCTAAGTACAAAGTACCACCACATATGAGAGTATCGAGTATGTGGTAACATGGGGAAAAAACCTCTAGCCAGCACTAGAGTAAAAAGTGCCCATGTATAGGGAAAAAGGTTCACATCAAAGCTACTCGAGGAACACATAAGTGTAAGAGGGGGGGGGAGAAAGAGACTTTCTTTTCCTCTCTCTCTCTCTCTGTGTCTCTCTCCAATTCTCCCTTGTTGTCAGCACGATTAGTTGTAGTAGCCATTGGAATCTCTCTTCATCTCTCTAGGTGATGTACTCCACCGACCAAGATTCACTCCAGTGCTTCTATTTTCTCTCTCTACAATGGAAGTAGCTAGAGAATCTTCTCTCATCTCTCTGTTGTGTGGCATGCAAAGAGCTACCAAGAGAAATTCTCTTTTTCTCTAATAGTTGTTGCGCGCTGAAGTCCAGGAGACGGGGACCTTGTTAGAGCTCTACAACCGCCACCTCTCACTCTCTTTACACCTGTATCTACACGCAACAACCACCAGGAAAAAGCTTTCCTTTGTCATTCTTTAACTCTACATGTCGACAACAGCAATTAATAGGCAGCGTCATCTCTCTCTCTCTCTGAGACAGAGGATGATTTCTATAGACATCCACTTTGGCAGATACGACCATCTTGTGAATCATCAATATTGTTAATAAGCCTACGGATATTGAAGCAGGGTACTCACGGAAAGGATCATGCCTAGTTTAAGCGCATGGATTCTTCTGTTGATCGTGACTCTCAGGAATGTATAAGACAATGTGCAATTTGTGATTAGCAATGGTTGCCCTTACATAGAATGACCCAATGCACGACAACAGAAATAAAACACAACAACGTGGAACTATCACGCTATGCATTCTCAATGGAAGAAACAAATAAGGAAAACAAAAATGAGTACCTCTCTAAAAACGTTAGGGAAAAGATCAAAACACACACATATATATTCATGTGCTCACATGTACCATACATACACACTTTTACTAATCATCGTTCTTTAGTACATACACATACACACTACTCTTTGAATTCACTTTTCTTGCACAACCTTACATTTACATTTCACTTTATTCTACTTTAAGTGCACATCTCATTTTCTTCACTCTTTAACACACACTCTCTCTCACCTTACTTTAAACCATTCACTTTATTGTACATTAATTACACATATTTATTGTACCACTCTTTAGACAGTTACTCACACACACCACTCATTATTTATCTAGTTTATGTATCATTTTAGTTTAATTGTTCATAATTTTATTAGTACATTTAATCATAATTTAATTTATATTAAATTAATGTATAAAATATAAGATAGTTTAATTAACTATAAACATACATTTATTAAATCAAAAGTTTTAACACATTAGATTAATGTTATTATTCACACACACTCAAACCTACACACACAAACAAACTTTGGAGCCCTTTGGAGCCCTCATAATTATTTATCTAACACTAATATCCTTACATAAATACTCATAAATATATGTAACCCTAGAGCTTTATACCCATGCCCCATGCTTAAATGGGTACAAAGACACATTTGAATATGTAGTTAATGTGGGCCCATGTAATCTCCATCAATTTGTACCTCCAAACACTTAAAGAGAAATTAGTGCCAAGCAAAACGATTGATCAACAGTGTTATAGAGGGGTTAGAGTTAACCAATAAACATGTTCTAATTTTTCTGGATGTCAACTCGAAGGTGGAAATCTTTCCGACATCCACCCCCATCAAACCTACACATCATCCTGATGGGCCAACCTGCAAATCAAGGGCAGCAACGTCTTGATGATCATCCTAAAAGTCAACCATATAACAACATCAATTCTTACACAAATAAATTTCAAATTTTGCAAATATATCATTCTTTTATGCTAAATGCTCATGAAGTTTATTTAAATTCAATTTGGTAATGAAAACATATCAAATTATAAAGTTAAACTATCAACCGATTCAGTCAACAAAACATTAATCTAAATCTCATCCATTTATAAACTTTGCAAAGATCAATATGAAACAGAATTCATCTTCGTTCACTCAAATGCAGGTTTCTTCATATACATGCATTTACATATGAGGAATCAAACATGGCAATTAAATCAACTAAATCTACTCATACAGACATCTGCCTTGTTTGCCCAATTTTTTTTCGCTAGATGTGTTTTCCACAACTAGCTTTCTTCATCTTCGGCTTCATACAAATATGAGGTAAAATCTTCATGTAGACAATGATTGTAAATACCTTTTTGGGGTGAAAGAAGGCATAACTTGCGTGCATCATATATATTTTTTTCTTTTCTTTTCTTTTATATTTTTCTATTTTTTTACCTTCACAACTTTTTTGTTTTGAAGGGGAAAGGCTTAACCCCTTATTCCGAGCTAAGGTTCTAGATGCATGTATAAGAAAGACCTAGGATCTCACAGACAAGGATCATGCATCTATATGCTCCTACATATATACAATTACTTCCATTATTTGAAATGAACTACAAATCCTTCTTTCCATATCAAATCCCCACTCAATCTTTAAACTTAGAAACCTAAATCATGCTTGTATTCCTATTGTGGTTAAATAGATTCTCTTCATAATTTAATAAGTCTCATCCCAGACTTTATGATTAAATTTGTTATGAATGCAAGTGATATGCATAAAAAACATAAAGAATTTAGAACATAGAGAAATACGACCTGAAATTAACTACATCATCAATCTTCTCATCTTCAACTTTAGTTTTAATTTGTCATAATAAACTACAATTTAATCATCTTCAAAAGTCTTGCTAAAAAATCATCAACAGCTAGACACACAAATACAATTAGTTTCATAACCATACATTTATCTTCATTCTACAAGACAAAATTTAATGTGAGACCTGTCTAAATTTCTATTCACTCCCTTTTGGTAAAAGTTGGGCAATAGGTTTAATTTTTCTATCAATAGTTTTATATTTCTATCGACTTTGGCTTCATTATTAACATAATTCATAACAAATTTCGAAATATGTTCATATTCTTCAATCGAATTTAAGAGCACAAATTTGAAAGTTTCTTTTTCATGAAAAATATTTTGAAATTCCTCAAGTATTGAAAATGTGGATGCAGTTTCAATTATATGTTCAATATGTTCATAACTAGACATTTTCAACCATCTTTGGATGGCGATTTTGAGCCATATTTCTCTACAATTTTTGGAAATTTTCAACCATATTTGGCTAGAATATTGAACTATATTTGGCTAAAACTTTTGAGCTCTTTGAGCCTTATTTCTATGGCCTAAGTCATGAGTGTACCAAATACATCGTGCGAACTAAGTGTTGACTGAAATTTGCATTCAAGTAAAGGATAAATTGGATTTTTAGCAAATACCACATCTTAAATCATCATAATTTAGTCTTTCAATGGATGGCATAAGTGATAACCTTTACTCTCACTATTATATCCAACATATGTAAATCTTTAGCCTTATCATCAAGTTTGTGACATTGTTGTGATAGAACAAGAGCATATGCGAAACAATCAAATATGTGCATATGAATAACCATTGGATTTTGCCCACTTCATGCCTCATAAGGTGTAATGGCTCTCAATGGTTTTGTAGGACAATGATTCAACACATAGTTTGCATGCATGATTGCTTCCATTCAAAATGTATCTAGAAGATGCTTTCCTTTGACCATACATCATGCCATTTCAAGAAATGTTCTATTGTTACACTTTGCAACACCATTTTTTGAGGTGTTTATAGCGCTCTACATTGGTGCAAAATACCTCTTCACATACAAAGTGATATAATTTGAAGCACCACTATCATAAAACTAATCCAAATCAACCTCATTCACAATCATACATGTTGAATCTAAATATGAATCATAATGAAATGTAACAACATATGTCCAAACATCTTGAGCAACATTATCTTCACCATTCTTTGTATTAGATGCATTCTCAACAATAGACACACCATATTCTTTCTTCTTTTCATTATGCTTGACAAGCTTTCTACATTCATCAATGGTGTGTCTAGCTTTTTGACAATACTTGCATCTCTTTTTCTTTTTCATATCACCATCAGAGAGGAAGAAGTGGAAAAGGAAGAGTGAGTCTTTGGTTTCGATGAACCCAAAATCTGAACTAGACTTGATTTTTCCCTTTTGTGTTATAGCAAGTGCTTGCATTCCCTCAAGAAAACCACTTCTATTCATGCTTGATTGCTCTTCTCGCAAAAGAAGAGACACAACCTCATCAAATGTATACATATTTTGATGTCCTTTTGTAACCAAATGAGGTGTAGTACCAAAGCTTTGAAATGATTCTAGCAATCCTTTGAATAGTGTTGAAATGATTGATGCATCCGGACTTATCTCATCAATGTTTCCCCATCTCTCTTTCAAATCATTGATGCATGTAGAATATAAATCTCGTGACTCATTTTCAGCCATACATACATCTTTAAGTTGCATTATCAAGTAACAAGCATGTGCTTCATTATGCATGTATCCCAAGAATGTCTTGAAGTAATGCATGAATGGATGTGTGAAGCAATGTGTCCCTTCATAGAAAGGGCAATCAATGCATGGGCCTGAGTATCCTTTCCATCCCATCTAAGTTTCTCTTGCATAGGCCGAGAACGCATAGTCACTATACTTTGAAAAAGATCCTAAATTTATGACAACAAGTTTCATAGTAAAAGATTCATTGGATTGCTTATTGAAATCTACCATTATGTTCCATAGTTGCTCTACAACAAGAACATGCTTCACCATGTAAGACCACATCAGGTAGTTGGTCCTATCAATCTTATCTTGAGCTTAAAGCATGCCAAACAATTCATCTGTTTTTCCATTGCACCAAAGAAGTCAAAAGTAGCAAGATATGAACTTCAACAAAGTTGAAATCTGAGCTGAAATGCAAACTAAAAATTGTAACTCTAATGGAAAATCTGATTGCATGAATGGCTTAAAAAGGGGATGTTAAACCTAGTGCATGTGGCAAAAATGACATGTGAGTGCCAAAGTTTGTATTCATATGATCTGAAATTGATTTGCAATGTTAAAAGTGCATGGGGGGATTTTAAAATAGTAGGTTGGGAAGGTCTTGAACTTGCTTTGATACCATTATTGGGTGTGTGTGTGTGTGATTGAGGAAGCATGAATAGAAGTACACACAAGAGAAAAGAAGGAGATCAAAGTGCATAGACACATGATGGTTGGAAGAACTCTCTACCTATAGATAATCACTAATATGAGAATGAGTGGAGTGAGAGATATAAGTGAATCCCTAAGCACAAAGTATCATGACATATGATTGAACCACGTATTAAGTCTACATCAACAACAATCTCTGGTATATTAAGATCTTCAAACATTTGTTTCTTTCTTGGTCCACTTATATGACATACCAATACTTTAATTCAAGCGTATCTAACACATAAACTATTCGTCCAATTGTTCAAGAAGTGAAAATATGTCATGTTCATAATACGAAACTCTTATTGAAGCCATTTTCATAAAAGTAAAATTACCTTTTTATATGGGTGTCTTTTACTTAGTGATGATCACTTTAAACATTTGACATTGTATTCAAGCACCAGAAAGAAATTTTCAAGATATCTTTGATCATTCTACAATATTCTAAATTAGAGATTTCATCATTAATATCTCATGCACATTCTCTTCATGTTTATATGAAGCTCATAAGTACGTCACGATTCATAGTGCTACAAACTTTATCAATCTACTTAGTGTGAAAATGTTTTCCATATGAACATATTCCATTGTATCTACCATACCTCCAATTCCATCCCAAAGGTAGAAGGTCTTCATCCTCAAATATGACTTGACCTCATGCAAAAATTTTGGAAGTAGTTGCTTGAAGCAATTCATTGGTTTGAAAAACAAGTAACATAGCTAAGTGATCCTGATGAGGTGACACTCTTCGCCTAGGGTCCCTTCTAAAAAGAATTCAATCTTTCTTACACGATTTCTTCTCTTCTGCAGTTTTCAGCTTATATACTCCTGCAAGGAGAACAACAAGGGGCTCGACCCCAACCTGGCATGAGAAGGGAGGCAACAGCGGAAGAAAACCCAAATCCAAGCATTTCCAAAGATGATAGTAGATAGTGCCCAATGTTCGTCTGCCAATAATTTGGGCTTCTCCTAATGATTTTTCTCGTTTGCCAATCTAGATGTTTAAGCACCTTTCTTCCAGCGGAGTATTGTTGTGTATGCGCAAAAGGAATGGTTAGAGCAGGTCATGCCCCGTATGGAGAGGACGAGATGCATGCTTAACCATAGCAGCAAGGCGATCGCAGAACAAAGAGTCGTCCTGGGTAGTGAATGGAGGGGAAGCTCACGTCGAGCTCAATCCGGCACAGTAGGATTCACTACCTTCCTTCCATGGTGGAGAGATGGAGAACCACCAAGCCAGGGGAGAGGAACGGTGTGTAATGTATCCCTCGACTCTGAACAACAGAGATGTAGGGGAGCTTGGTAAAGTTATCAGAGGCGAGCTCCCTGAGCTTGGCGGAGGTTGTGGACATCAACGAGTAGTAGTGGATGGAGCCTAATCCCGACATCGGTAGGTACCTGGGGAGCAAAAAACCCTGCTTCACCATCGCTTAGCATGCCCGCAGGTCAGAAGGAGCCGGAAGGGTTCAGCATCGCAGGGGCTCGGTGAAAGGGGAAAGGAGGAAAAGAGTGGTCCTCTCCCCCAACCAGACACACGTGCCATGACACGCCTCAGAAAGAAAGTGAGAGGGTGAATAAACGGGGAGAGTCGATGTCTCTATTTGTCCCCACATATGAATTCGTGCACGCTTCTTTCAGAAAACGCATTCCACCATAGAGTATGACTATGAGAGAGAAAACGTAAATGCAAATGCCTCCAAGCTTAGAACGTAAAGAAGAGGATCTCAAGTTTTTTTGTTTTTTTTTTTTCTTTTTGTGGGATTTGTGGGTTCGTGGGATTTGTAAGCACCAAACTTTCAATACTCATTTTTTATGTGGATTTTCTTGAAAAAATGAACAGAAGGAAGGAGTTAAAGAGTAAGTAGCCCCCTTCCCTCTACCCAAGGCAATCACTGAAAAAGAGGTGGTAGAGGTGGAAAATGATGCCCAATGTGTGTGTAGAGATATGAGTATGTGAGAAAGAGTGAAAGAAGAGGGAGATAAGGGAAAGTTCTTGTGTCCCAAGGCAACGAAACTAAAACTACCCTACAAAAACAAGGAAATGGGGAACTAATGGCCCAATGGAAGGGTGAAAGTGCCATGCCAACACACAAATCCTAAGAGTACAAGCAAAAAAATTGCAAATCAATATCTTAACACATGCTCTTGAGCTCTCCAAGTGATGAAAGGCCATTCTCCCCGGCAACGGCGCCAAATTTGTTGTTGTAGTATGCCCTTGGTAGCCAAGACCCACACCACCTTGCATGGAAGCAAGAAGGAAGGCCCAAGAAAGACTCTCCTTTCATCCACACCATTCTCCATCATGTTCAAGCCATTGGCCATCAGCCCGCAGCTATGCCACATTGTTGAAAATATGGAGCAATGGGAGTCAAGGATCCTAGTCACATATGTAAAATACAAGATAATTGCAACACTCTACTTACACACATAGGAAATGCTAGCATGCACACACACCTCACTCTCACACACTCCAAGACTAAATACACATATGTACAAAGCCTTAAGAGAAAGGAGAGTTCTTCCATTGAAAGGATTTTACATGAGAGCACGACCAAAAGCTCCCCCTTTACAAGAAATAAGACTCTATTTATAGGATAGACACATTCCCCCATGTGCTCTTTTTGACTAGTCAAAAAGGAGCACATGCCTAACTAACATATCTCAAAAAGATCTTGGGAAATATTCTTTCTAACAACCATATCTCCAAGAATACGTGTGTGGGGATTTTTCTACATATCTACCAAAAATGTGAGTATTTACAATGTTTCAAAAGCCTTACTTTTGGAGAAATATCAAAAAGTGCCTAAGAGGGAGTTCTCATGTGAAACTCTGAGTATATGCAAAAAAAAGGGGTTCCTATGCACAAATAAAGATGTGTGCATATCCTATACTCAACATGTACACATATGCCACCAATAAAACAATTTATGGAGACACGAACCAAGGTATACACATGTAAAATCAACTACTATGACTCTAGCTACCAAAAATAGAAACTAAAGCCTACATATATGACTCAAAAGAATTTATGGACATCATCCAAGGTGTATATGTTCATGTAACCAACCAAAAAATGTGTGACATAAAAAACCAAGGTTTACACATACAAGGCTAAATAATTTATGGACATCCACCAAAATGTTCATATCTTTGGACACAAACAAGAGTCTTTAGTTGTGTGTGCATCAACCAAATTCTACATGTTTTCCTTGGAACTACCCTCTAGTTCTCCTAGTTTTGTTTTCCACTTTCATTTCACATTCTCTCTCTAATGTAGTTCCATGATTTGGCTTTCTTTTTATTGGGTTCTTTAGTTTCTTGAATCTGAATCTTTTTCTTGATTCAATTTCTTGGCTTGCTGCAAAGCTTGCACTTGGGTAATTGCTAGATTAGAACTAACCTAGATGGGTTTCCATTCAAACTTTTCACTAGGCCTAGTACATTGATAGGGGTGACTTTTGATGCATTATGTAGATTATTATGGCAATCATGCATGATATGTTCCATACCACAAGGATAAAAGAAACCTTGAATGAAGATATATTGAGGTTGTCCTATAGGTGGGGGATGAGGACATGATCTCCTTAACATCTAAAACATGGTCCTCTAGGACCTTGTGACCTCACTTGCCTCATCTTGGGTCTAAAGAATGAGTCAAATGCCTCATATTAAGTCAACAAGTCTTCCACTTGTTTGGCCCTCAATATTTGCTTAAATTCAGCCACATGATCATATAGATCCACTATGCCATCAAAATAGTTCTTCATGGTTTTTAATACATGTGAGGATCTCAATGCTCTAGAGTGTTCGCGTTGCCTTGGTAGGGAAAATTCACCATCTTATATGTGTGATCTAAAGAAGAAATGAAGGAAGAATTCAATGCACTAGAGGAGAACAAGACTTGAGAACTTGTTTCTAAACCAAATGGTAAGAAGGTAATTGGAAATAAATGGGTTTATAATGTGAAGAAGCTTGTAGATGGAAGTATAGCTAGATACAAAGCTAGAGTGGTGGTGAAAGTCTATGCCCAAACTTATGGCATAGATTATGATGAGACATTTAGTCATGTAGCTAAAATGTCAACTATAAGGACAATTATTGCTATTGAAACTTCAAAAGGATGGACTCTAAGTCAACTGGATATAAAGAATGCATTCTTGAATGGATACATATCAGATGAGGTATACATGGAACAACCTCAAGGGTTTATAGATTCTAGGTATCTAAATTTTGTTTGTAGATTGACAAGAGCACTCTATGAATTGAAGCAAGCTTGAAAGGCAGGGAACTAATGATTCGTGAAGTATCTCAATGATCTTGGATATCAAAGTTCAAAAGCCGATCCAAGTCTACTCACCAAAAGAAAAAAGGAAGGTATAATCTACATTTGTATTTATGTAGATGACATTATAATCACAGGTACTTCAGATGAAGAAATCAAGTAGGTAAAGAGATTACTTGAGAAAGAGTTCAAGATCAGTGATCTAGGAAAGTTATCATACTTTCTTGGTATGAAAGTCACTTATACAGATCATGGCATATATGTATCAAAAGAATGGTATCTTCTGAATCTATTGAAGAAATTTGGTATGGAAACTTGTAGAGAAGCTTCAACGAAAGGAATTTCTTGTTCTTCTTCGCATGTAAATCTCTAAAATATAACAGTCTCTCCCCCTTCTAAAGATCATTTTCCTCAATGATATAGAAATTGGGTATCAAAATCTATGATTCCCACTAGCAAAGTAGCATATTGGGTGTCTAAAATATTAGATTCTCAAAAAGTAGACAACTAGTCTCTCCACTTCCTATCTAGCATTTCCACCAAGAAATAGTAGTTCTTGCCTTGGGCATACTCTAGGAATCCCTATGAGGCCCAATGAGTCCATATGTATACAACATAAGTACTTGGAATATCCTCAAACCCCTTATGCCTCGACCTTGACAACTAATTTTTGACAGCTTGTCACTTGTAGAGACCTTCACAACTTGCCTTTGTCTCCCTAAAATGTCCATCGATAACTTGTCATATGAAATAACTATGAAATAAACCAAATCACTTACTCTACTAGAGATATGAACAATCTATGCTCGTCTAGAACTATGAGTCACTTATGGAGCTTCCACAAATTGGTACAATAACTAGGATAGCATACTATACACCTCCTACACGATCTAAATATGCCCCAAATGGCTACTAACAACTTCTAAAAATAATCAAGACTCATAAAAGAGTTTTATTTTCTAAAAATACATTTCTCACATCTAATTGAAATCTTTTCTAAATAGTACGGTTTAATCTCTAACGTGAAGTAATTTTTCTTAATTTACTACTATACTGAAATAAAACTCAAGAAAGTTGTATCTTGATCCAAGCTATGAATCTGGGATGTCAATCTATCATACCAAACATTATCTAAAATATGGACCATTTTATCCCATACAAAGTAAATCTCAATCTAGTCAATGGAACTAAGTCTACCATGCCAAGTAAGATGTGCTAAAAAAAATAGAGCAACTAGTGGAACTACCACTACCTTCTTAATAATAATGCAACTTGTTCCAAGTGGATAAAACTTGCTTTATATTTGACCATGATTATGATCAAACCATTCCAAATGAGGAACATTATTTCTCTAGTAAATCACTTTCATAGAATCTTTTAGTAATACCTTGGTACTCCTAGAGATAATGAAGACCCATGATGTGAGTCTAGTAAATACAGTGAAAACATAGTAAGTAGATGTGCACACACTCATAGACCACTAGGCTTAGAATCTAGCTCACCTCAAACATACTATGTATGAAAGATGGCTTGACCTAAGGCATATGGAATAAAGTAGCACATACTCTTTAAATTACTTCTGAATGCAATTGTATGTTCACAATTTCTATGTGCAAACCTTGCCTTTCCACTTCTAAGCTACTAACCTATGGACTTTCCTTGTTTTTGATTACATATAGAGTGATTATCTAAACTACCCCTTCGTTTTCCAATTCGTGAAAGAGGCATTGCACACCTTTGTACAATGTCATATTGTAGCTCGGTGATGAGTAGCACCTCCTTTAATGTCAATCCGGGAAGACGTGAGGATGGTATGATGACCTCGAGCAAGTGAAGGCACAAGTGCGTGAGTGCGAAGCACACTAACATGCACACACATACACACACACGCGCACACACAGTAAGACAAAGAGTGAGAAGCAATGGAGTTCTTTTAGATTACTTCAAAAATGCTCATACAAGTTCAAAACCATTACAAGCTAACCTCAAAACTAAGCTCTCTAGCTCTATTTATAGTTTTTGACTAGGTTTTGGCCCTGTCCAGACCTAGTGTCCGGCCTAGTTAAAAATTAGGTTCCAGGGCCTATTTGAGGGCTCAAACGGAGTCTAAAAAATGCGAAAATTGATATCTAGGTACTTCTAAGGCTCCTCAAGCTTAGGGACTCCTTGGCTTGCACAAAATGGAGCTACAAAAATATGAAATGGTATTTACAATTATTGTTAGTGATAAGAATCACTGTTATAAAGATGTTGATTTGGAAAAATTTGAAGGGCCTATCTGCCAGATCTGCGTCGACTGCTTTGTCTACTTAATCCTTTGCTTTGCTCTGACTCTCTTCGTTGGCTTGATTGCCTCCTCAGTCCTTGGGTGCCCATACTGCTCTCAACACCCCCCCTCTCTCGCGTGTGTCGTCTCTGACAAACTCTTGTTGCTGGGAGTGCTGGATGTAATAGTCCACCACATGAGTGGCAAGTTGATGTTCTTATATGCATAGTCCTCTGGCCAAATCTGTCATCATGCGATCCCAATCAATTAGTCCTGGAATGTCCAGATGTGGAAGACGTAACTGATCTGCATGGATGGCTTGTTCTATTGCGAATATATGTAGCAAATGTGTTGGTCTGGGAATGAAAATTTCCGAATGATATTCCCAGAATCCCGTAGAGAACATTTCCTCAAATGTCTGCTTGAAGCATGCGGGTAAGTACTTTATTCGTGCATGCCAAGCAAAGATTATATTGACCGAGGGAGTCTGGCTCATGTCGTACACTAAGTCCTTATTACCTTGAGAGAATCCAGGGGCAGAGATGTATGGAGCTTGTACCTTCCGAAAGGTTTCGAAGACAATGGTCATGAGCTCGAATATTTTCATACACATTTTTCGCTGCTATGTCGGGTACATTATTTAGATGTGTAGACCAGTATCGAATTGTTGATATCATGTAGGTTACGGTTGGGGTCCCTTGAGGTGGAGCAAAATATGGATAGTTGACCCAAGCCGAGCATTCTTTATTGTTGCGTACCTTGATTGCAAATGCTTGCCAGGATCTGCGACGTACCATTGGGCAATAGCATGGATTATACTTGATATACAGTGGCATGGTTGCCCATGTGCTCATCATCTCAGGTTAATTGGTTAGTAGACGTGCACGCCAATTAGGTTGGAAGATCGAGCCAGCACGGGCATCTGCCGGTAAGTCCTCTGGCTCAAATTGAGTGGCGAATGTGGGCTCCTTCCCTGTATGCCTTTTAACTTCTGCATTATAATCATGTAGCAAGAAAAAGTAAGGCATGTATTGCGTCTCTGATGTTGTGATCAAACATTGGTGGGATAGGTTCTGAAAGTAAGAAGATCGAAGGACAGTTTCTTCCAGATTTGTGACAGATTGAATTTGCACGGCAACGCGATCATCATGTGTCTTTCCTACTTTCTCGATCCTTTTAACCCAATCTGGAACTCCAATTTCTAAAGTGTCCTGTCCTTCCTCTGTTACCCGCCCGCCGGGTGTGGGCATCGGCTTGTACGGCTCTTCATAGCTGTCATCAACGCGGATTTCCCCAACTATTTCAAGTTTTGGTTCTTCAGTTGGCAAGGGTGGCCTTTCATATGGTAAGAGGCGTGCTTGGAGTTCTGCCACCTGTTTCCGGAGGGTCTCTACATCTTCTGTAGAGTGTTGCAAGATTATCGGCTCCTGTTGAGCTGTGGGGGCACTGGCTATCTCCTTCTTTAGATCCACACATTCAACCTCTAACTTTTCATATGACTCCAAGAAATTTGCATGCTCTTCGAGTAAGATGCGAATGTCTTCAGATGGGACTGCTCTATACTTGGTAGGGCTAATGGTTGCTCCTGCAGTTCCTTCCATAGCCGCTTCAAAGTTGTCTTGGTTTTGTTGCTGCAGCCTCTTGTTCTCTTCTAGTGTTGCTGCCATATGCTTCCTTAATAGCCCAAGATTGCATCTAAGTGTGGCATTGGATATCATTTGGGACTCGAGCATACTTTCCAGTTCCTTCACTGCTTGATCATCCACTGTCGATATTTTCGATTCCAATTCTGTGTGAGCCTGTTGTAAGCTGGTATGTTGTGCTAGAAGCGTTTGGTAATCATCTTCAAGAGTGTTGACTCTAGCTTGTAGACGCTGAGATTCTGCTTGGAGGGCAACAGTGCGTTCTTCCAATTGATGGTATTCTTGTTGTAGTTGATGTGCACACTGAAGTAATGTAGTGAACGTGCTATTTACATTATGAGATGCAAGGGGAAAAGTTTGGAATGCAGGGGAGGTGGGAATGGGAAGGGAGGTAGTGAATGCAATGTCTGCTAATGATGTGTTGAGTGGAGAGGTGGGGGGTAGTGGAGGGGGAGAGGGTGGAATTGTGGGGAGAGGTGTTGTGGTGGGTGAAATGTAAATTGGGTCAGACAGAGTGGTGTGTACAGGGGCTACCATGTAGATGGGTATGGTAGGTGAAGTGAGTGTGGTGTTCGTGTAGATTGATGTCATTGCGAACATCGGGGAAATGTGCCTCTGAAACATTGGAGTGCTGATGGACTTCGCCACGAAGGATGGTTGTTGGGATGGTGCGGTCAGGTAGAGTGAGGTGTAGGGGACAGATGGGAAGGGAGGTTCATGGAATGGAGGTATCCGTATTGGGGAATAGGCTGGGAAACACAGGGTGCCTTCTGTGGGTGTAGGGTCTCCAACCACACTTGGAATTATGGGATGGCCAATTATGGGTTCAGAGGATAGAAGGGTTGAAGTGTACAAGGGATTGGTGACGAAAGAGAAGAGGGTGTCTTGTGAGGTGGGTTCTCGAAATGAGAATGATGTGAATGAGGTTGGGTTATAAGTGAAGGTAGAGGTGATGACTGCCGTTTCTTCCATGTTGGGAGGTGGTGGTGGGGGTGGAGATGGTGGTGATGGGGGGTGCTGGGGTGAGATGGGTGATGTCTGAACGAAGGTTTCAGTAGAGAGGTCAATGGTGGTGGTGGGGGTAGCTGTGGCTTCAATGGTTACTTCTTGTTCTATGACGGGCATCCTGATAGTCTTACCTGCTCGTGGTAATGTGTCAACTCTGCGTTTGTCATACCTCATGGACTGGCGGACTGCAGTGTGGACAGCCTCCAGAACTCCTAAAGATTCAGACACTAATTTGAGGGTGTCAATGAAATGTTGATCCACCCCATCATCTGATAGCATTTCTTGCATCAAAGCTTGGCCTGACACAAGAGAGAGTTGATGCCTTTCTTGTAGTGCTTTGATTGTGTCGTATAACCTTTGTAGTTGAGTTGTATATGCAGGTGCACCTACAAGTTCTGGCACATCTTGTTGCTCATCTTGATGCCCTTGATCATAATCCTCCGCATCTTCCTCATATTCTTCATCTTCATCGTCCTCTTCATCCGTGTGAACTGTGGTAACAGGTACCTGGGAGGTTGTTGCCTGTGTTTGCACATTCTCCACTTGTTGTGCCTCTTCTGCCTCCAGCTCTACATCTTGTAATAATTGTTCGAAGTCTTCATTCGTGAGTTCTTCCAAAGGTGCACCACCGGGAAATTCAAGATCGGTTGGGATGGGAGGAAATATCAAGTTAGGACCATCGGTGCTGCGTCTTGGAAGTCGGAGTGTGAATGGTCGGACTCTTCGGGGTGGAGGGGTAACATCCGGTGTTAGGGTGGCTCCACGTTGTTGAGCACAAGGGACTTGGACAGTTCCTCTCATCTTCTTAGAAGGGGGTCCAGTGGATGTCCTGCCTCTAAATTGCTCTACTCGATTCCACATCAGGGCCCATTGAATAGGGATGTCATAATCCAAACACCTATAAATGATTCTAGTCAGAGCACAACATCCATATAAAACATGCTTCCGCGGCCATCGTTTGTGGGCTAGGTGTATCTGGTCAATTATCCAGTGGGGTAAGTTGATGGTAAGGCTCTGTGTCTCTGCCAGATACAAACTAAACCATATCTTTTTGGGTGGCATGGTGAATCTATCTTGGGCAGGAAAAGCAAAGTGTTGCATGCACATGCGAAGGTGGATTGCAATATTAGGCGTCATGGCCACCATGTCCTTGAGCTTGGTGAGGCTTCGATTCTTCATGTAATCAGGCACTAGGGTCTCCTTCTCTGTTGGAATATGCATTCCGCGCATATCTAGGGCCTCTCTCACCAAGTTGTTTGATAGCCTAAACCTCTTGAGCTCATTTCGTTTGTCAAAGATGGAAGTACAAATGAGCTTGCGCCTTTTGGGTTCTTGTTTGGAGTCAAGGTGTTGATGAGATAGTAGCATCGCATGAAGTCAGGCTTTGGGAGCCGGGCACTAGAGTATGCACCCAATCCTGCCTTCTCCCATACCGGACGTAGAGCTTCTGCATTTTGTAACTTCTCGAATTCCCTTGTAAAGAAATGGTGTTTACCTGGCTTCCCATTGAAGTCCAACTCTGATTCCCATAGGTATGTTCCCTCTCCCAAGGGTCCTGCCACTTCACTAAACCAGTGGGAAGCTTTTCCTATGGGTATGGTATGGCCACTGGGAGGGTCCGCAACAGGTATGATTTTGATAGCCTGCAACTCTTCTGATCTTTCATTTGTCTCAGGCAAAATGGGTAAACTTTCTAAGTCCACCACTTGCTGGCTCGTTCCTGTTTGAGCGCTTGTTCCCGTAGCGTCATTCATGTTGCGGAAATCACGGCCGGTTTTGTGAGAATATATGAATGATTGTTAACATTGCAATGGACACAAAATGACACTGTGTCCCCGTTACAACATTAACTTGATGAATTGTGATGTAGTTAGTTGGTTAGTTAGTGCTTGCATGGATGTGAGTGTGAAGTGTGGTTAGCTGATACTGAATGCCTATGAGCTAATTGGGGGTCAGGTGCATTCTGGATGCAGTTAGTAAGTGGACGTGGTTTTACAAATAGGTCAGATGGTTTGTAACAAGGTTTGGGTTGCCAAACATGATGGATGGCACTCTGTTTTGATTGTTTGGAGACTTTGGAGAGCTTCATAAGAGTGTCTGCTTGGAAATGAGGCTTTTTAGGGACCCATTCACAAGTGATTCTACCCGTGCTCATGGGCCAATGTGTGTTTGTGTGTATTGAAAACAAGCAACATGGGAGATGGATTTCCATCAACAATTGACAAATTGGGTCGAAACAACTACCCGGCATGGTCTCTAAGGATGGAGGCTTACCTCAAGGGAGGAATCTATATGGATTCATATCCGAAGATGAAGCAATGCCAACCATGAGGAACAAAGGGAAACCATCACATGAAGAAGTGGAAGGACTTTCAAATTGGTGTTCGAAGGATGCACTTGCAAGGTCCTATATTCTAAACTCAATCTCTGATTTTCTTTTACCTCATGTCAAGGGATGCAAGACATCAAGAGAGACCTGGAATGCACTTGCTTCTTTCTTCTCTTCCAACACTCGAGCAAGGAAGAACCAATTGTGGATGGAGTTCACAACAATGAAGAAAAGCCCAAAGCAAAATGTGACTGATTATGTCACAAAGATGAAGGAGATTTCCGACCAACTTGGAAGCATTGGAGAGGTAATTGAAGAGGAGCAAAACATAAGACAAATCATGAATGGAATCAAAGCAGACGACAAGTGGGAGTCATTCACAACAGCCATGGATTTATACATGGATATGCATGTACCCGACCTCAACACACTCATGGGCCAACTCTTCACTCATGAAGCAAAGATTAGCAAAGGTGGTGAGTCCTCAAGAGGTAATCAAACTTCTGCCTTATATTCTGATAAAGCTAAGGTCAAGGACAAGTCAAAGAATAGGAAGAATGAAGATGAAGGAAGCTCTTTCCAAGCAAACTTTGCAGGTAGAGGAAGAGCTAGAGGAAGAGGCAGAGGTGGAAAGCAAGGCAGGGGGAGATTCCAATCATCTCAACCTTGCAACATATGTGGCTTATCTAACCATACTACTGAAGAATGTTTCAGGAACCCGAGGAACTCAAGAGGAAGAGGATTCAATAGAGGTGGCTATGGATCAAATAGAGGTAGATACAATGGAGGCTACAACAACAACAACTACTACAACAACAATTACAACAACAACAACAACTATCAAAGTGGCCATAGAGGAAGAAGAGATTACAATAACTATGCAGAGGACCAAAGTCAAGAAGATTCATTATTGATTATGAATCTATCAGCGAAGAAGGGAAAGGATGATGATCACATATTTTACATTGATTCGGGATGCTCGAACCATGTAGCAGGAAATGTGGCTTTACTTTCTGATTTGGAAGATCCTCATAACAAGCATGAAGTGCGGACAGGAGATGACACAAAGCACTCATTGGAGAAGATAGGTAATGTGAAGACATCAGATGGGAATATGAACCTCTTAAGCAAATTCTTGTATGTCCCTACAATTACCAAAAACTTAATAAGTGTTGGACAGATTGTTGAAAAAGGATTGCAGGTTAGATTCAACCGATTTGGAGCATATGTTGAAGACCCAAGGCAAGGCTTTCGAAGGATTGCCAAAGGAGAAAAGACAGGAAGGCTTTTCACTTTTGAAGTGGAAGATACAAAGAACATAGCTTTGTTTAGCTATGGATCTCAAACTCTTACAGAGTTGGAGATATGGCACAAAAGGCTTGCTCACATTGGTGAGAGGACACTCAAACAGATTTGCAGGGACCAAAGTGTACTTGGTTTGCCTAATATCACAAGGCAGCACATGATTTATAAGTGTGAAGCTTGTCAACTCGGCAAGGCTCATAGACAACCTTTCAATAAGAAAGGATATATGTATCAAAATCCTTTGGATCTAGTGCACACGGATGTGTGGGGTCCAAGTAAGGAGCCATCTATATCAGGCTCAAGATATTATGTGTCTTTCATAGATGATTGTAGCAGGTGGACCATTCTGTTTTTCATGAAGCACAAGGATGAAGTGTTTAATTGCTTTAAGAAGTATATTGCTCTTGTTGAAAACCAAATAGGTAGGACTTTGAAACGACTCAGATCAGATGGTGGAGGAGAATACTTCTCTTCTGAATTTGATGCCTTCTTGCATGAAAGAGGCATTAAAAGGGAAGTCACTACAAGGTATACACCCAAACTCAATGGTGTAGCAGAGAGGAGGAACAGAGCTATAGTCGAAGCTGCAAGGTCCATGCTCAACGAAAAGGGATTGCCGAACTACCTATGGGCAGAGGCTGTGTCGACAGCCACATATCTCATAAATAGACTTCCATCTAAGTCACTAGATGGAACCACTCCATATGAAGTGTGGAATGGAAGAAGACCTAGTCTAGAGCATCGCAAAATCTTTGGATGCTTAGCCTATGCTCACATTCCTTCTCAAGTAAGAGGGAAATTGGATCCCAAGGCAGAGAAGTGTGTATTCATTGGTTATGATCAAAACCAAAAAGGATATAGATTGTACAATCCAACCAATAAAGGATTTTCTGTGAGTAGAGATGTAATTTTTGATGAAAACAAATCATGGTTTGATGATGACAGGAAAGTGAAGCTGCCATATGACTTGGATGAAGATTTTCCATCACTTCAACCAAAGGAGCCATGAATGAAGGTTTGTTCTATTCACATACTTCAGATATTGAGCTAAAGGTCTACTCAGATGCAGATTGGGCCGGATCTAAAGATGATAGAAGAAGCACATCAGGGTATATATCATTTGCAGGTTCAAAAATCATTTCTTGGTCATCGAAGAAGCAACCAACCGTGGCATTATCTTCTATTGAAGCGGAATATAGAGGTTTGGCTAATGCAACTCAAGAAATCATGTGGTTAAAGTCTTTGTACACAGATCTTGGACTTCATTCTTCAACACCTCACATTTTTGGTGACAACACAAGCTCACTACATCTAGCAGCTTATCCGGTATACCATGCTAGAACCAAGCATATTGAAGTCCACTACCATTATGTAAGGGAGAAGCTAATGAGCAAGGATATTCAACTATCCTATGTCTCTACAGATATGCAATGTGCCGACATGTTGACTAAAGCTCTTGATAGTACAAAATTAAGTAGATTCAAGTTGATGATTGGCTTGCAGGAAATCAAGGACAATTGAAGACTTATTTGAAGGCCAAGCATGTTAGGCTTGAGGGGGAGCTATTGGTGCATTTTACCCAAGCCTACATGCTTGATATGCTTGATATTATCCTCATTTGTAAGTCACTGGTAGTCATGTGAACACCTCTTGTAAAAGAGTTCATTTTTATCTTTTGTATTTGAAAAGAGAAAAAAGGAAAAGGATGGCTTACCTCATGCATGATGTAAAAGCAAATTCGTGGCTATAACTACCAAAATCACGAATTTTTGAGCTGAGGGAATCTCTCCTAACTTTGGGGATCACTTTTAGGTGGAGCCATTCGAATTCTAATTCAAAACTCCCTCCAAGAATAGCTATAAAAGGAGCAAGAAGGAAGAGGCGATTAGCAAGCCTTGTACGTGACCACACGTCATTTTGTAGAGATTGAAGAGCTTACTCCATAGCTCTATCATTCTACTCCCATTGTGCAAAGATTCATTTCCAATGTGGTTGTAATCATATATGAATTTATACATTTATCATCATTCACTTCTCTGTTTTGTTCTCTGCTATACTCACTCAGAGCAGTACCTTCAAAAGGTCATATCTCGAGTTTTACTGAACCTTTTTCAGTGCTTTAACTTGCTTTGGATATCTCCTACTGTCTACTTTGTGCATATAAATTTTCAAGGTCATTGGAGTTTTAATTTTGGAGATATCTGCATTTTACTGCTCACTAGTCTATCTCTGCAGAGCCCCGAGAATGGTGGGCATGTTCCAAAAATTGATGAAACTTGTTCTCAGTGCTCAGTCCATCATTTGAAGTGTTTTAACTTGGATTGGGAAGCTTGCTAAGTCTATTTGCTATGCCCAAAAGGAATTTTTCTAATTCCTACCAGGTTGAGAGCACTATTCATTTTTTCGAGCAGGTGTATGTCCAAAAATAGCAAGTTTTGGGAGCTAGTCATTTCGCAACTAGTCTGTCTTGACTTAAACTTTTGGGATACATGTTCCAAAGTACTTGGCTGATATTTTGGTGGATTTAGGAAGCTCAAAGGGTCTACTAATCAACTCTGAAGTCTCAGTTGGCTGGTGTGAAGCTGGTTGTAGCGGCACCTACTCATCTTTGGATTGCATCCACCATCTCTCTTCACACTTCCTTCGGGGTCACATGTGTGGCAAGCCTTACATCATTTGTAAGCTCTCCATGCCTCTGGGGTTGAAATTCTACTTCATAGAAGTATTCTTCATCTGATGCAAAAGGTGGGTCCATAATGATTGACTCTAGATCGGAGTCACTTGCATCCTCAAATGTATCAGGGCTAGGTTCGCATTCTTCTAAAACTGCATCTCCCATGATTGGCTCTATTGAGAAGACTGAAATGTCATAGCCATCCTCATCACAGTGAGGTGTCCATTGTTCTTCGTTGATGGCTACATCCATTTTTGCTAGGATTTCTGCCCAGCCGTGGGGTTCAAATTCTTCGTCAGGAAAGGCTACAGGTGCATAGGCTGGGTCTTGAATTGATCTATGTGTTTCTTTTGCACCTATCTCTCTGGCTTTTTCTCTCTTCTCTTCTTCTACTGCTACTTTGCACATCCATAAGTGGGTGTCTTCATGCATCCATGAGGATCCTGATCCTATGGAATGCACCGATTCTGTATCGTCTTTGGCTCTATGGAGGGGATTCCATTGGATAGGAGGGACATCTCTATGAGAGTAATCTTTGAGATTCACTTTGGTCGTAACACCTAAGTGTTGCAGGTACAAGGAGTTGGTTCCCCAATCCTGTACCACTTGCAACTGTCGCATAAAGGGTCGTCCCAAGATCATTTCATAGGCATGATTTTTGCTAAAATCACATATAGCAAATGTATGCTCAAACTCAACACCACATGTGGTGAGAGTTATTCCTTCTAATAGCCCTAGGGGTCTCTCTATGTGACCATCGGCCATTTGCAATTTCATCCTTGTGGGCCTGAGTGCTGGCTTGCCCCAACGCTTCCATAGGGAAGTGGTAGCAATTGCAACTCCTGTGCCTGAGTCTAAAATGGCCTTGGTGGTGTATCCTTGATGGGTGATAGGAAGATATGTGTTTCCCTCTTCGCCCTCACTCATTTCTCCTATCTTGTCCAATGGTATTTCTGGCACTGTTCTCTGGGATCCTACCTAGGAACGAGGTTTTGCTATCTCTGGTACTTGTTTGGATACATGTTTCCATAGCTCTGGCCTTACTTTGAGTAGCTCTTCTAAGGTGAGGTTGCACTGTACTTTAGTGTTTTTCACTACCTTTGTGTTCCTAGGTATGACTGAGTCCTCATTTCGTACCATGACCGTGGGTGCTCTCATACAAGTAGACTTAGCTTCCCATGGGCCTGTGAAGTGGGGTAATTCTTGTAGAGAGTTAGACTCAAAGTCTAATCTTTCCTGAGATTGGGTGCTCTCCTGCTCCTCATAAATGGAGGGCATGTCTTGTGGGAATTGGTCATGTGCATCATCCACAAGTTCAATGGGAGGAGGGACTTCACTTTCTTTAGCCCATTTGTCTTCTTGAATCTCTCGTAGGAATTCTGGTGTGAACCGATTCATAGAAGATGATGTGTCTGGCTCCGTAGAGTTAGGCACATAGGCTTCCTCGGCAGGAAGACCTGCCCTTTCACTTGCCTTGTCCTTGTGTTGAGAGGCGGGTTCCTTTTCTGATTGTGCAATTAGCTTCTCTATTCTTTCTAACAGTCCATCAAAGTGCAACTGTGTCTTCGCTGAACTAGAGATGTTAAATAGGCGAATGGCTTCAAACATGGTCTGAGCCAATTCCACCATCTTAGCACAAATTTTGGTTTGTTCTAGCTCTAGTTCTGCTCTAGATAACACTTTTCATGATCAGTTATGTTTGGCCCTTCTTGGATTCTGGCCTGATATGCTTTAAGCATCATATTAAGGTCCTCGGGAGTGGGATCTGCTAGGACTGATCCTACTCTTGGGGGTGGTGGAATTGTGTGAGGTGGGTTGGAAGGTGGCGGGTCGGATGGAGATGGGAATGGTGGTGGTGGGGTAGTGTGAGAGGGAGTTTGAGATGTGAGTTCAGTTATCCTGGCCTTTGTTTCTCTGAGGCTTTCCTCGAGTTCACTCATCTTTTTTGCCCATTGCCTTTTCATTCTTTCACGACTATCTCTCCAAGCTCTAGTCCTTTTCTTTGTCATGCTCTCTGTTTCACTAACATCTGGGCTCTTTTCGTGGCCTACACCTGGGTTCTGCTGTAAGGCTTGGGCTCTAGTGACCACTTGTATCGGTGCAGTGGAAGTGACACTTCCTGTGGAATCTACCACTAACCCAATAACGTTAATGGGAGTGATTTTTGGCATATTGCTGGGATTCTTTGGACAATCTCGTAAGAGATGCTCCTTTCCACATTCTTGGCAAAAGCCCTGGATCGTCACTGATTGGGTTTGTGTAGGTGCAGACATGGGGCAATCACGAATGAGGTGATCTCCTTGACATCTGTAGCATGGTCCTCTAGGGAATGGGGGTCTTACTTGCCTAGGTTGAGGTCTAGGGTTGGGGTTTGCATACATGACGTTTGTGTAATCTGACTCCCAACTAGGTTCATTTGGCTCTTCACTATAGTAGGACTCACCATGTTCAGGAGACTGCATGTAGTAGGCATGGGGGCTATCAACATGTGTAGAATCGAAACTATGGTCACTGGGGTCACTTTCTGATAGCAATGGGGTTACTGGCATTATGGCCCTATTCAGGTTTTCTTCTGCAGCTGCATACTTTAGAGGGATCACATTGGATGGAGCTGGAGGTTGTTAGGCTAACAAAGGTTGAGGCCTTTGCTGGGCCTGATATAGTGGTTGGTAGGTTTGTTGGGGCCTAGCATACTGCTGTGGTGGATATTGGTTCTGATATCTGCCTTGTTGGTATGGCTGAGGGTAGGTTTGCCTAACCGCTTGCTTATTGTATGGGAAGTCTTGTGCTGAGTGATTTGTGTATCTTCGTTCTATGGTGTAGTACTGGCTACTAGGATTTACTTGGGGTTGAGCCATAATGGGACACACGTTCGCCATATGGTCACCACCGCAAGTATAGCACCTCTTTACTGGGGCAAACCTTGGGATTTGTTTGCTATAGACACCTAGTTTTTGTGCCACTTTCTCAGCGAGTTCCTCAATTGATGTGGATTGCGTGGAAGAGAGGCTAGAGGCACTATCTGAATCTTTGTATATTTTGGAAAGCTCTAACTCCTCCCCTAGGTTATCCTCGATGTCAATGCACATGCGTACACACTCTTCTATGGTCCTAGGGTCCTTCAAGTACACATATGATCTCAATTTGGTACTTAGCAATCCATCCAAGAATAAAGCCACTTGTTTGGCTGGTGTGGGTAACTCAGGAACAGGGCATCTCTCAAGGTATTGCCTAAATCTTCTTCCTGCAAGTCTCACGGTCTCTTGAGGGGTTTGCTTGAAGTTATGAATCAATGAGGAGGTATTATGCCTTATGCCACTCTTAGAGAATTCAATAATGAAAGCCTCTAGGAGTTGGTCTATGCTCTTGAACTGTCTCTCATTCAATGGTTGAAACCACGTAAGGGCTGTGTTCCTAAGGCTTAGACCAAAGGCATTATACTGCGTGAATAGGTCCTCAACTTGTTCAGCTCTCAAGACTTGCCTAAACTCGACTACATGATCGTAGGGGCCTCCAGTGCCATCGAAGTAGTTTTTCATGGACTTAACTAGCTGGGTCGGTCTCAGGGTCCTCGTGTGCTCTCTCGGTCTTGGCAAAGGAAAATCATCGGCATTTCTTCGGTTTCCTGGGGCTCTATGACCTTCAAGTTCCACTCTATTTGTTTCCGTTCTCGTTCTTTCTCTTCCCAAAGAGTTGGCAAAGCTTACCTAGGGTCTATCGCTAGTTCTATCCCTTTGAGCTCCATGAGCCTGGGAGGTTCCAGCTCCCGGGTGACCGTAGGACACATTCGATCTTGGTTGGGGGAAAACGAATTCACCCTTCCAAGTGTAAGCATGCCTGTCCTATTCCGTAACCACAAAGATCCTCTCTGAAGCATGATCTAAGTAGGTCACTTTGCCTGGGCTATCAGGATCCTTGAACTCATAGATCAGGATTGACCCTACATCATTTGGCTTATTTGATTTATACCTCCAAAAGGCTTCATCGGTCTCTTGGTTTAGTAGCAGATCTATACTCTTGTTGTCCTAGGGAACCCACTCCGGATTGAGGATTCTAGTAAGAACAGATTTCCCTCGAGGGGTCCAGGGCTCTCCTCCTACGTTCCCTTGTTCTAGGTCATCTATGTCCGTCTCAGGGATCACATTCCCGAATTCATCTGTCCTATCTGGGTGATTGATGACTACGTATATGGTTCCTTCTTTATCCAGGTATGCTCCATTTTCGAACTTGACAGCTGGGCGTTCTAGTCCAATGGATTGGTCCAGGTTTTTAATCTGGACCACGGATCTTCCTAGTCGGTCCTCATAGATGCTAGCACCTAATCGGTTGGTCCTAAGGTATTCCAGCTGCGTCTTGTAGGGGCCTTCCACCCTATACAAATATGGCACACCTGTACTTCCTGTAGGTCTGTCCATACCTTGAGACATCTCTGATTCACTAGTTTCAGAGCTAGGGTAGTATGAGTGGTGGCTCAACTGTTGGGCCCAAGACCTAGCAATGTGGTTGACACTAGCCTCTGAAGACCTAAGACTTTGTCTATCTCTCCCTAGATGTCTCCCTGATCTAAGGTTCATAAGCCTAATTGAATAGCCCAAATTTTCCCAAGTACAACCTCGTTGCTGAGTTCTTTTGTATCAGTTACTTGATTCTTTTTTAGTTGATTACCGTGTTTATGGTCTTGTCTGATATCACGTGGTCAGGTATACTTGAGTGTATTTCCGTACTTGAAGTTGATCGTTCCACGTTAAGTTCTTTTCCTTTAAAGTTCTCGACCGTACAAAGATTATGTCGTTAGCTTGAACTTGAGTAATTAGGTAGTCTTCAACTTGATAAATGCCTATTGCCACCGTGACTTACTCCTAGCACTACTCGAACTTAGCCTAAGCTAGGAATTGACAGAGGGAGTTGAGAGTTTCCAACCTTTTGTTTCCTTCTTGGTTGCCCTTGAGTGCCCAGGAAGCGTGTTCCCAAGCTTGCACTTACTCTTGCTTAGAATGCCCGTTGATGCTCTCAATAGATCTGTAAGAGTTCCAAAGTTAGCTCAAGACTTAAATTCCAAAGACAGAACCAATCACTTTCATTCATGTAACACAAACACCAATTTGCACTGTGGTTTTTTGGAAAACAATTCTAGAGATCCCTGAATTTTGTATGAGAAAGTTATGCTAGTTCAGGGTTCTAGGGTTAAAACAGGGTTCAAACAGGCTAACAGGCAAACATGACTTCTCAAGTTATTTTCTTATGGCCTCCTTATGTGCTCTAGAGTGAAATGTTCATGCCCAAAATTAGCCAAAATCTTCAGATTACAAACCCTAAAAAGAAATAATCGAAAATGACTGTCAATCGCGATCGATTGGGCTGTCAATCGCGATGGACAGGGGTGTCCGTCGTGGCTTATCAGTCGCGATGGACACGTGTCAGTCGCGATTGATGGGTGTCAATCACGATGGACAGGGGGTGTCCGTCGCGATGGACAAAGGGTATCGATCGTGATGGACTCCTATCAGTCGCGATGGACTGGTATCAATCGCGATGGACTGGTATCAATCGTGATGGGCTGGTATCGATCGCGATGGACTACACTTTTTGGGGTTTTCCATGGCTTTGTGTCAATCGGGGCTCTATACGTCGTGATGGTCAAGGTTCTCGTCGAAATGGGGTGTCAATGGCGATTTTTCTGTCAGTCGCGATGGACTGGGGTGTCCGTCGCGATGCACACGTGTCCGTCGGGTTCTGTCAGTCCCGATTAACTAGCTGTCCGTCGCGATGGACAGTGTCAACCGCGATTGATGCTATCAATCGCGATGGACTGAAAAAATGCAAATTTTTCAAAAATTTTTGTGGATCTTTGATGTGCAAGGTCTCTAGTCTACTGTGCTGCACTTAGTTTTACCAAAAGATGAAACTTTCTGTCAATCGCGATCGATAGAAGCTTGCGACACAGAGACAATTCTGCACATTTTCGTACCTGCGCGACGTGTTGGAGGGGATGATACTACTGGATCCTGCAAGAAAACTCAACAACCAAGCAAAAACAATGCACACAATATTGCTCTCTCGCTCTCTCACAAGTGGAATGAGGGAAATGAGGTGGAGAAGGTGATATAGTCAAAAAACAAAAAATTTTCGCGATGATGGAGATGGAGATCGGATGTGGTGAAGATGATGATGATGATGATGGTGGTGAAAAAATTAGGTTCCAGGGCCTATTTGAGGGCTCAAACGGAGTCTAAAAAATGCGAAAATTGATATATAGGTACTTCTAAGGCTCCTCAAGCTCAAGGACTCCTTGGCTTGCACAAAATGGAGCTACAAAAATATGAAATGGTATTTACAATGATTGTTAGTGATAAGAATCACTATTATAAAGATGTTGATTTGGAAAAATTTGAAGGGCCTATCTGCCAGATCTGCGTCGACTGCTTTGTCTACTTAATCCTTCGCTTTGCTCTGACTCTCTTCACTGGCTTCCTTGCCTCCTCAGTCCTTGGGTGCCCATACTGCTCTCAACACATATACACCTCAGTAAAATGGTGCTGTCGAGCATAAAAATAGAACAGTCCTTGGAATGGCCCCTTCTATGGTTAAAGGAAAGCACCTTCTTGACAAGTTTCGGATGGAAGGGGTCATGTGTGTAAACTATGTATTGAGTGGCCGCTACAAAAGCATTGAGAATCATCACTTCTTATAAGGCTTGGAATGGACATAAACCTATGGTTAACCATATATGCATGTTTGGTTGTTTGGCATACACTCTTGTGCCATCAGAGAAATGTCACAAACTTGATGACAATGCAAAGAAATGTATTTTTTAGTTGTAGTGTATGTGTCCATGTGTGTATGTGAGTGTATGTGTGTGTATGCATGTGTGTGTCTATGTGTGTTTGTGTGTGTGTCTATGTGTGTATGTGTGTATGTGTGTGTGTGTGTCTATGTGTATAGATTTGTGTGTATGTGTATATATGTGTGTGTATGCATGTGCATGTGGTGTGTATATATGTGTGTATGCATGTTGATGTGTGTGTAAATATGTGTGTATGTATATGTCTGTATGTATGTATGTGTCTATGTGTGTGTATGTATGTGTGTGTCTATGTGTGTATGTGTGTGTATGTGTGTATGTGTGTGTGTGTGTCTATATGTTTGTATGTGTGTGTCTATGTGTGTATATACATGTGTATGTGTATATATGTTTGTCTATGCATGTGTATGTGTGTGTGTAAATTTGTGTGTATGTGTGTGTGTATGTGTCTATGTATGTGTATGTGCATGTGTATGTGTGGTTGTGTCTATGTGTGTATGTGTGTATGTGTGTCTATGTGTGTATATATGTGTTTATGTGTATATATATGTGTGTATGCATGTGTATGTGTGTGAAAATGTGTGTGTTTGTGTGTATGTGTGTGTATGTGAGCATGTGTCTATGTGTGTATGTGTTTGTGTATGTGTGTGTATGTGTGTTTGTCTATGTGTGTATGTGTGTGTGTCTATGTGCGTATATGTGTGTCTATGTGTGTCTATGTGTGTATATATGTGTGTGTGTATGCATGTGTATGTGTGTGTGTGTACCTTTGCCTCTCTCTCTCTCTCTCTCTCTCTCTCTCTCGTGTCTGAATCCTAGCACAAATATGCCAGGACAAATCGATTTTTTTTATAACATTCGAGAGCATCGCTTATACAATGTTCAAGCGTCACAAGCAGTGTTCAAACATCACTTGTAGCATCACTAATTAGCGATACTATTTTCTTGCATAAGCAACACCAATGCATCACTTATGCGACGATCCTTCTTTTTTTTTGAAATAAAAATACTCTCATCGCTTATGCGAGGCTCTATGGAGTTAGTGTCACATAAGCGATGAGACTCGCTTTTTTTTCAATGGGGGCATCGCTACGCCCCCACATTTCTAGTAATGTTTGACATGTTCCTTTGTCTAGGATCTTTTGTAGCAAGAAGGCTCACTCGCATCTGTAAACATTAAAAAAATCAAAGCTTGAACATATCTATCAAGCGGATGTAAGATATGTGCAAAATGTCTCGAAGGTTGCCAAACAAGAACATTTGCACACTATATGATTTTGCATTTCCCTAAACATTCATATGTGTAGCATTCTTATGCATGGTAATTCAAGGACTAGTATTCTCAAACACCAGTCTTCTAACTTCAACCTCCTTCATGGGTTTTCTATGCATCTTAAACTCATTCAAACTGACATCACTAGTTCTAACCACTGACTGTGTTCCATGATCTCATAAGCAATATCCAAATGATCTTTCTGACCATGTCCAAAAAAAAAAATTCTTCAATTTATAGTCTAGCTTTTGTCTAAGGTTCTTGGGTACATGAACACATAGATCACACCCAAAAACTCGAAAATGATCATAATATGGTGGCTTCCTTATCCCTAACTTGCGGAGAAATTTCACTACAATATGCACAAGGAAAGTTAGAGAACATCAACTAGAAACTATCCTATTAGACACCTACTTACCAAAAGTTGATTTAGTCACAACTTAGAGATCTAATGAATCTAAGATTTTTTCCTCAAAGTAAACATTATTAGCTTTCTAACATGCTATATACCTCTCCATTTGGAGTTCATATGACTAGGCAACCAACTACCCAAAGACAAACTACCTGTGCACTCAGGTTAAGCAAAGAAAATAAGTTCATAAGAATTGTTCTCTATTAGTATTTGAGCTTAGTCTAGCACACACATTTGAATAAGAAAATTACACAAGATAAGCTTTCCAACAAGATATCATATGCATTCAATTAATATCTACATGGATAGAAATGAAGGTGGTTCTGTACAAAACAATATATTACTCGAATACCTATGTGCCTTTATTGCATACTAATCAAGACAAATATGATATGTTATGGTGGGAGAATGACCAACATATGCTTCGATACCATCTTCTTGTCATCTCCATGAATTTTCACATCCAAAGGCATCATATTTGAGGAGAACTATGCATGGGATCTTGTGACTCTTCACCTACCCTTGCATCTTCTCTCACATCTTGACATTTCACTTCTTGTCTTTTGTCCTTCCATTTCTTGGGTGACTTTTGGTGCTCAAAATTATTCTGTATGGATAAGGTTGCACCTTTGTGAGTAATCCAACTGTTTGATCATATTTTAGATTTTATACAATTCATGAATAACATTTTCCCTTTACTTCAACACTCTCCTTCAATGTTATGAATGTACTGTTCTAAATTTCCTTTAATCTTACAACTAATACAAAAATGGTGAAGATAAATAATGAGAGGTAAATATGTGTCAAGCCCCACAATTGGAGCTTGCATAAGTTCCATAACTTTTAATACTTTCCCTCAAGCTACAATTGGGAGTCCATGCTACTCTCCAAATCTTGTCCTCTTTCCTTTTGCTTCTATTCCCCTTACATCTGTTTCTTTGATAGGTTTGTGATATTCCTTCTTTGCTTCTAAGCTTCTTTGGCTTATTTCTAGCTTCATATGTTCTTCTTTGGCCTTTAGCAAGAACTCCTATTGAATCTGTATCATAAAAAATGCTTCATACATGTTGGAGTTTGAGGTCTTTGGAAGCATGTGAATACACGCACTATGGACTCTCAAGACACAGTGCATGGGGGGAGATTGCACCCAATACTGTGTTTTGTCTAGTCTATTTGCATATCTATTTTCTGTTTGTTTTTTAGCACCCATATCCTCTATGTGAACATGAATTAAGATCCTGATTATAGTCATATGCATACATACAAGCCAGGGGAAAAAACCTCCTAAATACGCAAAAATGTACCTAGTGGTCCTAGTGTGTTCACACACATCACTACCTAAATATATCAACAAATGTCACCTGGGAGTGATGTGATGAACAAGGAGCTGGCACTCAAGTATAAGGAAGTGCCAAGTTATGTGGAATCAATCCACAAAAGTAAGTAAGTCCAAAGCTTTGTAGAAGCTTCAAACTTCTCCTTAGGCAGTGTTTGTGAAAAGGTCTACAGTGTTTCTCATGTGTGATCAAATATGCCAAACTGATCTCTCCAACAGGGAACCTCTCCTTGACATAACGATAGTGCACCTCAATGTGCTTGGTGTGAGCATGGAAGATAGGGTTCCTTACAATTGCCAATGCCCTTTGAGTGTTAGTGAAGATGGTGGTGGTAGAAGACTCACCAACGCCGAAATCAACCATATAACATCTAAGCCACACACACACTCAACAGTACTATGAAAGCTTCCCTATCCTCAGCCTCACAACTAGAAGTGGCCAAAGTAGGCTATTTCTTGCTTAGCCAAGATATGCATGAGCTGCCAAGCATGAATCAAAAACCACTAATGGACACATAATTTTCATATTAACTAGCCCAATCATAGTAAAAAAAAAGTATGTAAATCTGGTGGTAGTGATCCCCCCTTGGGATAAAACAATCCAAGTACCTGGGTATCACTCAAGTGGTGAAAGATGCACTTAACCACTTGCCAATGCTTGAAACCTGAGCAATGCATAAACCTGCTCATCTTTAAGACAACAAACTAAATATCATGTCGTGTTATGCATAAGAAAATCAAGCATCCAACAAACTTGCTAATAGTGAACAACATCAAATGCATCTCGAACATCATGAAGACTCAACCGTAAACCTATTTCCATAGGAGTGGCAATAGGTTTGCAGTCTTCAAGGCCAAAACACTACAATAATGTGTCAATATATTTTGTTTGACACAAAGCTATTCTGCCATCAACTTGCAAAAATTGAATGCCCAAACAATGATGCAAATGCCCCAAATCCAACATCTCAAATGAGGGATGCAAATCAGCCTCAAAACTAGCAATATGCTTCTCATTAGAACCGGTGAGCAACATGTCATCAACATACAAAACAATGATTAGAAGCACATCATTTGCATGCTTAACATATAAGGTGCTCTCAATTGGTCTCTTCTCAAAACCATGTGCAATCAAGTAGGCATGAATATTTTCATACCAATCACGTGGTGCTTGCTTCAAAACATATAATGCCTTTTCAACCTACACGCTTTGTTTTCATGCCCTTTTGGCACAAAACCATGGGGCTAAAAAACATACACTTCTTCATGTAATTCACCATTTAAAAAAACGATTTAAATGTCAAATCGATGTACATTCTAATCATGATGAGGTACAAGTGCACAAATGCTACAAATAGTAGCCATTCGGCATGTGGGAGCAAAGGTCTCGTCAAAATCAAAGCCTCTTTCTTGAGCATAGCCCTTTGCAACAATCATAGCCTTATACATATCAATTGTTCCATCAGGATTATGCTTTAGCTTGTATACCCAGTTAGTGCCCATGGCCTTCTTGCCATGAGGCAAATCACATAAAGATGAGGTACCATTCTTCATAATAGCATCATATTCAAATTGCATAGTGGCCATTCAATTTTTTGAATTTTGTGCTTCATAAACCAGAAGAGGTTCATTCTCATCACAAAGACTAGAGGAAACCATACCATAGCAATCTCATGAAAAAGAAGCACTATGAGAGCCTAAACGAGTATGATATGACAGAGCTGCATATAATTTTCTATCTCACAAGGTTTGTGTGTACTTGAGCCAAGACGACTCAAGGACTTGTGCCAATGAGACTATACCTCAATTGCCACACAAGTGCATATAGTGGGTACTTTAACACACATTTAAATGTCAATCCTAAGGAACGACTTACCAAGTGTATGAAGACGTGTGCACACGTGATGGATAATGAAGTGGCTTAGCTAGCATGCATGAGAAAAGACTACTACCTCTTGCACTCACTGAAATACTGAAAATGTTTGCCGCAAGCCTCTTACAGAAGTTTTGGTATTTTGAGGTTTTCTCCCAGCCCAAAACTCCGAATATAGACAATAGGGTACTCGTTTCGAAGCTCTCGACAAGACGCATCCAACAGTGGTGGTCTCACTCAATTCTGACCACTCTGCTTCAAGTTATGGCAAAAACAGTGAATGATGGGAATCACAAATACCCGCGCCACAGCTTCTCCTAGCTTACGCACGCACTACAGCAGCTCAAAACCAAGGGAAAGGGGTAGACAACAGTCCTACACATGCATTTCAAGCATCACACACACATACAAGAGCGAAATGAAGATCAAAATCAACAAGAAAAAGGCAAACTCGAAAATTCTGAAGAGCTCCTTCTTCACAATGGCAAAAAGTTTTTTACAAAGAGTCACAAAGTGACTTATATACATGAGCCCTAAGTTTTGTCCTTTCACACAAGTGACCGGCTCTTTATTCACTAAGAGACTAATTTCCTACTATTGTACATGGGTAATTTCTACTTTTCTATGGGGATGCATCTAGAGGACTCCTCTAGTGCATTTACAAGGAAAAATATATTACAAGAGTGGTTATGATACAAAATATGATGTCCAAATCGGAAAAAATTTGGGGCCCGTCTTTTTCTCCGCTTTGTGCGCTCTTTAGCTCTGCAACACTCTCCCCCTCTTCGTCTCTGTCATCCCTTGACAGGCTCGCTTCTTGTCGTCAGTTTGTTGTCCGCACGTATCGGTGGTCAGCATTGCCTGATTCGTGATCTTGCATTACGTTTTAGAGGCGCTCTGCTTTTCTCCACACGCTTCCCTTGGTCGGTGTTGTCTGTAGTTAAACAGACATGCAGATTTGATGGCCTTCTTGATTCAAGCTCTACTACTCGAGAGCCTGTTGCACTTGTCTTGCCTGTTGACTTGGGTTGCCACGCACGCCACCAGTGACTAGGAATGTGCTATTCTTAGTCACCCTCTTAAGCTTTTCAGCCTCTACCCCTTTATAACTTTTGGTCCTCTGATTTGTCCTGGTTGCACACATCGGACCCTGTTGTATTGCTTTGAGGCTGTTTACTTCTTTCCACCGTGCATGACCTGGCTGTTTTCTCTTTTTGCCTGATGCGTGCCCCTGCGGGGCTCTATGCAGAGATGGGTAATGCGCCCCTGCGGGGCTTCCTGCAGAGATATATCTTCAGATATTGCTTTTTAATGAAGCTGCTTCTTTCGTTGTCTTCTTCTTTTCTTCTTCTTACTCGATTCTCCCTCAACACTGCCCCCCTCCTGGACTCTGTCGTCCCCGACAGGCTTTTTGTGGCGACGTGTGTAGGTTTGAATGGCTTGTTGCTCTCTTTGATTGAGCAGATTAGCGTGACATAGCATGAACTCCTTCCATTGCTGAGACTTTACTCCGTCCTCTCGTGCCTGTCTATGATCAGCAAAGAAACTTGTCTCATAGGCCACCAGTCTTGCATTCAAATTTGATGTCATTTTAATGAAAATCTCTGAATCCATTTCAAAGAAGCCTGTAAAAAATGCTTCTTCAAAAGTCTGCATATATATCGATGGCAGAAACATGAGACGAGAAAAATATGCCATAATGGTTAACCGGCTTGGATTAGTAGATAAATCAAAAATTAAAGCCTCCGATCCCTGCATAATGCCGATGAAATTCAAAAATGTATACTGTGCATGTTGGAACACTTTAATTACTGTCAGGAACATGCTAAATATTTTATTTGTCATTTTGACTGCTAGGTCTGGAACGGTAGCATATCTTGCAAGCCAAAATTCCATGGTTTTGACCATGTATTCCTCTGTCGGTAGGTAGTTGTGTGGGGGACTAGGTAATAGCGGATAATTTAACCACTGGTTATTAATGCTACCTTGTCGCTGGCCTTCCCAAAATTGCATCCATGCTCTTTGACGGGGTAGTGGGCAAAATGATGGGTTTACTTGAAGCTCATACGGGGATGCTTCCCACTGTACCCGATAGTGTAGGGTTCTTTTCCAAGAGCTTTCTTCTCCAAATTGGATCTGCTGCCTCAAACTCTGCTTGAGTATAGTTAAAAGTATCATACCGAAAATGGAGATTGTGATCAGGTTCCTTATTTGTCGTATGCTTTATGTAATGCCTAGTTTGTTCCTTCAAAAGCCCGTATGGTACATTGAATGGCCTTAGTATTTGCTCAAGTTGCTTGCTGTCGATTTGAGCCTCTTTCATTAATTTGATGATTTGATCTTCAAATTCCGCAGTAAGCTGGGACACCAGTAGTGCCCTGTCTGCCCGGCTTAGTTCTGCAATGTCTCGAATGTTAGGTTCAATGTGAACCTCCTTTTCCGCCCTTATTGGTGAATGATACGAGGGGGGAGAGAGAGGACGTACCTCTTCCTCCACAGTAGCCGTGGTCTCTTGTAGAACTACTGGTGTCCCCTGTGTTGCTCGCTGCTCTAATTGCTCCTGAAGTTGTTTGATTAAATCATCTTTTTTCTTATTTTCTTCTTCGGCCTTAGCAATAGTTGCTTGATGTTTCATTAATTCCTGAGCCACAATGTTCATGTGCTCTGTGTCTTCCTTACACTGTCGCAGGTAGTTATTTTCTGCTTTTTTCCATTTCATTCTGAGGGCCGCAGTGTCCTCCATATACCTCTTTTCCCAATCTGTAATGACAGCTTGCTCCTGTCTGAGCTGGTCTTCTAATTTAGTGATCTGTTCTTCTAGGCTCTTGATATTTCCTTGTTGACCATCAGTAATTGCCAGTGGCTGATTGCTAATGAGAGCTGTCATTAATTCTTTATTTCGTTGTCGCATGTTTTCAGCTTCCTCCATACTGGCTTTGAGCTGAGACTCTAAGATTTTACTGCGTGCTTGAAGACGTGTCTTCTCAGTCTCACTCATCTCTAATTTCTTTGTTAATTCCTGGACTTGGTCTTTCAACTTTGTCTGCTCCCGCTCTAGCATGTTGTTTTGTGATTTGACCTCTTGAAGTTCCTTCTCTTTTGTCAGAGCTTGTGCTTGCACCTTGGATAATTCTTCGGAAAGATGTTTACTTGCTCTTTCAAGTTCCTTCTTGTCTCGCATGGCTTGGTCGTAATCTTCATCAGCATCAAGCATTAATTGTTGTGTATCTAGAGCCGTTCGAATCATATCTTGCACAACAGGCTTGAGCTGAGCTATGTCTACATTCAGCCATGTCTTTGGTATTTCAGGAGTCTCTCCTGTTTGCACATCTTTGCCTTCTGCCACCTGGAGTGTCTCGTTATGCGGTTGTCTAACTTGCAGTTGTATCTTGGGTTCTTTATCATCTCCTTTTGCTGTATTCTTGTTAGTGGCACTCCCCTGAAACATGACATCCATTGGGGAAGGTTCTGCCACAACCCTGATTGGAGTGAAGGGTTCTTTCGTGTCTATAGCATTATCTTCATTCTCCTTTCGTGATATTTCCTCCTCTGTCTTTGCGCTTGTGGTTTTCTGATTCACTTCCATTTCTTGATCTATTGGCTTGAGGCCTTCTGGTTCTTCACCATAATTGATTTCATTTAATTCGGTCCATTGCCCATCATCTTTGGATTCGCTTCGAATATCCACATCCAACAATGATGCATCTTTTTCTTCCTTGTCCTGTGATGAAGAGCTGGAATTATCTAATCCGATTTCACGGTAGCGGTGAACTTTAGTGAGTCTCCTTTTTGTTTTTGATTCTTGCTGTGACTGCTGATAATGATGACCTTGCACTGGTAAGTTGATTTGTCCCTCCGTATATTTGTGCGTCTCCTCCAATGCTTTAGTCAATTCTTCCTCCGTGATTGGTTTCTGTCCTACAAGGGTCACTTTTGCAAGTACATGGACTCTTTTTGTCAGAGGTCCTCCTTCTTCATCTTGCTTGATTTCTCTTAGTCTTTTTGTGCCTCTCATTCTCGGCAGAGAACTTGTTTCGGCTTCTTCTCCGCTAATGGAAACTTTCTTTTTCTTAGGGACTGTAGCTGATTTTGCATATTTTGCTAGCCCTTCGGAGTTCGGCATCTCCCGTAAGCAGTTTTTCATCTCGAGAGCTTCATATATCAACAAGGTCAATGCAGAACTGCCATTCAGAAACTTCTTCTGTCCCCACTTCTTCTGGGCTTCGAATAATCTTTCCTGAACATAGCCTGTCAGGTTCACTTTGTTCCCAATTTGCTTCATGGCATGTGATAGTAATTGCACTATTATCTTCTGTGGAGCTGTATATCTGTGCATGCTGGGGAAACAAAAGTGCTGATGTACCAATCGCACAGCATCTTCTATATCAATTCTATTAATTTCCAAGAAAGATCTCTTCTTAGGGTCATGACATTCTTCTTTCACACTAGTAATGCCTGCTTGATTCCATCCAAAAGCTCTATTAATTAACTTATGTGTGAATTGGATGGTCTTCCATGTCTCGACTTTATCCAATACTCGTGCTTCTGGTACTGATATTTTTGTTGCGGCAGGTTGCATGGTATTCATCACCTGTGCACATCTCTGAAAATCTGGAACATATATAGGCAGTTTGAGAAATGCCTCTATTCCCGCGTGTGTCCATACATCCTCAATATGAGGTAGTCCTTGTATTATCGTCTTGAAATCCTGTGACATGATAGGAAAATAGTGATCTGTATCCATTATCTTGATAGTTGCCATGAAGATGAGTTCTGCCACTGCTTGATCGTCTCCGAACCAGTGACCTCTTGCTTTTGTTACTGATTCTAATGGAAGAAGTTGCACCTCTTCTTGCTGCGTAGATTCGGAATCAGTAGATGCCATCTGCACTCAGTATAGAGTATGAATTAGTTGCCATATATTATCAAAAATCCTCCTTTATTTGTTTGTCACAAGCGCGATATTGCTCCGAGTGAACGGTGTCGTCCCTTTCCCGTGTGTGTGAGAAAGGTAATACCTGGATTTTTTTCATTTTCATGTATTTTTATATTTTCATCTGAAAAGAAAAACAAAAAAGTTAGTTTATAGCCGAAGCGGTTATTAAATTTGTTGGAGTATTTTCTTAGTATATGTACAAGTGCTCTCCTATTTCCTCGGGAGGAAAATGTGCTTGACTATCCTGAAGTAGAAGAAGGATGTGCCGAATGCTTGGCCTTGTAATGTGGCCCTATCATGCATACTTGGGGTCTCAAACGCTCCATATGTGTGCAATTGGAATTAGTTGGCGTATGCATGCCGTTCGTTTTGTCTTTCGGCTTCCAAATTTGCGTCATTGTGCTGGGCCTTGTTGTATGTTGCCCTCTTCCACTGAAAGTGGCTCTTTTCTTCTTGTTGTGGGTCTGCTTCATCTGATTTGTGAATCTCGGAATGGGTCAGGTTGTCATTACAGACTCCTTCTTTCTCCAGTAACTCTTTCTCTGTGGCTGTTTTGACAGTGCATCACATTGGTTCTTCTTGTTTTGGGGATCATCCTTTCGGTTTGTTTTCCTTGGAATGCAAGACTTAGGAACCCAAATTTGCGATCGATCCTGTTGAGCGGCTACGAATTTCTTTGGAATCCATATTGTAGCAATTTGTCGATGACTTCGTGGTTCAGACTGAGTCGGTTGCTCCTTTGACTGTTTGTCCTGATGTAGTTTGTGCTTCTGTCGTCGAAGGTACTCCTCCACTTGGTCTTTCTTTATCCATGCTTGGTTAGAGTATGGAATAGGGTATATTTTAATGGGTACAGATTTTGAATCACTCAAAGAACTAGTCTCTCTAATGCATGGTGCTTCGGTGAGGTGGGTTTCAGTTTGACTAGCACTCTCAAGACTTGCTAGATTAGAACAAGGTGTACAAGCAGAATTCGATGTGTCCGCACATATGGTACTCGACGAAAGTGTTTCTATAGTGCTAGTGATTGTACATTCACGACTTTGTTCATTAGACTGAACTGTTTGCTCCATGCTTACAGATTTTAGTGGTCGCTCATCTAGCAGACTGAATACTTCACGATGTCCTATCTTGGCTGAGATGTATCCTAACGCCAATTGAATGGTCACTTCGTATTCATAAATCCAGTCTTGACCTAACACTACCTCTTCAAGTAAATCTTGGTCATGACACACTAATAATTTTTGTTCCATAGTGTTGTTGCCAAGATGCAATGGTAAGGTGATCTCACCTATGCATTGAGTAATTGTTCCTCCTATTCCTATCAACTGGGCCATCGATGGGCGTACTGTCTCCTTGATTTTATGGGTCAAAGAAAGCTTAATGCAGCTTACAGCGGCTCCTGTATCAATGAGAGCATCCACCAAGTGGTACTCCGTTTTTCCTGCTCCCAAATTTAGATATGGTTGTGTTCTTTGCGATCCTAGGTTTTGAGTGGCTCTAAAATTAGCCATCGGGATGAGTTCTTCTCCTAAACGATATCTTTCATCTCGCTCTCTCATCCACTCTTTCCGTTTCTTTATTCTTTCCAATGCTTCCTGTCTCGCTTCCTCTCGTATTCTTTCCTCTTCTATGCGTCTATTCTTGCCTTGGATTAATCGAGACATAGTTTCTTTGGTTAATGGTTCTAGGTATTTTTTCACTCTACACCCACTGATGTAGTTTGGCAACACATCTCCATCTAAGGTTGCTAAGCTAATGGCTCCACTTATAGATATACGATTAATAATTAAAGGACCATATCCTCTCTTCTGCAACTTCTTAGCATGCTGTTTCAAGGTGTATACCAAAACTAAATCTCCTTCCTTCAAATTTTTGTCCTTGATATGCGCATCAAAATAGGCTTTCTGTCGTCGTTTAGCAGCATAAATACCTGCTACTGCTTGTAACCTAGTTTCATGAAGCTTTTCTATTTGGTCCAATTGAGCTGACAGTTCATGTCCTGTCCACTCGTAATTGGTTGCTACTCTCAGAGTGGGAATCAAGAAGTCAATTGGCAAAATAGCATTTTGTCCGTACACTAAGTTAAAAGGAGCAGTGCCTATTGCGGTTTTATAGGCTACTCGAAATGCCCATAAAGCATGATGTAACTGCTTATCCCAATCTCATCTACCATTGTTAACGATTTTGGTGAGAACAGTACACAAGATTTTATTTGAACTTTCTGCTTGTCCATTTGCTTGTGGGTGATAAGGGGCTGATTTCTTATGAATTACTAAGAATTCATTCAATAAGGTTTCTATCACTTCATTAACAAAGTGCGTACCTCTATCACTCACAATTTCTATAGGTAGTCCAAATCTAGTGAACACGTTCTCGAAGAGAAACTTGGCTGTGGTTCTGGTGTCATTTTTCTTTGTTGCTTTTGCTTCAACCCATTTGGTCAGGTAATCTGTGGCTACAATTATGTATTCGGCGTGTGAACCTTTTGCTGGTGGGCTAATAGGTCCAATGAAATCTATTCCCCATTTTGTGAAAGCTCTAGCACTCATCATGGGTCGAAGTGGCATCTCATCTCTTCTAATAGGATATTTCGTTCGTTGACAAGTATCACACCGTTGCACATATGTTATGGCATCTTGGTGTAGTGTTGGCCACCACATTCCAGCAAAGAGGATCATTTTTGCTGTTTTGTCTGCAGAGAAGTGTCCTCCTACAGCTCCTGTATGAGCCATCTCTAAGACAGAAAGATATTCATTTTCGTGAATGCACATTCGTAATTGGTTATCTTTCCCTCGTTTAAAGAGTTTTTTTCCTATGATGGCATAATCCTTACTTTGTTCTTCGAGCGCACGTTTCCTTGCTAAAGTAGCTCCGTCCGGGTACTCTTGAGTTTTCAAGAACTTTACTAGAGGCATGCTCCATCTTGGTGCTATTGTAGAATAGCATAGGGTGGAGTTCTCATCTGGGATCTGTTCTTGACACGTTTGACAGGTTGACACATAGTTATGTGCATCTCTTTGCATGGTTGGCCAATAAATGCCAAATCTCTTGAGAGTTTGCCACGTTCCGTTTGCGTTCAGATGAGTTTTCCATTGGTTTATGTGTGCTTTCTGAAGCCACATTTCTTGTTCCTCTTCTTCCACGCATCTCATCAATAATCCACTTGAATCCTGGTGGTACAAACTTCCCGCAATGATGTGAAGGTTTTTAGTCCTCCAGAGGTCTTGCGTTTGGTTTGGTGTGATCCCATCTTTAGGTCCATGTGTAAGGATAGGGATCAATTTTTCTGCCCACTGAGGACATACTTCCAGGTTAAAAAGATAAGTATCTGGCAGATCATCTGGTACTCCTATGGGTGGTTCTCCATGGGTCATTTGAGATAAGTGGTCTGCTCTTATGTGGGTGTTTCCTTTTTTGACTATTACCTCAAAATCAAATTCCATTACCAATAAAAACCATCGTACTAGTCGTCCTGTATTACAAGGCTTGTTGACTAGGTACAATAGGGCTTGATGATCAATGAAGAATTTGAATTTGTTTGCCAGTAGATAATGTCTGAACTTTTTGACAGCGTATACCATCCCTAGGCCTTCTCTCTCCGTGGTAGTATAATTGCGTTCCGCTTGATTTAGCTGTCTACTAGCATAGGCTATCGGATGATCTAATTTTCCTGTGTCAGCTGGTTGAGCTAAGATGCAACCAATGGCAAACTTGGAAGCATCCACATGAATGTGAAACGGTTTATTCCAGTTAGGGACTCGAAGGATTGGAGCTGAACTCAATCGATTCTTTAACTCATTAAAAGCTTTTTCGCATTCTTCGGTCCATTTAAACAGAGTCAATAATGCATAAAGAGGTCTAGCAATTATGGCGTACATATGTATGAATCTTCGATAGTAGCCACAATGTCCCATAAATGCTTGAACTTCTTTAGCAGTTCTTGGTCTTGGTAAATCCAAAATTACTTTGATTTTGTCTTCATCTGTTGAAATCCCATTCTTAGAGACAATATGTCCTAAGATTTTCCCTTGTCGAACCATGAAGACACATTTTTCAGGATTGAGGCTTACTCGATATTGTCGACATTTAGCAAAAATCTTTCCTAATTCAGGGATGTGCTCTGATCGTATAGCTGAATATGTACAAAGATCATCCACGTATACCTCCATACTTTTTCTCAAAAATTCCTTGAACACGTGACACATCAATCTTTGGAAGGTAGCTGGGGCATTCGTTAAACCAAAAGGCATGACTCTAAAGGCATATACTCCCCATTCAGTTGCGAAAGCTGTCTTATGTTGGTCCTCAGGAGCAATGGCTACCTGATTATACCCTGAAAAGCCATCCAAAAAACTATAAACTTCCTTCCCTGCTACCCTCTCCAAAAGATGATCCGTAATTGGTAAGGGATAGCTATCCCTTATGGTTGCGGCGTTTACTTTCTTCAGATTGATGCACACTCTTAACTTTCCATTCTTTTTTGGTACAACCACCAAGGGTGACACCCATTCCGTGTGCTCAATTTCATAGATGAATCCAGCATCTAGTAACTTGTCTATTTCCTCTTTTATTTTAGCTGAATACACATCATTGTAAGTGTATGGTCTTTGTTTCGAAGGTTTGGCTTCGGACGTCATGGGGATTCTGTGCGCACATATAGATGGATCTACTCCTTATAAGTCCTTATAGGTCCAAGCAAAGACATCCCGATATTCTCTTATGAGACGAATTAACTCTTGTTCTTCTTCTAATGAGACATCCTGTCCTATGAAAGTACATCGTTCCTCTCCTCCTTCCATAGTTACGACTATCTTTTTGGTTTGTTCCTTACTATCATATGCTATTTTGAGCTGTGCTTCTCTTTTCGGCATTTGAATAGCAATTTTCCTCTCCTCCACTTCATATTTTTTAAAGTGAGCTGGTACCTCAAATTGGTGTTGGGGTTTATTTTCTTCCTCTTCTGATTCCTTCTCAATTTCTAATTCCCCTTTCTGCGTGAAGTCCTGGAGTTTCTCATTGGCGGTGATATTTATGTTGGTGATACTATTCCCTTGATCCATGGGTTCGGGTTCCATTTCAATGCTCTCGTAGTCCTCCTTCCAGTCTTTCTCGATTACTTCTCCTTCTTCTGCCTCCTGAAGGACCACCATATACAGGCTAACATCATAACCCTCCTCATCGATACATTCATTCATGGTCACTACTTCTTCGTTCACACAGACATCGAGGGTAGCTAAAATTTCCATCCAACCGTGAGGTTCAAATTCTTCATCCAGAAATACTTGTGGCATGTAGGCTGGATCTTGTACAGATCTCGCTATTCCTTTGTTTTGCTGCCACCCTTTTTTTCTCTCCTCTTCCTTCTTTGCAGCTTGACATATCCACAGATGAGTGTCCTCGTTCATCCAAGATTGATCACTAGAACCTGCACTATGAATTGATTGATCGTCTTCCTCTTTATGGATTTGATTCCATTGTAGAGGTGGAACATCTTGATAAGTGTACGTATGTAGGTTTATTCTAGTGGTGGTTCCTGAGTGTTGTAGGTAAACAACGTCTTTTCCCCAGTCTTGTACAACCTTTAGCTGTCTCATGAAAGGCCTTCCCAGGATCATTTCATAATTGCTTGGCCTTTCGAAGTGACAAATTGCTAGAGTGTGTTCGAATTCCACTCCACACGTAGTGAAGATTACGCCTTCCAACAATCCTAAGGGTCTTTCCGTATGTCCATCTGCCATTTGTATTTTCATGCGTGTTGGTCTTAATGCTGGTTTTCCCCATTTCTTCCAAATTTCTTTGGTAGCAATGCCAACACCAGCTCCTGAATCTAGTATGGCTTTGGTAGTGTAACCCCTATAAGTAATTGGAAGGCAGGTATTTCCTTCATCTCCCTCACTAAAGTCTCCTACTTTATCCACTGGAACTCTTACTGTGTTTACTTCGTCAGCTATCTCTTTCTTTTCCTCCTTGACTTCCCATTGATTGATTAATTTCTCTTTTAAATGTGGTTTTACCTTTAGCAGTTCTTCAAATGTTAGGGTACATGGGATTTTTACCTCTCTAAGACGTTGTATGATCTCAGATGTTTGGACTGATGGGTTCGTTTCTCGTTTCCTCATTGAGGGAATGCGATACAATTCTGAATTGTGCTCGTACTCCCCGGTGTAGTTGGGCAATTCCTTTACATCTCCCTCTCCTTTGTCACTTGCATCCATTGGAAAGATTTCTTCTGAATTCAGTTCAGGCATTGAACCCTCCATTTCATTTTCTGCTTCTAACTCTTCAAAGGGTGGTTCGATTCCTTCCACTTTCTTCCATTTGTCCTCTTGAACTCGTGCCCATAGGTCCTTAGTCCAGTCTCCTTCTACTTCGGGAACTATGGATCCTTCCTTTCTCTCAACACCACGTTCGTCATTCTGTGGTCTATTTACTTCAGGCTTTGCATGAGTGTTTACACACTCTTGGAATTCTCCTTCAGAAATTCGGGTATTGGGTAAAGGCAATGCAGGTTTTTCTAAGGTTTGTTGTGCAACTTCTATCAATTTCTTGCAGATTTCTAGTCTTTCTTTTTCTAAGTCACCTCTCGGATATTCTCTCTCGTGTTGCTCTATGGTAGGTCCTGCTTTTATTCGTGCCTTGTATGCCTGAATCCACATGGCTAACTCCTCAGGCATTGGGTCTGCTAAAACTGATCCTACCTCCTCTTTCTGATACTTTTCATTTTTGTTCCCTTCTTCCTTCTTCGGTTCTTCTTTTGGTTTTTGTTTGCTTTCCTCCTTGTCCTTTTTCTGCCGTAATTTCTTTTCTTTTAGTCTCTCTCTTCGGTGCTTCCATCTCTGGGACCCTTTACTGGCAATACTTTTCTCTAGTTCTTCTGAGTCTTCAACTCTTTGAGGGATGGGTGTGTCCCTCTCCTTGTCACTTTGATTATTCTCATCCATTTTATCAGGGGTCTCTCTGGCTTTGGCTCTCGTTATTGCTTTCAATGGTACTGTGTACTCTTTATCACTCCCTGATGATTCTATTACTTCTATTACGTTGATTTGGACATTGGATGTAACCTTGTTGGGATTCTTGGGGCAATCTCTGAAAAGATGTTCCTTACCACAATCACTACAGTAGCCTTCCCAGACTCGTTGTGGTGGGGGTGGGTTTGGCAGTGTGCATTCTCTGATATAATGATCACCTCCACACCTGTAACATGGTCCTCTGGGTACAGGCGGTCTGTTCATGGGTCGGGGTGGTATGGTTGCTCTAGGAGCTGTGTACATTAATGACACATAATCCTGCTCATAACCGTATGAACTATCTGGTGCTTCCATGCCATAGGCATATGGTTCATACAATTGTCCATATTCCATCATTGAGCCTTCATAATTAGGGTATGTTCCTTGACTAGGGTCATAAAATGAGTCATATGGTTCACTACTAGTCAAAGGTGTGGCTGGCACTATAGCCCTCTCTAGGTTTTCTTCTGGTTGGGCAATCTTGACTGGGACAACATTTTGAGGATGGGGCGGTTGTTGTCCTAGTACTGGCTGTGGTTGTGTGTATCCCTGATAAGCATATGGTCGTGGTGCTGGTGCCTGTGGCTGATAAGAAGGATACCTAAAAGCTTCACCTCCCTGATGATTCTGAGGGTATTCGTACGGTCTCATGTATTGTTGTGCAGGTCTTGTTTGTCTATTGTAGGGACAATTTTCCGTACTGTGATTTGTGTATTTTTGTTCCACACTGCAATACTGTAGAGGTCCTGGGACAGTGGGTCTATTATAACCATAAGCTGGTGGTGGGACTACTCCCCTAGTACACAAGTGAGAAGGATGATCACCTCCGCAATGCATACACCTTCTAAGCATGGGTACTCTCATTGGGTTATTGGGGTAGTTCCTCTGTCCTTGAATGTTCAACTTTTTCGCTAACAAGTTGGCTATTTCCTCTACGTTGTTTTTAGATATGGATGTGTTACTGGTCGAATCTTCGCTCTTCAAGCTTCCTTGAGGTATTTTCAGATCCTCTGCAAGGTTGTCTTCTAAATCTATGCATTCCTTCATGCATTCTTGCAGGGTCTGAACCCTTTTTACATACACTAATGATCTCAAGGATCCGTTCAATAATCCTTCCAAAAATAATGATACCATTTTATTTTGTGTCGGTCTCTCTTCTACTGGGCATCTGTCTACGTATTGTTTGAATCTTCTGGCGGCCAATCTCACTGACTCGGTAGGGACTTGCTTGAAGCTGTGGATTAATGATGAAGAATTGTTTTTAATTCCAGATTTGGTAAATTCTTCAATCATTTCTTGATATACTTGCTCCATGTTCTGAAAGGCATTAGGGTCCAATGGCTGAAACCATGCCAGCGCTGTGTCTGACAAGGTAAGGCCAAAGGATTCATATTGAATCAAAAAGTCTTCTACCTGTTCGGCTCTAATTACTTGTTTAAATTCTGCTATATGGTTGTAAGGTTCAGTAGAGCCATCATAGTGATTTCTCATACATTTGGCAACTTGGATTGGCCTTAGTCGTCTTCCTGCTTCGGGTTGTCTAGGCATCACTGGGAAGATAGGTCTTCCTATAGGTATGCCTGGTCCTCTTACTACCTGTGGTCTGACTGGAGCATGAACTCCATGTCTTGGGTCAATAGTCGGTTGAGGTCGGTAGTTAGGGTTATTTGCAGGCATTGCAAATTGCACAGGAGGTCTGACAGGGATGTGAGTCGGTTGGGTCTGTTGTGTTTGTTGAGTTTGTTGTGTCTGGCCCGACTGTTGGTATGAATCATTATGGGGCGTTCCCAGTGGGTTCCTTGAAGTAGTGGCTTGGTCTCTAGGGGGGAACACTGGGATGTTTTGATATTTCAATTCCGCTCTTTCTGCTTCTGTTATGGGCCAATATCTTCTCTGATTTTTATCCAGATAAGTGACAATGGTGGAAAAATCAGGATCTTGCAACTCATAAATGGTGACGGGATTAGGAGCAGCTTCCCAATTGAGGAATGTGCTCTAAGGAGATGATCCATCCCATTGATCAAATACACATCCATTAAGGTGTCATCTTGGGGAATTAGATCTCCTCTCCAAATCCTTGCGACAGTGGATCTTCCTCTAGGCGTGGTTACTTGCTCTTCATTCCCTCCTCCATTTATGTTTGAAGTATTATTTTCTTCACCAATTTCATTAATGTTCTCTGGGTGTTCTGTGACAACATACTGGATATCTCGTTTGTCCATGTACAGTCCCCCTATGTACTTGACTGCAGGTCTAGGCACTATGTACGCCTCTGACGCTTTCTTTAACCTGGCCACAGATCTATTTAGACCATCCAGATAAATGGGGATCTCATTGTGGTTGGTATTCACATACTCCAAGGAGGTTCTGTACTCTCCCTCAATGATTGACATCATGCCAATCATGGGTACTGTGTTCTGCATGTCCTCTGAAGCCATGGGAATTTCTTCTTCTGACTCACTGGAGGTCTCGGAATAATGTGAACGGTTACTTGGCTCTGCTACACTACCTACGGAAGAAATTACACTTCTTCGGCTTCCTAGGGTTCTTCCCGATCTTAGGTTCATCCACTTCTAAACTCTGATCAGACTTTGATACCCTAGGGCCTTTGGCACTCTTCTCTATAGGTCAAAAATGTCTAGAAGACTTGGGCGGGAAAGAATTGACTGAAGAAGAATTTTCTACAATTCACGATACTTGTCTCCAAAAATACACGATACCCGATCTCTAGGTTCAGACGATACACGATCCCTGACAAATATCGCGATATCTGATAAACGATACCGATCGCTGAGTGAAACGATATCGATACCTGGAAGAAAACGATACACGATATTTGGTCACAGGCGATACACGATATCAGAAGGAAACGATACTTGGAACAGGCGATACTCGATATGTCGGAAGTATCGCGATCTTTGCTCTAAGCGATTTCTGGGCCAAACGATACTTGGCTGGAAACGATATACGATACTTGGGATCCTGCGATACACGATCTCTGAACTAAAACGATCGACGATACACGATATCTGGTAAGTATCGCGATCTCTGAGAAGCGATACACGATACTTGACCCAAACGATATGCGACCAACGATCGCCGATACTTGAACGAAACGATACACGATCTTTGGCAAGTATCGCGATCTCTGAGAAACGATACACGATACTTGACCCGAACGATACGCGACCTTTCACCACACGATCGCTGGCAAACGATACACGATACTTATCAGGTATCGCGATCTTTGACCAAACGATACTTCTCAAGTATCGCGACCGGCACGAAACGATACACAATCAATGATACACGATAGACGATCGCTGGAAAACGATCTCTGACCAAGTATCGTGATCGGTATGAAACGATACACAATCGACGGGAAATATCGCGATACTCGACCACAGGAGATCACGATACTTGTGAAGTATCGCGATACTCGACCGCGGGAGTAAAACGATACTTGACCCTTAGACAAGTTTTGAAAAATGTTTTTTGAGTTTTGATTTTGACCCCTTGATCTCCTAGCTCCTCTCTCTCTCCTCACTCTCTGTATCAAACAAAACACACCTTTTTACCCCCTGAAAGCTCTAAACAATACCTGGCGCAGATCGTTTCTCCTTGATATTGAATTATTTGAATGATCAGAAAGATCTAGCAACTGAGTGGCTCACCTTTGAAGCTCTGCCACACTCTTCTAGCACCTTTTCTAGCTCAAGGACACTCCACAAGCTCAGCCACGATACTCTGCAGCTCACGATACTCGACGCTCACTCTCACGATACTTGCTCAAACAAGTGATCTTCAAAATGACTTTTTTGAGTTTTATACCTGGTTTTTTCCTATCTACTGAAAATGAATCAACAAGATAAAAGGTGAAAGCTCCTCTAATCTACTCCCTCACTCTTCCTACTCTCCTCCTACTACTCCTAAACCTAAAACTTATCACACACACCTCGGGGATGTGAAGTAATAAGTGCTGAAGTGACTGACTACTTGCCAAAGGACAATTTCACCTCTACAAGTACGATTCGATCACACTCGGTCTATTACCATCTCAAGACTAGCACTCTCAAGACTTGCTAGATTAGAACAAGGTGTACAAGCAGAATTCGATGTGTCCGCGCATATGGTACTCGACGAAAGTGTTTCTATAGTGCTAGTGATTGTACATTCACGACTTTGTTCATTAGACTGAACTGTTTGCTCCATGCTTACAGATTTTAGTGGTCGCTCATCTAGCAGACTGAATACTTCACGATGTCCTATCTTGGCTGAGATGTATCCTAACGCCAATTGAATGGTCACTTCGTATTCATAAATCCAATCTTGACCTAACACTACCTCTTCAAGTAAATCTTGGTCATGACACACTAATAATTTTTGTTCCATAGTGTTGTTGCCAAGATGCAATGGTAAGGTGATCTCACCTATGCATTGAGTAATTGTTCCTCCTATTCCTATCAACTGGGCCATCGATGGGCGTACTGTCTCCTTGATTTTATGGGTCAAAGAAAGCTTAATGCAGCTTACAGCGGCTCCTGTATCAATGAGAGCATCCACCAAGTGGTACTCCGTTTTTCCTGCTCCCAAATTTAGATATGGTTGTGTTCTTTGCGATCCTAGGTTTTGAGTGGCTCTAAAATTAGCCATCGGGATGAGTTCTTCTCCTAAACGATATCTTTCATCTCGCTCTCTCATCCACTCTTTCCGTTTCTTTATTCTTTCCAATGCTTCCTGTCTCGCTTCCTCTCGTATTCTTTCCTCTTCTATGCGTCTATTCTTGCCTTGGATTAATCGAGACATAGTTTCTTTGGTTAATGGTTCTAGGTATTTTTTCACTCTACACCCACTGATGTAGTTTGGCAACACATCTCCATCTAAGGTTGCTAAGCTAATGGCTCCACTTGTAGATATACGATTAATAATTAAAGGACCATATCCTCTCTTCTGCAACTTCTTAGCATGCTGTTTCAAGGTGTATACCAAAACTAAATCTCCTTCCTTCAAATTTTTGTCCTTGATATGCGCATCAAAATAGGCTTTCTGTCGTCGTTTAGCAGCATAAATACCTGCTACTGCTTGTAACCTAGTTTCATGAAGCTTTTCTATTTGGTCCAATTGAGCTGACAGTTCATGTCCTGTCCACTCGTAATTGGTTGCTACTCTCAGAGTGGGAATCAAGAAGTCAATTGGCAAAATAGCATTTTGTCCGTACACTAAGTTAAAAGGAGCAGTGCCTATTGCGGTTTTATAGGCTACTCGAAATGCCCATAAAGCATGATGTAACTGCTTATCCCAATCTCATCTACCATTGTTAACGATTTTGGTGAGAACAGTACACAAGATTTTATTTGAACTTTCTGCTTGTCCATTTGCTTGTGGGTGATAAGGGGCTGATTTCTTATGAATTACTAAGAATTCATTCAATAAGGTTTCTATCACTTCATTAACAAAGTGCGTACCTCTATCACTCACAATTTCTATAGGTAGTCCAAATCTAGTGAACACGTTCTCGAAGAGAAACTTGGCTGTGGTTCTGGCGTCATTTTTCTTTGTTGCTTTTGCTTCAACCCATTTGGTCAGGTAATCTGTGGCTACAATTATGTATTCGGCGTGTGAACCTTTTGCTGGTGGGCTAATAGGTCCAATGAAATCTATTCCCCATTTTGTGAAAGCTCTAGCACTCATCATGGGTCGAAGTGGCATCTCATCTCTTCTAATAGGATATTTCGTTCGTTGACAAGTATCACACCGTTGCACATATGTTATGGCATCTTGGTGTAGTGTTGGCCACCACATTCCAGCAAAGAGGATCATTTTTGCTGTTTTGTCTGCAGAGAAGTGTCCTCCTGCAGCTCCTGTATGAGCCATCTCTAAGACAGAAAGATATTCATTTTCGTGAATGCACATTCGTAATTGGTTATCTTTCCCTCGTTTAAAGAGTTTTTTTCCTATGATGGCATAATCCTTACTTTGTTCTTCGAGCGCACGTTTCCTTGCTAAAGTAGCTCTGTCCGGGTACTCTTGAGTTTTCAAGAACTTTACTAGAGGCATGCTCCATCTTGGTGCTATTGTAGAATAGCATAGGGTGGAGTTCTCATCTGGGATCTGTTCTTGACACGTTTGACAGGTTGACACATAGTTATGTGCATCTCTTTGCATGGTTGGCCAATAAATGCCAAATCTCTTGAGAGTTTGCCACGTTCCGTTTGCGTTCAGATGAGTTTTCCATTGGTTTATGTGTGCTTTCTGAAGCCACATTTCTTGTTCCTCTTCTTCCACGCATCTCATCAATAATCCACTTGAATCCTGGTGGTACAAACTTCCCGCAATGATGTGAAGGTTTTTAGTCCTCCAGAGGTCTTGCGTTTGGTTTGGTGTGATCCCATCTTTAGGTCCATGTGTAAGGATAGGGATCAATTTTTCTGCCCACTGAGGACATACTTCCAGGTTAAAAAGATAAGTATCTGGCAGATCATCTGGTACTCCTATGGGTGGTTCTCCATGGGTCATTTGAGATAAGTGGTCTGCTCTTATGTGGGTGTTTCCTTTTTTGACTATTACCTCAAAATCAAATTCCATTAGCAATAAAAACCATCGTACTAGTCGTCCTGTATTACAAGGCTTGTTGACTAGGTACAATAGGGCTTGATGATCAATGAAGAATTTGAATTTGTTTGCCAGTAGATAATGTCTGAACTTTTTGACAGCGTATACCATCCCTAGGCCTTCTCTCTTCGTGGTAGTATAATTGCGTTCCGCTTGATTTAGCTGTCTACTAGCATAGGCTATCGGATGATCTAATTTTCCTGTGTCAGCTGGTTGAGCTAAGATGCAACCAATGGCAAACTTGGAAGCATCCACATGAATGTGAAACGGTTTATTCCAGTTAGGGACTCGAAGGATTGGAGCTGAACTCAATCGATTCTTTAACTCATTAAAAGCTTTTTCGCATTCTTCGGTCCATTTAAACAGAGTCAATAATGCATAAAGAGGTCTAGCAATTATGGCGTACATATGTATGAATCTTCGATAGTAGCCACAATGTCCCATAAATGCTTGAACTTCTTTAGCAGTTCTTGGTCTTGGTAAATCCAAAATTACTTTGATTTTGTCTTCATCTGTTGAAATCCCATTCTTAGAGACAATATGTCCTAAGATTTTCCCTTGTCGAACCATGAAGACACATTTTTCAGGATTGAGGCTTACTCGATATTGTCGACATTTAGCAAAAATCTTTCCTAATTCAGGGATGTGCTCTGATCGTATAGCTGAATATGTACAAAGATCATCCACGTATACCTCCATACTTTTTCTCAAAAATTCCTTGAACACGTGACACATCAATCTTTGGAAGGTAGCTGGGGCATTCGTTAAACCAAAAGGCATGACTCTAAAGGCGTATACTCCCCATTCAGTTGCGAAAGCTGTCTTATGTTGGTCCTCAGGAGCAATGGCTACCTGATTATACCCTGAAAAGCCATCCAGAAAACTATAAACTTCCTTCCCTGCTACCCTCTCCAAAAGATGATCCGTAATTGGTAAGGGATAGCTATCCCTTATGGTTGCGGCGTTTACTTTCTTCAGATTGATGCACACTCTTAACTTTCCATTCTTTTTTGGTACAACCACCAAGGGTGACACCCATTCCGTGTGCTCAATTTCATAGATGAATCCAGCATCTAGTAACTTGTCTATTTCCTCTTTTATTTTAGCTGAATACACATCATTGTAAGTGTATGGTCTTTGTTTCGAAGGTTTGGCTTCGGACGTCATGGGGATTCTGTGCGCACATATAGATGGATCTACTCCTTTTAAGTCCTTATAGGTCCAAGCAAAGACATCCCGATATTCTCTTATGAGACGAATTAACTCTTGTTCTTCTTCTAATGAGACATCCTGTCCTATGAAAGTACATCGTTCCTCTCCTCCTTCCATAGTTACGACTATCTTTTTGGTTTGTTCCTTACTATCATATGCTATTTCGAGCTGTGCTTCTCTTTTCGGCATTTGAATAGCAATTTTCCTCTCCTCCACTTCATATTTTTTAAAGTGAGCTGGTACCTCAAATTGGTGTTGGGGTTTATTTTCTTCCTCTTCTGATTCCTTCTCAATTTCTAATTCCCCTTTCTGCGTGAAGTCCTGGAGTTTCTCATTGGCAGTTGTTGGCAGTAGTCTTGGTACACCAGGACTTACAAGACGTGAAAGTCAAAGAAGGGAGTCAGAGCGAAGGGACAGCACAAGCAAACAGGGCAGTCAAAGAAGATCTGGCAAGTAGGCCAATATTTTTTCAAGACACTAATGCAGATCAAAGAGATGGACATGCAGGGAGGAAGAGCAAGTGGGGAGCTCGAAGATATGTATGACAGATCACTAGAAGAAATCCCTACAACAACAGTGATTTTTATCACTAACAAGCATTGTAAATATCATTTCACATTTTTGTAGCTCCATTTTGTGCAAGCCAAGGAGTCCTTGAGCTTGAGGAGCCTTAGAAGTAGTTGCGTACCAATTTTCGTATTTTTTAGATCTCGTTTGAGCCCCCAAATAAGCCCTGGAACCTAATTTTTAACTAGGCCGGACACTAGGTCTGGACAGGGCCAAAACTAGTCAAAAACTATAAAAGGAGCTAGAGAGCTCATTTTTGAGGTTAGATTGTAATTGAAACGAACTTGTAAGAGCTTTTGAAAGTAATCTAAAGAACTCCATTGATTCTCCCTCTTTGTCTTGCCGCGTGTGCGCGTGTGTGTGTATGTGTGTGCATGCTTGTGTGCTTCTCACTCACGCACTTGTGCTGCCACTTGCTCGAGGTCTTCATACCATCCTCACGTCTTCCCGGATTGACATTAAAGGAGGTGCTACTCATCACTGAGCTACACCAAATTTTGGCGCCGTTGTCGGGGATCGAGCTTTGAGGACGAGCGTGTGATGGTAAGACGTAGAGTTGACGCGTTGGAGTTGTAGGTATTTTCTTCACTCTCATCGATTTTCTTTTACTTTCTTCACCATCTTCATCACCATCATCATCATCACCATCTCCCACCTCCATCTCCATCATCACGAAAATTTCAGCTTTTTGACTATATCCCCATCTCCACCTCATTTCCCTCATTTCACTTGTGAGAGAGAGCGAGAGAGCGAATTTGCATGTGCTGTTTTTTGCATGTTTTGTGAGCATTCTGCAGGTACAGGCCGCATCATCGTCCCCAGCACTCTGCGCAGGTACGGAAATATGAGTAACTGTCTGTGTGTCGCCGAGCTCTGTCAATCGCGACCGACAGAAAAGTTGCTCTAATTGCCAAACAAAGTGCATATCCATGACCTACAGGCCTAGAGCATCCCAAAAATGTGTTTAGTTTTTTGAAATTCCACAGATTTCTGTCAATCGCGATCGCTCTGTCAATCGCGATCGACAAACCACGACGGACAGACCTGTCAATCGCGATCGACACGTCAATCGCGATCGACAGAGTCAACGACCGATTGACCGCGACCGACGGGCCATACGCGTGACACGTGTCAATCGCGATCGAGCCATCAATCGCGATCGACTTATCAATCGCGACCGACACAGTCAACGACTGTTTGACCACGACGGACAGACCACGACGGCTCTGTCAATCGCGACCGACACAGTCAACGACTGTTTGACCACGATCGACAGACCCTCACGACCGACCTGTCAATCGCGATCGACCCATCAATCGCGACCGACAGAGTCAACGACCCTTTGACCACGACTGATTGACTTTTCGTAACCCCTGTCAATCGCGACTGACCAGTCAATCACGACTGACAGCCACGACGGACCTGCCAATCGCGATCGACACGTCGATCGCGACTGACCTGTCAATCGCGACCGACAGACTTTGAGAACGCGTTAGAAGGGCAAATTAGGTCAAATTTTTAAGGCAAAATTATTGGTCTAAATTTTGACTAAGTGTGGGACAAACACTAGGGTGTAGTATTGCATCGCGAGGCCGTGCCACAAGCTACTCGAGTATTTCTGTTGGACTGTTAGCTTGTTTTGAGTCCTGATTTAACCCCCAAAACCCTGAACCGGCATAACTTTCTCATACGAAATCCGTTTGCCGTGATCTCTGTTTTGTTGGAAAGCTCACAGGGAGTACAACAAAAACATTGGCTGGTTATAATTAAATTAAGATCAGGAATATTTGCTAGGGAATTTTGAAGTTGACCATACCCAGGGGGATCAAAGTTAGGGGTTTTTAGAATTATTTTCCTAAAAGTCACAATGCAAATATGTGTTTATGTTGCATGAATGAAAGTGGTTGGTTTTGTCCTTTGAATCTAAGCATCGAGCTAACCGTGGGACTTTTATAGGTCCATTGAGAGCAGCAGAGAGCATACAAAGCAAGGTTTCTTTGCAAGCTTGAGAACCGGGTTCTTGAGCACCATAAAGCAAGGGATCAACAAGTAAGGTTGGAATATTCTCAACCCCCTCTGTCATTTCCTAGCTCAAGCTAAGAACGAGTAGAGGTAGGAGTAAGTCAGGTTGACGATAGGCAGTTATCAAGTTGAAGACTACCTAAAAACTCAAGTTCAAGCTAAAAACTTAGTCTCTGTACTGTCGATAACATAAAGGAAAAGAACCTAACGTGGAACGATCAATCTGAAAGCACGAAGAACATTCAAGTATTCCTGACGACGTAATATCAAACAAGACCTTAAACACGAGAAATAACTAAAAAGAATCAAGTGACTGGTACCAATTGATCGGCAACGAAGTTGTACTCTGGGAAAAATTGGGCTACTTAAATAGGCATATGAACCTTAGATCAGGAAGACATCTAGTAAGGGAGAGACAAAGCCTTAGGTCTTCATAGGCTAGTGTCAATCACACTGCTCGGTCTTGGGCCCAGCAGTTGAGCCACCATTCGTACTACCCTAGCTCTGATACCAGTGAATCAGGGATGTCTCAAGGTATGGACAGACCTACGGGAAGTTCAGGTGTGCCTTACTTGTACAAGGTAGAAGGCCCTTACAAAACACAGTTGGAATACATTAGGACCAACCGATTAGGTGCTAGCATCTATGAGGACGGCCTAGGAAGATCCGTGGTCCAGATTAAAAACCCTGACCAATCCATAGGACTAGAGCACCCAGCTGTCAAGTTTGAAAACGGTGCATACCTGGACAAGGAAGGAACCATATACGTAGTCACCAGTCATCCAGATAGGACAGATGAATTTGGAAATGTAATCTCAGAAGCGGACTTAGGTGACTTGGAACAAGGAAACATGGGAGTAGAACCTAGAACCCCCCGAGGTAAATCAGTTCTCACTAGGATTATCACGCCTGAGTGGGTACCCCAAGACAACAAGAGCATAGAGTTGCTCATCAATCGAGAAACTGATGAAGCCTTTTGGAGGTATAAATCCAATCAGCCAACTGATATAGGAAATATCATGATCTTTGAGTTTAAGGATCCGGATAGCCCAGGTAGAGTGACCTACTTAGATCACACTTCGGAAAGGATTTTTGTGGTGACAGAAAATGATAGGCATGCTTACACTTGGAAGGGTGAATTTATTTTCCCCCAACCAAGATCAAATGTATCCTATGGTCACCCTAGGGCTGGAACTTCCCAAGCTCATGGTACGCAAAGAGACAGAAGCAGAGATAGACCAGAAGTAAGTTTTGCTAACCCAGTAGGCAGAGAAAGAACGAGGACGGAGACGAATAGGGTAGAACCTGAGGTGCTTAGAGCTCACAAGAACCAAAGAAACGTGGATGGATTCCCTCTGCCGAGACCTAGAGAGCACGCAAGAACCCTGAGACCGACTCAGCTAGTTAAGTCCATGAAGAATTACTTTGATGGCACAGGAGATCCCTATGATCACGTGGCAGAATTCAAGCAAGTCTTGAGAGCTGAACAAGTGGAGGATCTATTCACGCAGTACAATGCCTTCGGTCTAACCCTTAGGAATACGGCACTTACATGGTTTCAGCCATTGGATGAGCGGCAGTTCAGGAGCATAGACCAACTCCTAGAGGCATTCATTGTAGAGTTCTCTAAGAGCGGCATAAGACACAATACCTCCTCATTGATTCACAGCTTCAAACAGACCCCCCAAGAGACTGTCAGATTGGCCGGAAGAAGATTTAGACAATACCTTGAAAGGTGCCCTATTTCGGAGCTACCCACATCTGCTAAACAAGTAGCCTTATTCCTTGATGGATTGCTGAGTACGAAATTGAGATCCTATGTGTATCTGAAGGACCCTAGGACCATAGAAGAATGTGTACGCATGTGCATTGACATTGAAGATAACCTAGGGGAAGAGCTAGAGCTTTCCAAAATCTACAAAGATTCAGATAGTGTTTCTAGTCACTCTTCCACGCAGTCCACATCAATTGAGGAACTTGCCGAAAAAGTAGCTCAGAAATTAGGTGTAACTAGCAAACAAATCCCAAGGTTTGCCCCAGCGAAGAGGTGCTATACATGCGGTGGCGACCACATGGCAAACGTGTGTCCCATTATGGCTCAACCCCAGGTCAATCCAAATAGCCAATATTGCACCATAGAACGAAGATACACCAATCACACCGCACAAGATTGCCCATACAACAAGCAGGCAGTTAGGCAACCCTACCCTCAGCCATACCCGCAGCAAGGAAGATACCAGAACCCGTACCCTCCACAATCATATGGTAGGCCACAACAAAATTACCAACCACAATACCAAAACCAACAAAGGCCTCAACCTGTGCTAGTACAACAACCCCCAGCCCCAGCTAATGTGATTCCAGTAAAGTATACTGGTGCAGAAGAGAACCTGAATAGAGCTATAGTACCAGTAACCCCATTGATTTCAGAAAGTGAACCGAGTGACCATAGCTTTGATTCTACACATGTCGATAGTCCCCAGGCTTACTACATGCAGTCTCCAGAACATGGTGAGTCCTACTATAGTGAAGAACCAAGTGAACCTAGTTGGGAGTCAGATTACACGAACGTCATGTATGCAAACCCCAATCCTAGGCCTCAATCTAGACAAGTAAGACCTCCATTCCCAAGAGGACCGTGCTACAGATGCCAAGGAGATCATCTCATTCGTGATTGTCCCTTGCCTCCACCTACACAACCCCAGTCAGTGACGATCCAAGGCTTTTGCCAAGATTGTGGAAAAGAGCATCTCTTACGAGATTGCCCAAAGAACCCCAATAATATGCCAAAAATCACGCCTATCAACGTTATTGGGTTAGTGGTAGATTCCACAGGAAGTGTCACTCCCACTGCTCCCGTACAGGTAGTCACTCGAGCTCAAGCCTTGCAGCAGAATCAAGGGGTAAACCAGGATAAGAACTCAGAGGCTAGTGAAACCGAGAGTGTAACAAAGAAAAGGACTAGAGCATGGAAAGATAGTCGGGAAAGAATGAAAAGACAATGGGCTAAAAAGATGAGTGAACTTGAGGAAAGCATAAGAGAAACCAAAGCCAGAATAACCGAACTCACAACTCAAACTCCCTCTCACACTACCCCGCCTCCACCACTCCCATCTCCATCCGACCCACCACCTTCCACACCACGTCATACGATTCCACCACCCCCTAGAGTAGGATCAGTATTAGCTGATCCCACTCCTGAAGACATAGACATGATGCTCAAAGCATATCAGGCCAGAATCCAAGAAGGGCCAAACATTACGGATCATGACAAGTGCTATCCTAGAGCTGACCTAGAGATAGAAAGAACCAAACTGTGCGCGAAAATGGTCGCATTGGCTCAGACTATGTTTGAAGCCAGTCGCCTTTTCAATTACTCGGGCTCAGCCAAAACACAATTACACTTGGACGGACTCCTAGAGAAGTTAGAGGAAATAATTGCAAGATCTGCCAAGGAAGAAAAAAATCAAGAAAAAGATAAAGCAAGCAAAAACATGAATCATTCCCCATCGGAAGTGTATGTGGCCAATTCCGCTAAACCAGACAACTTCCCCTCCTTAGAAAGAATGGAGAGGCTAATTGCACAGTCAGAAAAGGAACCTACCCCTCAAAGAAAGGAAAGGGCAAGAGAACGGATAAGCCAAACCCTTCAGGAAGCCCATGTGCCTCCTCAAGAAGCTTATCTTCCCCCCCAAAAGTCACATGAGCCTCCCTCGAAAGCTTACGTACCTCCACAGGTTGCCTACATTCCTTCTCAAGGAGTGTATGAGCCTGCTAGGAAGAGTAATAGAATAAGAAATCCTTCCCAAGAAGCTTGTGCTCCAGCCGTCTATGAGAACAAGGAGAGAGTCAACGATAGAATAAGCCCTCCTTCCTAGGTTGCTTATGCGCCTAATTCTACGGAGCCAGACACTTCTTCTTCTATGAATCGGTTTGCACCAGACTTCCTACGAGAGATTCAAGAAGACAAATGGGATAACGAAAGCAAGGTCGCCCCTCCTTTTGAACTTGTGGACGATGCACACGACCAATTCCCACAAGACATCCCATCTATTTACGGGGAACATGAGAGCGCTCAGTCTCACGAGAGATTGGACTTTGAGTCTAATTCCATACAAGAGCTACCCCACTTCACAGGCCCATGGGAAGCAAAGTCCACATGTATGAGAGCACCCACAGTCATGGTAAGGAACGACGACTCAGTCATACCAAGGAACACGGAGGTAGTAACGAACACCAAGGTGCAACGCGATCTCACTTTGGAAGAACTGCCTGAGGATAGACCAAATGCGCGGAAATATGCAGCCACTCGAGTTGCTGAAGTGGCAAAACCTCGTTCCCGGGCAGGATCCCATAGGACAGTGCCAGAAATCCCCTTGGATAAGATAGGAGATATGTGCGAAGGTGAAGAAGGGAACACCTATCTTCCCATCACCTACCAGGAATACACCACCAAGGCAATTTTGGACTCAGGTGCAGGAGTTGCAATTGCCACCACCTCCTTATGGAAGCGTTGGGGCAAGCCAGCGCTCAGGCCAACGAGGATGAAATTGCAGATGGCCGATGGTCACATAGAGAGACCCCTAGGATTGCTAGAAGGAATAACTCTCACCACTTGTGGTGTCAAGTTTGAACATAGTTTTGCTATATGTGACTTCAGCAAAAATCATGCCTATGAGATGATTTTGGGGAGACCATTCATGCGACAGTTGCAAGTGGTACAGGATTGGGGAACCAATTCTTTGTACCTGCAGCACTTGGGTGTTACAACCAAAGTTAATCTCAAGGATTATTCTCATAGAGATGTCCCTCCTATCCAATGGAATCCCATCCATAGAGCCAAAGACGATTCAGAATCGGTGCATTCCATAGGGTCTGGATCCTCATGGATGCATGAAGGCACTCACTTATGGATGTGCAAAGTAGCAGTAGAGGAAGAGAAGAGAGAAAAGGCCAGAGAAATAGGTGCAAAAGAAACACATAGATCAGTTCAAGACCCAGCCTATGCACCTGTAGTTTTTCCTGACGAGGAATTTGAACCCCATGGCTGGGCGGAAATTTTAGCAACAATGGACGTAGCCATCAATGAAGAACAATGGACACCTCACTGTGATGAGGATGGCTATGACATTTCAGTCTTCTCCATAGAGCCAATCATGGGAGAGGCAGTTCTAGAAGAATGCGAACCTAGCCCTGATGCATTTGAGGATGCAAGTGACTCCGATCTAGAGTCAATCATTATGGACCCAACATTTGCATCAGATGAAGAATACTTCCATGAAGTAGAATTTCAACCCCAGAGGCATGGAGAGGTTACAAATGATGTAAGATTAGCAACACATGTGACCCCGAAGGAAGAAGGAAAGAAACGAAAGAAGAGAGAAGCCTCTCCAGAAGAGGAAGAATCTTTGTTTGAGGTCCCAAAAAATTTTAAGAAGTATGAGATAGATGACAGGAGAGTCATGATAAGAATGCCTAAACGAGAGGCACAATCAGGAGAGGCCTACGATAACAAAGAAACTACCAAGAAAATAGTAGTGGCCATAGAAGAAGGAGAGGAGAGATGCACGTATATAGGCCATGACCTGACAGAAGAAGAAGAGCACGAATTGATTGCCTTGCTAAGGGAATACAGAGATGTATTTGCTTGGAGTTACAAGGATTTGAAAGGGGTTGACCCCGACATATGCTCACACACTATCCCCATGACCTCAGATGCCAAACCCTCTAAGCAAAAGCCTTATACATATAACGATAATTACGCTGCTAAGATCAAGGAAGAGATAGATAGATTGGTCGACGCTGGATTTATCTATGAAATTGAGCACACTGAATGGGTATCCCCCATCGTAGTGGTGCCCAAGAAGAATGGCAAGCTGCGAGTGTGCATTAACTTGAAAAAGGTTAATGCAGCTACAATTCGAGACAACTATCCGCTTCCCATCACAGAACATCTCTTAGAAAGAGTGGCAGGCAAGGAAGTGTACAGCTTCCTTGATGGATTTTCGGGCTACAATCAAGTAGCCATAGCTCCAGAGGATCAACATAAGACAGCCTTTACCACAGAATGGGGCATTTTTGCTTTTAGAGTAATGCCATTTGGGCTTACCAATGCACCAGCTACCTTCCAGAGGCTGATGTGCCATGTGTTTAAGGAGTTCCTGAGGAAGAGTTTAGAAGTCTATGTTGATGATCTCTGTGCTCATTCCAATGTTAGACAAACCCATATTCCCGAACTCAGACAAATCTTTGGCAAATGTAGAGAATATCAAGTCTGCCTGAACCCAGAAAAGTGTGTATTTATGGTCAGGCAAGGCAAGATTCTAGGACACATAGTGTCAAAGAATGGCATATCTACCGACGAAGAAAAAGTGAGGGCCATAGCACAGCTACCTAGGCCAAAGAATGTCAAGGAAGTACAAGCTTTCATGGGGCATTGTGGCTATTACCGACGATTTATACACATGTATGCTGTCATTGCAAAGCCCATGTACGGACTTCTGACTAACTTTGAGTGGACGGACGAATGTGAGAATTCCTTCCAGGAGCTTAAACGAAGATTATGTTCAGCACCAATCTTGACCACACCAGATTGGAATAAGCCATTCCACGTTCACGTGGATGCATCCAATTATGCCATTGGATATGTGCTTGCACAACCTACTGGTGAAGGTAATATGGATCTTCCAATTGCCTATGCCAATAGACAGTTGAATGCAGCTGAACGGAATTACACCACAACAGAGCGAGAAGGATTAGGCATGGTGTATGCAGTTAAGAAATTTAGACACTATTTGCTTGCAAATAAGTTTAAATTTTTTACTGATCATCAGGCATTGTTATATCTTGTAAACAAGCCATGCAATACAGGAAGATTAGTGAGATGGTTTCTCTTGCTAATGGAATATGATTTTGAGGTTGTGGTAAGGAAAGGTAAGACTCATCTAAGAGCTGATCATCTCTCTAGGCTCACATCGGGAGAAGCCCCACAAGGAGTGTCAGATGACCTTCCTGATGCTTACTTGTTTAATTTGGAAGTGGTGCCACAGTGGGCTAAGCCATTAGTACCAGTATTGACATACGGGCCTAACCATCCAGTGGTAAACACACGGAATAGAGAGGTTGTAAAAGCCCAAAAGTACCACATCATGGCAGGAAGCATGTACAAGCATACATATCAAGGGATCTTGGCTTGTTGTGTAGAAGAGGATGAGTATGCTAAATGGTTGCAATTAGCACATGTAGGTGCGTTAGAGCAACACCATTCAAAGCAACGAACTTTACAGACTCTAAAGAGATTCGGAGTGCATTGGCCAACTATGGAAGCTGATGTCCAAAAGTTGTGCAAAGAATGCCCAATCTGTTGCACTAAACCACCAGTGGAACACGCCACTCTTTATCAAGTATCCATTGTGCCAGATTGGAGCGAACCACTAGTATCATTCCTGCGGACAAACACATTCCCTCCAGACATGACTCTGGCTAGGAAAAGGAGTTTAGAACAAGAAGCTTTGGATTACTCACTCATTGGTGATAATCTATATAAGCGCGGTAAAGATGGTTACCTGAGATTGTGTGTCCATGAAAGTGAGTATCTTAAGATCTTAGAAACTGCTCACCAAGGTGTAGCAGGAGGACATTTTGGACCGGATCGGGTGATCAAGGCAATTCTGTTTGCGGGCTTCTGGTGGCCTACCCTTCACATGGATGCACATACCTATGTGAAACGGTGTGATGTATGTCAGAGGACTCAGTATCCTATACACAAAGATGAGATGCCACTGAAACCTATGATGGGTGGACGTGCTGTCACTCTAGCACAATGGTGAGTACCAACGTGAGGAGATACACCTCATAAATGTCAATCCGTGGAGACGTGAGGACCGGTATGAAGACCGCGAGCAAGTGATGGCACTAGTGCGTGAGTGAAAGCACATAAGCATGCTTCCTGAGGTTCAACTTCAAAATACCCTATCTAATAATCCTGGTATTAATTTAACCATAACCAGTCGATGTTTTGGTTGTATTCTCCACGAGCTTTCCAACAAAACCAAAATCACTCCGAACGGATTTCGTATGAGAAAGTTATGCCAGTTCAGGGTTCTGGGGGTTAAAACAGGGAGACAGGGTCTCTCAGGAGATGCTTCAAATCAGGCGATATATGACATTTATAGGACACGATACTTGTTACTTGAGGAACTCGATACACGATACTAGATCTTTGAATAGACGATATACGATATTTCAAGGAAAATGATACTTGATACTTTCCCCAAACGATACACGACCTCCAAGCCAAACGATACACGATCTCTCACAAAACGATCGCTGGACAAAACGATATCTGAGCAAACGATCGCTGGACAAAACGATCTTTGACAAAACGATACTCGATACTTAGCTCAAAACGATACTCGATCGCTGGCAAGTATAGCGATCTCTGAGACGCGATACACGATACTTGGACCAAAACGATACTTGACCGACACGATACACGATACCTGAATCCAGACGATACACGATATTTGATCGCAGACGATACTTGATCTTTGGGAGAAAACGATACACGATACTTCCCCAAACGATCTTTGGACCAGACGATCTCTGATTCTGAAACGATACTCGATACTTGGCTCAAAACGATACACGATCTCTCACGAAACGATCGCTAAACCAAACGATATCTGAGGAATGATCGCTGACTAGACGATCTTTGACAAAACGATCGCTGGCTGAGTATCGCTGACAAAAACGATCGCTGACTCGAAACGATACACGATACTTGTCAGGTATCGCGATCGCTGAACCAAACGATAGACGATCTTTGATAAACGATCTTTGATAGACGATCGCTGGAGAACGATCGCTGGCAAACGATCTTTGACCGAAACGATCAACGATCTCTGGGAAATATCGCGATACTCAACCACAGGAGGTCACGATACTTGTCAGGTATCGCGATACTCGACCGCGGGAGCAAAACGATACTTGACCCTTTGCCAAGATTTTTACAAGATTTTTTAAGTTTAATCACACACAGAGGTTTTACAAGGTCTCCTACCCTCTCCACGATCTCTGTATCGCACAAAACACACTTCTCAATCCCTAACAGTGCCAAACGATACTTCGCACAGATCGTTTCACTCTCGCAATTGATTTACTGAGAAATTTTGATCAAAAGGGCAGGTTTGCTTACCTTGGTAACTCCTATAATCTCTTTGTAACTTCCCCTTGTTCTGTTCAAGCCCAGCTTGCCCTGCAACTCACTCACGATCGCTGGCGCAGGTCTCACGATACTTGGCAGTTTCCCTCACGATACTTGGCGCAGGTTTTGCTAATTCAGCTATTTTGGTACTGATTCTTCTGCGCCTCTGTTCTGCACCCTCTATAAGCTTCTTGCTCACAACCACAAGTAAAAACAAAGTGAATGTACTCTAAAAAATGGAGAAAACTGAGAAAATGAAGGTGGGTGGAGATGGTGATGATGATGAAGATGAAGAAGAAGGAAAATTCAAAAACTGAACTGAAAATGATGATTTTTTTACCTTCCAACGTCGCTACTCTACGTCTTACCGTCACACGCTCGTCCTCCAAGCTCTCTCCCCGGCAACGGCGCCAAATTTGGTGTCACTCTAGCACAATGGTGAGTACCAACGTGAGGAGATACACCTCATAAATGTCAATCCGTGGAGACGTGAGGACCGGTATGAAGACCGCGAGCAAGTGATGGCACTAGTGCGTGAGTGAAAGCACATAAGCATGCGCACACATACACACACACGCGCACAAGGTAAGAGCAAAGAGTGGAACAATGGAAGGATTTTGATTACAAAAAGAAATCTATTACAAAACTGAAATCTACCAGAAGCCACCCCAAAAATGAGCTCTCTAGCTCTTTATATAGTTTTTTGACTAGTTTTGGCCCTGTCCAGACCTAGTGTCCGGCCTAGTTAAAAATTAGGTTCCAGGGCTTATTTGAGGGCTCAAACGAGATCTAAAAAATATGAAAATTGGTACGATGGTACTTCTAATACTCCTCAAGCTCGAGGACTCCTCGGCTTGAACAAAATGGAGTTACAAAAATGGAAAATGGTATTTACAATGGTTTTTAGTGATAAAAATCACTATTTTAGTAGGGGATTCTTCTAAAGATTTGACATGTACTTCATGGAGCTCCCCACTTGCTCCTTCTTCTTGTGTGTGTCCACCTTTCTGATGTGCTTTCATGCTTGTGCTTGACCTTGAGTTCCAACACTTGCATTCTCTAAGTGGGGAATAGACTTCGTAGGTCCTATTAATCCCCCAGCTAAGGGTTCTCATGCGGAATACATCATTGTTGCGACAGATTATCTCACCAAGTGGGTAGAGGTAAAGGCTACGACCAAGAACGATGCTCAAACAACTGCCAAATTCTTGTTTGAGAATGTATTCACGAGATATGGACTACCTATAGAGCTTGTAAGTGATAGAGGCACTCATTTCTTAAACGAAGTGATTGAAAATCTACTCCAAGAATTCTTGATAATACACAAGAAGTCTGCCCCTTATCACCCTCAAGCTAATGGACAAGCTGAGAGTACTAATAAGATCTTATGCAATGTACTGACAAAATTAGTGAACACAAAACGCTCTGATTGGGACAAATAGCTACACCATGCTGTTTGGGCATACCGAGTTGCCTACAAAACGGTACTCCAAGCCACCCCCTTTCAGATGGTATTCGGCCAAAACGCGGTGCTACCCTTGGACTTCCTGATTCCTACATTGAGAGTAGCACAAGAGCACGAATGGACAGGTCATGAGCTCTCCTCTAGAATTTTTGACCTTGAACGATTAGGAGAAACAAGACTGAGAGCCGCTGCAGGAATATATGCAGCCAAGAAGAGATAGAAGGCATACTTTGATGCCCACGTAAAGGATAAGGGTTTGAAAGTAGGAGATCTAGTTTTAGTCTATACACTGAAACAACACGCAAGGAAGCTAGAAAAGAGAGGCTACGGACCAATGATCATCAATAGGATCTCCACGAGCGGAGCAGTACAACTGGCCACATTAGAGGGTGATGTTCTCCCAAATTATATTAGCGGTTGCAGAGTCAAGTTGTATCAGGAACCCCTCACGGAGGAAATGCTCAACCGACTCAACACTGCTAAGAAACGCAAAGAGGAAGAAAAGTGAGTTCGAGAAGAGGCTCAAGCAGAAGCTTTAGAACGCATCAGAAGGATGAAGTTACGAAGGCAAGGTAGAGATCAGCCTAGGGCGAATGACTATGCAGATCAAGGATATCCCATGGCCATGTGCGAAGTTGCAGGAACAAGCTCGCATAGAATAATCGATAGACGTCCTTTCATAACCATAGATATATGACGAGGAAAGAGTGCAAGGACCGTAAGAGCCTTGATTGACTCAGGTGCAGCCACTAGTGCTGTTAAGTTGTCTTACTGTCAAGAGTTGCAGTTACTTGTCAATCCTGTGGAAGCATATCTCATAGGATTGGGAGGCGTGGAAACCCCTTGCATGGGCGAGGTGGAACTTCCCCTCTACATTCATGATGAGGCAATGACAGTTAAAGTACTGGTGTGTCAGGATGAGGATCTCACTGAACCCCTTGTCTTGGGTCAAGACTGGATCTATGACCAAGCAGTCAACTTAAACCTGAGAAGTGGACTTCTTCAGGTATGGGTCAATCATAGTCGAGTTACAGTAGAATTAGACAATGGAGCACTTAAGGAACTAGGAAAGGCACAGACTCCTGGTCCTTCCAGGGGTGCACATGAAGTTGACCATGCTGTTCTTGTCCAAAACTATGTGTTGCAGAGGAAGGATATTCGCAAAAAAGGAGTCCGGGATGCAAAGGAACTCCCTTCTTTTCCAAAGGCCAGAAGAAGGCAACAACCCAAGGTGGATCACAGGCCGAAGAAGCAGAGTACTACCTATGTCGGGGATCCAAAGTACCTGCGCAGCAAAATGTCCCAGCAAGTGAAACAAGTGTGGGTGCGGAAAGGCGAACACCCGGTTGCACTCAAGCCAACCACACGAGCAAAGCCTCTTATTAGTAACCAACAACACGACACTAATAAGAAGTCTTTCGGAAATTCTTCTGCTAACGTGAAATATATTTGGGTGCCCAAGAAGTCGATGAAGGCTAGCCCACAATCAAGACAAATTTGGGTGCCTAAGGCTTGCTTGATGGCACAAGTAGCTACGCTGAGGCCACAACCTAAACAGCATAACGCAGCTACGCATACTGCCAGTATTCACTCATTCTCAACGCTCAAGAACACACCAAATTTTGGCGTGCATGTAATCAATTGTAAATGGGTCCCTAAAAGGCCTCATTTTCAAACCGCGACACCGAGAAAGCTCTCTAGAGTCTCTACGAGACCGGAAGCAAAGCCCATTCACTGCATTTGGCAGCCTAGGACCTGTAATAAACCCCCCGACCCCAATTTGTAAATTCATACCCACTTACTAACTGCATTAGTCTCCTAGGACAACCCAAGCACTAACTACACACACTGTCTTCGTGCACTTACTAACCACTAACTCACCATCTACCTCATGTTAATGTTGTAACGGGGACAACAACGGATTTATTCTGTCCATTACGATGTTAACACTCGGTTCTATATTCTCACAGAACCAACCAGCAAGCAGGGCCATGGCAGAAGCAGGTGCCAGTTCTCAAGCCGGATCTGGTGCCCAGATTGTGGACATAGAAACACTTCTCCTCGAGCCACGTCTCACCGCAAGGCCGCAAGAACTTCAAGCCGTGCATGTGCTCCCCATTCAGGATCCTCCTCAAGGGCACACTTCTCAAGTAGGTAAGCATGCGCACTGGTTTAGTGATGTTGCTGGACCACTGGGCGATGGAACCTATTTTTGGGAAGCAGAATTGGAATTTAATGGCAAATGGGGTCGATACCACTTTTTCACGCGCGAGTTTGAAAGCTATCAAAACGCCGAAGTCATGAGATCAGTTTGGATCAAAGCGGGTGTGGACAGTTATTTCAGGTCCCACTTACCAAAGCCGGATTTTTTACGATGTTCATATCTGATCAGTACCATCACGCCAAGCAGGGCCAAGGGAGGCGACAGCACCTTTGTGTTGCCATCACTGCTGCCGGGTCATGAGCTTAAAAGATTCAAGTTGACCCTCAATCTGGTAAGAGAAGCATTAGGTATGTATGGCATGCACATCCCAACAGAAAAGGAAACCATGGTTCCAGGTCGAATGAAACACAAAGATCTTAATAAGTTGAAGGATATGGTAGCGATGACACCTACCATTGCGCTTCACCTGCGGACCATCATGCAACATTTTGCTTTCCCCGCCCAGGAACGATTCACAATGCCCCCGAAGAAAATATGGTTCAGCTTGTATCTAGCAGAGACAGAAAGCCTTCCCATCAATGTGCCACACTGGATCATAGATCAGATCCACCTAGCCCATCAAAGGTGGAACAAGAAGCAGAAAAATGTGCTCCACGGGTGTTGTGCTCTAACCAGAATAATCTATAGATGCTTGGCTTATGACGTGCCTGTTCAGCGGGCACTCGTATGGTCCCGGGCCCAAGAATTCCAGAGAAGACTATCAGCAGCAGGTCCCCCATCAAAGAAGATGAGGGGGGGAGTCCAACTACCCTGCGCTCAACCAAGGGGAGCCACCACTACACCAGAAATTACCCCTCCCCAGACACGACGCGTTAGGCCATTCACAATCCGGCTACCAAGACCAAGTACAGAGGGACCCAATCTGGTGTTCCCATCCATTCCATCAGATTTGGAATTTCCACAGGGATTTACTCTTGAGGACCTCACGGATGAAGAAATTGCCAGGTTGATCTATGACTCTAATCTCGAAACTGAAGCAGAGCGAGCTTAGGAACCACAACCCCAAACAACAACATCGGCCCCCACCCAACCACAAGTTGTAGAAGTCGATGTAGATGAACAAGAGGCAGGAGGAGACGAAGAAGAAGCCGACGAAGAACAACATCAAGAATATGACGAACTCTTCGAGTTAGCAAGTGCCCCAGCGTATTCGGCACAAATAAAAAGACTGTATCGAACCATGAAGCTAGTTCAAGAACAGCATAAAATGTCACTTGAAGCAGGCAAGAGACTCATGAATGACTTGCTGGCAGAGGAAGGCGTGGATGATCTATTCATCGAGTCCCTAAACCTACATGCTGATGCAGTAGGATTGGATGAGGCCATTCATGAGGCAATGGCCTACATTCACAGATTTGAGAAAAGGGTTCCCGTTCGTCCCAGGAGGTCCGGGAAGCAAATTCACATCAATGTATCAGCACCAGGCGAGACAGCGCAAGCAGAAGAATATCAGGAAGCACCGTTGTCACCACCATCCCCACCTCGCACTACACAATTCACTCCACCACATGACACTAGCACTACCACGTCCACTACCACTACCATTGTCATGGGCATCCCCCTCTCTCTGGGAATCCAATTCGGGGGAGTCACCATGCCCACTTTCACCACTCTGTTCACTGACGTCACATCCACTCCACCCACGATCCCCATCTACACCGTCACTCAAACAATTGACACGATGGAAACATCACCTGCCACAGCACCGCTCCCTCCCCCCATGCCACCTTCATCTCCCATACCCCCTCCACCCACCTCTCCACTTGCATCCACATCATTCACATCTCCCATTCCCGCCCCCATTCCCCCTGCATCTTCACCCCTCCCAGCATTATTTAATGTAAATAGAATATTTTTAGCATTAAATCAATGTGTATACCAGCTCCAGAATGAGTACAGAGCTCTGGACGACCGGTATCAGCAACTGACAACGCACCATCAGAACTTACAAAGACAATTTCACATTCTACAAACAGAAAATGCAGAACTGAGTCAACGCTACACAACGCTTGAGCAGGCTCACCAAACATTATTGGAGGCACCCCAACCATCGACAGAATCAGGTGTCAAACAACTAGAAGCTTTGCTCGAAGTATACCAGACCGATAACCTGCGAGTCAGACGCAACTTGGCGCTACTACGGAAACATATGGCCACAGCACTGGAAGAGAACAAGAGATTGCAACAGCAAAATGAAGCAAATCTAGAAGCAGCAATGGAAGGCTCGCCCCACGAAATTGATCCAGAACAGTTTAAAGCCGTACCCTCAGAGACAATGAAGACCATCTTGGAAAGCTATGCAGATCTATTAGATGCTCATGATGACTTGCAAAGGGAACGTGATGAGCTACGCAATCAGCTCCAAGAGCAAAAGACAGCACCCAGAGTCACAGAAACAACCACGACTTCAGAGGAAGTCAAGACATTGAAAGAGCAGGTGGCCGAATTACAGGCAAGATTACTCACACACGAAAGGCAGCCCTCTCGAGTTGTCGAACCAGAACCCGAGGATTTGGTACCCATCGAGGTAGATGAGACGTATGAGGAACCATACGTTCCTATGCCAATGCCAGGTGGTGAGCAAACCGCAGAAGGAATGGATACGTTAGAAATTGAAGTACCTGAGTGGCTCCAGACACTAGAGAAAACAGCATCAACTCATGAAGATCGAGTGGCAGTTCAAATCCAATCTATGGCAAAGATAGAGGACACGATTATTAAATCAGAATACTTCCGCAGCATGTCCCACCATAGGTGGATCGGAACCAATGATGATCAATACGTACCATATTGTATACTCCTGGCAGACTACAATGCAGAGATCCAACAAAGATGTGGCAAACCTCCAACGTTTGCTACACAGTTCGGGCCAGATGACATCCCAGAGAGCGCTCAAAAAGGATCCATTCATCAACCCACCTGGAGGATCCGACTCCTTGAAACCTACCCGGAGATGGTTCGCACCTGGACGAATATGCCTCTTTTTATTAAATATAACCCTTGTTACGTTCCTGTCTTCCGCAGACGCACATGGCCAGAGTTTACCCTTGCAGTCAAGAATATTAAGGGCTGCGCCAAATGGTTAAACTACGTCTATCTAGCACCCCCTCAAGGACCTCCCACCGTCAATTACATGATTTCCACCATACGGCACTGGAGCATCCGATTAAGGAATACCCCTGATGTGATGGCCCAGATGTGCATGAAAATTTTTGAATTAATGCTTATTACATTCAGAACATTCAAGAATATCAAGGACCCACACTTCTCAGGTGTCGGATTCCTTACAGGAAACCAGGATTTAGCTTATGACATGAGCACCACTCCTTCCATAGAGGTGGTATATGCTTGGCACGCCAGAATAAAATACCTCCCAGCCTGCTTTAAACAAACATTCGAGGAGATGTTCATAACAGGGTTCTGGGAATACCACTCAGAAATATTTGTACCCAGACCCTCACATCTCCTCCATTTATTTGCTGTGGAGTGAACCATTCACTCAGAACAATTACGGGTGCCACATCCAGATGTCCCAGGGCCAGTCAATTGGGATGCATTGCTGACAGATCTGGCAAGGGGACTCAGGTTAGAAGAACACCACCTCGCCGCCGATGTTGTCCAATATTACGTCCAAAAAGCAGCTAGACAAGGGTCTGTCAGGGGCGACAGACGCGAGAGTGGGGGGGGTGTTGGCAGTAGTCTTGGTACACCAGGACTTACAAGACGTGAAAGTCAAAGAAGGGAGTCAGAGCGAAGGGACAGCACAAGCAAACAGGGCAGTCAAAGAAGATCTGGCAAGTAGGCCAATATTTTTTCAAGACACTAATGCAGATCAAAGAGATGGACATGCAGGGAGGAAGAGCAAGTGGGGAGCTCGAAGATATGTATGACAGATCACTAGAAGAAATCCCTACAACAACAGTGATTTTTATCACTGATTGTAAATATCATTTCACATTTTTGTAGCTCCATTTTGTGCAAGCCAAGGAGTCCTTGAGCTTGAGGAGCCTTAGAAGTAGTTGCGTACCAATTTTCGTATTTTTTAGATCTCGTTTGAGCCCCCAAATAAGCCCTGGAACCTAATTTTTAACTAGGCCGGACACTAGGTCTGGACAGGGCCAAAACTAGTCAAAAACTATAAAAGGAGCTAGAGAGCTCATTTTTGAGGTTAGATTGTAATTGAAACGAACTTGTAAGAGCTTTTGAAAGTAATCTAAAGAACTCCATTGATTCTCCCTCTTTGTCTTGCCGCGTGTGCGCGTGTGTGTGTATGTGTGTGCATGCTTGTGTGCTTCTCACTCACGCACTTGTGCTGCCACTTGCTCGAGGTCTTCATACCATCCTCACGTCTTCCCGGATTGACATTAAAGGAGGTGCTACTCATCACTGAGCTACAGCAGTGATATTTATGTTGGTGATACTATTCCCTTGATCCATGGGTTCGGGTTCCATTTCAATGCTCTCGTAGTCCTCCTTCCAGTCTTTCTCGATTACTTCTCCTTCTTCTGCCTCCTGAAGGACCACCATATACAGGCTAACATCATAACCCTCCTCATCGATACATTCATTCATGGTCACTACTTCTTCGTTCACACAGACATCGAGGGTAGCTAAAATTTCCATCCAACCGTGAGGTTCAAATTCTTCATCCAGAAATACTTGTGGCATGTAGACTGGATCTTGTACAGATCTCGCTATTCCTTTGTTTTGCTGCCACCCTTTTTTTCTCTCCTCTTCCTTCTTTGCAGCTTGACATATCCACAGATGAGTGTCCTCGTTCATCCAAGATTGATCACTAGAACCTGCACTATGAATTGATTGATCGTCTTCCTCTTTATGGATTTGATTCCATTGTAGAGGTGGAACATCTTGATAAGTGTACGTATGTAGGTTTATTCTAGTGGTGGTTCCTGAGTGTTGTAGGTAAACAGCGTCTTTTCCCCAGTCTTGTACAACCTTTAGCTGTCTCATGAAAGGCCTTCCCAGGATCATTTCATAATTGCTTGGCCTTTCGAAGTGACAAATTGCTAGAGTGTGTTCGAATTCCACTCCACACGTAGTGAAGATTACGCGTTCCAACAATCCTAAGGGTCTTTCCGTATGTCCATCTGCCATTTGTATTTTCATGCGTGTTGGTCTTAATGCTGGTTTTCCCCATTTCTCCCAAATTTCTTTGGTAGCAATGCCAACACCAGCTCCTGAATCTAGTATGGCTTTGGTAGTGTAACCCCTATAAGTAATTGGAAGGCAGGTATTTCCTTCATCTCCCTCACTAAAGTCTCCTACTTTATCCACTGGAACTCTTACTGTGTTTACTTCGTCAGCTATCTCTTTCTTTTCCTCCTTGACTTCCCATTGATTGATTAATTTCTCTTTTAAATGTGGTTTTACCTTTAGCAGTTCTTCAAATGTTAGGGTACATGGGATTTTTACCTCTCTAAGACGTTGTATGATCTCAGATGTTTGGACTGATGGGTTCGTTTCTCGTTTCCTCATTGAGGGAATGCGATACAATTTTGAATTGTGCTCGTACTCCCCGGTGTAGTTGGGCAATTCCTTTACATCTCCCTCTCCTTTGTCACTTGCATCCATTGGAAAGATTTCTTCTGAATTCAGTTCAGGCATTGAACCCTCCATTTCATTTTCTGCTTCTAACTCTTCAAAGGGTGGTTCGATTCCTTCCACTTTCTTCCATTTGTCCTCTTGAACTCGTGCCCATAGGTCCTTAGTCCAGTCTCCTTCTACTTCGGGAACTATGGATCCTTCCTTTCTCTCAACACCACGTTCGTCATTCTGTGGTCTATTTACTTCAGGCTTTGCATGAGTGTTTACACACTCTTGGAATTCTCCTTCAGAAATTCGGGTATTGGGTAAAGGCAATGCAGGTTTTTCTAAGGTTTGTTGTGCAACTTCTAGCAATTTCTTGCAGATTTCTAGTCTTTCTTTTTCTAAGTCACCTCTCGGATATTCTCTCTCGTGTTGCTCTATGGTAGGTGTTGAAGCTCAAAGTCAAGGACAAAGCATGGAAGCACATCAAAAGGTGGACACACGAGGAAAGGGAGCAAGTAGGGAGCTCCAAGAAGTGTATGTCAAATTTTCAGAAGAATCCCCTACAAAAATAGTGATTTTCATCACTAGAAACCATTGTAAATACCATTATCTATTTTTAGTAACTCCATTTTGTTCAAGCCGAGGAGTCCTCGAGCTTGAGGAGTATTAGAAGTACCATCGTACCAATTTTCATAATTTTTAGACTTCGTTTGAGCCCTCAAATAAGCCCTGGAACCTAATTTTTAACTAGGCCGGACACTAGGTCTGGACAGGGCCAAAACTAGTCAAAAAACTATAAAAAGAGCTAGAGAGCTCATTTTTGAGGTGAGCTTGTTAGAGAATAGAACTTTTGTAAGAGAACTCTTTTGCAATCTAAGCTTTCCATTGTTCCTCTCTTTGATCTTACTTTGTGCGCGTGTGTGTGTATGTGTGTGCATGTTTGTGTGCTTTCACTTACGCACTTGTGCCTTCACTTGCTCGTGGTCTTCATACCGGTCCTCACGTCTCCGCGGATTGACAAGTAAAGGAGGTGGTGCTTACGCTTGAGCTACACCAAATTTTGGCGCCGTTGCTGGGGAGAGAGCTTCGAGGACGAGCGTTGTGATGGTAAGATCGTAGATTTGCGACGTTGGAAGGTAAAAAAACTGTCATTTCAGTTCATTTTCTGTTTTTTCCTCTTCATCTTCATCATCATCATCATCTCCACCTTCTTCAATCTTCTTCTTCATAGAAATTTCTTGTTTTTTAGTGCATTTTCACCATTTTCATACCATTTTTCATGCATTATTGTGTGGGAAGGAGTTAGGAGGAGCAAGGGAGAGTAAGCGCTGTGTTTTTTTCATGATTTTCTGCTCATACGGAGCTCGCCATAGCCGGCGCTCAGAAATTTGAATTTCCCGCCAAAAAACGCGATTCTGTGATGAAAATCGCGATTCTGTGAAAATTCAAAATTTTTTGAAAAATCACGATTTTCAGTTTTCCCGCCTAAAAGTTGGTTGAAAAGAATCGCGATTCTGTGTTTTTTCTCAAAAAACACGATTCTCTGCTCAAAATCGCGATTTTCAAAAAACACGATTCTCTGCTCAAAATCGCGATTTTCAAAAAACACAATTCTCTGCTCAAAATCGCGATTCTCACCAATCACGATTTTCAGCAAAAACACGATTTTGTGAAAAACACGACTTTCTGCTCAAAATCGCGATTCTCACAAATCACGATTTTCAGCCAAAAATACAATTTTGAGAAAAACACGATTCTGTGGACAAAATCGCGATTTTCAAGTCAAAAACACGAATTTTTGCTCAAAATCGCGATTTTCAATTCACGATTTTCTGCTCAAAATCGCGATTTTCAATTCACGATTTTCTGCTCAAAATCGCGATTTTCATGTCAAAAACACGATTCTGAGAAAACACGATTTTCAGTCAGAAACACGATTTTGTGAATCACGATTCTCTGAGTCAAAATCGCGATTTTCAGAAACACGATTTTGTGATCAACATCACGATTCTCTGAAACACGATTTTGTGATCAACATCGCGATTCTCTGAAACACGATTTTGTGATCAAAATCGCGATTTTCAAAAACACGATTTTATGATCAAAATCGCGATTTTCAGAAACACGATTTTGTGATCAAAATCGCGATTTTCAGAAACACGATTTTGTGATCAAAATCGCGATTTTCAGAAACACGATTTTGTGATCAACATCGCGATTTTCAAATCACGATTTTCTGCTCAACATCGCGATTTTCAAAAACACGATTTTGTGATCAACATCGCGATTTTCAAATCACGATTTTCTGCTCAAAATCACGATTTTCAAAAACACGATTTTGTGCTCAACATCGCGATTTTCTGAGTTCACAAAATCGCGATTCTCTGAAAGTTCACAAAATCGCGATTTTCTCCAAAGGCCCTGTTTGCCTGTTTTGACCCCCAGGAGCCTGAATTGGCATAACTTTTTCATCCAAAGTCCATTTTTTGAGCTCTATAGCTTGTTGGAAAGCTCGTTTCAAATCCTACACGACCTCAACTGTTTTTTTCAAGAATAACGCGTTGATTTTGAGATAGGATAATTTGAAGTTGACCCTCAGGTGGGACTAGGGAACCAAGGGGGCTCTAAAGAATTTCGAACCATACCAAAGGGAAAATTTGGACTCTTGACTAAAGCTTATGAACCTGAGATCTGGTAGACACTTAGGCAAGGATAAACAAAGCATTAGATCTTCTGAGGCTAGTGTCAACCATACATCCAAGTCTTGGACACAACAACTAAGTGGTGATCGTTTATAAGTTCAGACACAAGTGATTCAGAAATGTCTTTTAGCATGGGAAAACCTGCAGGTGGCTCAGGGACTGCCCATCTACAAACACTGGAAGGTCCCTATAAGACACAGTTGGAATATATTCGGACCAACCAATTAGGTGCTCGCATCTATGAGGATGGTCTGAGGCGATCAGTGGTCCAACTCAAAAATCCAGATCAATTCTTTGGACTTGAACACCCGGTGGTCAAGTTCGAAGAGGGTTCATACATTGATAAGGAAGGAACCATGTATGTGGTTACCAACCAACCAGATAGGACCGATGAGTTTGGAAATATCATTCATGAGAATGAGATAGGAGACCTAGAACAAGGAAATATAGGACAAGGACCCCAGACTCCTAGAGGTAAGTCAGTTTTGACCCGTGTGATCACTCCGGACTGGACCCCTCAAGACAACAAAAGCATAGAACTATTTTTGAGTAGAGAAACAGAGGAAGCCTTTTGGAGGTTCAAGCCAGATCAACCTAGCCAATTGGGCATAGTTATCATCTATGAATTCAAAGATCCTGAGATACCAGGCAAAGTTGTCTACCTGGATAACACATCAGAAAAAATTTTCTTGGTAACAGAACATGATAGACATGCATATACTTGGAAGAATGAAATGATTTTCCCCCCACCAAGATCCAATGTTTCCCATGGCCTCCAAGGGGTAGGATCATCCCAGGCTCATGAAGCCCAGAGAGAAAGAACTAGAGAGAGACCTGAGGTAAGTTTTGCACACACCGTGGGCAGGAATAGGTCAGGATTTGAAAATGAAAGACCTGAAAGAGAGAGACATCAAGCACATAGGCAACAAAGAGATGAACAGGATTTTCCATTGCCTAGACCCCGGGAGTACCCAAGAACCCTTAGACCCATTCACGTGATCAAGGCAATGAAGAACTATTTCGATGGGACAGGGGATCCTTATGATCATGTGGCCGAGTACAAACAAGTGCTGAGAGCCGAACAAATTGAGGACTGGTTCACCCAGTACGAGGCATTTGGTTTGACCCTTAAAGGCACTGCCTTAGCTTGGTTTCAACCATTGAGTAGAAGCAGCTATCGCGATATAGGTCAACTGCTAGACGAATTCATTGTAGAATTTTCCAAGAGTGGTATCAGGCATAACACATCGTCCCTGATCCATAGTTTCAAGCAGACACCCCAAGAAACAGTGCGACTAGCAGGTAGAAGGTTCAGACAGTACCTAGAAAGATGCCCTACTCCAGAGTTACCCACACCAGCTAAACAAGTGGCTTTGTTCTTAGATGGCTTACTGAGCACAAAATTAAGATCATATGTGTACTTGAAAGAGCCTAGATCCATAGAAGAGTGCGTGCGGACGTGCATCGACATAGAAGATAACTTGGGTGAGGAGTTGGGATTGTCCAAACTCTACAAAGATTCAGATAGTTCTACTAGTCATACTTCAAAGATCTCCACAGAAATAGAAGAGATAGCTGAGCAAGTTGCCAAGAAGCTGGGAGTCCAAAATAAACAAACACAGAGAGTCACTTCATTGAATCGGTGCTATACTTGCGGAGGTGACCACATGGCTAACGTATGCCCAACGCAAAACCAAAATATTAGAGAAAGGAATGCTCCCTATTGTACTATTGAAAGGAAGTACACAAACCATACGGCTCAAGAATGTCCCTACAATAGGCAGGCTGTTAGACAGAATTATTAGCAACCTTATCCACAAGGTAGGTATCAGAACCAATACCAACAGCCATATTATAGACCACAACAGCAATATCAGGTACCATATAGGCCACAACCTGTCTTGGGAAACCAACCACCAGCTCCAGCCAACGTGATTCCAGTCAAGTATGCTGTGGGAGAGGAAAATCCAAATAGAGCTTTGGTGCCACTAACCCCATTGATACCAGATAATGACTCTCATGCTCATAGTTCAGACTACTCCCATGAAGGTAGTCCACATGCTTATTACACAGAGTCACCTGAACATAGTGAGATTTACTCGTATCAATATGAGGCACCGCCTATGGAGCAAAATTGGGAGCCATAATACTCCAATGTCATGTACACAAATCCTAACCCTAGGCCCCAGTTGAGACAAATGAGACCACAAGCCCCTAGAGGATCTTGTTTCAGATGTCATGGTGACCATTTCATTCGTGACTGTCCCCACCCACCATCTCCGAGTCAAGGACAGGCTATCACAATACAGGCTTTTTGTCTTGATTGTGGCAAAGACCATCTCCCCAGAGATTGTCCAAGAAACCCCTCTAGTGCACCCAAGATTACACCCATTAATGTGGTAGGCTTAGTGGCAGATCCAAGTTCAAGTAGTAGCAATGTGGCTCCTATACAAGCTGTCACTAGAGCACAAGCCTTAAAACAGGATAAACCAGTAGAACAATCAGAGTCGAGTGAATCGGGAGAGCCTAGTAAGAGGAAAACAAGAACATGGAAGGATACCAGAGAGAAGGCCAATCGCAAGTGGAATAAAAAGTTATCGGAACTAGAAGAAAGCTTAAAAGAAGCGAAAACAAAAATAGAAGACATTGCATCTCAAAGCCCCTCGCATGCCGAAATTCCATCCACTCCACCTCATCCCACCCCACCACCCATTGTAAATAGACCGCAACCAGGGTCTGTTCTTGCAGATCCAACCCCAGAAGGCTTGGACATGATGTTCAAGGCCTACCAGGCTCGACTTCAAGAAGGGCCTACAGCGGCAAACCTAGACAAGAGTTACCCTAGAGCAGATTTAGAGATTGAACGGATGAAAATGTGCATGAAAATGGTAGAACAAGCTCAAGCCATACTTGAGACTAGTCAAAAGTTCAATCAGACAAACTCTATCAAATCAGATTTGCATTTCCAGGGCTTACTAGAACGATTAGAGCAGTTGGTAAACAAACCACAAGTTTCTCTACCTCCACAGGCTCAACCAGTTATTGAAAGAGGAAGCTCACCACCAAGGGGAGCTTATGTTCCTAATTCCACGGATGCTGGAATACCTCCTTCTATTCAACAGTACTCTCAAGAGTTCTTGCGGGAAATACAAGAGGAGAAATGGGCCAAGGAGAAGGGTAATTCCCCTCCTATTCCTGAGATTGATGATCTTCATGATCAATTTCCCCAAGACATTCCATCTATTTACGAAGATGAAGCAGAACAAGAAGACGAAAGATTAGATTTTGAATCTAATACCTTAGAAGAACTGCCTCAATTTCCAGGCCCATGGGAATCTGAATCACTCCAGATTAGAGCTCCCACAATACTAGTAAGAAATGAAGACTCAGTGGTTCCAAGGAACACGGATGTCGTGAAGAACACTAAGGTTCAGTGTCATCTCACTGTTGAAGAGTTGCTCAAAGCAAAACCTGAGTTATGGAATCATGTGAAGGATCAGGTCCCAGAACTTGAGTCCAATATGCCAAAAGCAGGCTCTAAGCAAAGGGTACCAGAGATACCTCTAGACAAAATAGGGGACATGTGTGAGGGTGAAGAAGGTAATACTTATCTTCCAATCACCTACCAAGGTTACACAACCAAAGCAATCATAGATTCAGGTGCTGGTGTTGCTATTGCGACCACCTCCTTGTGGAAGCAATGGGGCAAGCCCACATTAAGACCAACTAGAATGAAGCTTCAAATGGCTGATGGTCATTTTGAAAGACCTCTAGGATTGCTAGAAGGGATCACTCTAACCACTTGTGGTGTAGAGTTTGAGCACACATTTGCTATATGTGAATTTGAGAAAAATAATGTCTATGAGATGATCCTAGGAAGACCCTTCCTACGACAATTGCAAATAGTACAGGATTGGGGAACTAACTCCTTGTACTTACAGCACTTAGGGGTTACCACCAAGGTCAATTTGAAGGATTACACCTTCAGAGACGTACCACCCCTACAGTGGAATTCTATCCACAAAGTGAAAGAAGATTCCATCTCTGTGCATTCTGAAAGTTCACCTGATCCATCATGGCTGCATGAAGATACTCATTTGTGGATGTGCAAAGTCGCAAAGGAAGAGGAAAAACGTTTAAAGGCAAGAGAAGAAGGAACTTTGCTAGGAGATAGACCAGTTAGAGACCCAGCCTGCACACCGATGATCTTTCCAGATGAGGAGTTTGAGCCTCATGGCTGGCCAGAAATCTTAGCCACCATGGACATTGCTGTCAATGAGGAACAGTGGACACCTCATTGTGATGAGGAGGGTTATGATATCTCAGTGTTCATGTGTCAACCCTTGCTAGAAGAATGTGACCCTAGTGATGTCATAAAAGAAGAAGAGAATGACGATGATCTGGAGTCTATTGTGATGGATAGTTGCTTTAACTCAGAGCAGCACTATCTAGAAGATATAGGAGTGTTCACCCAGAAAGAAGAAGAACCTCTCACAAGTATTAAAACAGTAAACTCAAAAGATGGAAGTGAGAGTAGTCAAAAGAAAAAGAAAAGAAAAGCAGTGAAACAAGAAAAGGAGGAATCATTGTTTGAAGTACCAGAAAACTTCAAGAAATATGAAGTTGACGACCGCAAAATTTTGGTACGAATGCCTAAGAGAGAGGCCATCATAGGAGAATCATATGATAATAAAGAAAAGACCAAGAAGATTGTAGTGACCATTGAAGAGAACGAAGAGAGATGCACATATATAGGAGATGACCTAAGTGCAAGAGAAGAAATGGAGCTCATAGCTCTATTAAGGGAATATAGGGATGTGTTTGCATGGCACTATAGAGACTTGAAAGGGGTAGATCCAAGAATTTGCTCTCATACTATCCCCATGACTGCTGATGCTAAGCCCACCAAACAGAAGCCCTACACATATAATGATACCTATGCAGCCAAAATCAAAGAAGAAATTGATAGGTTGATTGAGGCTGGATTCATCTATGAGATTGAGCATACCGAATGGGTGTCCCCCATTGTTGTGGTACCCAAGAAGAACGGGAAGTTGCGAGTGTGTATTAACCTTAAAAAAGTTAATGCCGCTACGATTAGAGATAGTTATCCACTTCCAATCACAGAACACCTTTTGGAGCGTGTTGCAGGCAAGGAAGTTTATAGCTTCCTTGATGGATTTTCAGGTTACAATCAAGTAGCCATTGCCCCAGAAGATCAACACAAAACAGCTTTTGCTACAGAGTGGGGAATCTTTGCATTTCGGGTGATGCCATTTGGGCTCACCAATGCACCTGCAACATTCCAAAGGCTCATGTGTCATGTCTTCAAAGAGTTCTTGCGAAAGAGCTTAGAAGTGTATGTGGATGATTTATGTGCTCATTCCCAAGAAAGAAGGGTTCACATCCCTGAACTCAGACAAATCTTCAACAAGTGTAGAGAATATCGAGTGTGTCTAAACCCAGAAAAGTGTGTGTTTATGGTGCATCAAGGTAAAATCTTAGGTCATATTGTTTCTAAGAATGGAATCTCAACAGATGAAGATAAGGTACGAGCCATAGCGGAGCTACCAAGGCCAAGGAATATTAAAGAGGTACAAGCCTTTATGGGCCATTGTGGATACTACCGTAGGTTTATCCACATGTACGCGATCATAGCTAGACCCCTTTATGCCTTGTTGTCTAATTTTGAGTGGAACGACGAATGCGAGAATTCTTTCAACGAACTGAAGAAACGTTTGTGCACGGCACCAATACTCACCACTCCTGATTGGAATAAACCATTCCATGTCCATGTGGATGCATCCAATCATGCCATAGGATGTGTGCTAGCACAACCCACAAGTGAAGGAAACTTAGATTTGCCCATAGCATATGCTAGTAGACAGCTCACTGCAGTTGAACGGAACTATACCACAACTGAGCGAGAGGGCTTAGGCATGGTATATGCTGTGAAGAAGTTTAGACACTATTTATTGGCCAACAAGTTCAAGTTTTTCACTGATCATCAAGCTTTGTTATATTTGGTCAATAAACCTTGCAATACTGGACGCTTAGTAAGATGGTTCCTCTTACTAATGGAATATGACTTTGAAGTTGTTGTCAGGAAAGGTAGAACCCACCTTCGGGCAGATCACCTTTCTCGCATCACTTCAGGAGAGTCACCGCAAGGAGTGTCTGACGAATTACCCGATGCTTATCTGTTCAATTTAGAAGTTGTTCCTAAATGGGCAAATAAGTTGGTACCAGTCCTAACCTTTGGCCCTGCAAATAAGAATGTGAAAACATCACAAGAAGAAATTGTAAAATCACAAAAATATCACATATTAGCAGGAAGCATGTACAAACAAGATACGGAGGGCGTATTAGCTTGTTGTGTCGAGGATGATGAACATAATAGTTGGTTGCAGCAAGCTCATGAAGGATTGCTAGGAAATCACTATTCTAAACAACGAACATTGCAGAATCTAAAGCGTTTAGGAGTGTATTGGCCTAGCATGGACAAAGAAACACATGAGTGGATTAAGAATTGTCCAAGGTGCAGAGAGAGACCCCCAGTGGAGCATGCGACCCTTTATCAAGTGTCATTAATTCCAGATTGGAGTGCTCCATTGGTAGAGTTTATGAGATCGGGAAAATTACCCAAAGAGGCTAGTCTAGCAAGAAGAAGAAGCATGGAGCAAGAGGCTCAAGGCTATGCCCTAGTAGGAGACAACCTATACCGAAGAGGCAAAGATGGTTACTTAAGACTGTGCGTTCACGAATCAGATTATTTGAAAGTCTTAGAAACTGCACACAGCGGTGTTGCAGGTGGACATTTTGGTCCTGACCGACTGATCAAGACCATTCTATTCTCAGGACTTTGGTGGCCCACTCTTCATATGGATGCACATACCTATGTGAAGAAATGTGACACATGCCAACGTGCACAATATCCAGTGAGATAAGACGAGATGCCCTTGAGGCCAATGATGGGAGGACGTGCATTTTCGAAGTGGGGCATAGACTTCATAGGCCCTATTAACCCCCCAGCTAGAAACTCCCATGCAGAGTACATCATTGTAGCCACAGATTACCTTACAAAGTGGGTAGAAGTCAAAGCCACAACAAAGAATGATGCTCAGACTACGGCTAAGTTCTTATTCGAGAATGTGTTCACGAGATATGGACTACCAATAGAGTTGGTGAGCGATAGAGGCACACACTTCTTGAATGAAGTCATTGAAAATCTTCTCCAAGAATTCTTGGTGATACATAAGAAATCCGCCCCCTATCACCCACAAGCTAACGGACAAGCCGAGAGTACCAATAAGATCCTTTGTAACGTATTGACAAAATTGGTAAATAATAAACGCTCTGATTGGGACAAACAACTTCATCATGCTGTTTGGGCTTATCGAGTTGCCTACAAAACAGTACTCAATGCCACCCCATTTCAGATGGTCTTTGGACAGAATGCGGTGCTACCACTGGATTTCTTAATCCCTGCTTTAAAAGTAGCACAAGAGCATGAGTGGAATGGACATGAATTGTCATCTAGGATCTTTGATCTAGAACGCTTAGGTGAGACAAGGCTACGAGCGGCTGCAGGCATCTACGCTGCAAAGAAAAGGCAAAAGGCCTACTTCGATGCACACATTAAGGATAAGGGACTGAAAGAGGGAGATCTAGTGTTGGTTTACACACTGAAACAACATGCCCGTAAGTTGGAAAAACGAGGATATGGACCCATGATCATTAACAGAATTTCCACTAGTGGCGCGGTTCAATTGGCTAATTTAGAAGGTGATATCTTGCCAAACTATATTAGTGGTTGTAGAGTCAAGTTATATCAAGAACCTCTGACAGAGGACATGCTAATGAGACTCAACACTGCTAAGAAACGAAAAGAAGAAGAGTTAAGAGTAAGAGAAGAAGCACAGGCAGAGGCTAGAGAGCGCATAAGGTGAAATAAGTTAAGACGACTTGGCCTAGATGTCAACTCAAAAGCTCCAAAATATCACATGGATATGTGCCAAAAGTCAGGCATAGCGACTTCTCAGGTCATTGACCGAAGACCCTTTGTGACCATAGAGATAGGACAAGGGAAGGGTGCTAGGACGGTGAAAGCATTGATTGACTCAGGTGCAGCAAGTAGTGCAGTTAGACTTTCCTACTGCCAAGACTTGCAGTTGAACATCAATCCCATAGAAGCTTATCTCATAGGATTGGGAGGTGTGGAAACCCCTTGTTTGGGCGAGGTGGAACTTCCCATCTACCTTCAAGATGTTCCAATGAAAGTCAAAGTGTTAGTGTGTCAACATGAGAACCTTACAGAACCACTTGTCTTAGGACAAGATTGGATTTATGACAATGCAGTCAACTTGAACCTAAGAAGTCAACTTCTTCAAATTTGGGTCCAGGGACAATGCTTTACATTAGAACTAGAGAATGGCATGCTCACAAATCCAGATGTCACATCTTGTAGTTCTCCTAGGACTAATCTTAGCAAAAGAGATGTTGTATGTGTCAAAAGCTCTATGATACAGAAGGTGTCAATCATGGAAGACCAGGTTCAAAGGCGGGTGGATCTTTCTTCTTCTCCAAAGAATCAAGTAGCCACAGTAGTGAGTCTACCACACAAGCGAACACAATCGTTCACGACAACTGCTACACCAAATAGAAAGATACCATTCGATAAGAAAGTAGTTCCGAGCAGGAAGCAGATCTGGGTACGCAAAGGAGAGCAACCACTAGCCTTGCCCCCACAAATCCCATCCAGGCAAGCCAACCAAGTCAGAAGACGAAGAAAGCAGCTCGGACAAGCTCAATCACAAGGTATCCAACTAGTTTGGGTGCCTAAGAAGTTAGCTGCAGCTCAACAAGGGCTATTACAAATGTGGGTACCTAAGAAGCTCTTAGATCCACAACAACCTATGTTCTCCCACATGCGAAAGGTCTCAACTAAGAAGCCAAAAAGAGAAGAGGGTAAGAACCACGTACAGAGACCGAAAGAAGATCAAATCAGCTCTTCAAGAATAGTTGGAAGACGTGCAAAAAGGATGTGGGTTTGGAAGCCAAAAGTACAAGTAGCCTCCACCGAACCAAAGCGTCAACCACACTGGATACCACAGTTCAGAAAGCATCCAAAGAAAAAGACGCATGAAGTGACCCCTACACTGCCAAATGATGTTCTAAAATGGACTCCAATAAGGAGGATTACATCAGTTCGAGACTCAATGGATACCTCCACCAAGGTCGGCATCAACCTCCGCAAATAACATCGAAAGCCTCGAACGAACAACAACCATGTGCTCCTTGCACAACCCTGTCTTTTGCACCATTCAGGTCATGCATTTCCAAAGTATGCATTAATATAGGGCCACATTACACGGCCGTGCATAGACACACTTGCGAATCCCATGCACAAGAGCACAGTGACATATGTCGAACATTTCTATTGATACTAACTTTTGTGTTCTTGTTTTGTGACATCCTGTTCCAAAAAAAAAAAAAAAAAAAAAAAAAAAGGGAGAAAGAAAAATGGGAGAAGGTTTGGCTTATGAAACATGAATGAGTCATGCTTAGTTGAAGGTGGAACTGTTGATTACTAGGCACTTATCAATTTGGCTAGAAGTGTGTCTTGGCCAGCAGTGAGATTATTGCTGCCTTATCTGGTAGATGACAAGCATTTGGCATGAACATGGCATCTACAACTATGATGTTCTCTTACCATGGTAGGAATGAAGAGCTTGAAGGTCTGCAACTTGAGTGATGCTAAACTACCTCATGTACCAGAGCATCCAAGGAGATATCTGCAAAAGGTAGTTCTGGAGGAGAAGACTCCTGCATATGGTGAGCCAAAGAGAATATGTGAAACTCAGCTTGGTGTAGTTACCCGATGTTGCTTGCCAAGGAATATAATGCAATTCAATTCTCAGTATTTCCTGAACTAGTATGGAACAGTAGCACTGGTGAATGGTCTATGTCAATCAGCATGGTAATCTCTTAGAAACCGGCACGTGTCCAATATTCCTCTGAGTGTCAATATAGGGAAGTGAACGTGCAGGAGCCCAAGCTCAGAAATGCACATTGTTAGTGACAAATGTTGCTTTGAAAAGAGGAGAGGGGATCCACCACTCAAAAGATCTCATCAGTGGACAATCAACATGGACATTCATCAACAAGGTTCCATCCCAAAGGCCGAGTGTACAACACGAAGAGGCAAACATCCATCAACCTTCGCCATGGTAAGTATCTTTACTCTGGAAACACCATAACCATGATAGTTTAGGAAACCTCTTCGTCAGCATACCCTTGAGCACTTAGCTCAAGACCCGCAATTTTTGCACCATACTTCTTACAATGCATTTTCCAAGTAAGCATGCGTAGGGCTACATTACAAGGCCGTGCACACGGCACATACTTTTTTCAACCCAGGCACGAACACACTTACCCATCATTCATTATGGGTTATGAGTAGTTAGCATGACTGCTCTCAACATCATCTTTGGAAGAGCTAGCGGACGTCATGGGAACAACATCCATATCTCGGAAGCAAATTGAAGCCAGTAGTTGCTCCAAATCACTCTTGACAACCTCTTCTGAGCAACTTGCAGTTTTGAAAGCTCACAACGACACATTCTTGCTGGAATCTAAGGAACCAGCTCATACAACGGATGGACACCACCTCTCAAAGCACTACACAGAACAGCCCTTCCAACAAGGGTCTGTCAGGGACGACAGACTCGAGAGGGGGGGGAGTGTTGAAGCTCAAAGTCAAGGACAAAGCATGGAAGCACATCAAAAGGTGGACACACGAGGAAAGGGAGCAAGTAGGGAGCTCCAAGAAGTGTATGTCAAATTTTCAGAAGAATCCCCTACAAAAATAGTGATTTTCATCACTAGAAACCATTGTAAATACCATTATCTATTTTTAGTAACTCCATTTTGTTCAAGCCGAGGAGTCCTCGAGCTTGAGGAGTATTAGAAGTACCATCGTACCAATTTTCATAATTTTTAGACTTCGTTTGAGCCCTCAAATAAGCCCTGGAACCTAATTTTTAACTAGGCCGGACACTAGGTCTGGACAGGGCCAAAACTAGTCAAAAAACTATAAAAAGAGCTAGAGAGCTCATTTTTGAGGTGAGCTTGTTAGAGAATAGAACTTTTGTAAGAGAACTCTTTTGCAATCTAAGCTTTCCATTGTTCCTCTCTTTGATCTTACTTTGTGCGCGTGTGTGTGTATGTGTGTGCATGTTTGTGTGCTTTCACTTACGCACTTGTGCCTTCACTTGCTCGTGGTCTTCATACCGGTCCTCACGTCTCCGCGGATTGACAAGTAAAGGAGGTGGTGCTTACGCTTGAGCTACAGTAGGTCCTGCTTTTATTCGTGCCTTGTATGCCTGAATCCACATGGCTAACTCCTCAGGCATTGGGTCTGCTAAAACTGATCCTACCTCCTCTTTCTGATACTTTTCATTTTTGTTCCCTTCTTCCTTCTTCGGTTCTTCTTTTGGTTTTTGTTCGCTTTCCTCCTTGTCCTTTTTCTGCCGTAATTTCTTTTCTTTTAGTCTCTCTCTTCGGTGCTTCCATCTCTGGGACCCTTTACTGGCAATACTTTTCTCTGGTTCTTCTGAGTCTTCAACTCTTTGAGGGATGGGTGTGTCCCTCTCCTTGTCACTTTGATTATTCTCATCCATTTTATCAGGGGTCTCTCTGGCTTTGGCTCTCGTTATTGCTTTCAATGGTACTGTGTACTCTTTATCACTCCCTGATGATTCTATTACTTCTATTACGTTGATTTGGACATTGGATGTAACCTTGTTGGGATTCTTGGGGCAATCTCTGAAAAGATGTTCCTTACCACAATCACTACAGTAGCCTTCCCAGACTCGTTGTGGTGGGGGTGGGTTTGGCAGTGTGCATTCTCTGATATAATGATCACCTCCACACCTGTAACATGGTCCTCTGGGTACAGGCGGTCTGTTCATGGGTCGGGGTGGTATGGTTGCTCTAGGAGCTGTGTACATTAATGACACATAATCCTGCTCATAACCGTATGAACTATCTGGTGCTTCCATGCCATAGGCATATGGTTCATACAATTGTCCATATTCCATCATTGAGCCTTCATAATTAGGGTATGTTCCTTGACTAGGGTCATAAAATGAGTCATATGGTTCACTACTAGTCAAAGGTGTGGCTGGCACTATAGCCCTCTCTAGGTTTTCTTCTGGTTGGGCAATCTTGACTGGGACAACGTTTTGAGGATGGGGCGGTTGTTGTCCTAGTACTGGCTGTGGTTGTGTGTATCCCTGATAAGCATATGGTCGTGGTGCTGGTGCCTGTGGCTGATAAGAAGGATACCTAAAAGCTTCACCTCCCTGATGATTCTGAGGGTATCCGTACGGTCTCATGTATTGTTGTGCAGGTCTTGTTTGTCTATTGTAGGGACAATTTTCCGTACTGTGATTTGTGTATTTTTGTTCCACACTGCAATACTGTAGAGGTCATGGGACAGTGGGTCTATTATAACCATAAGCTGGTGGTGGGACTACTCCCCTAGTACACAAGTGAGAAGGATGATCACCTCCGCAATGCATACACCTTCTAAGCATGGGTACTCTCATTGGGTTATTGGGGTAGTTCCTCTGTCCTTGAATGTTCAACTTTTTCGCTAACAAGTTGGCTATTTCCTCTACGTTGTTTTTAGGTATGGATGTGTTACTGGTCGAATCTTCGCTCCTCAAGCTTCCTTGAGGTATTTTCAGATCCTCTGCAAGGTTGTCTTCTAAATCTATGCATTCCTTCATGCATTCTTGCAGGGTCTGAACCCTTTTTACATACACTAATGATCTCAAGGATCCGTTCAATAATCCTTCCAAAAATAATGATACCATTTTATTTTGTGTCGGTCTCTCTTCTACTGGGCATCTGTCTACGTATTGTTTGAATCTTCTGGCGGCCAATCTCACTGACTCGGTAGGGACTTGCTTGAAGCTGTGGATTAATGATGAAGAATTGTTTTTAATTCCAGATTTGGTAAATTCTTCAATCATTTCTTGATATACTTGCTCCATGTTCTGAAAGGCATTAGGGTCCAATGGCTGAAACCATGCCAGCGCTGTGTCTGACAAGGTAAGGCCAAAGGATTCATATTGAATCAAAAAGTCTTCTACCTGTTCGGCTCTAATTACTTGTTTAAATTCTGCTATATGGTTGTAAGGTTCACTAGAGCCATCATAGTGATTTCTCATACATTTGGCAACTTGGATTGGCCTTAGTCGTCTTCCTACTTCGGGTTGTCTAGGCATCACTGGGAAGATAGGTCTTCCTATAGGTATGCCTGGTCCTCTTACTACCTGTGGTCTGACTGGAGCATGAACTCCATGTCTTGGGTCAATAGTCGGTTGAGGTCGGTAGTTAGGGTTATTTGCAGGCATTGCAAATTGCACAGGAGGTCTGACGGGGATGTGAGTCGGTTGGGTCTGTTGTGTTTGTTGAGTTTGTTGTGTCTGGCCCGACTGTTGGTATGAATCATTATGGGGCGTTCCCAGTGGGTTCCTTGAAGTAGTGGCTTGGTCTCTAGGGGGGAACACTGGGATGTTTTGATATTTCAATTCCGCTCTTTCTGCTTCTGTTATGGGCCAATATCTTCTCTGATTTTTATCTAGATAAGTGACAATGGTGGAAAAATCAGGATCTTGCAACTCATAAATGGTGACGGGATTAGGAGCAGCTTCCCAAATTGAGGAATGTGCTCTAAGGAGATGATCCATCCCATTGATCAAATACACATCCATTAAGGTGTCATCTTGGGGAATTAGATCTCCTCTCCAAATCCTTGCGACAGTGGATCTTCCTCTAGGCGTGGTTACTTGCTCTTCATTCCCTCCTCCATTTATGTTTGAAGTATTATTTTCTTCACCAATTTCATTAATGTTCTCTGGGTGTTCTGTGACAACATACTGGATATCTCGTTTGTCCATGTACAGTCCCCCTATGTACTTGACTGTAGGTCTAGGCACTATGTACGCCTCTGACGCTTTCTTTAACCTGGCCACAGATCTATTTAGACCATCCAGATAAATGGGGATCTCATTGTGGTTGGTATTCACATACTCCAAGGAGGTTCTGTACTCTCCCTCAATGATTGACATCATGCCAATCATGGGTACTGTGTTCTGCATGTCCTCTGAAGCCATGGGAATTTCTTCTTCTGACTCACTGGAGGTCTCGGAATAATGTGAACGGTTACTTGGCTTTGCTACACTACCTACGGAAGAAATTACACTTCTTCGGCTTCCTAGGGTTCTTCCCGATCTTAGGTTCATCCACTTCTAAACTCTGATCAGACTTTGATACCCTAGGGCCTTTGGCACTCTTCTCTATAGGTCAAAAATGTCTAGAAGACTTGGGCGGGAAAGAATTGACTGAAGAAGAATTTTCTACAATTCACGATACCGATCTCTAGGTTCAGACGATACACGATCCCTGACAAATATCGCGATATCTGATAAACGATACCGATCGCTGAGTGAAACAATATCGATACCTGGAAGAAAACGATACACGATATTTGGTCACAGGCGATACACGATATCAGAGAAACGATACTTGGAACAGGCGATACTTGATATGTCGGAAGTATCGCGATCTTTGCTCTAAGCGATTTCTGGGCCAAACGATACTTGGCTGGAAACGATATACGATACTTGGGATCCTGCGATACACGATCTCTGAACTGAAACGATCGACGATACACGATATCTGGTAAGTATCGCGATCTCTGAGAAGCGATACACGATACTTGACCCAAACGATATGCGACCAACGATCGCCGATACTTGAACGAAACGATACACGATCTTTGGCAAGTATCGCGATCTCTGAGAAACGATACACGATACTTGACCCGAACGATACGCGACCTTTCACCACACGATCGCTGGCAAACGATACACGATACTTATCAGGTATCGCGATCTTTGACCAAACGATACTTCTCAAGTATTGCGACCGGCACGAAACGATACACAATCAACGATACACGATAGACGATCGCTGGAAAACGATCTCTGACCAAGTATCGTGATCGGTATGAAACGATACACAATCGACGGGAAATATCGCGATACTCGACCACAGGAGATCACGATACTTGTGAAGTATCGCGATACTCGACCGCGGGAGTAAAACGATACTTGACCCTTAGACAAGTTTTGAAAAATGTTTTTTGAGTTTTGATTTTGACCCCTTGATCTCCTAGCTCCTCTCTCCTCTCCTCACTCTCTGTATCAAACAAAACACACCTTTTTACCCCCTGAAAGCTCTAAACAATACCTGGCGCAGATCATTTCTCCCTGATATTGAATTATTTGAATGATCAGAAAGATCTAGCAACTGAGTGGCTCACCTTTGAAGCTCTGCCACACTCTTCTAGCACCTTTTCTAGCTCAAGGACACTCCACAAGCTCAGCCACGATACTCTGCAGCTCACGATACTCGACGCTCACTCTCACGATACTTGCTCAAACAAGTGATCTTCAAAATGACTTTTTTGAGTTTTATACCTGGTTTTTTCCTATCTACTGAAAATGAATCAACAAGATAAAAGGTGAAAGCTCCTCTAATCTACTCCCTCACTCTTCCTACTCTCCTCCTACTACTCCTAAACCTAAAACTTATCACACACACCTCGGGGATGTGAAGTAATAAGTGCTGAAGTGACTGACTACTTGCCAAAGGACAATTTCACCTCTACAAGTACGATTTGATCACACTCGGTCTATTACCATCACGAAGGCACCTTGGTTGAGTGTTCCCCGGCAACGGCGCCAAAAACGTGTGTACTTGAGCCAAGACAACTCAAGGACTTGTGCCAATGAGACTATACCTCAATTGCCACACAAGTGCATATAGTGGGTACTTTAACACACATTTAAATGTCAATCCTAAGGAACGACTTACCAAGTGTATGAAGACGTGTGCACATGTGATGGATAATGAAGTGGCTTAGCTAGCATGCATGAGAAAAGACTACTACCTCTTGCACTCACTAAAATACTGAAAATGTTTGCCGCAAGCCTCTTACAGCAGTTTTGGTATTTTGAGGTTTTCTCCCAGCCCAGAACTCCGAATATAAGCAGTAGGGTACTCGTTTCGAAGCTCTCGACGAGACACATCCAACGGTGGTAGTTTCACTCAATTCTGACCACTCTGCTTCAAGTTATGGCAAAAACAGTGAATGACGGGAATCACAAATACCCGCGCCACAGCTTCTCCTAGCTTACGCACGCACTACAGCAGCTCAAAACCAAGGGAAAGGGGTAGACAACAGTCCTACACATGCATTTCAAGCATCACACACACATACAAGAGCGAATTGAAGATCAAAATCAGCAAGAAAGAGGCAAACTCGAAGATTCTGAAGAGCTTCTTCTTCACAATGGCAAAAAGTTTTTTACAAAGAGTCACAAAGTGACTTATATACATGAGCCCTAAGTTTTGTCCTTTCACACAACTGACCGGCTCTTTATTCACTAAGAGACTAATTTCCTACTATTGTACATGGGTAATTTCTACTTTTCTATGGGGATGCATCTAGAGGACTCCTTTAGTGCATTTACAAGGAAAAATATATTACAAGAGTGGTTATGATACAAAATATGATGTCCAAATCGGAAAAATTTTGGGGCCCGTCTTTTTCTCCGCTTTGTGCGCTCTTTAGCTCTGCAACAGTTTGCACCAGCCATTTTGGTATAGTTTCGCTTCCTTTACATCAATAAATCTACATAAAAAATGCAATGATCTACATCATCACATGAAACTTGTAAAGGCTGAGAAACTCCCTCATTTAGAGATGACTAGACTATCCAAATGTAAAAAGAGGCAGCTGTAATAAAGTAATTCTATGATCTAAGGGTCTGATTGGTTCACATAGATATGAAATCAGATACCGTTTGGTTACTCATGTGTATGGCCAAAGATCTCAAGACTAGACTTAAGTATAAGCTCATGTGCTCTCTTAAACAAGTAATCCACTTAGCCTAGTGGTTAAGTTTCAAGGTTGTGAAGGAGGAGGTCTTGGGTTCAACCCCCATGGGGAACATGGGGAGAGAGTTTTGCCCAAAGAGCTCTAGAGCCTTCTAACTCAAGTTAATGTGAGTTAACTTGAGTCTAGTGAGACTTAACTTGAGTGGCAAGTACACCAACCACTAGTGGACTCTAGTGGAAGGTGCAAGTACACCAACCACTACAGGACTCTAGTGGAAGGTGTTAAAGCAGTGGTCGAGACCGCTCCAACCACTAGTAGACTCTAGTGGAAGATATGAAAGGAGCGGAGGAGATTGCACATGCACTTGTGGACTCTAGTTACATTTATGGTCCTCGTTGATTGGAGGAGCTATATATACATGCATAAGGTTGGGAGGAGAGTCATCTCTCTAGCACATGCTGGTCATAGTTGTTAGTTTTCTTGCAGTAGCAAAGTGTCATATACATCTTTGGAGCTAACTAACGTCTCCTTACTACATGAAAGCAATGGCTGAATTGCATCTTCCACAAAAACAACATCAAAACAAACCAGAATGTGTTCAATCTGTGGATGATATAGATGATAGCCTTTTCTTTCACAATTGTACCCAAGAAATATACATTTCACTACTTTATCATCCAATTTCCTATGTTGTTGTTCAAGAACTAATGCATATGCCAGACAACCAAAGACACGCAGATGAGTACCAGATGGCTTGCAACCATGCTAAGCCTCATATGGAGTGATAGAATGCAATGCTTTAGTGGGACACCTATTAAGTACATATGCTACACACATAAGAACCTCAAGCTAGAAACTATGTAGTAAAGCTTGACTCTTGACCATGCACCTTGCCATCTCCATGAGTGACATGTTCTTCCTTTCAGCAACTCCATTCAATTGAGGTCTATACAACATTATGCACTACTGTTTTATCCCATGTTTAACTAGAAATGCATTAAAATCAGAAGACATATAGTCCCCACTCGATCAGAATGAAGTGTGCATATTTTACATGTTGACAGATTTTTAACCATGAAAAACAAATTTCTATGGACTTTATCACTGATCTTCCTATCACATTATCAAATAATGATATGATTTGGATGATAGTTGATAGGTTTAGTAAATATGAATATTTTATTCCTTCTAGAAAAACTTTGTCTACACCTTAGGCTAGAAAATTATCATTAAATGCATTTCCCCACATCATGGATTTCCTAAAGTAATGTTATCTGATCGTGAAGTTCATTTTTGCAATCATTTGTGGGTTTCCTTATTTCAGCATTTTGGTTCTAAAATAAATTTTTTCTCTACATATCATCTCGAAACTAATGGATAAAATGAGGCTACAAACAATACTATTCTTGATCTAGATTTTGATTATAGTCATATGCATACATACAAGCCAGGGGAAAAAACCTCCTAAATATGCAAAAATATACCTAGTGGTCCTAGTGTGTTCACACACATCACTACCTAAATATATCAACAAATGTCACCTGGGAGTGATGTGATGAACAAGGAGTTGGCACTCAAGTATAAGGAAGTGCCAAGTTATGTGGAATCAATCCACAAAAGTAAGTAAGTCCAAAGCTTTGTAGAAGCTTCAAACTTCTCCTTAGGCAGTGTTTGTGAAAAGGTCTACAGTGTTTCTCATGTGTGATCAAATATGCCAAACTGATCTCTCCAACAGGAAACCTCTCCTTGACATAACGATAGTGCAACTCAATGTGCTTGGTGTGAGCATGGAAGATAGGGTTCCTCGCAATTGCCAATGCACTTTGAGTGTTAGTGAAGATGGTGGTGGTAGAAGACTCACCAACGCCGAAATCAACCATATAACATCTAAGCCACACACACACTCAACAGTACTATGAAAGCTTCCCTATCCTCAGCCTCACAACTAGAAGTGGCCAATGTAGGCTATTTCTTGCTTAGCCAAGATATGCATGAGCTGCCAAGCATGAATCAAAAACCACTAATGGACACATAAGTTTCATATCAACTAGCCCAATCATAGTAAAAAAAAAAGTATGTAAATCTGGTGGTAGTGATACCCCCTTGGGATAAAACAATCCAAGTAGCCGAGTATCACTCAAGTGGTGAAAGATGCACTTAACCACTTGCCAATGCTTGAAACCTGAGCAATGCATAAACCTGCTCATCTTTAAGACAACAAACTAAATATCACGTCGTGTTATGCATAAGAAAATCAAGCATCCAACAACTTGCTTATAGTGAACAACATCAAATGCATCTCGAACATCATGAAGACTCAACCGTAAACCTATTTCCATAGGAGTGGCAATAGGTTTGCAATCTTCAAGGCCAAAACACTACAATAGTTTGTCAATATATTTTGGTTGACACAAAGCTATTCTTCCATCAACTTGCAAAAATTGAATGCCCAAATAATGATGCAAATGCCCCAAATCCAACATCTCAAATGAGGGATGCAAATCAGCCTCAAAACTAGCAATATGGTTCTCATTAGAACCGGTGAGCAAGATGTCATCAACATACAAAACAATGATTAGAAGCACATCATTTGCATGCTTAACATATAAGGTGCTCTCAATTGGTCTGTTCTCAAAACCATGTGCAATCAATTAGGCATGAATATTTTCATACCAATCACATGGTGCTTGCTTCAAAACATATAATGCCTTTTCAAACTACACACTTTGTTTTCATGCCCTTTTGGCTCAAAACCATGTGGCTAAAAAACATACACTTCTTCATGTAATTCACCATTTAAAAACACGATTTAAATGCCAAATCGATGTACATTCTAATCATGATGAGGTACAAGTGCACAAATGCTACAAATAGTATCCATTCAGCATGTGGGAGCAAAGGTCTCGTCAAAATCAAAGCCTCTTTCTTGAGCATAGCCCTTTGCAACAATCATAGCCTTATACATATCAATTGTTCCATCAGGGTTATGCTTTAGCTTGTATACCCAGTTAGTGCCCATGGCCTTCTTGCCATGAGGCAAATCACATAAAGATGAGGTACCATTCTTCATAATAGCATCATATTCAAATTGCATAGTAGCCATTCAATTTTCTGAATTTTGTGCTTCATAAACCAAAAGAGGTTCATTCTCATCACAAAGACTAGAGGCAACCATACCATAGCAATCTCATGAAAAAGAAGCACTACGAGAGCCTAAACGAGTATGATATGACAGAGCTGCATATAATTTTCTATCTCACAAGGTTTGCACCAGCCATTTTGGCATAGTTTTGCTTCCTTTATATCATTCCTCTCATCAATAGTGCATCATGTAAATCTACATAAAAAATGCAATGATCTACATCATCACATGAAACTTGTAAAGGCTGAGAAACTCCCTCATTTGGAGATGACTAGACTATCCAGATGTAAAAAGAGGCAGCTATAATAAAGTAATTCTATGATCTAAGGGTCCGATTGGTTCACATAGATATGAAATCAGATACCGTTTGGTTACTCATGTGTATGGCCAAAGATCTCAAGAGTAGACTTAAGTATAAGCTCATGTGCTCTCTTAAACAAGTAATCCACTTAGCCTAGTGGTTAAGTTTCAAGGTTGTGAAGGAGGGGGTCTTGGGTTCAACCCCCAGGTTGTGAAGGAGGAGGTCTTGGGTTCAACCCCCATGGGGAACATGGGGAGAGAGTTTTGCCCAAAGAGCTCTAGAGCCTTCTAACTCAAGTTAATGTGAGTTAACTTGAGTCTAGTGAGACTTAACTCGAGTGGCAAGTACACCAACCACTAGTGGACTCTAGTGGAAGGTGCAAGTACACCAACCACTAGAGGACTCTAGTGGAAGGTGCTAAAGTAGTGGTCGAGACCACTCCAACCACTAGTAGACTCTAGTGGAAGATATGAAAGGAGCAGAGGAGATTGCACATGCACGTGTGGACTCTAGTTACATTTATGGTCCTCGTTGATTTGAGGAGCTATATATACATGCATAAGGTTGGGAGGAGAGTCATCTCTCTAGCACATGTTGGTCATAGTTGTTAGTTTTCTTGCAGTAGCAAAGTGTCATATACATCTTTGGAGCTAACTGACGTCTCCTTACTACATGAAAGCAATGGCTGAATTGCATCTTCCACAAAAACAACATCAAAACGAACCAAAATGTGTTCAATCTGTGGATGATATAGATGATAGCCTTTTCTTTCACAATTGTACCCAAGAAATATACATTTCACTACTTTATCATCGAGTTTCCTATGTTGTTGTTCAAGAACTAATGCATATGCCAGACAACCAAAGACACGTAGATGAGTACCAGATGGCTTGCAACCATGCCAAGCCTCATATGGAGTGATAGAATGCAATGCTTTAGTGGGACACCTATTAAGTACATATGCTACACACATAACAACCTCAAGCTAGAAACTATGTGGTAAAGCTTGAATCTTGACCATGCACCTCGCCATCTCCATGAGTGACCTGTTCTTCCTTTCAGCAACTCCATTCAATTGAGGTCTATACAACATTGTGCACTAATTTTTTATCCCATGTTTAACTAGAAATGCATTAAAATCAGAAGACATATAATCCCCACTCGATCAGAATGAAGTGTGCATATTTTACATGTTGACAGATTTTCAGCCAGAACCAGAAACTGTTTGAAGCACATAAACACTTCGGACTTTGCTTTTAGTGGATACACCCATGCAAGCTTGGAAAAATCACCAATAAAAGTCATGAAGTAAAGGTAGTTCCCAAAAGAAGGTGTTTGCATAAGACCACAAACATCATTGTGAAAAAGCTACAATTTTTTAGTAGCTCGTATTGAACCATCTTTTGGGAAGGAGGAATGTTGCATTTTGCCCAAAATAAATAATTCATAGACATGTTTACCAAGTGCCTTAAGTTTGGGTAGAGAGGATAACATTTTAGATTTTTGTAGGTGCAGTAAACTAGCAAAATTTAGATGACCAAAGTATGCATGCCAAAGCTTTGCATTTGACATAGCCTAAGAACCTTGAACTACACATGCTGAATCATTCACAGATTTTTCATTATCTATGAGCTTATACAACCCGCAACATAAAATGCAAGAAGCAATAATGATGTTGCCATTTGATAGATCATGAACTATACATCTCTCATCAACAAATTTCACAACCAAGTCAATCTTTGCTAATGTCGAAAGTGATAACATATTTTTCTTGATCCCTAGCACAAATAAAGCATCTGAAAATGTAAAAGGACTATCATGAGGAGTAGTCAAAATGATCTTACCAACTCCCATGATAAGATAAAAGGAGTTGTTGGCACAAGTGAGAGTATTCCTTGTAGGGGCAGGCTCAAGTGAAGTGAAGAAACTGCATTGCAAAGTAATATGTTTGGTTTTACCATTATCAAAGTACCAAAACTCTGATCTACTGCAAACATACACTGTTCATCAGAAGATGGGTCATAATTGCAAACAATAAGAAATGCATGTTCTTCATTGTGCACAAGATTAGCAGACTTTGTTTTGGGTGTAGAGGCCTCTACAACAACCATTACAGCCTCTTTCTTCTTTGCCTCTTTTGCAACCAGTTTTGTGTTGATATGTCAAGCTCAACATGTGATGATCCAAGATGACATGTATCACTTTTTCATTTCTCTGACATGCATAATGGTCACACCGGTATATGTCAGGTATATTTCATTGATCTTCACTAGATTTATCTATTGAGAGTGATGGCACAATTTTTTCTTGCTTGCTCACTCATTCACGAACATGAGAATTTTCCTTATGTATTGTTCTTTATATATTGCACTTGTTGTATTGTTGTTTTAGGTCATTCTTGTACATTGTTTTTATGTAATAGAAGAAGAAGATCATTCTTCCTTGCCTCAACCTATGTGTGTACTACTCTTTGATTATGAGAGTGTGTGAGCTCTATGTACTACTCATACATGAAAAATGTGTTTTTTTTAGATCGAACTATCACATCATAGGTTGATAGTGTTCAAGCAAAAGTACTACTTATAGTATTTTTGCACGGTTGTGAATTGCCATAGAAAATCTGCCATGCTTGGAGATTTAGAATGACAAATTTCCTAAAGGGAAAAGGCTACTTGAAGTACATCGAAGGAGAGAACAAAAATGCTCTGTAGTTACCAGAAAGGAATCGGACTGCAGACCAGTTAAGAGCATATGAGGAATCGAATCAAGGAGCACAAAAGGTAATGTATTGGATATTTGTTAGCATATAAGATAGCATGATTGGCCACCTACAAGATGCCAAGTCTCTTGAGCAGATATTCTATTCTCGTAGAGGTAGAGGTACAAGTAGATGTTTTGGAAGTGGAAGAGGAAACAATAACCAAGACTCAGCTGACATGGTACCGAATAATTTGGTCAAATAATGAGCACGTACTATGAATTTCTATAATTATTCACAATAAATTGAATTTTTGAGTAATGAATAATGAACACTAGATCACAAAAATGGTCTTGGATTGATGTTGTGGGACTGGACCATACCATGGATTGACCATAATGTGCATGGGGTCCTGTTAGGCTGTCGGAATGTAATTGAAATTACTCAAAAATGTAATTGGAAAGGACGCACATCGAAAGGATGTATTGTATGATGGGGGAAGTATCTCAACCCCTAAGCAACGATGAAGCATGAATGACCTCCACAAGTATCCTTCTTTGACCTCTGCACATCAAAAATGCTCTTACTCCAAGCATATGCAGAGAACTCCAGTGAGCTTTTGTAGACCTGTAGTAGACACCAAGAGCTTTCCAACAAAACAAATTTCACTTCAAATGGATGCTTACACAAGGAGAAACAATGTCTACAACATGAGCTAGTTGAATGCTCACAACTGCCAGTCAAGCAGATACCTCACTTCACTCCAGCAAGCGTTTCTCAGAGATTATACAGAGAATGAATCTCAAACTTGGGTCAACTTTAGAGGACTCTAATAGCTACCCAATGACACCAAAATCATAGCAAATGGATACATAGAGAAGGAGAACCAGCCCTTACAACAGAGAGCAAAATATTTCCAACAGAGCCTACACACCAAGAGAGATATCAATCACACAACTTCACTAAAATGAATGTTGCTCCCAGATTACTCAGAGAATGATCCAAAGACTTTTTGAGTATAAGATAGACTCTAATAGCTATCCAATGAGATAAGAATTACATCAAATGGATACAATATGAGGGAGAACCAATGCTAACAACTCAGGGGTAGAGAGTTGCAACACTGCCTGCGCACACACATAGATATGCTTACTAAAAGAAAACAAACAAGCAAGCAAGGGGCTAGCTTAAGCAAGGGGCTTGCTTATCACAACTCCAGCACTTAGTGCTCAATTTATATGAGATAAAACTCCAAGAAGATGGACCAAAAGAAGTCGGGATACATGCTCCTTTTATAGTGAGAAGTGTGCCCCTAAAATCTAGGAACTACCTTTCCAAATCAGCCTCTTAACTTGGAGGAATTAGTTGAGATGACTTGGGGAGTGGTTGAGTGACTTTTCTTGATGGAATCTCGTGGCTTTTGGCTTCCTTTAATTGCTCCACATGTCCATAAAAGATTCCCCACGAATTTGTAGCTTGAAGCTTGACTTTTAACACTCCCCCTCAAGCTTCAGTTCTTCGTCCTCATCCAAGCTCCTTCATGTTGATGCATTGCTTGAATTTTGAAATCTTCATCCCATCCAAAGCCTTTGTAAACATGTCGGCAACTTGGTCCTTGGTACCAATATGATGTACTGAAACTTCCTTGGATATCACATTTTCCCTTATGAAGTGATAGTGCACTTCAATATGCTTGGTTCTAGCATGATAGACAGGATTTGATGCTAGATGAATGCTACTCATGTTGTCACAAAAAATTGGATATGTGTCAACCTGCAAATTAAGCTCCATAAATAACTTCTTAATCCACATTAGCTCACATGTGACTTGAGCCAAAGCTCTATACTCAGCCTCGGTGGAAGATAATGCCACCGTGGGTTGCTTCTTTGAAATCCATGAGATGATTTTGCTACCTAACATGACTAGGTAACCACTTGTACTTCTTCTATCCTCCTTGGAACCGGCCCAATCGGCATCAGAATAAGCTTTGACCTGCATATCATCATCAAATGAATAGAACAATCCTTCATTTATAGTGGCCTTGAGATGTCGTAACATTCTTCTTGCAGCTTGCAAGTGTGTAGTCCTTGGACTATGCATAAATTATGATAACACTCCAACTCCATATGCTATGTCGGGCCTAGTTATTGTGGCATAATTGAAAGATCCTACAATAGATCGATACAAGGTTACATCCTCTAATGGCTCTCCATCAATGGAGCTTAGCTTTACATTAACTTCCATGGGATTTGAAATAGGCTTGCAATGTAGCATCCCAAACCTCTCAAGTAGGTCTAGAATATACTTCCTTTGTATGAGCATAATACCTTCTTCTTTGTATACAACTTCAATGCCAAGAAAATACCTAAGATCTCCAAGATCAGAGATCCTAAACTCCTTTCCAAGCTTTGCCTTGATCTCCTCAATGCCCTTTGTATCATTACCTGTAATGATAAGATCATCTACATACACGCACATGTAGACTACAAGTTCTCCTCTTTGTTTGATGAAGAGAGATGGATCCGCCTTGCATTGATTGTAACCAAATTTGATCAAATAGTCCACCAATCTTTGGTTCCAAGCCCTTGGAGCTTGCTTTAGGCCATAAAGTGCCTTCTTCAACCTACCAACATGATGTGGAAACTCTTTATGAACAAAACCTAGTGTTTGCTCCATGTATACCTCTTCTTCCAAGTCTCCATTGAGAAAGGCATTCTTGATATCCAATTGGAAAAGCTTCCATCCTTTGCTAGCAGCCATTGCAGTGAGTGTCCTAATGGTGCTCATCTTTGCCACGGGGCTGAATGTCTCTTCAAAGTCCACTCCATAGGTTTGTGCAAAACCCTTGGCCACCAATCTTGCTTTGAACCTAGAAATAGATCCATCTGAATTCCTCTTTACTTTATACACCCACTTATTACCTATTACCTTCATGTTATCCTTCTTGGGCACTAGATTCCATGTTTGATTTTCCTCAAGTGCGTCGATCTCTTCTTGCATTGCCTCTTTCCATTCGGTGTACCTGCTTGCATCTTCATAGCAATCGGGCTCATGATCTTCTACTATTTTGTTCATATATGCATAATGCGTTGCCATGTATGAATCATAAGTAAACCTTTGAGTTGGATAATTAACTCTAGAAGACTTCCTTTCTTCACCTTTTGGAGGAATAAACCTTCTTTGCCTTGGGAACTTGATCTCTTTCTTTGACGTGGCTTCTTTCTCCATCATGTGTCCTTCATCATCTTCAACTTCATTACCTTCTTCATCCAACTCCACCAATGTTGCTTTGCCTTTGTTGATTGATTGTGCTTCATAGCTTGATGAAGATCTCCCCCTCCATGGTGAGTTCATGCTTGAACTATCTTCATTGATGGAACACCTGGGGCCGCTTGGCTCTAGGTCGATTTGTTCTTCATCATGTCCATGCTTTTCTTCTTCATAGTCCTGCATACAATCATACTTCTTATACCAAGGGAGTAGCTCATCAAATGCTACATCCCTTGATATCCTCAATTCCTTTGTGTTTGGGTTGAAGCACCTGTAACCTTTATGATCATTTGAATATCCTAGAAACACACACTTTTCTGCCTTTGGTTGTAGCTTGTGCCTCAATTCACTTGGCACATGTACATAACAAGTACATCCAAATATCTTCAAGTGGGAAAGATCAGGTTTCTTACCATAATAGGCTTGATATGGTGTCAAGCCATAGATCCCTGAGGTAGGAGCCCTATTCATAAGATACACGGCGGTATTTGCTGCATCACTCCAAAACATGTTAGGTACATTCATCTCATTAAGCATTGCTCTAGCGATCTCGGCAATGTATCTATTTTTTCTCTCTGCTACTCCATTTTGTTGGGGTGTGTACCTGCATGTTACTTGCCTCTTGATGCCTTGATCCATTAAAAAATCAGAAAACTCATTGGAGAAATATTCTCCCCCTCCATCGGACCTTAGCTTCTTGATATATGTACCTGTTTCCTTTTCTACCATTGCCTTGAATGCTTTGAAACATGTAAACACATCTGATTTGTTTTTGATGAAATAAACCCAAACCATCCTTGTGCAATCATCTATAAAAGTGACAAAGTACTTGTTACCTCCAATGGATTGGTCTTTGGTTGGCCCCCACACATCTGTATGTATCAACTCCAATGGATGTTGGCTTATGTAGCCACTCTTCTTGAATGGAAGTCTCGCTTGCTTCCCTAGTTGACAAGATTCACATAAATGCTTCATACCTTGTCCTTGGAAGTTGGGAAGACCTTCAACCAGCCTCTTGAATTGCATCTCCTTCATTCTTTGTATGTTGATGTGACCTATCCTCTTGTGCCACAAGTCCAACTCCGAAATCCTCTTGTTTCCATATGTGAAGTAGACATGTTGAGTGGAATGAGAATTTACCTCCAAAGTGAAGAGTCTCCCTTGCTTCTTTCCTCTTGCTATGACCTTGTAACCTTGCTTAGGGTTCTCCACAAAGCATCCACCTTTGTTGAACCTTACTTGATAGCCTCTTTCAACCATTTGCCCAACGGACACCAAGTTCTTTGTGATGGTAGGTACATGCAAGACATCCTTGAGACATCTTCCTTCCTCCTTGTCATCCAAAGCTACATCTCCAACATGGGAGATCTCATGGGCTGTATCATCACCTGTTTCTACATGTCCTTTACCTTTGGGAACATGTAGATTAGTAAACCAAGAAGAATTGCAACTCATATGGTTGCTACATCCACTATCAATATACCAAGTGTTATCTACTTTTCTTGAATTCCCATTCGTGTGCATCATCAAGAGATTGTCATTTTCTGAACAAATGTAGAAGCATAATTACCTTGGCCTTTGTATGAAGAACCTTGATTATAGCTCCTTTGGTTTCCTCCTTGGTAGCAATCTCTAGCATAGTGGCCAAACTTGCCACATATGTAACATCCTTCGCCATCTTGATTCCTATTTTGTTGATGTCGTCCTCCTCTTCCTCTTGTTCTTCCTCTCCCTCTTTGTGATGAGGTGCCTTGGTCATGTCCTTGATTGCTTGAGTGGCCTTGCCTTCCTCCAAACCTTCCTTTGCCCCTTCCTTGTCCTCGTCTTCCTTTGCCCCTTTGATTACCTGCATAGAAAACTTGTGCATCCTTGCTTTTAGTTGAACTTCCACCTATGTTCATTTCTTCGGTGACCATGAGAGAAACCAATTGCTCAAAATCAGGAAGATTATCCCTTACATATACTGAAGCGGTAAAGGGTTTCCACTTCTCATCATCTCTCAAACCATTGAGAGTATAAGCCACAAGATCATCATCGTCTACGTGGCTTCCAATGGATCCCAATGCATCTGATAACTCCTTGACCTTAAGTATGTATTCATTTATGCTACTTCCTGAGCTCTTCCTAAGGTTGTTGAGCTCATTCTTGAGTTGGATCTTCCTTGCTTTGGTGCTTCTTGAATAAAGCCTTTCAAGTGTCTCCCATACCTTCATGCTTGAATCCAAGTCTTGGATATGGCCGATCATGCTATTGCTAATGTGTTGGGAAAGGATAAAGATAACCCTCTTGTCTCTTTCATTCCATTCCCTAAAGGCCCTTCTCTGGTCATTGGTTGGATTCTCATCCAACCTAGGTCTTGGTTCACTTCCACTAATCAAGCCCCAAAGGCCCTTGCCCATAAGATAGTTGGAGACCCTAAATCTCCATGGTTGATAGTTCCCTTTGTCTAGCTTTTCAATTTGAGTGTTGAAGTCTCCCATATCTAGTCTTTGATACTTGACCTAGCCCTTGGCTAATGCTCCAATGTGTGTAAAATGAAAATGAAGCTCTGAGGTTACCTCAATCCAAAGCTTTCCTTAGATGGACACCTTGTGCTCTTGAAACTTTGAGTAGAATAGCTCCCCCTTGATGTGAGCTAGCTCCAAGAAGCTTTTGTTGATGCAAATATTCAACCACCAACTCCAAGAGGTCTTCTTGCTTGTATGTGATGCCTCCAAGATGCCCAAATTCTCTGATACCACTGATGGGGGAAGTATCTCAACCCCTAAGCAACGATGAAGCGTGAATGACCTCCACAAGTATCCTTCTTTGACCTCTGCACATCAAAAATGCTCTTACTCCGAGCATATGCAGAGAATTCCAGTGAGCTTTTGTAGACCTGTAGTAGACACCAAGATATTTCCAACAAAACAAATTTCACTTCAAATGGATGCTTACACAAGGAGAAACAATGTCTACAACATGAGCTAGTTGAATGCTCACAACTGCCAGTCAAGCAGATACCTCACTTCACTCCAGCAAGCGTTTCTCAGAGATTATACAGAGAATGAATCTCAAACTTGAGTCAACTTTAGAAGACTCTAATAGCTACCGAATGACACCAAAATCATAGCAAATAGATACATAGAGAAGGAGAACCAGCCCTTACAACAGAGAGCAAAATATTTCCAACAGAGCCTACACACCAAGAGAGATATCAATCACACAACTTCACTAAAATGAATGTTGCTCCCAGATTACTCAGAGAATGATCCAGAGACTTTGTGAGTATAAAATAGACTCTAATAGCTATCCAATGAGATAAGAATTACATCAAATGGATACAATATGAGGGAGAACCAATGCTAACAACTCAGGGGTAGAGAGTTGCAACACTGCCTGCGCACACACATAGATATGCCTACTAAAAGAAAACAAACAAGCAAGCAAGGGGCTAGCTTAAGCAAGGGGCTTTCTTATCACAACTCCAGCACTTAGTGCTCAATTTACATGAGCTAAAACTCCAAGAAGATGGACCAAAAGAAGTCGGGATACATGCTCCTTTTATAGTGAGAAGTGTGCCCCTAAAATCTACGAACTACCTTTCCAAATCAGCCTCTTAACTTGGAGGAATTAGTTGAGATGACTTGGGGAGTGGTTTAGTGACTTTTCTTGATTGAATCTCGTGGCTTTTGGCTTCCTTTAATTGCTCCACATGTCCATAAAAGATTCCCCACGAATTTGTAGCTTGAAGCTTGACTTTTAACATTGTAACACTTGTAACTTTTTGATAATGGAAAAGTGCAGAAAAAAAGATGTGCAGGAGAGCAAGGCACCGGACTGTGGGTTTGTATGGTGTGCCTGTGGGTCGTTCCAGTGCAAACTTTTACTTAAACTGGTGTATTGATCTTTTAAGGTTCTGAGTATTAAGTCATTTCGGTGATTCTGTATGTGTAACACTTCGTTGTTGAATATATAAGTTTAATTGTGGTTGCGCATCAATCATTGGTGGAAAATCAACTTTATTCTGTGTAATTGAAAAACATAACTTTATCGCAGTGGTGTTTCATGTGCTGTTAGAAATTTTGGTGGTGAAAGTGTTAATTACAAGTTTGTTGGTGAATAGTCAGAGTAAAGTGACGAGTAACTATGTGCGGTGAATGTTTTTCTCTGGGAAAATAACTATAGGGCCTTTGTAATATAGACCCCTGACCATCCCAAGAACCTAGTAGTCGATTTATTTCTGAAACCCGTTTAACACTAGCACCATCCATGGGGCGTGGAATAGTCAGTTTGAGGATAGATTAAGGTTGGATGGAAGAAAGAATTCTATGATATATGCCTATAACGCATTTCGGTGAATCTTATCTGAAGTATCGAAATGATCAGCATCCATGGAAAGTTACTAGCACATTGGGAACACCCTCCGGTGGCACTGGTGAAGGACAATCATCTAAAGGAAAGTGTGATACAAGAACTAGTGGAGTGGCACCACAACATTTTCTTGTCCAAGGATTACAAAGTATACAGAATTTTGACCCGTTCCATCTGTTGAAAGTGTGGTCAATGGAGTAGGTGCTCGTTCTGGTGATAGCTCGGTGTATTCCGATGACAACCCAATTTCTAGTTCTGATTCCGGTGGTACTAGTACATTTGTGGGTGAAAGGTTTGGCAAAAAGTTCATCTCAGTCACAAAATACGATGAATGGCAATTGAATTCAGACATATGTGATCAAATCAGTGATATCATACGACCGGAGATTTTGCAAAGCGACTACATGACATAGCAGCAATCAGAATCAACCTGTTCAAGTAAATCCGAATTGATACTTCCTCTTCATTTAGACGATATGAGTAGTATGCAGCAACACCATCAGCAGCAACAACAACAACAATAGCAGCAACAGGTCATACCCCCATGATCGATACCCGTCGGAGTAACATATACTAAATTTGGTGGATTTCCAAGTGATGATCTTGATGCTCATGCCTATACTTTTGAAATTAATTATGGTATACTAAACTATCCCATGGATCCGACATATAAGGCCATAGTGTTTCAATCCACTTCTGTTAATGAAGCTGCCCGGTGGTTAACCGAATATGATATTAATCATTTCAGTCAATACGATGATGTTAAGAATGCCTTCTTACAACGCTTTTTCTTAAAGAAAAATGCAATTGAAATCTTTGATTATTTACAAAACAATAGACAAAAACCACATCAGAGTGTGCAAGAGTATGCAACTTTATTCCGCACTCATCTACGATAGCTGCCTCCAGCCCATGCTAATCTACCGGATGATGTGATTACTCAATGGTTTATTAATGGGCTAAATCCCCAAGTCAAACAAGTTATGATTATTCGATGTGTAGGCGGTATGACCTTGGATGCATTCATTGCTATGGCATTACAGTTGGAACATAAGGTTGGTGGTTTTATCGAAGATCCGGATTGGGTAAAAGCCTCCAAGAGTACAAACGATGATCCATTAAAACAAGTATATTGCTCCAACACCTAAAAAATTTTGATTGTGCGGGTCCCAAGGCGTTGACTTCTGTCAATCGCGACCGACAAAAAAATTGAGGATTTTGCTAAAAAAATTACATAAACATGATGCTTAGGCCTAGGGGATACTAAATGTGTGATTAATTTTTTCAAATTCCTCTATTCACTGATTGATGGACTGAATCCATGCCTAAACTCCTTTGTATGCTTGGACCACTGATTTCTAAGCTATCTTAAAACCCAGCTTCATATCTTTTCTCTGCCTCTTCAATATCTTCATCCTGCAATGGAACTTTGGAAGCATACCATGGTTTGCGTTCATCAAACACTACATCTCTAGATACCTTTGACTCCTTGGTATTAGGATTGTAGCACTTGTAACCTTTTTGCTCCATAGCATAACCAATAAACATACATCTTTCAGCCCTTGCATCCATCTTACCTCTCAACTCTTGTGGCACATGTGTGTAGCATATACAACCAAAGATTCTAATGTGTGAAAGTTCTAGTTTCCTTCCACTCCATGCCTCCTCAGGTGTCATGTCATGTACCCCTTATGTGGGACACCTATTCATCAAGTACAGAGTAGTAGATACAGCATCTGCCCAATATGTTAAAGGCACATTCATTTCATTTAACATACTCCTAACAATTTCAACAATATATCTATTCTTCCTCTTTGCCACCCCACTTTGTTGGGGAGTATACGTGCAAGTGATTTTCCCCTTTATACCTTGGTCCTGCAAGAAATCACAAAAAGCATGGGAGAAGTATTCTCCCCCTCCATCGGACCTTAGGGTTTTGATATAGCAACCTATCTCCTTTTCAACTTGTGCCTTGAACATTTTGAATACATCAAACACATCTGATTTTTGCTTCATACAATCCAACCATACTTTTCTTGAGTAGTCATCTATGAAGGTTATAAAGTACCTATTACCTGTAAGAGATGGCTCTTTGGTTGGCCCCCACACATCTCTATGCACAAGGTCTAACACACCATGTGCTACATTTCCACTCTTCTTGAAGGGCTGCCTAGTAGACTTGCCTAGCTGATAAGCTTCACACATCTCATGCAACATTTGTAATGACAAATGTGGTAAACCTCTTACCAATTGCCTCTTCTCCATGTCTTTCAACCTTTGAATGTTGATGTGACCACACCTTTTATGCCACAAATCCAAATCTCCAATCTTATTGTCGCCATAGGTGATGAACATTGCCTTGTTGCTTTGTTCTTTGCCAATGTCAAGACTAAACATCCTTCCTTCCTTCTTTCCTTTGGCTATCAGCTCATAGCCATTCCTTGGGTCTTCAATAAAGCATCCTTTGTGGTTGAACTTGACTTGGTATCCCTTTTCAACCATCTCTCCAATAGAGATTAAGTTCTTTATAATAGTAGGAACATGCAATACCTCAGATAGTCCTTTTGCTTTGTGGTTGCCTTCAAGCTTCACATCTTCCATTTGTTGTATCTCATGCTCTATGTTGTCTCTTGTCTCCACAAAGCCTCTTTGCTTGGGTGCTTGAAGATTGCTTAAGTAATCCTCTTTACCTAACATGTGGTTACTACAACTGTTATCTATATACCACACCTCATCATGTGGTTGACCTTCACTTTTATAATTCATAGCTAACAAATGCTCATTTTCTGAATTTGTTGAGGAGTTAGCATAATTACCTTGCCCTTTGTAATTGTTCCCACCTTGCTTTTGCCAACAATCTTTGGCATAGTGTCCTTGCTTCCCACAATTGAAGCATCCATTTGAGTTGGAGTAGCCTCGACCTTCATATCTTCCTCCTCTACCTCTTCCTCTTCCTCTTCCTCTTGATGATTGACCTTCATCTTGGCTTTATTGACTCCCTTGATAGCTTTGGCTGCCTTGTTGGTAGTTGCTTCTACCTCTTCCTCTTGAAGCACCTCTATTGCCTTTGCCTCTTCCTCATTTGCTTGCATAGAAGAGTTGGTCTTGGCTGCCCTTTGAATTGTTGCCTCCATGGTTGAGCTCCTCAGTCACCATAAGAGAAGTAAGTTGCTAAAAGTCTGGTAATGAATCCCTTACATACAGAGAGGTTGTCAATGCCTTCCATTTATCATCTTCTCTAAGCCCATTAAGTGTGTGGGCAACTAGGTCATCATCATCTACAACACATCCTATTGAAGCAATTGCATCCGAGATCTCTTTTACTTTGAGTATGAAGTCATTAATGCTTTGATTTGATGACATCCTTGTTGGGTTTCGGTTGTCAAGCATGGCAAGGCTCGAACCTTATTAAGCCTATAGAATTTGTCGCGCCATCAAGAGTAGCTAAGCTAGAGTGATATTAGAACACCTCTGTAATCAACAGTAGCTTAGCAGAGTTACTAACACTCAAACATATAAGACTACGACTTGAATTTATTGAGAAACTCCACTGGAACTTCACCGGACTGTCACCAGACTATCACCGTAATTTCACCGGAATCTTACCGGAATCAACTGCAATTCTGTTTGTAATTACTTCAAGTATATGTACATGAAGTAAGGAAGTGATGCGTGAACTTCCTGTGCTAAATGAACTCTATTTGAAGTTTAAGAAAAAACTTCACCAGTTCAGGATGCCTCCTTCCGGTCAGACTTTGTACTGTGTGTACATATCCATTCCACCGAAATCTTTGATGAACTTATAGTAGAGACGTCTAGCTACAAGATGAGCTATCTCTCATACAAAACTCTTCAGTATTTTGCGAGTTCTACTGCGTTGTTCTACCGGAAAACATGTTTACTGAAAGAAACAGTAACTGACTGAAAAATACGTTTACTGTGAAGACCGTAACTGTTAACTAACTTTTATACCGTAACATGAAAATACTCAGGTTTCTTCACATACGAAGAATGCGCACAAACTTCCACATGAACATGTGTTTTCTATTAGAGAAGATGTGTACAAACTAGCTTGGCCTCTTCTTGCTCAAGCTACAGAAACTCTCCTACACCGAGTAGTTTCTTCTACCATCTCTCTCAGATGAATACGTGACATTTCAAGTTTCTGTTATTCATCTTTTTACATACGCAATCTCTGGCGTCTTCTAAAACTTCTACTCTCTTCTTGCTTGCACTCCCTCTTATTCTTTTTATGCACGTTCTCTCTTTATATACAGTTTGATTCGGTGTAACGAACTCTATCAAACTCTGATTCTGGAGGATTCTCCGCTGTACATAACGGTCGTGGATTTGACCCGGTCATGGATTTGATTCTGCTTCTTGTTATCTTTCTTTGTCTGTACGTCAAATTTGTGAGTGATTCTTCAACAGCTCCCCCTCAATCACTAATTTGCATCTTCCGGTCTTCATATATCTTTCTTTCTTTTATGCCTGCCATTTCTTTGAATCTGCTTGTCTTTGTTCCATCCAAGCTCTTTGTCAAAATATCTGCAATCTGATCTTTTGTCGGAGTGTATACTATTTCTATCTCCTTTTCCATTACCTTTTCCCATTAGGAAATGATACTGAATCTCTATGTGCTTTGTTCTTGCATGAAATACTGGATTTGCTGCAAGATATAACGAGCCCATATTATCTCCATGTATGATAGGTACACCTTGATCAATACCCATGCTTTTGAACAAGGTCTGCATCCATATCACTTCTTTAGCTGCTTCTACAAGTCCTTTATATTCTACTTCTATTGACGATAAAGCCACTGTGTGTTGTTTCTTCGAACACCAGCTTACTAGCTTATCTCCTAGGTATATCATATACCCATGTGTTGATCTTTTGTCATCTTGACTTCCTGCCCAGTCTGAGTCGCTGTATGCTCTCAGTTTTATATCTGACATAAAAGGATAATATAATCCTTCCTTTACAGTTCTTTTGATATATCTAAGAACTCTTTGTCCTGCAACCCAATGTTGATCCTTCGGACAATGCATGAACTGTGAGAGAACTCCCACTGCGTAGCTAAGATCTGGTCTTGTTAGTTGTTGGCACACAAAGCAACAGAGGAATCATGCACAATACGGCAACAAGGCCAGATTATTTTTCCCCATGGGTTATGTACAACTCAAGTGATTTTAATCACTACACAAACATTGTAAATCCCGTTTTTGGTAGAATAGACTCCATTTTGTGCAAGCCGAGGAGTCCTCGAGCTTGAGGAGTATTAGAAGTACCATCGTACCAAATTTCATAATTTTTAGACTTCGTTTGAGCCCTCAAATAAGCCCTGGAACCTAATTTTTAACTAGGCCGGACACTAGGTCTGGACAGGGCCAAAGCTAGTCAAAAACTATAAAAAGAGCTAGAGAGCTCATTTTTGAGATTAGATTGTAATTGAAACGAACTTGTAAGAGCTTTTGAAAGTAATCCAAAGAACTCCATTGATTCTCTCTCTTTGTCTTGCCGTGTGTGCGCGTGTGTGTGTATGTGTGTGCATGCTTGTGTGCTTCTCACTCACGCACTTGTGCTGCCACTTGCTCGAGGTCTTCATACCATCCTCACGTCTTCCCGGATTGACATTAAAGGAGGTGCTACTCATCACTGAGCTACAGCAAATTTTGGCGCCGTTGCCGGGGATCGAGCTTTGAGGACGAGCGTGTGATGGTAAGACGTAGAGTTGACGCGTTGGAGTCGTAGGTATTTTCTTCACTCTCATCGGTTTTCTTTTACTTTCTTCACCATCTTCATCATCATCATCACCATCTCCCACGTCCATCTCCATCATCGCGAAAATTTCAGTTTTTTGACTATATCCCCATCTCCACCTCATTTTCCTCATTTCACTTGTGAGAGAGAGCGAGAGAGCGAATTTGCATGCGCTGTTTTTTGCATGTTTCTTGAGCTATTTTGCAGGTTTTTTGCTGTACCATCATCCCCAGCAGTGTGCGCAGGTACGACAGGCTCTGCACAGGTCCCGGGACGACAACCTCTGTCTATCGCGACAGACAGAAAATCTTAACATTTTGTGAATGCATGATTAGCACTGTAACCTACACCTTGAGGGCACTCTAGATCACTAGAAGTTTTTCAAAAATTTGCGTTTTTTCAGTCTATCGCGACAGACACCGTCTATCGCGACAGACACTGTCTATCGCGACAGACACCATCTATCGCGACAGACAGAGACCCACGACAGACAGCGTCTATCGCGACAGACACCGTCTATCGCGACAGACAGAAATCCGCGACAGATACCGTCTATCGCGACAGACACCGTCTATCGCGACAGACAGAATTTCACGACAGATACCGTCTATCGCGACAGACAGAATTTCACGACAGATACCGTCTATCGCGACAGACACCGTCTATCGCGACAGACAGAATTTCACGACAGACACCGTCTATCGCGACAGACAGAATTTCACGACAGATACCGTCTATCGCGACAGACACCGTCTATCGCGACAGACAGAAATCCGCGACAGACACCGTCTATCGCGATAGACACCGTCTATCGCGACAGACACCGTCTATCGCGACAGACAGAATTTCACGACAGATATCGTCTATCGCGACAGACACCGTCTATCGCGACAGACAGAATTTCATGATAGATTGTGTCTATCGCGACAGACACCGTCTATCGCGATAGACAGGCATTTTCGGCAAAAAATTAAGGAGTGAATTTTTGGAAATTTAGGCTAAATTTTGGGCATATTTGCACTTTCATGTACTCATATACTTACGAAGGCCTTAGAAAATGCATTAAAACCCCCGAAAGGTTCTGTCTGTCTAGTAACCCCCTAAACCCTGAACGGTCATAACTTTTGCATACGAAATCCATTTTCTGAGCTCTAGGGCTTGTCGGAAAGCTCGTGACGTATACTATACACCCTCAACTGTTTTCTATAAGAATAACGCGTTGAAATTCAGATAGGATAATTGGAAGTGACACACAGAAGGGTAGAAACACCAAGGGAGCTCTAGAGGAAATTTCTAGCAATACAAAAGGGGGAACAAGGGTCATTAAAAAAGTGTCTGAAATAAATTGTCTGTCAATTGAAAGGTCTACTTGGAGCTAATCTTGAGACTTATGCAGGTGTATTGAGAAGCAATTGAGAGTACCCAAGCAAGGGTGTTGCGCACGCTTGAGAATCAACTTCTCGAGCACTAAAGAGCAAGGTTCGGCAAGAAAGGTCGGAATATTCTCAACTCCTCTTCGTCAATTCCTAGCTTAGGCTAAGAACGATTAGAAGTAGGAGTAAGTCAGGGCGACGATAGGCCACTATCAAGTTGAAGACTACCTAAAAACTCAAGTTCAAGCTAAAAACTTAATCTCTGTACTGTCGACAACATAAAGGAAAGAACCTAACGTGGAACGATCAACCTGAAAGTATGAAGAACATTCAAGTATTCCTGACGACGTAATAGCAGACAAGACTTTACACACGAGGAATAACTAAAAGAATCAAGTGACTGGTACCAATTGATCGGCAACGAGGTTGTACTCTGGGCAAAGAATTGGGCTACTTAGATAGGCATATGAACCTTAGATCGACGACACCTAGTAAGAGAGAGACAAAGCCTTAGGTCTTCAGAGGCTAGTGTCAATCACACTGCAAGGTCTTGGGCTCAACAGTTGAGTCACCACTCTCATTACCCTAGCTCTGATACCAGTGAATCAGGGATGTCTCAAGGTATGGACAGACCTACGGGAAGTTCAGGTGTGCCCTACTTGTACAGGGTAGAAGGCCCTTACAAAACACAGTTGGAATACCTTAGGACCAACCGATTAGGTGCGAGCATCTATGAGGACGGCCTAGGAAGATCTATGGTCCAGATTAAAAATCCTGATCAATCCATAGGACTAGAGCACCCAGCTGTCAAGTTTGAAAACGGTGCATACCTGGACAAGGAAGGAACCATATACGTAGTCACCAGTCATCCAGATAGGACAGATGAATTTGGAAATGTAATCTCAGAAGCGGACTTAGGTGACGTGGAACAAGGAAACATGGGAGTGGAACCTAGAACCCCTCGAGGTAAATCAGTTCTCACTAGGATTATCACGCCTGAGTGGGTCCCCCAAGATAACAAGTGCATAGATTTGCTTCTCAATCGAGAAACGGATGAAGCCTTTTGGAGGTATAAACCGGATCACCCAATTGATATAGGAACAATCATGATCTATGAGTTTAAGGATCCAGATAGCCCAGGTAGAGTGACCTACTTAGACCACACTTCGGAGAGGATCTTTGTGGTGACAGAAAATGATAGGCATGCTTACACTTGGAAGGGCGAGTTCATTTTCCCCCAACCAAGATCAAATGTATCCTATGGTCACCCTGGAGCTGGAACATCCCAGGCTCATGGTATGCAAAGAGACAGAAGTAAAGATAGACCAGAAGTAAGTTTTGCCAATCCAGTGGGCAGAGAAAGAACGAGAACGGAGACGAATAGGGTAGAACCTGAGATGCTTAGAGCCCACAGGAACCAAAGAAATGTAGATGGATTCCCTCTGCCGAGGCCTAGAGAGCACACAAGAACTTTGAGACCCACCCAGCTAGTTAAGTCCATGAAGAATTACTTTGACGGCACAGGAGATCCCTATGATCATGTGGCAGAGTTCAAGCAAGTCTTGAGAGCTGAACAAGTTGAGGATCTATTCACGCAGTACAATGCCTTCGGTCTAACCCTGAGGAATACGGCACTTACATGGTTTCAGCCATTGGATGAGCGCCAGTTCAGGAGCATAGACCAACTCCTAGAAGCATTTATTATTGAGTTCTCCAAGAGTGGCATAAGACACAACACCTCCTCACTGATTCACAGCTTCAAGCAAACCCCTCAAGAGACTGTGAGACTTGCAGGAAGAAGATTTAGACAATATCTTGAAAGGTGCCCTATTTCGGAGCTACCCACATCTGCTAAACAAGTAGCCTTATTCCTTGACGGATTGTTGAGTCCAAAATTGAGATCCTACGTGTATCTGAAAGACCCTAGGACTATAGAAGAGTGTGTACGTATGTGCATTGACATTGAAGATAACCTAGGAGAAGAGCTAGAGCTGTCCAAAATTTACAAAGATTCAGATAGTGCATCTAGTCAATCTTCCACACAAGCCACATCAATTGAGGAACTTGCCGAAAAAGTAGCTCAGAAATTAGGTGTAACTAGCAAACAAATCCCAAGGTTTGCCCCTGTGAAAAGATGCTATACATGCGGTGGTGACCACATGGCGAATGTCTGCCCTATTATGGCTCAACCCCAAGTAAACCCTAGTAGCCAGTACTGCACCATAGAACGGAGATACACCAACCACACCGCACAAGATTGCCCATACAACAAGCAGGCGGTTAGGCAACCCTACCCTCAGCCCTACCAACAAGGCAGATACCAGAACCAGTACCCTCCACAACCATATGGCAGGCCACAACAAAATTTCCAACCTCAATATCAAAACCCACAAAGGCCTCAGCCTGTGCTAGCACAACAACCCCCAGCCCCAGCTAATGTGATTCCGGTAAAGTATACTGCTGCAGAAGAGAACCTGAATAGAGCTATAGTCCCTGTAACATCCTTGCTTTCTGAAAGTGACCCGAGTGACCATAGCTTTGATTCTACACATGTTGATGGCCCCCAGGCCTACTACATGCAGTCTCCTGAGCATGGTGAGTCCTATTATAGCGAAGAGACAAACGAACCTAGTTGGGAGTCAGATTACACGAACGTCATGTATGCAAACCCCAACCCTAAGCCTCAATCTAGGCAGGTAAGACCTCCATTCCCAAGAGGACCGTGCTACAGATGCCAAGGAGATCACCTCATTCGTGATTGTCCCTTGCCTTCACCTACACAACCCCAGCCAGTGACGATCCAAGGCTTCTGCCAAGATTGTGGAAAAGAGCATCTCTTACGAGATTGCCCAAAGAACCCCAATAATATGCCAAAAATCACGCCCATCAATGTTATTGAGTTAGTGGTAGATTCCAGCGGAAGTGTTACTTCCACTGCACCCGTACAGGTAGTCACGAGAGCTCAAGCAGTGAAGCAAAACCCAGGGGTAGGCAAGGAAAAGAGCCCAGACACTAGCGATACTGAGAGCCAAAATAAAAAGAGAACAAGAGCTTGGAGAGATAGCCGCGAACGCATGAAAAGGCAATGGGCAAAGAAGATGAGTGAACTTGAGGAAAGTCTACGAGAAACCAAGGCTAAAATCATAGAGATCACATCTCAACCGCACTCTCACACATTCCCACCGCTGCCATCCCCATCACTCTCCATCCCTCCACCCTCTAAGACACCCCACGTAACCCACCCACCACCCCAAACAGGATCAGTATTAGCTGATCCCACTCCCGAAGACATAGACATGATGCTTAAGGCATATCAGGCCAGAATCCAAGAAGGGCCAAACGTCACGGATCATGACAAGTGCTATCCTAGAGCTGACCTAGAGATAGAAAGAACCAAACTGTGCGCGAAAATGGTCGCACTGGCTCAGACTATGTTTGAAGCCAGTCGCCTTTTCAATTACTCGGGTTCAGCCAAAACGCAATTACACTTGGATGGATTCCTAGAGAAATTAGAGAGAATAATTGCAAGATCTGCCAAGGACGAAAAAAATCAAGAGAGAGAGAAATCAAGCAAAAACATGAACCATTACCCATCGGAAGTTTATGCGGCCAATTCCACTAAACCAGACAACTTCCCCTCCTTAGAAGGAATAGAGAGGCTAATTGCACAGTCAGAAAAGGAACCTACCCCTCAAAGAAAGGAAAGGGCAAGAGAACGGATAAGCCAGCCTCTTCAGGAAGCCCATGTGCCTCCTCAAGAAGCTTATCTCCCCCCCCAAAAGGCAGATGAGCCTCTCTCGAAAGCTCACGTACCTCCACAGGTTGCCTACATTCCTTCTCATGGAATGTGTGAGCCTGTTCGGAAAAGTAATAGAATAAGTAATCCTCCCCAAGAAGCTTGTGCTCCAGCCATTTGCGAGAACGAGGAGAGAGTCAACAATAGAATAAGCCCTCCTTCCCAGGTTGCTTATGCGCCCAATTCTACGGAGCCAGACACTTCTTCTTCTATGAATCGGTTTGCACCAGACTTCCTACGAGAGATTCAAGAAGACAAATGGGATAACGAAAGCGAGGTCGCCCCTCCTTTTGAACTTGTGGACGATGCACACGACCAATTCCCACAAGACATCCCATCTATTTACGGGGAGCATGAGAGTGTTCAGTCTCACGAGAGATTAGACTTTGAGTCTAATTCCATACAAGAGCTACCCCACTTCACAGGCCCATGGGAAGCAAAGTCCACATGTATGAGAGCACCCACAGTCATGGTAAGGAACGATGACTCAGTCATACCTAGGAACACAGAGGTAGTGAAGAACACTAACGTGCAGTGTAATCTCAAGTTAGAAGAGCTACTCAAGGTTAGACCTGAATTATGGAAACATGTAGCCAAACAAGTACCAGAGATAGCAAAACCTCGTTCCCAGGTAGGATCCCATAGGACAGTGCCAGAAATTCCCTTGGATAAGATAGGAGATATGTGTGAAGGTGAAGAAGGGAACACCTATCTTCCCATCACCTACCAGGAATACACCACCAAGGCAATTTTGGACTCAGGTGCAGGAGTTGCAATTGCCACCACCTCCTTATGGAAACGTTGGGGCAAGCCAGCACTCAGGCCAACGAGGATGAAATTGCAAATGGCCGATGGTCACATAGAGAGACCCTTAGGATTGCTAGAAGGCATAACTCTCACCACTTGTGGTGTTGAGTTTGAGCATAGTTTTGCTATATGTGACTTTAGCAAAAATCATGCCTATGAGATGATTTTGGGAAGACCATTTATGCGACAGTTGCAAGTGGTACAGGATTGGGGGACCAATTCCTTATACCTGCAGCACTTAGGTGTTACGACCAAAGTGAATCTCAAGGATTACTCTCATAGAGATGTCCCTCCTATCCAGTGGAATCCCATCCATAGAGCCAAAGATGATACAGAATCCGTGCATTCCATAGGGTCAGGATCCTCATGGATGCATGAAGACACCCACTTATGGATGTGCAAAGTAGCAGTAGAAGAAGAGAAGAGAGAGAAAGCTAGAGAGGTAGGTGCGAAAGAAACCCATAGATCAATCCAAGACCCAGCCTATGCACCTGTAGTTTTTCCAGACGAAGAATTCGAACCTCACGGTTGGGCAGAAATCTTAGCAACCATGGACGTAGCCATCAATGAAGAACAATGGACACCTCACTGTGATGAGGATGGCTATGACATTTCAGTCTTCTCCATAGAGCCAATCATGGGAGAGGCAGTTCTAGAGGAATGCGAACCTAACCCTGAAGCGTTTGAGGATGCAAGTGACTCCGATCTAGAGTCAATCATTATGGACCCACCATTCGCATCAGATGCAGAATACTTCCATGAAGTAGAATTTCAACCCCAGAGGCATGGAGAGGTTGCAACTAATGTAAGATTAGCAACACATGTGACCCCGAAGGAAGAAGGAAAGAAACGAAAGAAGAGAGAAGCCCTACCAGAAGAGGAAGAATCTTTGTTTGAGGTCCCAGAAAATTTTAAGAAGTATGAGATAGATGACAGGAGAGTCATGATAAGAATGCCTAAACGAGAGGCACAAGCAGGAGAGGCCTATGATAACAAAGAAACTACCAAGAAAATAGTAGTGGCCATAGAAGAAGGAGAAGAGAGATGTACGTACATAGGTCATGATCTAACAGCGGAAGAAGAGCACGAATTAATTGCCTTGCTAAGAGAATACAGAGATGTATTCGCTTGGAGTTACAAGGATTTGAAAGGTGTTGACCCTGACATATGCTCACACACTATCCCCATGACCTCAGATGCCAAACCCTCTAAGCAAAAGCCTTATACATATAATGATAATTACGCTGCTAAGATCAAGGAAGAGATAGATAGATTGGTCGAAGCTGGATTTATCTATGAAATTGAGCACACTGAATGGGTATCCCCCATCGTAGTGGTGCCCAAGAAGAATGGCAAGCTGCGTGTGTGCATTAACTTGAAAAAGGTTAATGCCGCCACAATTCGAGATAACTATCCGCTTCCCATCACAGAGCATCTCTTAGAAAGAGTGGCAGGCAAGGAAGTGTACAGCTTCCTTGATGGATTTTCGGGCTACAATCAAGTGGCCATAGCTCCTGAGGATCAGCATAAGACAGCCTTTGCCACAGAATGGGGCATTTTTGCTTTTAGAGTAATGCCATTTGGGCTTACCAATGCACCAGCTACCTTCCAGAGGCTGATGTGCCATGTGTTTAAGGAGTTCCTGAGGAAGAGTTTAGAAGTCTATGTTGATGATCTTTGTGCTCATTCCAATGTTAGACAAACTCATATTCCTGAACTCAGACAAATCTTTGACAAATGTAGAGAATATCAAGTCTGCCTGAACCCAGAAAAGTGTGTGTTTATGGTAAGGCAAGGTAAGATTCTAGGACACATAGTGTCAAAGAATGGCATATCTACTGACGAAGAGAAAGTGAGAGCCATAGCACAGCTACCTAGGCCAAAGAATGTCAAGGAAGTACAAGCTTTCATGGGGCATTGTGGTTATTATCGACGATTTATACACATGTATGCTGTCATTGCAAAGCCCATGTACGGACTTCTGACAAACTTTGAGTGGACGGATGAATGTGAGAATTCCTTCCAAGAGCTTAAACGAAGATTATGTTCAGCACCAATCTTGACCACACCAGATTGGAATAAGCCATTCCATGTTCATGTGGATGCATCCAATTATGCTATTGGATGTGTGCTTGCACAACCCACTGGTGAAGGTAATATGGATCTTCCAATTGCCTATGCCAGTAGACAATTGAATGTGGCTGAACGAAATTACACCACTACGGAGAGAGAAGGTTTAGGCATGGTATATGCAGTTAAGAAATTTAGACACTATTTGCTTGCAAATAAGTTTAAATTTTTTACTGATCATCAGGCATTGCTATACCTCGTAAACAAGCCATGCAATACAGGGAGATTAGTGAGATGGTTTCTCTTGCTCATGGAATATGACTTTGAAGTTGTGGTAAGGAAAGGTAGGACCCATTTGAGAGCTGATCACCTCTCTAGGCTCACATTGGGAGAAGCCCCACAAGGAGTGTCAGATGACCTTCCTGATGCTTACTTGTTTAATTTGGAAGTTGTACCGCAGTGGGCCAAGCCAATAGTACCAGTATTGACATACGGGCCTAATCATCCAGTGGTGAACACACGGAATAGAGAGATCGTAAAAGCCCAAAAGTACCATATCATGGCAGGAAGCATGTACAAGCACACAGATCAAGGGATCTTGGCTTGTTGTGTAGAAGAGGATGAGTACGCTAAGTGGTTGCAACTAGCACATGTAGGTGCACTAGAGCAACACCATTCAAAACAATGCACTTTACAGACTCTAAAGAGATTCGGAGTGCATTGGCCAACTATGGAAGCTGATGTCCAAAAGTTGTGCAAGGAATGCCCAATCTGTTGCACTAAACCACCAGTGGAACACGCCACTCTTTATCAAGTATCCATTGTGCCAGAATGGAGTGAACCACTAGTATCATTCCTGAGGACAAACACATTCCCTCCAGACATGACTCTGGCAAGAAAAAGGAGTTTAGAACAAGAAGCCCTGGATTACTCACTCATTGGTGGTAATCTATATAAGCGTGGTAAAGATGGTTACCTGAGACTGTGTGTCCATGAGAGTGAATATCTTAAGATCCTGGAAACTGCTCACCAAGGTGTAGCAGGAGGACACTTTGGACCAGATCGGGTAATCAAGGCAATACTATTTGCGGGCTTCTGGTGGCCTACACTTCACATGGATGCACATACCTATGTGAAACGGTGTGATGTCTGTCAAAGGACTCAGTATCCTATACGCAAAGATGAGATGCCACTGAAACCTATGATGGGTGGACGTGCATTCTCTAAGTGGGGAATAGACTTCGTAGGTCCTATTAATCCCCCAGCTAAAGGTTCTCATGCGGAATACATCATTGTTGCAACAGATTATCTCACCAAGTGGGTAGAGGTAAAGGCTACAACCAAGAACGATGCTCAAACAACTGCCAAATTCTTGTTTGAGAATGTATTCACGAGATATGGACTACCTATAGAGCTTGTAAGTGATAGAGGCACTCATTTCTTGAATGAAGTAATTGAAAATCTACTCCAAGAATTCTTGGTAATACACAAGAAGTCTGCCCCTTATCACCCTCAAGCTAATGGACAAGCTGAGAGCACTAATAAGATTTTATGCAATGTACTGACGAAATTAGTGAACACTAAACGCTCTGATTGGGACAAACAGCTACACCATGCTGTTTGGGCATACCGAGTGGCCTACAAAACGGTACTCCAAGCCACTCCCTTTCAGATGGTATTTGGCCAAAATGCTGTGCTACCCTTGGACTTCCTGATCCCTACATTGAGAGTAGCACAAGAGCACGAATGGACAGGTCATGAGCTCTCCTCTAGGATCTTTGACCTTGAACGATTAGGAGAAACAAGACTGAGAGCCGCTGCAGGGATATATGCAGCCAAGAAGAGACAGAAGGCATACTTTGATGCCCACGTGAAGGATAAAGGCTTGAAAGCAGGAGATCTAGTCTTAGTCTATACACTAAAACAACATGCGAGGAAGCTAGAAAAGAGAGGCTACGGACCTATGATCATCAATAGGATCTCCACGAGCGGAGCAGTGCAACTAGCCACGTTAGAGGGTGACGTTCTCCCAAACTATATTAGCGGTTGCAGAGTCAAGTTGTATCAGGAGCCCCTCACGGAGGAAATGCTCAGCCGACTCAACACTGCTAAGAAACGCAAAGAGGAAGAAAAGCGAGTTCGAGAAGAAGCTCAAGCAGAGGCTTTAGAACGCATCAGAAGGATGAAGTTACGAAGACAAGGCCGAGATCAGACCAGAATAGTTGACCATGCAGATCAAGGATATCCCATGGCCATGTGTGAAGTTGCAGGAACAAGCTCGAATAGAATAATTGATAGACGTCCTTTCATAACCATAGACATACGACAAGGAAAGGGTGCAAGGACCGTAAGAGCCTTGATTGACTCAGGTGCTGCCACTAGCGCTGTTAAGTTGTCTTACTGTCAAGAGTTACAGTTAACTGTCCATCCTGTGGAAGCATATCTCATAGGATTGGGAGGCGTGGAAACCCCTTGCATGGGCGAGGTGGAACTTCCCCTCTACATTCACGATGAGGCAATGACCGTTAAAGTACTAGTGTGTCAGGATGAGGATCTCACGGAACCTCTTGTCTTGGGTCAAGACTGGATCTATGACCAAGCAGTCAACTTAAACCTAAGAAGTGGACTTCTTCAGGTATGGGTCAATCATAGTCGAGTTACAGTAGAATTAGACAATGGAGCACTCAAGGAACTAGGAAAGGCACAGACTCCTGGTCCTTCCAGGGGTGCACATGGAGTTGACCATGCTGTTCTTGTCCAAAACTATGTATTGCAGAGGAAGGATATTCGCAAAAAAGGAGTCCGGGAGGCAAAGGAATTCCCTTCTTTTCCAAAGGCCAGAAGAAGGCTACAACCCAAGGTGGATCACATGCCGAAGAAGCAGAGTACTACCTATGTCGGGGATCCAAAGTACCTGCGCAGCAAAATGTCCCAGCAAGTGAAACAAGTGTGGGTGCGGAAAGGCGAACACCCGGTTGCACTCAAGCCAACCACACGAGCAAAGCCTCTTATTAGTAACCAACAACACGACGCTAATAAGAAGTCTTTCAGAAATTCTTCTGCTAAAGTAAAATCTATTTGGGTGCCCAAGAAGTCGATGAAGGCAAGCCCACAATCAAGACAAATTTGGGTGCCTAAGGCTTGCTTGATGGCACAAGTAGCTACGCTGAGGCCACAGCCTAAACAGCATAACGCAGCTACGCATACTGCCAGTATTCACTCGTTCTCAACGCTCATGAACACACCAAGACCCAAGAGCGTGCATGTAATTAATTGTAAATGGGTCCCAAAAAGGCCTCGTTTTCAAACCACGACACCGAGAAAGCTCTCTAGAGCCTCTCCGAAACCGAAGGCAAAGCCCATTCACTGCATTTGGCAGCCTAGGGCCTGTAATAAACCCCCCGATCCCAAATTGTAAATTCACCCCATTTACTCACGGCATTAGTCTCCTAGGAATACACAAACATTAACTACACTCACTGTCTTCGTGCACTTACTAACCACTAACTCACCATCTACCTCATGTTAATGTTGTAACGGGGACAACAACGGATTTATTCTGTCCATTACGATGTTAACACATGATTCTATATTCTCACAGAATCAGAAGGCAAGAAGAAAAATGGCAGAAGCGACAGGTTCGGGCTCACAAGTAGGGATACTTACGGCAGGAATTGATGTGGATAGCCTACCTGTGGACGTGCCCCCGACTGAACGACCAGTGGAGATGCAACACCTTCAGCAAATCCCGGTGCCAGACCCACCTACAGGGATCACGGAAAGAGTCCATGCCAATTCTCATTGGTTCAATGGCATGCCCGGTCCATTAGGAGAGGCCAAGTATATCTGGGAGTCTAAATGCGAGTATGACAGATCATGGGTGAGATTCCAATTTTTCTCCAAAGAGTTCGAGACTTTACAGAACACCGAAGATCTCCAGACCATATGGCAACGAGCAGGGTTGGCGGAATATTTTGAAGCCCCACTACCTAAACCCGATCTCCTCCGATGTTACTATTTGGTCTCCACATTACAAGCTAATGAAGATAAGGACCAACCCGGATCATTTGTTCTCCCCTCATTGCTGGGCAACAACGAGTTGAAGAGGTTTGAACTTACTGTGGAGTTGGTAAGCGACGCTTTAAATATGCATGGCACGCATGTGCCCTCAGAAAAGGACGCTCTCGTTCCCACCAACATGAAGGACAGGAAACTAGTGAAGCTGAAAGACATGGCAGCACTCACCCCAAATGTGTCCATCCCTCTCCGCATGTGCATGCAACATTTCGCCTTCCCCGGCCAAGACCGATTCACGCAACCACACAAGAAGATCTGGTTTGCTCTCTACTTGGCGGAAGCAGGTGCGTTACCTATTAAGCTACCAATGTGGATTATAGATCAGTTGTATGAAGCAAACAAACGGGCTTCTAGGAAATTAGTGGTGAACGGATGCTGTGCGATCACACACATTATTTACCGATGCCTAGCATATGATGTCCCCATTGAACGTGCCTTAACTTGGGCACAATTACAAATGTTTAAAAGGCTCAAGACGTCCACACATCAGTCCAAGCGCATGAGGGGCACGATCCCTTGTGTCCAGACAAGGGAAGTCCTGACTACTCCTGAGGCATCACCACTAAGAGAGGGCATTGTACCTCCCTTTACCATTAGGATACCCAGGTCGGAATCTGACACTACGACACAACCTACCCCATCGGCTCCTCCTGTTACACCTGAATTCGAATTTGCTGCCACTGGAGAGGCTGAAGGACTGGACCCCCAGGATTTCGAAGCATTCCTACAAAGCACACAATTCTCTGATGTGGAGTTTTATTCAGAGGCAGAGGAGCAGGGCACATCCTCACGAAGAAGAAGAAAGTCTACAGACGGTAGACATGTCCATTGGAGTGACGCTCAGCAAAGTCAACAACACGGACAACCGGAAGAAGAAGAAGCGTATGAAGAAGAGACCACTGAAGCCCCAGCATATACAACAGAACTCCGAAGGCTGTATCAGATTATGGAAAGAGTGCGATCGCAGCAGTTACTCACTGAACAGAGCAGCAGAGTACTTATGACTCAGTTGTTGGAAGAAGCGGGAATTGACTCAGAGTACAGGGAAGGTCTCTTATTGATGGCAGAAACATATGGAGTTGTAGAAGCTGTGCGCACTGCCATTCAGAGGCCTTCAGTTCAATATGACCCACGAAGGTTCCAGACCCGACCTCGCTCAGGTAAACATATCCAAATTCCCGTTACAGTTGCCGAAGAGCCAACTACTACACCAACCTCCCAAACAGCTAGTCAACAGCACCCCGCCACCCATGAGGAGTCCACCGAACCACTACCACCTACTTCCCCACCATCACCTCCTAGAACAGAGACAGTGGAAATCCCATCGACCACTCAACCCACTGACCCAACCTTCATCTTTCGTACTCCCATCTCTAGTGCCACCCTATTCTCTACCACTGATAATCCAATCTTCGAAGCAAACCCCAACACTACACAATCCGCTGAACCCCTCCTAGAGCCTGCCCTAGGGCAACCATCCCCAACGCCCTCAGCCACGGGTCATCCTGACCCTAGATCCACATTCATGGGTTTCCCTGCTACCACGCAACCCTTTCAGCCCTCCTCAAATTTACGACCTCAACCCCCGACATCCCTCTCTCCATTCCTACAATCCCTCCATGACCTCTTTGCTAGGGCTTTTCAACCAGGCTCTCAACCCTTCCCTGTCTTTTCAGCTCCCCACCCCACTTCACATCTATTCACCACTTCCACACACACACCACCTACCATACCAATGTATATGGCAGGCCCCACACTAACACCCACTCCTGAAGGTATGGACATTTCACCACCCACGGCACCTCCACCCACGGTTTCACCTCCTCCCGTTCCCCCTCCACCAATTTCACCCACACACACAACTTCCGTAGACACATCATTCACTGTCTCCCTTCCCCAATTCCCATCCCATGCATCTACCACGATAAACAACCCACACTCATCTATAGGAAATGCATTGGACACCATGTTGGCGTGTATATCAAATTTAAGAACAGATTACATTCAGCTCCAGCAACAAAACGAACGCCTGCAAGAGCACTCAGCGACACTACAGCACCGCCTGGCGGCACTAGAAGAGGAGAACGCTCGCCTCCACACACAGTTCCAAACCCTCCAAGAAGCCCATAATATATTGGAGGTACAGCTACAGAACGTAGATCAGGAAGCGGTGCAGGTGGTAGAGGGTCACCTACGGATACAGCTGGAATGCAACTCAAAACTTCAGCGAAATATGGCGCTACTTAAACGCCATCTTGCGGCTGCTCAGGAAGAGAACAGACGTCTGCAAATACAAAATCAAGAGAACCTGGAGGCAGCTATTGAGAGCACACCGGGGGCACCCATCAGCCCATCCAAGTTTCAAGCAGTGACCCCCGATAATATCAAGATTATATTGGAAGATTATGCCATGCTGCTCGAAGCACATGATAAGCTATCGGAGGAGCTAGGACAACTGAAGCAGGAACACCAACAAGGACCAACAGCTGCCCCTCCAATCACCCCCTCTGCGGCTTCGCTTCTCAACGCAGAGGCCATAAAAGATCTCTAGGAACAGGTAACTGAATTGCAAACACGCCTACTACAATATGAGAGACCATCTTCCCCTCCGGAGGCTCCCACGGACGAAGAAGTTGTGCAAATTCCTGTGGAACAAACGTTTGATGAAGAATATGATCCGCAACCATTCCCAGGAGGCCAACAAACAGAAGAAGCGCAGGACACGTTCGAGGCACCACGGCCGCCATGGTTACGACAAGTGGAGGAAATAGGGACTTCGCATGAAGAGCGCACCGTAGTGCAAAATCAGGCCATGAGGGTCATAGAGGAGACTGTGTTACAATCAGCTTACTTCAAGAACTTGTCATCGAGACGCCTGATTCTCTCATCGGAACTCCAATACAGGCTGTATTATATTATCTTGGCTGATTATAATGCAGAAATACAAAGAGTCACGGGTCAGATTCCTACTTTTGCGACCCAATTTCAACCCGAAGACCTTCCTCCAGAGGTGCGAAAAGGCAAGATTCGTCAACCAACATGGCGGCAGAAACTTTTAGAGACCTATCCAGAAATGCTACGCACATGGAACAACGCGCCGTTGCACCTCCTGTACAACCCATGCTACGGTCCAGTCCCCCGCCGCAGGTCGTGGAAGGCATTTAATATCAAGGTATAGAACAATGCGCAATGCAAGGAATGGCTGAACTACCCGTACATCGCGCCACCACAAGGACCACCATCGGTAGCATATATGATGGGGACCATTCGCCACTGGATGCCGCGCTTGAAGCCCATGCAAGATGTAGCAGCGCAAATGATGCTTAAAATCTTAGATATGATGCAAGTAGTGCTGAAGACCTTTAGAAATGCAGCCGCACCACAGGTACGTCTTCCGGGGTTTAGCAATGGAAATTACGACTTGGTGTATGACATGAGCACCACCCCCAGTATCCGTGTGGCTTACGCTTGGCATGCACGCATCAAATACCTCCCCGCCTGCTACAAACAGACCTTCGAAGAAATGTTCAGATCAGGTTTCTGGGAGTATCACTCGGAGATTTTCGCACCAAAGCCGACACATCTGCTTCAACTGTTTGCTTGTGAACAAGCAATGTATTCAGAGTACTACACCACCCCGCAACCAGAGACCCCCGGTGCAATAAATTGGGAGGCATTGGAAGCCGATCTAGCAAGAGGCTTAAGGATAGGAGAACATGAACTGGCCACCAATGTCATCCAATATTACATCGACCACCCGTGAGAACAAAGGTCTGTCGGGGGCGACAGACGCTAGGAAGGGGGGAGTGTTGGCACACAAAGCAACAGAGGAATCATGCACAATACGGCAACAAGGCCAGATCATTTTTCCCCATGGGTTATGTACAACTCAAGTGATTTTAATCACTACACAAACATTGTAAATCCCGTTTTTGGTAGAATAGACTCCATTTTGTGCAAGCCGAGGAGTTTTCGAGCTTGAGGAGTATTAGAAGTACCATCGTACCAAATTTCATAATCCAAATTTCATTAGAAACGAACTTGTAAGAGCTTTTGAAAGTAATCCAAAGAACTCCATTGATTCTCTCTCTTTGTCTTGCCGTGTGTGCGCGTGTGTGTGTATGTGTGTGCATGCTTGTGTGCTTCTCACTCACGCACTTGTGCTGCCACTTGCTCGAGGTCTTCATACCATCCTCACGTCTTCCCGGATTGACATTAAAGGAGGTGCTACTCATCACTGAGCTACATTAGTGTAGCATAAATTAGACTTCCCACTAACGACTGATACTTCCTCATATCTTTAAACTCTGCTCCATCATATTTACTGAGTTTATGGTTTACTTCAAGCGGTGTTGAAGCTTCTCTGCAATTCTCCATGTTAAACTTCTTCAGTAAGTTTAGGAGATACTTCTCTTGCGAAACATATACACCATGATCTGTGTATGTAACTTCCATTCCTAGAAAGTATGATAACTTTCCTAGGTCACTGATCTTGAATTCCTTTTCAAGTAGTCTCTTTACCTCCTTGACTCCGTCTTCTGAGGTACCTGTGATTATTATGTCATCTACATAAATACAAATGTAGATCATACCTCCTTCTGTTCTCTTGATGAGTAAACTTGCGTCTGCCTTCGAACTTTGGTATCCACGTTCATTCAGATATTTCACAAGTCTATAATTCCAAGCTCTTGGAGCTTGCTTCAGTCCATAGAGAGCTCTTCTTAATCTGCAAACATGTTCTGGGAATCTGGAACTTACGAACCCTTCAGGTTGTTCCATGTAGACTTCATCTGATATATATCCATTCAGAAATGCGTTCTTTATATCTAGCTGACTTAGCTTCCATCCTTTTGATGCTGCTATAGCAATCACTGTCCTTATGGTTGAAATCTTTGCCACCGGACTGAACATCTCATCATAATCTATGCCATGTTTCTGAGCATAGCCTTTGACCACGAGTCTCGCTTTGTACCTGGCTATCCTTCCATCTGCAAGCTTCTTAACTTTGTAAACCCATTTATTTCCAATTACTTTCTTACCATTTGGTTTAGGAACAAGTTCAATGTCTTATTCTCCTCTAGTGCACTGAACTCTTCTTCCATTGCTTCTTCCCATTGCTTCTTACCTTTAGCTTCATCATAGTTCTGAGGTTCTTCATCATCTTTGACCATATATGCATAGTCTTTCTGAGTTATGTACGAAGTATCATAAGAATACCTTTCTGGTTGTCTTCTAGTCCTGTTTGACCTACTTGGTTCACATTCTTCATAAGTGTCTGGATACACTTCTTCATCTTCATTTCTCACACCTGATCCAGTCTTGGACGTACTTGCTTCGTCTCTATTCACCTGCACAATTGATTTCCCTTTCTCTTTTCTTCTTATCTCTTCTTCAAGTGTTTCAACACTATGTTCTTTATCTGTATACCAGCTCTTTCCTTCATCAAATGTAACGTCTCTTGAAACAATAAACTCTTTGGTTAGAGGACTTTATAACCTGTAACCCATCTGCTTTTCATCGTATCCGACGAACACATATTTCTCTGCTTTTGGTTCAAGTTTATGTCTTAGTTGTGATGGTACATAAGCATACGCAACTGATCCAAACACTTTGCAATGATCAAGTGTTGGTTTCTTTCCCCACCAAGCTTCATAAGGGGTCATTCCATCTAACGTTGTACATGGTAACCTGTTTACCAAGTATGTAGCTGTATTTACAGCTTCAGACCAAAGATAATTTGGACAGTCCTTTTCCTTTAGCATAGCTCATGCAAACTCAACTAGAGTTCGGTTCCTTCTTTTTGCTACACCATTCTGTTGTGGTTTATGCCTGCAGGTTATTTCCCTCTTAATACCTGCATTCCACAGATAATCATTGAACTCTTGGGAGAAGTATTCTCCCACTCCATCAGACCCTTAGTCTCTTAAGCTTTCGACCTGTGAGTCTTTCAGCGTATGCATGAAAATGCTTGAAGGTTTCAAATACTTCTGATTTCTCTTTCAAAACATAAAGAGTTATCCATCTTGTTGCATCATCTATGAAAAGAACGTAGTACCTTGATCTGTTGATAGATCCTTCTTTTGTCGGACCCCATACATCTGTATGAATGAGTTCAAGTACTCCATCATTTTTTAATCCTTTCTTCTGAAATGGTAACCTGTGGGATTTTCCCAACTGACAAGCTTCGCACTTGTGAATCATGTGTTGGTTCTGTACATTCGGTAATCCCAGTACAGACTGATTTGCAATCATAGATTTAATTCCTTTTTCATTAAAATGACCTAATCTCTTATGCCAGAGATCAAGTTCTGTAATTACCTTTGTTGGTGCATTACAAGCCTTCACACTTGGCTTGGAACTTTGGAAGATTGGCTTGGAACCCTTGAAAGATATCTCTATGAGAAGCAAGAACCATAGGAACTTAGTCTTATGTGTTATTACCTTTTACCCATTGTAAAAGTCCTTAGTGACTTGGCATCTACATGAAATCACTTACCTACTTGATTAGTCGTGGAAATTGAATGATGTAAATGGAGAGAATATCTCCATACTTTTAGAGGAGAGATTCTAGGGAGCCTAGATTTAAATTTCAAATTCAAATGATCACAAAACTTCTATAAAAGATGAAGTGGAAAAGTCGCGGGTGTGTCACTCATTCTAGCTCATCTCCCGAGGCATTTTATCATTGTAACTCATTGTGTGTGAGTGCTACTTCATAGGCAACACCACAATACCTCATTTAGCTGTGCTTGTCATGCTAATGAGATTGTACAAACACATTAATCAATAGAAGTATACACATTCATCATATCTGTTTCTCTGTGTTATCATCTCCAAGTCTGTCAATGTCAAAGGAGCATATCTCAGGATCTACTGAACCAAATCAAGTTATTCAAGGCTTGTTGGAACCAGCTCCAAGCATACTATACACCTACAAAGTTTCAAATCAATTGGTTCAGCCATCTCGGAGAAATCTCAATCGAAGTGCACACTGGTCTCTGTCTGCAGAATTCCTAAAAAATCGGGGGTACACATAAGTTTGCTAATTGATTTCTCAGTGAGTAGTTTATCATTTCTTCTCATTCCACTTGCAAATGGTAGCTTGTTAAGCTAATTTAATATGTCTAGAAGGCATTAGATCAATTGTTAGTGTGCTGGTCACACTGAGTGAAAGACTGAGCAGGTGTCACTACAGAAATAAAAAGTTTTTTCTTGATTTTGAAGTGCCAAGTTATCTGTTTTGATTTGGTCATTACACATATCATTTGCAAAGTACATATATGCTTTCTTGGTAACATTTGGAAGCACAAGGTGTGTACTAAGCATATTTGGAATCAAAGGAGGGCTGGTGTGAAGCAGGTATAGCAGCACCAACTCAATCTCTTGAGTGCATCCAACCATCACTCCCAATAGTGGAATCAGAGCAAATAAGGTAAACATGGGAGATGGTTTTCCTTCATTCATTGACAAATTGGACAGGAACAACTACCAAGCTTGTTCTCTAAGGATGAAGACCTATCTACAAGGAAGGAGCTTATTTGGATACATATCAGGAGATGAGGAATTGCCCTCATTCAAAACTAGAGGACTACCCACAAAGGATGAACATGAGAGGCTCAACCAATGGTGTGCAAAAGATGCTTTGGCAAGGTCTTACCTTCTTAACTCTATATCTGATTTTCTTTTACCTCATGTAAGGAATTGTAAGACTTCCCAAGAGACTTGGGAAACCTTGTCAAACTACTTTTCTTCAAACACAAGGGCCAGGAAGAATCAACTGTGGATTGAATTCACAACCCTTAGGAAGTAGCCCAAGCAATCAGTCTCAGAGTATGTGACAAAGATTAAAGATGTGGCAGACCAATTAGCAAGCATTGGAGAGGAGATTGAGGAGGAACAAATAGTCAGGCAAGTAACAAATGGACTCAAGGCAGATGATAAGTGGGAAAGTTTCACCACTGCAATGGATCTCTACATGGACATGCATACCCCAGATCTCACAACACTCATGGGCCAACTATTCACACATGAAGCAAAGTTTACAAAGGCAGGAGATCAATCAAAAGGTAACAACCCCTCTGCTCTCTATACTGATAAGAAAGTTAAGGATAAAGGTAAAGGGAAGAAACAGGATGAAGAAGGCTCTACCTCCCAAGCTAATTATGCAGGGAGAGGTAGATCATCTAGAGGAAGAGGCAGAGGAGGTAAGTCAGGTAGGGGGAGACCCTACAACTCATCACCATGCAACATTTGTGGATTTTCCAATCATACCACAGATGAATGCTACAAGAACTACAAGAATCAGAGAGGAAGAGGCTACTCAAGAGGTGGATACTCTCAAGGGAGAGGCAGATTCAACCAACATCAAAGCTACAATGGATACAACAATCAATACAACCACAATCACAATGGTAATTACCAAGGTGGATTCAGAAATAGAAGAGACTACAACAACTACACAGAGGAGCAAGATGACTCCCTATTGATCATGAATATGACCTCCAAGGCAGGTACAAATGATGATCATTTATTTTATATTGACTCAGGATGTTCTAACCATGTACCTGGCAATGTGGCACTACTTTCTGACTTGGAAGAACCCAAAGGCAAACATCAGGTACAGACAGGTGATGACACTAAACACTCTGTTGTAAAGATTGGAAATGTAAAGACATGTGATGGTAACCAGAACCTATTGAGCAGGGTACTCTATGTACCAACCATCACTAAGAATCTAATGAGTGTTGGTCAGATTGTGGAGAAAGGTTTGCAGGTCAGATTCACACAACATGGAGCATATGTGGAGGACCCAAGACATGGATTCAAAAGGATAGCCAAAGGGGAGAAATCAGGTAGATTGTTTATTTTTGAGCTAGAAGACACCAAGAACATTGCTTTGTATAATTACAAGGATCAAACACTTTCAGAGTTAGAAATATGGCACAAGAGATTAGGTCACATAGGTGAAAGAACCCTAAAGCAAATGTGCAGGGATCAATGTGTGCTTGGGATACCTAATGTATCCAAGCAACACATGATTTACAAGTGTGGAGCATGTCAGTTTGGTAAGTCTCACAAGTTGCCCTATTCAAGGAAAGGTTTCATGCATGAAGACTACCTAGACTTGGTACACACAGATGTTTGGGGACCTAGCAAGGACCCTTCCATTTCAGGTTCAAGGTATTATGTGTCCTTTATTGATGACTATAGCAGGTGGACCATTTTATACTTTATGAAGCATAAAAATGAAGTGTTTAATTGTTTCAAGAGGTATCTTGCACTTGTTGAAAATCAAACAGGAAGAAGCTTGAAGAGGTTAAGGTCAGATGGTGGAGGAGAATACTTCTCCAATGAGTTTGAAGATTTCTTGCAGGAAAGAGGCATCAAAAGGGAGATTACTAAAAGGTACTCACCTGAACAAAATGGGGTAGCTGAAAGAAGGAATAGACTCATTGTAGAAACAGCTAGGTCTATGCTTAATGAAAAGAAGTTGCCAAATTATCTTTGGGCAGAGAGTGTATCCACTGCCACCTATCTTATCAACAGGTTGCCATCTAAATCACTTGATGGCATGACACCATATGAAGCTTGGCATGGTAAGAGACCTTCTCTGGATCATTGTAAAATCTTTGGTTGTGTAGCATATGTGCATATTCCCTCACAGGTAAGGGGAAACCTAGACCCTAAAGCTGAAAAGTGTATCTTCATTGGTTATGATTTGAACCAAAAGGGATACAGATTCTACAACCCAACAAACAAAGGCTTCAAGGTAAGCAGAGATGTCATCTTTGATGAGAATGACTCATGGTATGAGAATGAATGCAGGAAGGTTAGTCTACCCTATGATATGGTAGAAGATTTCCCAAGGCTCACCAAGGAGGAACCAATTCAGAAAGAAGAATCAAGCTCAGATGATGATGATACAATAAACCTTGAGGAATTCAAGGCTTGGAAGTCCAAAGGAAAGATGAAGATGAAGAAACTAGAGGATATACCAGAATCCTCAACTCAAGCAATTAGAAGATCTCATAGAGAAAGCAAAAGACCAGTCAGATTTGGGTATGACACATCACTTGTAACTAAACATTCTGTATATCTTGCAAAGGATTTGTTGAATGAAGAACCAGGTACCTATGAAGAAGCAATTACCAAACCAGAGTGGAAAGGAGCTATGGATGAAGAAATGGAAGCTCTCAAGGAGAGTGATACTTGGGACTTGATACCCAAGAAGGACTCTATGAAGGTGATAGGATCCAGATGGATCTACAAGCTAAAGAGGAATTCAGATGGAACAATAAATAGGTACAAAGCTAGGTTAGTAGCCAAGGGTTTTGCACAAACCCAAGGCATTGATTATGAGGAGACATTTTCTCCTGTGGCTAAGATGCCAACTATCAGAATATTGCTGAGTGTAGCTGCATCCAAAAATTGGAACATGTACCAATTAGATGTCAAGAATGCCTTCTTGAATGGATGGATATCTGAAGAAGTCTACATGTCACAACCACCTGGCTATGAAGACCCCAAGAAGGTAAATTATGTTTGTAAATTGAAGAAGGCTCTATATGGCTTGAAGCAGGCACCTAGAGCATGGAATTACAGGTTGACAACCTACCTCCAAGACCAAGGATTTGTAATGAGTAAAGCAGACACTTCTCTGTTCATAAAGAGAAGTAGTACAGAGGTAATTTACTTGTGTGTTTATGTTGATGACATCATCATTACAGGCAATGATGTCAATGGGATTAGACACATCAAAGGACAAATGATGAAGGAATTCAAGATCAATGATCTTGGATTATTGAAGTACTTCTTAGGTCTTGAGTTAGTCTACACCAACTCAGGTATATATATCACTCAAAAGAAGTATGTACAGGATATGGTCAAGAAGTTTGGTTTGCAGGATGCTAAAGTATCTACTACTCCAATGGAGGTCAACCTAAAGCTAAGTGCTCATGAAGGGGATGAAATACAAGACATCACAGGATATCAAAGTATGGTAGGTAGTTTGAATTATGCTACCTTGACAAGAATTGACATAGCATATGGAGTAAGTGTGCTTAGTCAATTCATGCACAAACCAACGGTACCTCACCTAGAGGCAGCAAAGAAGATCTTGAAGTACCTCAAAGGAACTCAAAGTCATGGTTTGTATTTTCCATACACATCAGATATTGATCTTAAAGTGTACTCAGATGCAGATTGGGCAGGATGCAAGGATGATAGGAGAAGCACATCAAGATACATTTGTTTTGCAGGAGATAAGCCTATTTCTTGGTCAGCCAAGAAACAACCTACAGTGGCATTGTCATCCACTGAAGCAGAGTATAGAGGGCTTGCCAATGCCACTCAAGAAGCTATCTAGTTGAAGCTCTTGTATACAGAGTTAGGTCTATACACTAGACCTCCAATTATCTTTGGAGATAACACTAGCTCTCTTCACCTTGCAGCTAACCCAATATATCATGCTAGAACCAAACACATAGAGGTTCATTACCACTATGTGAGGGAGAAGTTACTAAGGAAAGATATACAATTGACTTATGTGTCTACTAATATGCAATGTGCAGATTTACTCACTAAAGCATTGGATGGAAACAAGCTATGCAGATTCAAATCCATGATTGGATTGCAGGATGTGATTGAAGACTAAAGATGAAGAAGATGAAGACTTAAGCCAAAGTGTTTGGCTTGAGGGGGAGCTGTTGGTGCATTACAAGCCTTCACACTTGGCTTGGAACTTTGGAAGATTGGCTTGGAACCCTTGAAAGATATCTCTATGAGAAGCAAGAACCATAGGAACTTAGTCTTATGTGTTATTACCTTTTACCCATTGTAAAAGTCCTTAGTGACTTGGCATCTACATGAAATCACTTACCTACTTGATTAGTCGTGGAAATTGAATGATGTAAATGGAGAGAATATCTCCATACTTTTAGAGGAGAGATTCTAGGGAGCCTAGATTTGAATTTCAAATTCAAATGATCACAAAACTTCTATAAAAGATGAAGTGGAAAAGTCGCGGGTGTGTCACTCATTCTAGCTCATCTCCCGAGGCATTTTATCATTGTAACTCATTGTGTGTGAGTGCTACTTCATAGGCAACACCACAATACCTCATTTAGCTGTGCTTGTCATGCTAATGAGATTGTACAAACACATTAATCAATAGAAGTATACACATTCATCATATCTGTTTCTCTGTGTTATCATCTCCAAGTCTGTCAACTTCAAAGGAGCATATCTCAGGATCTACTGAACCAAATCAAGTGATTCAAGGCTTGTTGGAACCAGCTCCAAGCATGCTATAGACCTACAAAGTTTCAAATCAATTGGTTCAGCCATCTCGGAGAAATCTCAATCGAAGTGCACACTGGTCTCTGTCTACAGAATTCCTAAAAAATCGAGGGTACACATAAGTTTGCTAAATTGATTTCTCAGTGAGTAGTTTATCATTTCTTCTCATTCCACTTGCAAATGGTAGCTTGTTAAGCTAATTTAATATGTCCAGAAGGAATTAGATCAATTGTTAGTGTGCTGGTCACACTGAGTGAAAGACTGAGCAGGTGTCACTACAGAAATAGAAAGTTTTTTCTTGATTTTGAAGTGCCAAGTTATCTGTTTTGATTTGGTCATTACACATATCATTTGCAAAGTACATATATGCTTTCTTGGTATCATTTGGAAGCACAAGGTGTGTACTAAGCATATTTGGAATCAAAGGAGGGCTGGTGTGAAGCAGGTATAGCAGCACCAACTCAATCTCTTGAGTGCATCCAACCATCACTCCCAACAACCTTGTCATCATGTGTGAGCAACACTTGACCAATGTTCCCCTGTACTCTTAAAGTAAAAATTCTACCTTCTTTCTTACCAGAGACAATCTGATTGTATCCATTCTTGGGATCTTCTACAAATACTCCTTCATTTGTAAATCTGACCTGAAAACCTTTTTCAACTATCTGTCCCACACTACTTAAGTTTTTGGGTATTGTCCGAACATATAAAACGTTGGTAAGCAAATCTGCTCCACTCTTGCATTTCACCTTTCCAATTGAATGTACACTATGTCTTGTATTGTCACCTGTTTGAACAGTATGATTGGAGCTACCTTTTTCTAATTCTGACATTAGTTCTATATTTCCTGACAAGTGATTAGAACATCCAGAGTCAATGTAAAATACCTTTAGATCTTCGTTGTCTGATGTGCTGATTGAGTTCATCATCAATGATGTATGACTTTCATTCTGTGTGTCCTTTGCATAGTTATTGTAGGTGGTGTTGTAGGGTTGATTCTGTCCCCAACTTCTTGTTCCACCTCTACCATAGCTTCCTCTTTGATTCTGTCTACCTCTTTAAAAGTTATTCTGATATCTTCCGCTTCTGCCTCTGCTATAACTGTTCTGATTTTGATTTGATCCTTGTTGATTGTGCCAACAATCATGAGCCAGATGATTACTTAATCCACAAATCCATCAAGCCTTCTTGTTGATATTCTGGCTACCTCTTCCTCTTCTAGAATCGCTTGCTCTTCCTCTGCCGGTGCCTTTACCTCTTGCATAATAAGCATGAGAACTCGACTCTTCTTCATCTTTTGTCTTACCTTTATCTCCTTTCTTCTTGTTCTTCATGTACATTGCAGAACTTTGTCCTTTATCTCCGTCTGTCTTCAAATCTTGCTCAAACGTTAGCATAAGTCCAAGCAACTGATTTAAATCTGGTACAAAATGATTTAAAGATAATTTAGTTGAGAGTACGAAAGGTTTCCACCTTTCATCTCCTCTCAAACCTGTGAGCACTTGCGCTATCAATCTGTGATCTTCGATATCTTCATTTATGGATCCAAGACTATCTGCTAGATCCTTCATCTTGGTAACATAGTCACTAATGCTCTGACTTGACTTCTTTTTGAACGTTGTGAACTCGGACCATAAGCTAGCCTTCCTAGCTTTCGTAGTATTTTGGAAATGATCTTCCAACGCACTCCATATGTCTTTTGCTTTCTCCAGACCTCTAATGTGCGGTAGTAGATACTCTGTAACCGTATTATAGATGTAGGCTCTTGCCGTTGCATCTCTCTTCTGCCATAGCTTCAAGGCTTCTAATTCTTCTTTCTTCAGTTGACTATCATCTTCGAAAGTCGGCTTCTTTTCTTCTCCGGTCACATATTTCATTAAGTCCTTACTCATAAGTAAGGCTTCCATGCGCATTACCCATGCAGGATAATTATCTTTGTCTAGTTTATCAATAGAAACATGATCTGCCATAGTCTTCTTGTTTTTGTTAAAGAAGTTTACCTTTTGTAAACCTTTTCCTCGAGAATGACTTCGGAACGTTTCTTGACGTCGTTTGTCGTTGATCACCTCAGCTTTCACCTTCCTTCATGAGAATTCTTTCGGTTCTCTTTCCGTTCTTCTGAGAAACCTTTTCTCCTCTTCAAAACTTTTTCTGTTCTGGTACCACTTGTGGATCTTTCCACTTTGATATCACTTCTTGATCTTTTCGGCTCTGGTTCTACTTGTGTGGTTAGTCCTTGCTCTGACACCACTTGTGTAGTTAACTAGGCACTAGTACCACTTATGTGGTTAACACTGCTCTGATACCACTTTTGTGGTTAACCTTGCTCTGATACCACTTTTGTGGTTAACCTTGCTCTGATACCACTTTTGTGGTTAACCTTGCTCTGATACCACTTTGTTGGGTTTCGGTTGTCAAGCACAGCAAGGCTCGAACCTTATTAAGCCTGCGGAATTCACCACGCCACCAAGAGTAGCTAAGCTAGAGTGATATTAGAACACCTCTGTAATCAACAGTAGCTTAGCAGAGTTACTGACACTCAAACATATAAGACTGCGACTTGAATTTACTGAGAAATTCCACTGGAACTTCACGGGACTGTCACCAGACTGTCACCGTTATTTCATCGGAATCTTACAGGAATCAACTGCAATTCTGTTTGTAATTACTTCAAGTATATGTACATGAAGTAAGGAAGTGATGCGTGAACTTCTTGTGCTAAATGAACTCTATCTGAAGTTTAAGAAAAAACTTCACCAGTTCAGGATGCCTCCTTCCGGTCAGACTTCGTACTGTGTGTACATATCCATTCCACCGAAATCTTTGATGAACTGATAGTAGAGACGTCTAGCTACAAGATGAGCTATCCCTCATACAAAACTCTTCAGTATTCTGCGAGTTCTACTTCATTGTCTTACCGGAAAACATGTTTACTGAAAGAAACAATAACTGACCGAAAAATACGTTTACTGTGAAGATCGTAACTGTTAACTAACTTTTATATCGTAACATGAAAATACTCAGGTTTCTTCACATACGAAGAATGCGCACAAACTTCCACACGAACATGTGTTTTCTATTAGAGAAGAGATGTACAAACTAGCTTGGCCTCTTCTTGCTCAAGCTACAGAAACTCTCCTACACCGAGTAGTCTCTTCTACCATCTCTCTTAGATGAATACCTCACATTTTCAGGTTTCTGTTATTCATCTTTTACATACATGATCTCTGGCGTCTTCTAACATACGCGATCTCTGGCGTCTTCTAAAACTTCTACTCTCTTCTTGCTTGCACTCCCTCTTATTCTTCTTATGCACGTTATCTTTTTATATACAGTTTGATTCGGTGTAACAAACTCTATCAAACTTTGATTCTGGAGGATTCTCTGCTGTACATAACGGTCGTGGATTTGACCCGGTCATGGATTTGATTTTGCTTCTTGTTATCTTTCTTTGTCTGTACGTCAAATTCGTGAGTGATTCTTCAACAATCCTAAGGTTGTTGAGTTCATTCTTGAGCTGAATTTTTCTAGCCTTTGTAGAGGTAGAGTACAACCTTTCTAAACACTCCCAAACCTTCTTAGATGTATCTAGGTCTTGGATATGACCTATCATGGAGTTGATTATATGTTGAGAAAGAATGAAGATCACTCTCCTATCCCTTTCTTCCCATTCTCTAATGGCTCTCCTTTGATTCTCAGTAGCTGTATGTGGATCTATGTATGGCTTCACCTCAGTACCACTAACCAACTTTCCCATGAGGAAGGTAGAGATTCTAAACTTCCAAGGTTATGAATCCTCTTTGTTTGAGTCTTGTGTGTAGTTATTGAAGTCTCTCCTTCCTTTGTAGCCTCCTTGATGGTTTGAATGATTGTAGTTGTAGTTGCCATGATAATTGTTGAACCTTCCTCTTGAGTAGCCATAACTTCCTCTATTGTATCCTCTGCCTCTTTGATTCCTGGAATTCCTAAAGCAATTTTCAGTTGTATGATTAGTTAATCCACAAATTGAACATGAGTTGGAGTCTTGGGATCTCCCCCTCCCTTGTCTACCTCCTCTTCCTCTACCTCTGCCATGTCTTCCTCTACCTGCATAGTTAGCTTGATATGTACCTACTTCATCATCCACTTTCTTTGCCTTTCCTTTGTTATCTTTGGACTTGCTTTTATTAGTGTATAAAGCTAAAGATTGATTACCTTTAGAGTTTTCTCCATTTTTGATAAGCTTTGCCTCTTGAGTAAGTAGTTGTCCAATGAGTGTATTGAAATCATGTACATGCATGTCCATGTACAAATCCATAGCTATGCTGAATGCTTCCCACTTGTCATCTGCCTTCAAGCCATTGATGACTTGCCTTACAATTTGTTCTTCATCTATTACCTCTCCAATGCTTCCCAACTGATCTGCTATGTCCTTGAGCTTTGTGAAAAAATCAGTCATATTTTGTTTGGGAGCCTTCTTGAGAGTTGTGAAATCGAGCCATAGTTGATGCTTCCTAGCTTTGGTACTTGAAGAGAAGAAGGATTCAAGTGCATCCCACACTTCCTGAGATGTCTTACAACTTCTAATGTGAGGCAACAAAAAATCTGAGATAGAGTTGAGGAGATAAGACTTTGCAAGTGCATCCTTGGAGCACCATGTGCTCAATCTTTCTTGCTCTTCTTGTGTTGGTTGACTTTTGTTCCTGAAACTTGACATAACTTCATCTCCAGCCACATAACCATATAAACTTCTACCTTGGAGATAAGCTTCCATTCTTAATGACCAAGATGAGTAGTTACCTCTATCCAATTAGTCAATTGATGAAGGAAATCCATCTGCCATGTTGTCCAACCTTGCTCTGATACCACTGTGAAGAGATGGATAGGTATGTGCTTGAAGATGAAGAGGTGTTGCAAAATCTTTGATCTACACCGGCCAAATGAACTCCAGAAGTATATGGTGGGCCCTTTTAGCTTGCCAATGGATGTATTAGACACCCCAAGTACCTTGGAAGATCACTCTCAAAAAGATAAATCAAAATAGATAAGTTTGAGTTAGCTCAGAGGTGAAGAACTTGCCATACACCTGTCCAGTGTTTTGCATATTTCTCTTAGCACAGCAGCAATTAACTTAATTCCTTTTGGGGAAGTCTAGTTAACTTAAATAGCTAACGTTCAAGAGTAATCTCATAAAAGATAATGAACCACACACTGAGAATGATGTTTAACAACTGATGACATCATCCCGATTTTCACGGGCTACTATAGTAATGAGACAAGTGAGCAGAAAAATGAACATAACTCAAGATTTACAAATCCAATGATTATGAGAATTTTTATCTTATACTAGACAGTAAGCCAAATCTAAAAATCTTTAAATCACTGAATTTGGATGAGTAACCACTAAGAAATGGCTCTGACAAGATGAGTAAAAAAGTCGGGTACCTGACAGAGAAGTGAAAATGAACAGACACTGTTGACTTCAACTGAACATAACTGAAGATTGCAACATCCAAATGAAATGAAAATTGGTAAGCATATACTATATGTATAGAGCTAATGTTACCAAGTTAAATCACTGAAAATGATGCACCAAGCTCAGAGAAACCATCTCTGCAATCTGACTGAGAAAATTGAGAGATATGGCAGTGAGTAGTACACTTCACAAGAACATGGAAATATGAACTCAAACGATCATGAAAATGAAAGTATATTGCTTGTACAATACAATGGACTTACTGATAAATATGTGTGCCTTGTAATCACACCTTGATATGGCATAAAGCTCAGCTCTTGGAGGTATTCACATAGGTCTCTCTAACCACGACTAAAACTGCCATCTATTTATAGTTGAGTTTGGGAGGCTAAATTCCCTCAATCACTCTCCAATCAATCAATGATTGATTTGATTCTCTATCTACCGCAAATCACGAATTCGTGGCTCCTCTTTCCCCTTTTGATCAAGTGGACTCAACCACTTAAGATTCTTTCACTTTTACATTAAGTAAACTCTTCAAAAGTTACAAGAGGTAGTTCACAAGTGAACTTTACATAGTCTTCATTTTAAAGCTTCTTCTATGACTTTGTGGGACTCAAGCCAATACTTAGGCTTGTCATAGACTTGCTCCAACAATATTGAAGAGAGATGGGGAGTTCCACCTCACCCACACAAGGGGTTTCCACCCCTCCCAATCCTATGAGATAGGCTTCTATAGGATTGATGTTCAACTGCAAGTCTTAGGAGTAGGAAAGTCTAACTGCACTAGTTGCTACACCTGAGTCAATCAATGCTTTCACAGTCCTTGCACGCTTTCCTTGTTGTATCTCTATGGTCACAAAGGGGCGTCAGTCGATTCTTTGAGAAGTAATTAAGCGCGATTTTTGGCACATGTCCATGTGATATTTTGGGGCTTTTGGGTGGACATCTAGGCCTAGTTGCCTTAACTTATTTTGCCTTATGCACTCTCTAGCCTGTACGTGAGCTTCTGCTCTAACCCTTAACTCCTCTTCTTTTTGCTTCTTAGCAGTGTTGAGTCTCATTAGCATATCCTCTGTAAGAGGTTCTTGGTATAACTTGACTCGACAACCACTTATATAGTTTGGCAAGATATCACCTTCTAAAGTGGCCAATTGAATAGCACCGCTAGTGGAAATTCTATTAATGATCATGGGTCCATATCCTCGCTTTTCCAATTTACGGGCATGTTGCTTTAATGACACTTGATAAAGGGTGGCATGCTCCACTGGGGGTCTCTCTTTGCACATTGGACAATTCTTAATCCACTCATGTATTTCTTTGTCCATGCTAGGCCAATACACTCCTAAATGTTTTAGGTTCTGCAATCTTCAATGTTTAGAATAGTGATTTCCTAGCAATCCTTCATGGGCTTGTTGCAACTAGCTAGTATGTTCATCATCCTCCACACAACAAACGAGTACACCTTCCATATCTTGTTTGTACATGCTGCCTGCCAATATGTGATATCTTTGCGATTTTACAATTTCTTCTTGTGATGTTTTCCCATTCTTATTTGTAGGTCCAAAGGTTAGGACTGGTACCAACTTATTTGCCCATTTAGGAACAACTTCTAAATTGAATAGATAGGCATCAGGTAGTTCATCAGACACTCCTTGCGGTGACTCTCCTGAAGTGATGCGAGAAAGGTGATTTGCTCGGAGGTGGGTTCTACCTTTTCTAACAACAACTTCAAAGTCATATTCCATTAGTAAGAGGAACCATCTTAATAGACATCCTGTATTGCAAGGTTTATTGACCAAATATAACAAAGCTTGATGATCAGTGAAAAACTTGAATTTGTTGGCCAATAAGTAATGTCTAAACTTCTTCATAGCGTATACCATGCCTAAACCTTCTCTCTCTGTTGTTGTATAATTTTGCTCAGCTGTAGTGTGTTCTTTGCTAGCATATGCTATAGTCGAATCTAGATTTCCTTCACATGTGGGTTGTGCTACCACACATCCTATGGTGTGATTGGATGCATCCACATGGACATGGAATGGCTTATTCCAATCAGGAGTGGTCAGTATTGGTGTTGTGCTCAAACGGCTCTTCAGTTCATTGAAGGAATTCTCGCATTCATCGTTCCACTGAAAATCTATCAACAAAGCATAAAGAGGTCTAGCTATGATTGCATACATGTGAATAAACCTGCGGTAATATCCACAATGGCCCATAAAGGCTTGCACCTCTTTAACGTTCCTTGGCCTGAGCAGCTCTGCTACAGCTCTAACTTTGTCCTCATCTGTTCATATTCCATTCTTAGAGACAATATGACCTAAGATTTTACCTTGTCACACCATGAACACACACTTTTTTGGGTTTAGACACACTCAATATTCTCTACACTTGTTGAAGATCTGTCTGAGCTCAGGGATGTGGTATCTTCTTTCTTGGGAATGAGCACATAAATCATCCACATATACTTCTAAGCTCTTCCGCAAGAACTCTTTGAAGACATGACACATGAGCCTTTGGAATGTTGCAGGTGCATTGGTGAGCCCAAATGGCTTCACATGAAATATGAAGATGCCCCATTTTGTGGCAAAAGTTGTTTTGTGTTGATCTTTTGGGGCAATGACTACTTGATTGTAACCTGAAAATCCATCAAGGAAACTATAAACTTCCTTGCCTGCAACACACTCTAATAGGTGTTCTGTGATTGGAAGCGGATAACTATCTTTGATCATAGCAGCATTAACTTTTTTAAGGTTAATTACACACTTGTAACTTCCCATTCTTCTTGGGCACCACTACAATAGGGGACACCCATTCAGTATGCTCAATCTCATAGATAAATCCAGCTTCAATCAACCTATCAATTTCCTCTTTTATCTTTGCAGCATAACTGTCATTATATGTGCAGGGCTTTTGTTTGGTGAGCTTGGCATCAGCAGCCATGGGGATCGTATGAGAGCATATTCTTGGATCTACCCCCTTCAAATCTCTATAGTGCCATGCAAACACATCCCTATATTCCCTTAATAGAGCTATGAGCTCCATTTCTTCTCTTGCACTTAGTTCATCTCCGATATGCGTGCATCTCTCTTCGTTCTCTTCAATGGTCACCACAATCTTCTTGGTCTTTTCTTTATTATCATATGAGTCTCCTATGATGGCCTCTCTCTTAGGCATTCGTACCAAATTTTTTCAGTCTTCAACTTCATATTTCTTGAATTTTTTTGGTACTTCGAAAAATGACTCCTCCTCTTCTTGTTTCACTGTTTCTCTTTTCTTTTTCTTTTGACTACTCTCACTTCCATCCTTTGAATTTACGGTTTTAATACTTGTGAGAGGTTCTTCTTCTTTTTGGGTAAGCACTCCTACATCTTCTAGATAGTACTGCTCTGAATCAAAGTAGGTATCCATCATAATGGACTCTAGATCATCATCATTCTCCTCTTCTTCTATGACATCACTAGGATCACATTCTTCCAGTAGCAGCTGACACATGAACACTGAAATATCATAACCCTCATCATCACAATGAGGTGTCCATTGTTCTTCATTGATTGCAATGTCCATGGTAGCTAAGATTTTTGCCCAACCATGAGGCTCAAATTCCTCATCTGGAAAGATCATCGATGTATAGGCTGGGTCTTTAATCGGTCTATCTCTTGGAGAAGTTCCTTCTTCTCTTGCCTTTAAGAATTTTTCCTCTCCCTCTGCGACCTTGCACATCCACAAATGAGTATCTTCATGCAACCAGGATGGATCAGGTGAACTTCCCGAATGCACAGAGATAGAATCTTCTTTCGCTTTGTGGATAGGGTTCCACTCTAGGGGTGGTACATCTCTGAAGGTGTAATCCTTCAAATTGACCTTGGTGGTGACCCTTAAGTGTTGTAAGTACAAGGAGTTGGTTCCTCAATCCTGTACTATTTGCAATTGTCATAGGAAGGGTCTTCCTAGGATCATCTCATAAACATTATTTTTTCAAAGTCACATATAGCAAAAGTGTGTTCAAACTCTACACCACAAGTGGTTAGAGTTATCCCTTTGAGCAATCCTAGAGGTCTTTCAAAATGACCGTCTGCCATTTGAAGCTTCATTCTAGTTGGTCTTAATGTGGGTTTGCCCCATCGCTTCCACAAGGAGGTGGTCGCAATAGCAACACCAGCACCTGAATCTACGATTGCTTTGGTTGTGTAACCTTGATAGGTGATTCGAAGATAAGTATTGCCTTCTTCTCCTTCACTCATGTCCCCTATTTTGTCTAGAGGTATCTCTAGAACGTTTTGCTTAGAGCCTACTTTTGGCATTTTGGAATCAAATTCTAGAACCTGATCCTTCACATGATTCCATAGCTCAGGTTTTGCTTTGAGCAGCTCTTCTACAGTGAGATGACATTGAACCTTAGTGTTCTTCATGACATCAGTGTTCCTTGGGACCACTGAGTCTTCATGTCTTACCAGTATCGTGGGAGCTCTGATATAAAGAGATTCAGATTCCCATGGGCCTGTGAATTGAGGCAACTCTTGTAAAGAATTAGATTCAAAATCTAGTCTTTCACCTTCTTGTTGCTATGTTTGGTCTGCATAGATAGACAGAATGTCTTGGGGAAATTGATCATGAAGATCATCAATCTTAGGAATAGGAGGGGGATTACCCTTCTCCTTGGCCCATTTCTCTTCTTGTATTTCCTGCAAGAACTCTTGAGAGTACTGTTGAATTGAAGGAGGTATTCCAGCATCCGTGGAATTAGGAGCAAAGCTCCCATTGGTGGTGAGCTTCCTCTCTCAATAACTGGTTGAGCCTATGGAGGTAAAGAAACTTGTGGTTTGTTTACCAATTGCTCTAATCTTTCTAGTAAGCCCTGGAAATGCAAATCCGGTTTGACAGAGTTTGTCTGATTGAACTTTTGAATGCACATTTTCATCTGTTCAATCTCTAAATCCGCTCTAGGGTAACTCTTGTCTAGGTTTTACGGTTGTTGGCCCTTCTTGAAGTCGAGCCCTGGTAGGCCTTTAACATCATGTCCAAGCCTTCTAGGGTTGGATCTGCAAGAACAGACCTTGGTTGCGGTCTATTTACAATGGGTGGTGGGATGAGATGAGGTGGAGTGGATGGAGTTTTGGCATGCGAGGGACTTTGAGATGCAATGTCTTCTATTTTTGTTTTCGCTTCTTTCAGGCTTTCTTCGAGTTTCGATAACTGTTTATTCCACTTGTGATTGGCCTTCTCTCTGGTATCTTTCCATGTTCTTCTTTTCCTCTTACTAGGCTCTCCTGATTCACTCGACTCCGATTGCTCTGTTGGTTTATCTTGTTTTAATGCTTGTGCTCTAGTGATAGCTTGTATAGGAGCCGCATCACTGCTACTAGCACTTGAATCCACCACTAAGCCTACCACATTTATGGGTGTGACCTTGGCCGCACTAGAGGGGTTTCTTGGACAATATCTGGGGAGATGGTCTTTAACACACTTAGGAAAAAAGGCTTGTATTGTGATGTTGTGTCCTTGTCCCAGAGTTGGTGAGTGGGGACATTCACGAATGAAATGGTCACCCTGACACCTAAAACATGGTCCTCTAGGGGCTTGTGGTCTCATTTGTCTCAATTGGGGCCTAGGGTTAGGATTTATGTACATGACATTGGAGTATTCGGGCTCCCAATTTTGTTCCATAGGTGGTCCCTCATATTGATACGAGTAAATCTCACTATGCTCTGGTGACTCTTTGTAATAAGCATGTGGACTACCTTCATGGGAGTAGTCTGAATTATGAGCATGAGAGTCATTTTCTGAGACAAATAGGGTTAGTGGCACCAATGCTCTATTAAGGTTCTCTTCTGCCACTACATACTTAACTGGAATTACATTGGCAGGCACTGGTGGTTGGTTTCCTAGGACTGGTTGTGGCCTATATGGTGCGAGATATTGTTCTTGTAGTCTATAGTATGGCTGTTGGTATTGGTTCTGGTACCTACCTTGTTGGTAAGATTGCTGATAGTTCTATCTAACAGCCTGTCTATTGTATGGACAATCTTGAGCCGTGTGGTTCATGTATTTTCTCTCAATAGTTTTATATGGAGCATTCCTTTCTCTCATGTTCTGGTTGTGCAATGGGCATACATTAGCCATGTGGTCGCCTCCACAACTATAACACCGATTCAATGAGGTGACTCTTGGTGTTTGTCTATTTTGAACTCCTAACTTCTTCGCAAATTGCTCTACTATCTTGTTGGCAGCAGCCAGAGGCACAGAAGACGCGGAAGCATGTAACGACGGAGCAGGGAGTCAGTCGAATCTTTTTTCAAAACAATTATGTTTTAAAATACTTTTCAAAAACCACCAACAGTGATTTTCATCACTATTGTAACATATGTAACATAGAAAAACCCTTTTCTCAATTTCTAGCTCCATTTTGTGCAAGCCGAGGAGTCCTCGAGCTTGAGAAGCTTAGGTAGAATGCGCATACCAATTTTCGTTATTTTTAGACACCGTTTACCCTTCCAAATAGCATCTAGGACCTAATTTTTAACTATGCCGGTCACTAGATGTGAAACCGGTCAAAACTAGTCTAGAAACTATAAAAAGAGCTAGAGAGCTCATTTTTGGGGTTGGATAGTGTGAGCTTAGAGTTGTTTTGAGCTTGTAATAGTGTTCTTGAGCAATAGAGTGGATTTCTCACCTTCCATTGTGTCTTGCTTGTCTCTTCGTAGTGTAAGTGTATGTGTGTGTGCATCTCTATGCTTCTCACCTTCACTCTCACTTCATCTTACATTCACGATCTTCATATCACTCCTATCTCTTCCGCGGATTGACATTAAGGAGGTGGAGCTTCTTAACGTGGTTCTCACCATTGTGCTAGAGCAACACCAAATTTGGCGCCGTTGCCGGGGATCGAGTCTAGGACGAATGTGTGATGGTAAGAGTATAGCAAGAAGTGGCGTTGGAAGGTAAAATTTTCAGTTGTTGTTGTTGTTTTTACTTAGTTTTTGTTGTTTTTCACCTCCCCCACACTCCATCTTCATCACCGCATCATCATCTTCATCTCCAAAAAAATCAGAAAATTCACCATATCCACCCATTCTCCTCATTTCCCTTCATTTGTGCATGCGAGAGAGTGAGAGAGAGCTTTTGTGCTTGCATGTGCTTTTGTCTTCTTGAGTTTTCTTGCAGGTACAGTGCTCTAGAGCATCAGGAAAGCTTGGAAAAGGTAAAAATTTCACTTTCTGTAAGAGATTTCTGACTGTGTCAGACCATCGCGATGGTCTGCCAAGTTCGGAATTTTTGGTAAGCGACCACACCACGGGATAGGCGACACACGCGCATACACGAATCCACACTTGCATTTGCAAAATTTGCATTTTGGTGGACCATCACGATTGGCTCAGACCATCGCGATTGTGTCACACCATCGCGATTGGCTCACGCCATCGCGACGGCTCGGCCGGACCATCGCGACGGTTCACTTGAACCATCGCGACGGTTCGCTGACCATCGCGATGATCCCGTCGACCCCACACCATCGCGATTGGCTCATGCCATCGCACCGACGCTGCCATGTAGCAAGCTAGACCATCGCGACGGTTCGCACATCACGCCATCGCGACGATACATTTAGACCATCGCGACAACTCGAATTTTGGACCATCGCGATTGGCTCACGCCATCGCGCCCTGACCATCGCGACGGTTCACTTTGGACCATCACGATTGTTCATGTTGACCGTTGATTGACGCCATCGCGACTGTCCACCGATCCAGCCATCGCGACGGTTCACATTCACACCATTGCGATCATCTATTTCACGCCATCGCAACAGTTCTCTCCATTGGACCATCGCGATTGTGCCACGCCATCACGACGGTTTGCCTGGACCATCACGACGGTCCCAGACCATCACGATCATCTCAGACCATCGCGATTGCCCACCAAACGCAAATTTTAGGGTTTGATTTTTTGGCCAATTTTGGGGCTATTTTTGGGAAATTTTCGGGTGATTAGACTCATAGGAGAGCCCTTAGCTCACATTTGAAGAAAAACCTGTTTGTGAGTTTTTACCCCCGAGGGCCTGAACGCTCATATCTTTCTCATCCGAAGTCCGTTTTTTGAGCTTCATAGCTCGTTAGAAAGCTCTTTACGAGTACGACGTGACCTCAACTGTTTATTTTTTAAGGATACGTCTATTTTTAGATAAACTATTTTGAGGTTGACCTAGTTTGGGACTAGAAAGCTAGGGGGCAAGCATTGAAAAGTTGGGCAAAAGGGAAGGGACTTAAAAGGTGTATATACTCAAGCGCTTGATCATCCAACTGTGAATTGGTCTAATATTGAATTTTTCCAGGTCTAGCAAGGGCAATCAAGGGCAACCAAAGCAAGGCAGTGAAGGGCATAAAGCTTGGGAAGCGCGGCTTCTTGGGCATCAGAGCAACCAGAAAAGCTGACTCGAGGTTGAAAGATTACTCAACCCTCTCAGTCAATTCTTAGCTTAGGATAAACGTTAGCATTGTGGATTCAAGACGATAGGAACGCCTCAAGTTCAAGAGAATTAAATTTATCAAGTTCAAGACTAAAGTAAAGGTGTGTGACACGAAAACCTAAAGGAAAGAACATAAGTCTGACGGAACGAGAACTCAAAGTACCACAGAAAGTCGAATTCTTGACGCATACATTAAGACAAGAATCTAGAGAAATTTAAAAAGAATCAAGAAAGTAATAACAAAGAATCATTGACGATATGAGCGTGTACTGAGTGTGCAAGGAAGAAAATTAATGAACCTTAGATCGGGCAAACATATAGGCAAGTCAGACCGACGAAGCCTTAGATCATCAGAGGCAAGTGTAAGAACTACTACACGATCGTGGGCTCAACAATTAAACACTAGTTATCCCTACGAGAGCTCAGATACTAGCGATTCAGAAATGGCATTTAGCACAGAAAGACCAGAAGTAGGGTCGAATGTAGCCTATTTAGAAAATCCTGAAGGACCCTATAGGATTCAACTAGAGTTTCTCTGAACCAACCGATTAGGTGCTCGCATCTATGAGGATGGTTTGTGAAGGCAAGTGGTGCAATTGCACAACCCCGATCAACCCATTGGATTGGAACATCCAGTGGTGAAATTCGAGAGAGACGCGTACATAGACAAGGAAGGAACGATGTACATCTTAAGTACGCAGCCAAACAACACCAATGAGTTTGGCGTAATTCAGTTAGAAACGGAAGCAAAATCCCAAGGAAAAGAACCATTAGAAGAGCCTAGAACACCTAGAGGGAAATCTGTACTGACACGAGTAATAATCCCAGAATGGATCCCTCAGGACAACAGAAGCATAGAGTTGTTTGTAAATAAAGAAACTGATGAAGCCTTTTGGAGATACAAGACAGAACTACTTAGTGAGGTAGGTATCATCACGATATACGAGCTCAAGGACCCAGATACACCTGTAAAGGTTGTATACCTGGATGAGACTTCAAAAAGAGTCTTTGTGGTGCCTGACCACGCTAAAAACACATACACATGGAGAGGTGAATTGGTATTCCCTCCATCTAGAACGAACATGAATACAAGTCAACAAGGGGTAGGAACATCCTCAGCCCATGGCATGCAAAGAGAGAAAAATAAAGAAAGACCCGAAGTAAGCTTCACTCATCCCATAGGGAGAGATAGAACAACCACGGACACTAATAGAACAGATAGACAAAGAGATCATGGAATACCAGGTGGTAGAGATGATTTTCCTCTACCTAGACCACGGGAACACGCAAGAATATTGAGACCCACTCAGTTAGTGAAATCCATGAAAAATTACTTTAATGGGACAGGAGATCCCTATGACCACGTCGCAGAATTCAAGCAAGTACTAAGAGCAGATCAAGTCGAAGACATGTTCACGCAATACAACGCATTTGGACTAACATTAAAGAACACAGCTTTAACTTGGTTCCAACCTTTGCAACAAAGGCAATTTAGAGACATCCATCACTTTTTAGAGTCATTCATCATTGAATTCTCTAAAAGTGGGATTAGACATGACACGTCCTCGTTGATTCATAGCTTCAAACAGACCCCTCAGGAGACAGTAAGACTCGCGGGATGTAGGTTTAGAAAATATGTTGAATGATGTCCAATGCAAGAGCTACCCTCACAAGCCAAGCAAGTGTCATTGTTTCTAGATGGCTTGTTGAGCTCTAAACTACGCCCCTATGTGTACCTAAAAGAACCCAGAACGCTAGAGCAGTGTGTAAGAATTTGTATAGACATTGAGGATAACTTAGGAGACGAGTTGGAACTCTCAAAGGTCTATAAGGACTCAGACGGTTCATCTCTAGCATCCACAAAATTGTCTAGCTCAATAGAGGACCTAGCAGAAAAAGTGGCCCAGAAACTAGGAGTTTCTAGTAAACCTAGGGTACTAACAAACAAGCATTGTTACACCTGTGGTGGTGATCATTTGGCAAATGTGTGTCCCAATGCACCACAACCACAAGCCAACCCTAGTGGCCAATACTGTACAATTGAGAGAAGATACACGAATCATACGGCTCAGGACTGCCCATACAACAAACAGACCATGAGACAGAACTACCCGCAAGCATACGCGCAGCTAGGTAGGTATCAAGGCCAATACAATGCTCAGCCTTATTACTATAGGCCTCCTCAGAACTACCCATATCAGGCTCAACAGAGACCTCAACCTGTCTTAGCTCAGCAGCCACCCCCACCAGTGAATGTCATCTCAGTCAAATACGCTGTTGCAGAAGAGAACCTAAGTAGGGCCTTAGTGCCTTCTTCACCTTTGATCACAGAAAGTGACCCAAACTCAAACAGTTAGTGAGCGATCGAGGAACTCACTTTCTAAACCAAATCATTGAATATTTGTTACAGGATTTTATGGTGATTCACAAGAAATCCGCACCATATCATCCTCAGGCCAATGGTCAGGCTGAAAGCACTAACAAGATCCTTTGTAACGTACAGACGAAACTCGTGAACAACAAACGTTCAGATTGGGACAAACAGTTACACCACGCTGTTTGGGCATATCGAGTGGCCTACAAGACCGTACTCAATGCAACTCCCTTTCAGATGGTTTTTGGTCAGAATGTTGTGCTTCCTTTGGACTTCTTGATACCGACCCTTAAGGTTGCACAAGAACATCAGTGGACCGGCCATGAACTATCAGCAAGAATAATGGACTTGAAACGATTAGGAGAAACCAGGCTGAAAGCAGCAGCAGGAATTTACGCAGCAAAGAAGCGACAGAAAGCATATTTTGATGCGCATATGAAAGATAAAGGCTTGAAAGAAGGATATTTAGTTCTAGTATATACGCTAAAGCAACACGCACGGAAGTTAGAAAAGCGAGGTTATGGACCTATGATCATTAACAGACTCTCGACAAGTGGAGCAGTACAGTTAGCCACATTAGAAGGAGACATAATGCCTAATTACATTAGTGGCTGTAGACTCAAGTTATATCAGGAACCTCTTACTGAGGATATGCTTAGACGACTCACGTTGGCAAAGAAGCGTAAGGAGGAAGAAAATAGAATACGAGCAGAAGCTCAAGAAGAAGCCTTAGAACGCATTAAGCGCATGAAGCTAAGAAGACAAGGACTAGGGAGAGAACAGTATAACCATCTGGAAACATCACCCAGATATCCCATGGCCATGTGTCAAGTAAAATCAACCACTCATCCTAGCATAGTGGACAGGAGACCATTCATTACAGTCAGGCTAGAGCACGGCAACCCTTGCCAAGAGCTCAGGGCTTTAATTGATTCAAGTGCTTCGACTAGTGCGATTAGATGGTCCCACTATAAGGATTCCGGAATAGAAATGCGGCCAATTGAGGCATACCTCATAGGGCTAGGAGGCATGGAAACCCCTTGCATGGGCGAGGTGGACCTTCCTATCCTCATTAAGGATGTGACCATGACAGCGAAGCTACTAGTGTGCCATGATGACGACCTGATAGAACCCCTAATCCTTGGCCAAGATTGGCTATACGATCACTCAGTGGACCTAAATCTTAGACAAGGTTCCTTACAGATTGGAACCTTTGAGCAGAAGCGAGTGATACCTCTTGACTTCCCTAACGACATTCCGATTGAGGTTTGTAGCCATAGACCCTATGAAATGCATGCGACGAAAGACCGGAAGATCTTTGGTCAGATCAGTCACGTTACGTCTACACCAACCCACTCGGTCTTGGCTATAGACAGTTGTCAATCAGAAGGACGTCAGGAGATTTTTCCTGGGGCTTCCTGCAAACTAGAAGGGGCAATTACCCAACCGCTAGGGCAAATGGACACAATCAGCGGTCAGGTAGGTTGCATCAGCAGACATATGGGCAAAACACCATGCGGTGCCCATCCTTCCACACTTACTGCGGACTGGCCTAGATCTGTGGTACAGAATGCCTCACTTCCTAATGGGCAGGTCACGCAAGTGTTGGACCTCCCTTGTTTTCCAAAGCAGAGCGTCCATTCGACCTCTCAACCTCAACCACAACAGAGTCAACCACGACGAAGGAACCCAGACCGACGGCAATATCCGACGATGCAAAGAGTAAAGCAGTCTCAGCAACACAAAGCAAGTGGCACAAGACAAATATGGGTGCCAAAAGAACAGAAAGCACCGACCGATTTCAACCATGTGGATAATGACAAGAAGAAGTCAAGACAGAAGCCGAGTCAGTATTCAACGTTCCCTCGACCTTCTTCTACAAGTTCGAACATTCGACAAATTTGGATCGCCAAGAAGTACCTTATGAATCGACCCACACCCACGCAAATTTGGGTATCCAAACCATGTATTATAGCTCAACCCTCAAGCCATGTAAAATATCACCCTCGGACAGCTTTCAGCCCTCCATATCACCAAATCCGATATCATCTTTTGTCCCTCCGCAGAGACCTATAACCCGATCACAAACTCTTAGGAAGTGGATACCGAAACGTATCCAGAAGTCTTCTACTAACCCATTGTCTAACATAACTCCCACCCCGACTAACTTACAACCATGTAATAACTCATTCATAACTGAACCTTGTATAAATCCACACACCATAACCCAACATCACTTGTAAGAATACCTCATCAAGAAATGTATGTATCATCTGAATGCATGTAGGTGTCTAGAGACCTGCACTAGTTCTGCAAGAAGCATTGCATCCATCACAGCACAACACTTGGCTACACGGGTTACACATCGGCTATGGAAAGGGATTGCGGTCTCACCTTAATGGGATCATAATTAATTTCCATACTAATGTGCTAATCTTTTGTAGCAGATCTTTTCCATTAGCTCGTCAGTCATCATGCAAACCGAAGAAGGACCATCAGAAGCTGGCCCCAATGCACCAATGACCAATATTGGAGAATTACTCGCGGAATCTCATCCGACGATGCAACCACCAGAGTTTCAAGGTTTTCCAGGACCCATGCCAATCGACGACCCTCCTAGAGGGTATACTGAGAAGATTCATCGTAATTCTCACTGGTTTCAAGGCCTAGCAGGACCATTAGCAGACGCTGATTTCATATTTGAGGCCAATTTGGCATTTGATTATCGCACATGGGCCAAGTACCAGTTCTTTTCAAGAGAATTTGAAGGACTACAGAATACACAAGATTTAACGCACGTTTGGGCACGAGCGGGATTTACAGAATATTTTAGTGACCCTCTGCCTAAACCCGATTTTTACAGATGATTTTACTTAGTAACCACCTTGACGGCTTCAGAGAACAAGGATCTACCCGGCACATTCATGTTACCATCCTTGGTAAATGACCCTCCATTCAGAAGGTTTTATTTGTCTAAAGATTTATTTGTCTAAATGACCCTCCATCCCCTGCCTTCAGGTGCCAGAATCACCCTCACCACAACCATCTCCAGAGCAGTCATTGACAGCAGCCACTCCCACGGTACAACCAATTCGTATACGGTTATCAAGACCAGTTACGCCAGAGGGCACCACCAGTACTATTGCACCTCAAGCAGCCACAACCCCAGAACCTATCACCACGACAGCAGAAATTCCCACCACTATTGGTGCGGAAGCGTTTTCTTTCCCGATAGCCAATTTGGAAGCAGAGCCACTGAACACAACGTTCGATTTTGAAATGCCCAATGCACTCTCCAATGAGTTCCAGTTTTCAGAAGGACAAATGTTTTCTCAAGAATTTGAAAGGCCCAGCTATCCTACCACACCGCGAGATCAACCACAAGGACAAGTCGTGTCTAGCTCTGAAGAGGAAAGAACAGAGACAGATGAAGACGACGGCGACGATGAAGCCAGCCAGGGAACTCAGGAATCCCAAGAGCATGAACAGACAGATGGCCAAGGACAACAAACAGACACACATGGTGATACAAGTACACATGAAGATGAAACTTGTGAAGCAGCAGCTTACACACTGGCTATTAAGAAGCTGTATAGAACTATGGAAAAAGTTTGAGCACACAAAAAGCTGACTGAGGAAGAGAGTCAAGCGATAATAGAACAAGAACTTGTCACAGGCAGATTCGAAGACGCATACATCAAAGGATTTAGAGAGCTAGTCAAATCAGTAGGCTCCAACGAAGCACTCAGATACTTGCAAAGAAAGCCACTCCCACAGTTTGACCCTCGCAGAGTTCGCTTATTATCAAAACCGGGCGAGTACATTTGAGTACCGACAGGTGCTCAGTCATCCCAACAGGCACGAGAAGCACGCCTGATTCCTGAAAGACCTGCGGCCGACGAAGCCATCCTTGTCGACTCCCCACCCCATACGGCTAATGTAAATACCACAACTGTAATCGGAGTACCCGTCACCCCAACTACTCCTCCTTCACCTCCCGTCTCTCCCCTTCATCCACTATCTCCTAGACCAGCCACATCTTTCGACAGCACAGTAGTAGAAGCTTTTATTGCCTCCATTCCTATAACACTGTCCACAACCACTCAACTGGGTTTCCCCCCTCAGCCACCCACCTTTCCATCTACTACCTTTCCCCCTCCATCTTTCCCATCTTTCCCCGCACCTCCACGACACCTTTTCCCATTTCTAACCCCATTAACCTTTTCCCCTGTCTCACCCCCCCGACCTACCATATTTCCGTTTCCCCCTTTTCCCCAAGGAGTCCAAGAAAACCCCCCTGTAAACTACTCATCAACGTTTGTAAATCCGGTATTTACACCGTCACAAGCACCCACACTCACACCATTATTCACAGTCACCGCACTTGACACGTCCAATGACATGGTCATCTCACCACCCACAGCACCATCACTCACCTCATTCACTTCACAACCATATTTAGGCACATCACAATTTTCCACAATCACCATTGCATCCACTCTCCCACCCCAATTCCCCATTCATTTTGCATCTACCCCCACTGCATCTTCACTAGGAACATCTGTAATATTATCACCCACTGTAGATACAGCATTCCGACAAATGTTTGCTTGCATGACTCAAGTCCGAGATGAGTTCACATCTCTAGGAAACAACTACCAGACGTTGTAGAACACGACGAATCAATTACAGTCGCAGCTTAATTTATTGTCTATTGAGAATGCCTCACTGAACAGCCGATACCAAGAATTACGAGAGGCATATCATAAATTAGAACTAGAAAGCAAAGAAAAGACCAAGGAAGCCACTGCTGATCTTGACAACTTGCTTAGGGCCCAGACAATTCGCAACGCAACATTAACGAGAAATATGGGCTTACTACGAAGACACCTAGCAGCAGCAAAGGAAGAAAACCAGCGCTTACAGGATCAGAACCGAGAAAACTTAGAAGCAACTCTCGACCACCCAGACCAACCTTTGAGTCCTAGTCGGTTCAAAGCCGTTCCCTCGGAATCAATGAAGATGCTACTAGAGGATCATGTACGACTGCTAGATGAATACGATCACATGAATGAGGAGTTACAGAAACTCAACGATGATCATAAATTACTCCAGTTACGAGCACCGGCACACCAAGACATACCAGCACCTGTGGACCCCTCTCCTGACATCTTAGAGGAACTCAACGTATTACGGGCCCAGGTATCAAATCTTGAATCAAGGATCGCAGTATATGAAGCACCACCAAGGCCAGACTCCCCACCAGTGCTACCAGCTGATGAAGAAACTGTAACCATACCGGTGGAGGAAACGTTTGAAGAGGCGTATGAGCCACAACCCATCCCAGGCGGACGTGTCACGACCGAAGGCCAGATGACTTACGAACTCCCGATCCCCGCGTGGATGAAGACAATTGAGGAACTTGGGACAACACACTCAGCTAGAGTAGAGGCACAATTACATGCCATGGCGATGATAGAAGAAAGAATTTTACAGTCTCCATTCTTTGCTCATTTGGCCCTGCGACGATACATATCTGGGCATGAGCTACAGTATAAACCGTATTTTATGTTAATTGCCGAATACCAGTTAGCCATCGAGAAAGAAATAGGTAAGAAACCATCGCATGCGACTCAATTTGAGGAGGACGATTTGCCACTCGATGCGCAGCAAGGAGAGATCTATCAACCAGAGTGGCGCAAAGAGTTACTATAGAAGTATCCAGAAATGATGAGTACATGGGTAAAGGCACCTTTGCATTTAAAGTACAACCCATGTTGGGGACCAGTACCACGGCGCCGTTCCTGGACAGCCTTTGCTATTAAGGTACAAAACAATAAGCAGTGCCAGGATTGGTTGAATTACCCCTATTTTAAGCCACCCATCGAGTTACCAACTGTAGGCTACATGATGGCTACAATTCACCACTGGCTCCCTAGACTAAAGCATATGGACGATATAGCGGTGCATATGACTATCAAAATCTTTGACATGATGCAAATGGTTTTTAAAGTCTTCTGACACGTCAAGGCACCTCATGTAAACACCCCGAGCTTTGAGCATGGCAATTTCGATCTGGTATATGATATGAGTACAACGCCATCGCTACGGGTGTGTTATGCCTGGCATTGCAGAATAAAGTACCTACCGGCGTGCTACAAGCAGACTTTTGAAGAGATGTTCACAACCAGTTTCTGGGAATACCATTCAGAGGTATTCATAAGCAGGCCTACACATTTATTACACTTATTTGCCTGTGAACGAATGGTCTATTCCACACACTATCACCTCCCACCACCAGAAGAACCGCAACCAATAGACTGGGAGAAACTCGAGGCCGATCTGGCCCGAGGCATTCGTATCTCAGAGCACACCCTCGCTCAAGACCTCATACACAACTATATCCGGCAGACCTCACAACAAGGTTCTGTCGAGGACGACAGAAGTGAGAGGGAGGGGGGTGTTGGCAGCAGCCAGAGGCACAGAAGACGCGGAAGCATGTAACGATGGAGCAGGGAGTCAGTCGAATCTTTTTTCAAAACAATTATGTTTTAAAATACTTTTCAAAAACCACCAACAGTGATTTTCATCACTATTGTAACATATGTAACATAGAAAACCCCTTTTCTCAATTTCTAGCTCCATTTTGTGCAAGCCGAGGAGTCCTCAAGCTTGAGGAGCTTAGGTAGAATGCGCATACCAATTTTCGTTATTTTTAGACACCGTTTACCCTTCCAAATAGCATCTAGGACCTAATTTTTAACTATGCCGATCACTAGATGTGAAACCGGTCAAAACTAGTCTAGAAACTATAAAAAGAGCTAGAGAGCTCATTTTTGGGGTTGGATAGTGTGAGCTTAGAGTTGTTTTGAGCTTGTAATAGTGTTCTTGAGAAATAGAGTGGATTTCTCACCTTCCATTGTGTCTTGCTTGTCTCTTCGTAGTGTAAGTGTATGTGTGTGTGCATCTCTATGCTTCTCACCTTCACTCTCACTTCATCTTACATTCACGATCTTCATATCACTCCTATCTCTTCCGCGGATTGACATTAAGGAGGTGGAGCTTCTTAACGTGGTTCTCACCATTGTGCTAGAGCAACATATCTCATCCAGCTTAGTGGAGGCTCTAGAGGTATGTCTAGTAGAACTATCATAGTCTTTATAGAGTTTGGATAGTCATAATTCCTCACCCAAATTATCTTCTATGTCAATACACATCCACATACACTCTTCTATGGATCTAGTCTCTTTGAAGTACACATATGATCTTAACTTCATGCTCAATAAGCCATCTAAAAACAAAGCCACTTGTTTGGCTGGTGTGGGTAACTCTGGAGCACGGCATCTTTCTAGGTACTGTCTGAACCTTCTAACCTGCTAGTCGCATTGTTTCTTGGGGTGTCTGCTTGAAGCTGTGGATCAAAGATGATGTGTTATACCTGATACCACTCTTGGAAAATTATACGATAAATTCGTCTAGCAGTTGACCTATATCGCGATAGTTGCGACTACTCAGTTGTTGGAGCCAAGCTAAGGCAGTGCCCTTAAGAGTCAAACCAAATGCCTCGTACTGGGTGAACAAATCCTCAACCTCTTCAACTCTTAACACTTGTTTGAACACGACCACATGATCATAAGGATCTCCTGTCCCGTCAAAATAATTTCTCATTGCCTTGATCACTTGAGTGGGTCTAAGGGTTCGTGGGTGCTCTCGGGGTCTAGGCAATGGAAAATCATGTTCATCTCTTTGTTGCCTATGTGCTTGATGTCTCTCTCTTTGAGGTCTTTCATTTTCAAATCTTGATCTATTTTTGCCCATAGTGTGTGCAAAACTTACCTCAAGTCTCTCCCTAGTTCTTTCTCTCTGGGCTTCATGAGCTTGGGATGATCCTACTCCTTGGATGCCATGGGAAACATTGGATCTTGGTGGAGGGAAAATCAATTCACTCTTCCAAGTATATGCATGTCTATCATGTTCTGTTACCAAGAACATTTTCTCTGATGTGTTATCTAGGTAGACAAGTGTGCCTGGTATCTCTGCATCCTTAAACTCGTAGATGATGAGTGTGCCCAATTGGCTAGGTTGATGTGGCTTGAACTCCAAAAGGCTTCCTCTGTTTCTCTATTCAAGAATAGGTCTTTGCTTTTGTTGTCTTGAGGGATCCAATCTAGAGTGATCACTCTGGTCAAAACTGACTTACCTCTAGGAGTCTGGGGTCCTTGTCCTACATTTCCTTGTTCTAGGTCTCCTATCTCATTCTTAGGAATGATATTTCCAAACTCATCGGTCCTATCTGGTAGGTTGGTGACCACATACATGGTTCCTTCCTTATCAATGTATGAACCCTCTTCGAACTTGACTATTGGGTGTTCAAGTCCAAAGGGTTGATCTAGATTTTTGAGTTGGACCAATGATCGCCTCAGGCCATCCTCATAGATGCGAGCACCTAATCAGCTGGTCCAAATATATTCCAATTGTGTCTTATAGGGACCTTCTGGTGTTTGTAGATAGGCAGTTCTTGAGCCACCTGCAGGTTTCCCCATGCTAAAAGACATTTCTGAGTCACTTGTGTATGAACTTAGTACGTAAGGATAACCACTTAGTTGTTGTGCCCACAACTTAGCTGTATGGTTAACACTAGCCTCAGAAGATCTATTGCTTTTTCTATCCTTGCCTAGGTGTCTACCAAATCTCAGGTTCATAAGCTTTGGTTAAGAGTCAAAATTTCCCCTTGGTATGGTTCAAAATCCTTTGGAGTCCCCTTGGGTTCCTGGTCTAACCTGAGGGTCAACTTCAAATTATCCTATCTGAAAATCAATGAGCTTTCCAACAAGCTATAGAGCTCAAAAAATGGACTTTTGATGAAAAAGTTATGTCAAATCAGGCTCTTGGGGGTCAAAATAATCAAGCAGGACCTTTTGGAAAAATCACGATTTTGTGTGAAAATCGCGATTTTGGGAGCTCTGAAAATCGCGATGCTGAGCTCTTATGAAAATCACGATTTTGAGGGATGATGAAAATCGTGATGCTGAGCAACCGCAAAAATCACGATTTTGGTGAAATCATGAAAATCACGATGCTGAGCACTTATGAAAATGGCGATTTTGAGCAATCCCAAAAAAGGCAATTTTGAATGAGAATCATGAAAAACACGATTTTGAGTGAGAATCATGAAAAATGCGATTTTGGGAATGATCAGAAAATCGCGATTTTGATTGAAAATCGTGTTTCCTCAAAATTGTGATTTGTGAAAATTGTGATTTTGAATGAAAATCATGTTTTTGCTCAGAATCGTGTTTTTGCCTGAAAATCGTGATTTCGTACCTCAATGAAAATCGTGTTATGAAAATCGTGAAAATCGCGATTTTGGATGAAAATCGTGAAAATCACAATTTTGGATGAAAATCGTGATTTGTGAAAATCATGATTATTCATTGAATGAAAATCGTGTTTTTACTTGAAAATTGCGATTTTGGATGAAAGTCGTGTTTTTTGAAAATCGCGATTTTGGAGCCAAGAGAGAATCATGTCTTTTTCCAAAATCGTGTTTTTAGCTAAAAATCGTGATTTGTGAAAATCGCGATTTTGATCCAACTGAAAATCGTGTTTTGTGCAAAGTCGTGTTTTTGCTCAGAATCATGTTTTTTGTGAATCTTAGAGAATTGCGATTTTGAGCACAACTAGAGAATCGCGATTCTGAGAATGACCTCAAAATCGTGTTCTTTTCAAAAAGCTTTTAGGCGGGAAATAGAAATCACATTTAAAAAAAAAAAATTGAATTTAATGAAAATCGCGATTTTCAATCAGAATCGTGTTTTTTGGCAGGAAATTCAAATTTTTGGAGCACCGAGCAATGGGGAGCTCCGTATGTGTAGAAATCATGAAAAACATAGGCACTTACTCTCCCTTGCACTTCCTAACTCCTTCTCGCACAATAATGCATGAAAGATGGCATGAAAATGGTGAAAATGCACTAAAAAACAAGAAATTTCTATGAAGATGAAGATGGAAGAAGATGGAGATGGTGATAATGATGATGATGAAGATGAAGAGGAAAAATCAGAAAATGAACAGAAATGACAGTTTTTTTACCTTCCAATGTCGCAAATCTACGATCTTACCATCACAACAGTCGTCCTCAAAGCTCTTTCCCTCGCGACGGTGCCAAAATTTGGTGTAGCTCAAGCGTAAGCACCACCTCCTTTACTTATCAATCCGCAGAGACGTGAGAACCGGTATGAAGACCATGAGAAAGTGAAGGCACAAGTGTTGGAGTTTGAGTTTTGCAGAAGCACGCGAAGAGCACAAGGAAGAAGAAGAAGTTTGGATCACAAGACACAATACTGAATGTATGACCACTAGAATGTACAAAGATAAGTAACCCATTAAGGCTATAGGCATATATACAAGCTTGGTATCATCCAACTTATCCTCAATAGCCAACATATGAAATACATCACTTCTTTCATCCATGGCCACTGACTAAAATACAGATTGTATCTCTAAAAGTTGAACATAACTACCCTATCGAGTTCTACTAAACCTGTAGTAGACTTCGAAATTCTTATACTAGCAAGCCAAACCTATATACATCTTTGGCACAAAAAGATAAAATTTCTTGCACAAGCACTCTGATAGTGCATTTAGAGGCCAAAACGAGCTCAGATCACAATTTTTACACGACATAGTGAATTTGTTTTGAACTCCTAATCACCCTGTGTATGCTCACCAAATTTCATGTGATTCTAAGATTGTGATTGGAGGGATGTCGACGATGCCCTAGTTGAAGCAACGACCTGCTCTGATACTAATTCTTGGATTTTGAGTTCTGTGGAAGTACGCACGTTGAAAAGCAAGTCTCAATCATGCAAAAAGGCTCAACCATGAGTTTTGCAAGTGGACCAATAAAAAAAGGGAGGACCCAAAGTCATGGAATAATGTTAGAAGCTCCACCAAACTCAATCAAATTCAAACCTGATCAAATCAGCCACCAAAAAGTGCACCTACATTGATTGGTGGGTGGTTAGCTAGATTGTAGGAAAAGTAGAACTCTATATAAGCATCATCTCACCTTTGTTTCTTGATTTGTATCCATCCCATGAGTTTTCCACTTAGTTTAGTGAAGTCATAAACTCCAAGAAGCAGCCCCCTTGCTTGCTTACCTCATTTTCTCATGATTTTGCTCCTCTCTATCTAGAGGTGTAAGGCTTTTTCAAATCTGATTGTACCAGATTGCAGAGCATTCTTTGCTCTCTCATTGTACTCATTTTCATTGATTTTAAGCTTCATTTGGTCTCTCATATTGTGCTCTAAACGTTGCCAAAGTTTCAAGTTATTTGGCTGAGCGAGTTGTGAGAAAGTGCTAACTTTGTGAAGGTATATCTCTACACATAGGCAGAGAGTGTTGCAAACAGGTATCTTATTTTGCAGAAGGTGGTTCTCCTAGCTGGAATATTCATTTGGGATTGTAGAGGAGGTACTGGGGTATCTACTTTTAGCACGAGCATGCAACAAGCACTCCAGTACTTCACCTACTCGAGGGAGGTTCTCCTTAGGGAAATATACCCTTTAACACTTCTGTGAGCAAGCAAATATCAATAATTGCACAAAGTTATGAATACTTAGGGATAATATTAATGACAAAATGACAATAATGGAAGACCAACCACTCCTTAGTTCGAATCAGATGATTACAACATATGCAAAAGAGATGCTCAAAAGTTTATGCTCTGGGTTAACATGCCACTCCAGAACTAAACAACATCAATACAAGGGATTCATCTAATCCTTACAATGGACTCAACTAGATGTAGACTAGCACTGATAAATACAAATTATGAAGACTTGCTCTAAGGGAAAGAGCATGAAATACCAATGACTCACACTGAATGACAAAACAAAGCCACTCTCTTCACACTATAGTGCTATTAGCCCTCACTAGGAAGCCCACGCTCTGTATCCTCGCCACATAGTGACTTCCTACAGTAGGCTTGAAGCCACAAAGTGCAAAGAGAGGACCTCTGTACGTACATATGTAAATGTGTGTATCTGAATGTATCCCAAATGAACACAAATCCATTGCTTTTATAGGCTCCAATAGGCCAAGAGGGCCTTGCCGATTCCTCACGTCCACTGATCATGCGCCGATTGATTGCCCAAAATTGGAGGGGTAGATCAAATATGCCACCAATCTTGGATTGGATCCTCAAAAATAGGCAGTCGTCATATGAATGGTTGGCGGCAACAATCATTTCTCCACTTTCACTTTTACCATTTACTCTTTTACTGTCACTTTTGCATGCAAGCTCAGATCCTCATTTTGTGCCGCCCGTGATGTTTGCATGACCCTGAGAAGCACATCCTTCACCTAATTTATGTAGTAGCTTTTGATCCTTACATATTAAGTGGGTGGTGTGGGAGGTGAGTTGTGGGGAGTTGAGGGAGATTACGGGGGTTGTGGGAGGTTGTGGGTGGGAATAGGGGGTGAGTTGTGGGGAGTTGCAGGGGTTTCTGGGGTGTGGTCAAAAATTGATCCAAGATTTCAAAGTTATTATTGCATCATTGGAAAGTAATCGTTGAGAGCTTTCCAACGATATATAACACTATAGGGGTTGGTTGCAAAATGATCCTCAAACTGTCCATCCAAAACTGGTCAGAACTTTGTCTACTACATGTTGTCTCATACCTCCATGTAAAAAAATTGACAGGCGCCTTGGATAGTCCATCCCCCTCTCATGGCATAAATTTGGGTTTGATTCCTCCAAAGCGCATGCAGAAAAAGACCTTTTGAATCCTTTTGACAAGTTGATTCGCAAACCCTTTTTTTTCATACGATAATTGACGCCGATGAGTCGTGGGGGTTTGTGGAGGGTTGTGGGGGCATGGGGGGTTGTGGAGGGGTGTGGAGGGGTTTATGGGGTTTGTGGTGGGTTTTGGGGGGGTGTGGAGTCGTAGGGGGTTGTGGAGGGGTGTGGGGTTTGTGGGGGGTTGTGGGGTTTGTGGGGTTTGTGTGGGGTTTGTGGAGTTTGTGGAGGGCTGTGGAGGGGTGTGGAGTTGTGTGGGGTTTGTGGAGATTGTGGAGGGTTGTCGGGGGGTGTGGAGTTGTGTGGGGGGTCCTAGAGTGGTGGAGGGCTGTGGGGTGGTGTGGAGTTGTGTGGGGTTTGTGGAGTTTGTGGAGGGCTGTGGGGGGGTGTGGAGTTGTGTGGGGGGTCGTGGAGTGGTGGAGGCCTTGTGGGGTGGTGTGGAGTTGTGTGGGGTTTGTGGAGTTTGTGGAGGGTTGTAGAGGGGTGTGGAGTTTGTGGGGGGTTGTGGAGTTTGTGGAGGGCTGTGGGGGGGTGTGGAGTTGTGTGGGGGGTCGTGGAGTGGTGGAGGGTTGTGGGGGGGGGGTGTGGAGTTGTGTGGGGTTTGTGGAGTTTGTGGAGGGCTGTGGAGGGGTGTGGAGTTGTGTGGGGTTTGTGTAGTTTGTGGAGGGCTGTGGGGGGGTGTGGAGTTGTGTGGGGGGTCGTGGAGTGGTGGAGGGCTGTGGGGTGGTGTGGAGTTGTGTGGGGTTTGTGGAGTTTGTGGAGGGCTGTGGAGGGGTGTGGAGTTTGTGGGGGTTTGTGGAGTTTGTGGAGGGGTGTGGAGTTGTGTGGGGTTTGTGGAGTTTGAGGAGGGCTGTGGGGTGGTGTGGAGTTGTGTGGGGTTTGTGGAGTTTGTGGAGGGTTGTGGAGGGGTGTGGAGTTGTGTGGGGTTGTGGTGATGGTGGGGGCTGCGAGGGTGGTGGGGGAAAAGAGGAGGGAATGGTGGGGTTGGAGGGGGTTGCAGGGAAGAGAGAGAGAGAGGGAAATGTCGTGATATAGACCCCCACATCAAGTCTTTGCACTGTCCCGGTGCAATTCCCGAAGCTCAAAAGAAGATAGTGAAGGAAGTTCTTCCTCCTTAACTCAGGTGATTCTTCACCGTGGAGATATTGACCAGTTTTTTTTTTATTTTTTTGTTTTTTTTACTTTTTTTTACTCTTTTTTTTAATATATAATAAACTGCAATCACTGAATGAAATACGGTAGGTACGGTGAATGAAATGCTTCCAATTTACCTTAATTCAGGTATTTCTTCACCCTGGAGATATTGACCAGGGGTATCCTCTTACCCTGCAAATCCTCCAGATGTACTGCTCCATGAGGTAATACCTTTACCACCGTGTAAGGTCCTATCCATTTGGGTGCCAGTTTAGTTGGAATTGCTCGGACCTGATGCACTAATACCATGGATCCTTCCTGAACTTCATTAGACCTCAGATACCTGTCATGCAGTCTCTTGCGCTCTTCTTGTGTTACCTGAAGTTTTTGCATCGGTCCTTCTTTGTATTCTTCTAATGCCACCAATCTCTCAATGGGAGGTTCAATTCCAATGGTTTTGGTTCCCATTTCCTTTTTGATAATGAATTCAAATGGGGCCAATGCCTCTTTTCCATATACTAAGCGAAATGGACTCTCACTAGTGGTTCCCCTTCTTGTAGTTCTGAAAGCCCAAATTGCACCGATCAATGCTTGTGGCCAAAAGCTTTGATGATCAAAAGATAATTTGTGCAGCAACCCGATCAAAATCTTATTGGAGCTCTCTGCTTGGCCATTTGCCCTTGGATAGTAGGCACAAGATTTTTTATGAAAGACCTTGTACCTGTCAAATATAAATTGGAGCAGCTGATTTACAAAATGTGTTCCCCTATCACTAGTGATTTCCAGTGAGCAACCAAATCTTGAGAAAATACGTTTATACAAGAACTTAACTATTGTTAACGCCGTGCAATCCACAGTAGCTTTAGCCTCTATCCATTTAGTTGCATAACATGTGGCCATCAAAATATACTTCTTACCCCCAGGTTGACCAATTGGACTAATTGGTCCTATGAAATCAAGACCCCATCATTCAAATGGGAGCCATCCTGTAGATATGACTAATGGTTGGAAATTCAATCTAGTTGGCGTAGGAGCACATCTCTGGCAAATGTGGCATTCTTTAGCAAACTTGATCGCATCCTTGTAAATATGAGGCCAACATAGTCCCTCGTGGATGATTCTGTGAGCCAATTCTTCCCCCTTTAGATGCCCTTCACTGTGTGCAGCTTTTAACAAAAGATTCACCTCCTCTAGATAAACACACTTTCTCAAGATATCATCTTGACAATATCTATATAAATTCCCATTTATGAGTGAGTATGCCTTGGTTTTAAGGAGTAATCTTCTTTTTTCTATATGTGTCAAATGCTCTGGGAGTTTTTTAGTAGTAAGAAAATTGAGAATTCCATCATACCAATCAGTCTCAGTTGCTACTAGGAAGAGATTACTATCCACCAGTTCATCATTAATACCTATTGCCTTCTCGCTCATTGCAGTCCTGGACACTTGATTTGCCATGTAGTGCTCTCTTCCTGGCTTAATATGAATATCAAAGTTGAATTCTTGAAAGAGGAGTAACCATCTCCAAATCCTTCCAGCTACTCTAGGCTTGTTTATCAAGTACTTCAAGGGCTGATGGTCTGATATGACTATAAAATGTACACCGAGAAGGTAATGCCAAAACTTCTGAAGAGCAAATACAATAGCCAAGCCTTCCCTTTCGGTCGTACTATAGTTCCTTTCTGCTTGGGTGAGTAGTCTGCTGGGATAGGAGATAGGTCTATCAACCTTGTGTGATGATGGTTGAGCTAGAACTGCACCAACAGCATGAAGACTAGCATCTGTATGCACATGAAACTCTAATGACCAGTTAGGAACACTTAAAAGTGGAGCAGTGCATAACCTCATTTTCAATTCACAAAATGCTTTCTTAGCTTCAACACTCCATGAGAAAGGGACCTTTTTACTGGTAAGCCTTGATAAGAGCTTAGCTATTTCTGAATACATTCGTATGAATCTTCTATGATATCTTGCATGGCCCAAAAAACTTTGCAATTCTTTTGGGCTTTGTGGAATAGGCATGGATAGAATAGCAGTAACCTTTGCAGGGTCAACCGTTATCCCTTCAGCAGATACTATGTGACCAAGAAGAGTGCCTTTGGTGACCAAAAAATGACATTTAGCAGGATTTAACTTCAAACCTGTTTTGAGACATTGCTCAAAGATTTCCTTTAGATTTTCCAAATGATCATGGAAATCTTGAACTGCTGCTCTTCTATCTGTGCCTGAAAACATTGAAAAGTCATCCATGAAAATGCGGAGAAAGGTTGTTAACCACTTGCCCAATATCAGATACATTGTTCTATTAAATGAAGCTGGTGCATTCTTCAAACCAAAAGCCATGCGAGTATAGACATAAGTGCCCCATGGAGTAACAAAGGCTATTTTGTCCCTATCATCAGGATGGATCACTATCTGATTGTAGCCACTAAAACCATCCAAGAAGCTATACAAAGTGTGACCAACTACTTCCTCAAGTACTTGCTCTGAAAAGGGCTGAGGAAATCCATCTTGAACAGTCACTTTATTTAAGGCACGAAAATCAACGTAAACTCTTATTTTTCCACCATTTTTCTTAGGTACAATAACCATAGAAGAAAGCCACCTGGAATGTTCTACTGGAACAATTATACCTGCTTCTTCTAGTTTTGTAACTTCCAACTTTACCGCCTCTGCATATTTTGGATTGAGTCGATGCGGCCTACTTCTTGCAGGCGCGGCTCCCTCAACTAGGGGTATTCTGTGTAATCCAAGCTCCTCTGGTATCCTTGTTAGATCTTTGTAGGACCATGCGAAGACATTTTTGTAGGAAAAAGGTAAAGAAGTTACCTTCTGTAGTAAAGGAGGATAATGCCATAGCCAAGAGGCCAAGTGAACTACTTGAGGGTTCTTTTCATCCCCTAGATTTATTTCTTGAACTAGTGTTTCAAGACTAGTCTTGTTTGAGAAATCATCTCCACTGTATGCAGGAGTGGACTTTAACTTATATTCTGCAATATGTTCTCTGGTCCATCCTTGAGGTATATCCGTAAAAGGAAGATCTTCTCTGAACTCCGGCTCATAACTTTCCATCCCGGGTACTTCTATATTTTTTGCCTCTTCAAAGTTTGTATTCTCCTGCAAACTCTCATTCTCCAACTCCTTGTGATCTTCATGGCCTTTTCCTGCAACTCCTTCATCCGTAACTTCTTCTTCTATTTCACTGATTTCCACCGTGCAACACTCTGCACTTTCCATCATCCAATTCAATAATGTATCTTCTTCTTGGGGTAGAGAGGGCATTACCTGAGTATCCACAGTATACCCAGTAGTTTTCCCTGAGTCGAATCCTTCTTCCAAATGTAATTGCAGTTGGCTATTGGTGCTTGTTGAAATCCATAGTTTGTTTTTCCCCCAATCTTGCAAAGCTTTTGCTTGCCTCAGCCAAGGTCTCCCCAGGGGTAAAGGGTAAGAAGTCTCCTGTGGAAGTGCAATAACAACAAAATCTAGAACAAAATGGCAACCCTGTACTATCATCAGTACCTTTTCAATGATGCCAAGAGGTGCAACCCGATGTTGATCTGCTAGTGTAACTGTGAATGGTGCCATCTTGGTGGGGTTCAAATTCAGTTTCTTCATTGTGAAATCTGGCATCAAATTGATACCAGAGCCTCCATCTATAATCACACCTGTGAGAGCTTCATCCTTTATACAAACAGATAATCTTGAGCTTTGGTAGTCTGCCAAGGGTGTAGGGGGAAAATCAACCATCAAACCATGTATACTAGGTGATTGGATCAAGTGAGTAGAGTGTATAATCTTCAATAAGTCACTTCTTATTTTTGAATCCATCCTTATAAGTTCGTATAGACTAACCTTGTGATGAATACCTTTCAGGATTTGTTCAATGTTTACCTCATGAGTGTCTTCTTGTAGAGTTGTTGGTTGGTCCCTTAGAGAAGTAGCCATCCTTTCATAAGCTCCTGCAATTTCTTCTTGGCCCTTCCACCCAGACTTCTCTTCCTCCTCTTTATCCTGGAATCCTTGTTGTTCCTCTCTATGGATTGCTGCTGCTTGTCTGGCTCTAGTCATCATGGGTATTGCAGAGGATGAAACAGCATAAGACTGAGTGGTCATACCTTCTTCTTGTGGAGAGACTGCAATCATGTGGATTGGAGCAGGACGACTTCTTGGGCAATCTTTGGTGTAGTGATCCTTAGCCTCGGGACAATGCTAACAAGGAGGTGCATCTTCTGGAAGGGAACACCTGTTTTGCATATGGACATACTCACCACAACAGTAGCACATCAAAGGCCTATTATATCTGGGCTTCGTTGGTCTGTTCTCCTCTCTATTAGGTGCATTTGAAGTACTAGCATAATATGAATCCAAAGCTTGAGAGTTACCTCGTTGCTGTGTACCCTTGAGGTAGTAACAGTCTCTAGCTTCATGGCCATCCTTTCCACAAAATTGACAGCTTACCTTGTTAGGGCAATTAGCATTGGAATGTCCATTGTTGTTACATATTGTACACCAAATCTGCCTTCTTATATCTTGAGTGATCCGCAAATCTTCTAACTCACAGCGAAGTTGGGCTACTTCATCATCAGTGCGACGCAGTGGTGGCAAGACCTTCTCTTCTTGTTGATTTTGTTGCATTCTCAATGCCTCCAGTTCCTTCCTCAGTTGCCCAATAGGGTCTAGTTCTGCAGCATAATTCGATTGTGTATCCCCTTCAAAATGTTGCCTAGCTTCTTCAATGCATGATGCTGCTGCAACAAAATCATTAAGGGTTGCATCCAATCGAAGAGACTCACGTAGCTTCTATTGAGATGACCTGGGCACAGCTTTTTCTATCCATTTTTTAACCAAGAAGTCACTTGGAGCATGTGGCAGATGTGCAACAAGTGCTTTTGTTCTAGTGTGAAGTTCATGAAAGGATTCACCTGATCTTAGCCTTAGATTCTCGAGGTGGTCTAGAGCTCTTTCCAAGGAGTCACTAGGTCAAAATGTCTATGAGAATGCCGTCTTCAGAGCCTCCCATGTAGCAAAATGGCCATCTGCATATTGATTGTACCATTTGTCAGCAAGGCCTTCCAATGTGGATGGGAAGAGTACCAACATTGCATCTTCTCTGTTTTGCAGACCTCGTCCACGGCCTAAGGAGATGAACCTCCTCACATGATCATCAGCATCCTCATAAGCTTGTCCCTTGAAGGTAGGGAACTTAATATTGAGTCTAGAGAGTAAATGAGAGAGATCCTCCATTTGCACTGGTGTTTCTTCTGACGTATCTGAGGAGAAGTCTAATGTTCTACTATGCTTCTCCTTTGATAGTGGTGTCACACCGAACTCAATAGATAAATTCAAAGAGGGTAGAGGGGAGGTAGGTTCACTAGTTGAAGATATAGCTGACTTGTTAATGCTCTGTCGTATACGAAGAGGCTCCTTATCTGCTCGTATATGGGTCATGTACCTACTTGCAAATGCAATAGGGCAAAAATACTAAAAAAAAGGACTATTTACTATCCTCAGGGCCTCTCACAAAAATGCAAGTGTCCCACCGTGCGTGCCAAACTGTAGAGGAGGTACTCGGGTATCTACTTTTAGAATGAGCATGCAACAAGCACTCCAGTACTTCACCTACTCAAGGGAGGTTCTCCTTAGGGAAATATACCCTTTAACACTTCTGTGAGCAGGCAAATATCAATAATTGCATAGAGTTGTGAATACTTAGGGATAATATTAATGACAAAATGACAATAATGGAAGACCAACTACTCATTAGTTCGAATCAGATGACTACAACATATGCAAAAGAGATGCTCAAAAGTTTATGCTCTGGGCTAACATGCCACTCCAGAACTAAACAACGTCAATACAAGGGATTCATCAAATCCGTACGATGGACTCAACTAGATGTAGACTAGCACTGATCAATACAAATTATGAAGACTTGCTCTAAGGGAAAGAGCACGAAATACCAATGACTCACACGGAATGACAAAACAAATCCACTCTCTTCACACTATAGTGCTATTAGCCCTCACTAGGAAGCCCACGCTCTGTATCCTCGCCAGAAAGTGACTTCCTACAGTAGGCTTGAAGCCACAAAGTGCAAAGAGAGGACCTCTGTACGTACGTATGTAAATGTGTGTATCTGAATGTATCCCAAATGAACACAAATCCATTGCTTTTATAGGCTCCAATAGGCCAAGAGGGCCTTGCCGATTCCTCAGGTCCACTGATCATGCGCGGATTGATTGCCCAAAATTGGAGGGGTAGATCAAATATGCCACCAATCTTGGATTGGATCCTCAAAAATAGGCAGTTGTCATATGAATGGTTGGCGGCAACAGTCATTTCTCCACTTTCACTTTTACCATTTACTCTTTTACTGTCACTTTTGCATGCAAGCTGAGATCCTCATTTTGTGCCGCCCCTGATGTTTGAATGACCGTGAGAAGCACATCCTTCACCTAATTTTTGTAGTAGCTTTTGATCCTTACATATTAAGTGGGTGGTGTGGGAGGTGAGTTGTGGGGAGTTGAGGGAGATTACAGGGGTTGTGGGAGGTTGTGGATGGGAATAGGGGGTGAGTTGTGGGGAGGTGCAGGGGTTTTTTGGGTGTGGTAAAAAATTGATCCAAGATTTCAAAGTTATTATTGCACCATTGGAAAGTACTCATCGAGAGCTTTCCAACGATATATAACACTATAGGGTTTGGTTGAAAAATGATCCTCAAACTGTCCATCCAAAACTGGTCAGAACTTTGTCTACCACATGTTGTCTCATACCTTCATGTGAAAAAATCGACGGGCGCCTTAGATAGTCCATCCCCCTCTCATGGCATAGATTTGGGTTCGATTCCTCCAAAGTGCATGTGGAAAAAGAGCTTTTGAATCCTTTTGACAAGTTGATTCACGAACCCTTTTTTTTTCATACGATAATTGACGCCGATGAGTCGTGGGGGTTTGTGGAGGGTTGTGGGGCCGTGGGGGGTTGTGGAGGGGTGTGGAGGGGTTTGTGGGGTTTGTGGGGGGTTGTGGGGGGGTGTGGAGTCGTAGGGGGTTGTGGAGGGGTGTGGGGTTTGTGGGAGGTTGTGGGGTTTGTGTGGGGTTTGTAGAGTTTGTGGAGGGCTGTGGAGGGGTGTGGAGTTGTGTGGGGTTTGTGGAGTTTGTGGAGGGTTGTGGGGGGGTGTGGAGTTGTGTGGGGGGTCGTGGAGTGGTGGAGGACTGTGGGGTGGTGTGGAGTTGTGTGGGGTTTGTGGAGTTTGTGGAGGGCTGTAGAGGGGTGTGGAGTTTGTGGGGGGTTTTGGAGTTTGTGGAGGGCTGTGGGGGGGTGTGGAGTTGTGTGGGGGGTCGTGGAGTGGTGGAGGACTGTGGGGGGGGGGTGTGGAGTTGTGTGGGGTTTGTGGAGTTCGTGGAGGGTTGTGGAGGGGTGTGGAGTTGTGTGGGGTTTGTGGAGTTATGTGGGGTTTGTGGAGTTTGTGGAGGGCTGTGGGGGGGTGTGGAGTTGTGTGGGGGGTCGTGGAGTGGTGGAGGGTTGTGGGGTGATGTGGAGTTGTGTGGGGTTTGTGGAGGGCTATGGAGGGGTGTGGAGTTTTGATGGAGAGTGTTAATCTCCAAAAGAACAACCTATTCTTGAAATTAGAGCACCTCTATATCAAGAATAAGTCTAGACTCCTCTAAATTTAGAGAACAATCACTAACTTATCAAGAAATTGACTATTCTCGAAAAAATCAAATTCTCAGAAAAGTCTGTTGTAGATTAATCTTTGATTGACTAACCATTCGTGTAAAGTTTTTTATAAAACTTTGTAGGATGTGTCGCCTTAAGGTTGCGCACCTTCTCCAACTTAAATCTCCTCAAATGATTGAGTATACTTTGAGAAATGACTCAAACACTTTACCTATGTGTAAAACTGCTTCTCTGCAGTAGCAACTTTGACACCTGTAACTTCTTAGCTATGGTTCTCCCAACGTCGAACCCGTTTGGTCAAATGCTTTTAGATGTAGATAGCTTATCTCTTAACTTAGATTTTGATCTATCATTTGTGTAAAACTTTACACTGTGCACTGAGCACTGTCCATTTCTCTGAACTCGAAATCTGCGCCTGTTTCAGAAGGTACTCAGACCTTTACACATACGAATGTTCCTATTCAGAATTCTCTTAGCCTGATCACAATTGGAAGCTAAAATTTTGTACAGTAGTCGATCAACTCTAGACTTAGACTTGTACAAAAGCATTCCACAAAAGATCTACCACAGAAGGAGAAAACACAGAAACTTCGGGCGCAAATTTTCTTCTATTCCTCAGAAAATTACAACTGAGTTATGAGAGAGACTTCTTCTCATTCCTATGAACTCTAATGAGTCTTACAACTTACCAATGCACTATTCTCATACTCTCCTATTGTCTCCTCTATTGCCCTGACATTTTTCAAAAGTATTTATAGGCAAATATGTACAAGCTTATAACTAAACAGAAGTATATGTGATCTATATCTTCACTAATGTACATATGTGTACATGTCTTTCAATCTATGAATATATCCATCTTCTATGCTTCAAGAATTGATCTTATTTCCATCCTTTGTCCTTCAAATCTTCAATTGGTGATTGGTCTGCACCAACAGCTCCCCCTCAATCATCAATTGAGATTTCTCTTATCTTCTTTATACCTGCCATGTCTTTGAACTTTTGTAACTTTGGTCCATCCAAACTCTTTGTAAGCATATCAGCTATCTGATCTTTTGTTGAAGTATGTATAACTTCAATCTCCTTATCCATCACCTTCTCTCTTAGAAAGTGATACTGTATCTCAATGTGTTTGGTCCTGGCATGAAAAACAGGATTAGCAGCTAGATATAATGAACTCATGTTATCACCATAAATGATAGGTATGCTTTGTATAGTGTCAAAACTCTTCATGAGAGTCTTAAGCCATATCACTTCTTTTGCAGCTTCAACCATGCCTTTGTACTCTGCTTCTGTAGATGACAAAGCAATTGTATGTTGCTTCTTTGAGCACCAAGAGATTAACTTATCTCCCATATAACACATGTACCCATAGGTTGACCTTCTATCTTCTGGATTACCTGACCAATCTGCATCACTATATATTTTGATATTTGTATCTGATGTAAAACCATAATACAAACCCTCTTTGAGTGTACCTTTAATGTACCTCAACACTCTTTGACCTGCAATCCAATGTTCTTTCCTAGGACAATGCATAAATTGAGACAACACCCCAACTGCATATGATAAATCAGGCCTAGTTAATGTAGCATAGATAAGACTACCAACCAAACTCTGATATTGTTTCATGTCCTTAAACTCTTCACCTCCAAATCTGCTCAATTTGTGATTCACCTCCATTGGAGTAGGTGCTACTCTGCAATCATTCATTTTAAACTTGGTTAACAAATTCTTCAAATACCTTTCTTGAGTCACATACACTCCATGTTGAGTGTATGAAATCTCCATGCCCAAGAAGTATGACAAATCTCCCAAATCACTGATTTTGAACTCTTTCTCCATGTGCTTCTTTAGGCTTTGTATGCCTTTCTCATCTGTACCTGTAAGAATTATATCATCAACATATATACATATGTAAATGAACCCATCATCACTTGCTTTGACAAGCAAGCTACTATCTGCTTTAGATACTTGAAATCCAAGTTCCTTTAAGAACTTTACAAGCCTATAGTCCCATGCCCTTGGGGCCTGCTTCAAGCCATATAAAGCTCTCTTGAGCTTACACACATGATCTGAATATCTTCCATCTCTAAATCCTTGAGGTTGCTCCATGAAAACATCATCTGAAATATAACCATTCAAAAAAGCATTCTTCACATCTAATTGACACAATTTCCAACCTTTACATGCAGCAATTGCTATAAGTGTTTTGATGGTTGTCATCTTTGCCACAGGACTATAAGTCTCATCATAATCAATACCATATGTCTGAGCAAACCCTTTCACAACAAGTCTAGCTTTGTACCTAGACACACTTCCATCTGCAAATCTTTTTGTCTTGTAGACCCACTTACATCCAATGATCTTCTGGCTATTTGGTTTTGGAACCAAATCCATGTTTGATTTTCCACCAATGCATCATATTCTTCCTGCATAGCTTTTTCCCAAATCTCTTTACCTTTTGCCTCTTCATATGTAGAAGGGTCTTCATCTGCTTTAACCATGTAAGCATAATCCTTAGTAGTCAAGAATGAAGTATCATAGCTATACCTTGTAGGTTGCCATTTGTGCCTTGTAGACCTCTTGAGTTCTCCACTTCTTGAGGTTTCTGGTTCTTCACATTCAGGATCAAATCTTGGTGTCTCTTCCACTTCAACCTGCACTTCATGATTCTCTTGTTCATCAAATATCTGAATCTTTGATTTACCTTTCCTTTGGCTCACAATTTCTTCATCATCTGTATTAATATTGATAGTACCTGCATACCAAGTACCTTGCTCATCAAATGTAACATCTTTTGATACAAGAAAATGTTTTGTGGATGGATTCCACAACCTGTATCCCATCTGCTTATCATCATAACCAATAAACACATATTTTTCAGCTTTAGGTTCCAATTTATGCCTTAATTGTGATGGTACATATGCATAGGCCAAACATCCAAATACTTTGCAATGGTCTAATGTAGGTCTCTTACCCCACCATGCCTCATATGGTGTCATACCCTGCAAGGCTTTACAAGGTAGCCTATTAACCAAATAAGTGGTTGTATTTACAGCCTCAGCCCACAACTAATTTGGGCAATTTTTCTCCTTCATCATGGACCTTGCAAACTCAACAAGAGTCCTATTCCTCCTTTCTGCTACACCATTTTGTTGAGGAGAGTACTTGCAAGTAACTTCTCTTTTTATACGTGCATTCCACAAGTAATCACTGAACTCATTAGAGAAATACTCTCCCCCTCCATCTGACCTTAGTCTCTTCAATTTATGTCCTGTAATTCTCTCTGCATACACATGATAATGTTTGAAAGTATTGAATACCTCTGACTTATCTTTGATCACATAGATAGTGATCCATCTGGTAGCATCATCAACATAAATCACATAATACCTTGAACCATTGATACTGTAATCCTTTGATGGTCCCCACACATCTGTGTGTACCAACTCAAGCTTCTCTGAATACATAAACCCATGCTTAGAATAGGGTTGCTTATGAGCCTTACCTAATTGACATGCCTCACATCTGTATGTCATATGTTGACCTGCAACATTAGGCGATCCAAGCACTGAACCATTATTAATCATATCTTTGATACCTCTTTCATTGAAATGTCCAAGCCTCTTGTGCCAAAGATCTAACTCAGAGATCTTATGTCCTCCATAAGTGAACAAGGCATGACCAACATTACCTTGAATCTTCAATGTGAACAATCTTCCTTCTTTCTTCCCTGAAACAATTTGTTTATACCCATTGCTAGGGTCTTCCACAAACACTCCTTCATTAGTGAACCTCACTTCATAACCTTTTTCCACAATTTGTCCTACACTTATCAAATTTTTAGGAATTGTAGGAACATACAAGACCTTACTCAATAAGGTGCTACCATCCTTGGCCTTCACTGATCCAATTGACTTCACATTGTGCTTTGTATTATCACCTGTTTGAACAACATGATTAGATACCTTATTCTCCAAATCAGTCATCAAGGCTATGTTACCACTCAGGTGATTGCTACACCCTGAGTCAATGTAGAAGACTCTTTGATCTTCACTCTACCTTTCACAAGTTGCATTCATTATCAATTTTGAATCTTCCTTCTGATCTGAAGCATAATTGTAGTAGGTATTGTTATATTGTTGACTTTGGAATCCTCTACCTGCATTTCTTCCAAAGTAACCCCTACTACCTCTACCTCTGAAATTACCTCTTTGATTTCTGCCACCTCTTCCTCTTGAATTATAGTTCTGATTGTATCCACCATTACTCTGAGTGTTATGCCAACAATCATTAGCTAAATGATTTGTCTTACCACAAATCCAGCAAGCTTTGGCTCCATCTTTGTTATTCTTGCCTCTTCCTCTACCTTTGCCACCTCCTCTTCCTCTTAGGAAGTTGGCTTGACTAGGTGTGCCTTCTTCTTCATTTGCTTGTTGCTTTCCTTTGTTAGTTTTCTTCTTGTCTTTAGAGTACATTGCATGACCTGCACTCTTGTCAACATCTCCTTTGATATCATTCTCAAAAGTTAGCATATGTCCTAACAATTGATTCAAATCAGGATTGAAATGATCCAATGAAAGTTCTGTAGACAAAATAAAAGGCTTCCACTTCTCATCACCTCTTAGTCCTGTGAGAATTTGCCTTACCAATTTATCTTCTTCAATGTCTTCATCCACTGCTCCTAATGCATCTGCAATGTCCTTCATCTTACACATAATCAGATATTGATTGTGAAGCCTTCTTCTTGAAAGTAGTAAACTCTGCCCATAAGGATGCCTTTCTTGACTTTGTAGTGTTTTGGAAATGCTCCTCCAAAGCATTCCATATTTCACTTGCACTTTCAAGACCTCTAATGTGAGGTAGCAAGTAGTCATTGACTGCCATATAGATAATGCTCCTAGCTTGAGCATCTCTCTTCATCCAATTCTTCAAATCTGACAATTCCTCCCTAGTTGGAACACTAGGATCTCTGAATTGAGGCTTTTCTTCTTCTCCTATAATGTAGGCTATCAAATCTTTGCTCATTAGATGGACTTCCATCCTCATTGACCATGCAGGATAGTTCTCTCTATCCAATTTCTCTATCTGAAGAGAATCTCCCATCCTTTCTTCACCTGTACTAACAGATCTTTAAGCTTTATGAGAAATAAATGTACCTTGGCTTCGAATATTACTCCTTCTGATCCTTTTGACAACTTCAATGTGTCTTCCTTCAAGCTTTCTTCACTCTTTGTCCTTTTGATACTTCAAAATGTAAAGTTTGTATGTCTACAACAGTCGGAGTCTCCCTTTCCTCAATTCTTATGCTTCCTGCTCTGATACCACTGATGGAGAGTGTTAATCTCCAAAAGAAAAACCTATTCTTGAAATTAGAGCACATCTATATCAAGAATAAGTCTAGACTCCTCTTAATTTAGAGAACAATCACTAACTTATCAAGAAATTGACTATTTTGGAAAAAATCAAATTCTCAGAAAAGTCTGTTGCAGATTAATCTTTGATTGACTAACCATTCGTGTAAAGTTTTTGATAAACTTTGTAGGATGTGTCGCCTTAAGGTTGTGCACCTTCTCCAACTTAAATCTCCTCAAATGATTGAGTATACTTTGAGAAATGACTCAAACACTTTACCTATGTGTAAAACTGCTTCTCTGCAGTAGCAACTTTGACACCTGTAACTTCTTAGCTATGGTTCTCCCAATGTCGAACCCGTTTGGTCAAATGCTTTTAGATGTAGATAGCTTATCTGTCAACTTAGATTTTGAGCTATCATTTGTGTAAAACTTTACACTGTGCACTGAGCACTGTCCATTTCTTTGAACTCAAAATCTGCACCTATTTCAGAAGGTACTCAGACCTTTACACATACGAATGTTCCTATTCAGAATTCTCTTAGCCTGATCACAATTGGAAGCTAAAATTTTGTACAGTAGTCGATCAACTCTAGACTTAGACTTGTACAAAAGCATTCCACAAAAGATCTACCACAGAAGGAGAAAACACAGAAACTTCGGGCGCAAATTTTCTTCTATTCCTCAGAAAATTACAACTGAGTTATGAGAGAGACTTCTTCTCATTCCTATGAACTCTAATGAGTCTTACAACTTACAAATGCACTATTCTCATACTCTCCTATTGTCTCCTCTATTGCCCTGACATTTTTCAAAAGTATTTATAGGCAAATATGTACAAGCTTATAACTAAACAGAAGTATATGTGATCTATATCTTTACTAATGTACATATGTGTACATGTCTTTCAATCTGTGAATATATCCATCTTCTATGCTTCAAGAATTGATCTTATTTCCATCCTTTGTCCTTGAAATCTTCAATTGGTGATTGGTCTGCACCAACAAGTTTGTGGGGGTTGTGGAGTTTGTGGAGGGCTGTGGAGGGGTGTGGAGTTGTGTGGGGTTTGTGGAGTTTGAGGAGGGATGTGGGGTGATGTGGAGTTGTGTGGGGTTTGTGGAGTTTGTGGAGGGCTGTGGAGGGGTGTGGAGTTGTGTGGGGTTGTGGTGATGGTGGGGGCCGCAAGGGTGGTGGGGGAAAAGAGGAGGGAATGGTGGGGTTGGAGGGGGTTGCGGGGAAGAGAGAGAGAGGGAAATGCCGTGATACAGGGATGATTTAAAGCTTCTTGGGTAGCTCTTATAGTCTAGTCCAATTTTGCAAAATTTCATTTTAAGGCTTTGTACTGGTGCAGAGAAAAAGTTCAAAACAGTGAGCATATATCACTACTTGTGGACCTAGTGGAGTGCAGTCATCTTCCATTTTCGCATTGGGGTGTTAGAATCATCCCCATCAGTGGTATCAGAGCCATTTTGGAGGCTTGGAGACATCAGTGGCATCATATTGAATACTTGAAGGGATGAAGACAACTCGTGGAAGCACAAGGAGGACTCATCAAAGCAAGAAGATGTCAAAAGGGGGCTACATTGATCGAGATATCAACTAGTCGAAGGTTAGCAAGGGAGAAGCTATCAAAAGGTAATATCCACACCTTCTAAAGCATACAAACACTTGAGGAGAATCTATAGGATCATCTTAGAGCATAGTATGGCTAAGTATAATACACAAATAGAGAAGTTAGAGAAAGGCAATTATCAACCATGGAAATTTAGAGTTAGCAACTACCTTATGGGCAAAGGATTGTGGGGATTAGTGAGCGGCACAGAGCCAATGCCTCATGTACATGATCCACCACTTCAAGGGCAAGTCAAGGCACTTAATGAATGGATAGAAAGGGATAGGAGAGTCATATTCATTCTATCCCAACACATAAGCAATAGCATGATAGGGCATATACAAGACTTGGACACAACCAAGAAGGTTTGGGAGACCTTGGAGAGATTATGCTCTTCATCAACCAAGGCAAGGAAGATTCAACTCAAGAATGAGCTGAATAATCTTAGGAAATCACCAAGTACTAACATAAATGAGTACATTTTGAAGGTTAAGGAACTTACAGGTGCTTTAGGCTCAATTGGAAGCCCAATCGAAGACGATGATCTTGTTGCACACACTCTCAATGGCTTGAGAGAGGATGAAAGGTGGAAAGCATTCACCACATTAGTTTATGTGAGGGATTCCCTACCAGAATTTGATCAATTAGTCCCATTGATGGTGACCGAGGAGATGAACCAAGGAGGTTCACAGTCAGTAGCTAAGATGTCCACCATCAAAAGTTTGATTGCAATTTCAACCTCAAAAGGTTGGAAGATGTACCAGTTGGATGTGAATAATGCTTTCCTAAATGGAGAGCTTGAAGAGGTAGTCTTCACGGACTAGCACCAAGGCTTTGAAGATGAGAGGTTTCCACATCATGTATGTAGGCTAAAGAAGGATCTTTATGGACTCAAGCAAGCCCCAAGATCTTGGAACCAAAGACTTGTGGAATACTTGGTAAAATGTGGATACAATCAGAGTCATGCAGACCCATCACTCTTTGTGAAGAAGGAAGGTAGCAAAATTGTTTTCATTTGTATATATGTTGATGATTTGATCATTACAGGGGATGATGAAGCCAACATCAAGGATGTTGGAGAAACAATCACTAATTGGACATATATTTGAAGGTCAAATCTTAGGAAGAAAACCTCATGCCTATGTGAAGGGACAAATTCACAAATGTATTATACTTGTAAAGTTAGTTCACTTTAGTTCTAGAAGTTTTTTTAAAAGTCACGGGAATGAGAAAGTCTATATAAGTTAGTTAGTATTAACTGACGCGGAGAGAAGAAGAAGGAGGAAGACAATGAGAAAGTGAGAAGAACTCATTTTTGTATGACTGAGTATAGTCGGGCTTCTTTGAGCGAGAAAGCACTTGTAAGCTTCTGAGTTTTTATAGTTATGACAAGAACTAGTTAAAGTTCTGTGTATAAGTCTTCTTCCTCCATCTCCAGTGTTTGTCTTCTGTGTAATGATTTGAAAGGTTGAAGTTTTCCAAGCAAGTCGATGCGTGGCATCGAATCTCACTTGATAAGTCCTTATTTTCATATCTGATTTTTATCTACTGCCAAATCTTCTTGAAAAGATGATGTTGTTGGAGCAACTCGATGCTTGGCATCGAATTCCAGTTGATAAGTCATATTGTGAGTGTGCATGAAATCACCTATAGTTTTGGTGTCCAAAAGATCAAGACTTTATGCGGGAAGTCGATGCCTGGCATCGAATCCCTGCTGAAAAGTAGCCAAAAACATCCCAAGTCGATTCCCGGCATCGAATTCTTGTTGCAAGTCGATGCTAGGCATCGAATTCTAATTTTAAACAGGCGCTCTTACTAAAACAGGTAAAATTTCCAGTTTTGGAAGGTCATACAGGGTCATCTTGTGAGAGCCATAACTTGAGTTCTAGAGGTCCGTTTGTTGCATATGATAGCTAATTGGAAAGCTCTACTCTTCTAGTTTCAGCGTATAAAGTTTCATGGAGAAATAATACTTGAGCTAGGAGAAACTAGCAAAATACTGAAGGTATGTCATTTCGGTGACTAGGAATTTCTGTAGAAGCAAAGTTCTCACTTTAGGCTATCATTTCTCAAAGTTTGGAGTGGCAATGAGTTAATGGTGACCATAGAGGTGTTCTAGTGTCACATTAATTCATTTCTTGTGGTGTTTCATACATCAACAAGTGGTATCAGAGTAGAAAGATTCTCGAGAGCAGAAGACGACAAAGGTAGGAGAAGTTTTGTAAAGTTTTCCATTAAAGTTTGAAAGGTGAAGCATTTGAAGACACAAGGCATCAAAAGGCTACTTCAAAAGTATCCTCATACAAAAAGAACTTCAAAAGGTATTATCCTTTATCCTTTAAGCTCACAGGTTGCAGCAGAAGGAAAGAACTATGGCAGATCATATTTCCATTGACAAACTGGACAGAGATAATTACCCCGCATGGGTAATGAGAATGGAAGCCTTACTTATGAGTAAGGATCTCATGGTATATGTAACAGGTGAAGAAGAGAAGCCAGTATTTGAAGATGAAAGCCGACCAAAGAAAGAGGAACTTGATGCTTTAAAGCATTGGCAGAAGAAGGATGCAAGTGCAAAAGCATACATCTACAATACAATCTCTGATCATTTGCTACCACACATCAGAGGATTGGAATCATCTGAAGATATATGGAATGCATTGGAGTATCATTTCCAAAGTACTACTAAAGCACGGAAAGCAAGTCTATGGTCAGAGTTTACAACATTCAAGAAGAAGCCAAGTCAAACCATTAGTGATTATGTCACTAAGATGAAGGATCTAGCAGATAGTCTTGGATCCATAGATGAAGATGTTGAAGATCACAGATTGATTGCTCAATTACTTGCAGGTTTGAGAGGGGATGAAAGGTGGAAACCTTTTGTCTTATCAACAGAACTTTCATTAAATCATTATGTTCCAGATTTGAACCAGTTGCTTGGTTTGATGCTCACATATGAGCAAGACTTGAAGGGAGATGGAGATAAAGGACAAAGTTCTGCAATGTACATGAAGAACAAGAAGAAAGGAGATAAAGGTAAAGCAAAGGATGAAGAAGAGTCAACTTCTCAAGTTTATTATGCAAGAGGTAAAGGCACTAGGAGAGGAAGAGCAAGAGGTTTTGGAAGAGGAAGAGGTAATCAAAATAACAACAAAAAGGCTTGCTGGATCTGTGGATTGAGTAATCATTTGGCTCATGACTGTTGGCACAACCAACAAGGATCAAATCAAAATCAGAACAACAATAGCAGAGGCCGAGGTGGAAGATATCAAAGTAATTTTCAAAGAGGTAGACAAAGTCAAAGAGGAGGCTATGGTAGAGGTGGAGGAAGAAGTTGGGGACAGAATCAATCTACAACACCACCTACTACAACTATGCAAATGACACACAGAATGAAAGTCATACATCATTGATGATGAATTCAATCAACACATCAGATAAAGAAGATCTAAAGGTATTTTACATTGACTCTGGATGTTCTAATCATTTGTCAGGAAACATAGAATTGATGTCAGAATTGGAAAAAGGTATTTCGAGTCACACAGTTCAAACTCGTGATAATACAAGACATAGTGTACATTCAATTGGAAAAGTGAAATGCAAGAGTGGAGCAGATTTGCTAACCAATGTTTTGTATGTTCCTACAATACCTAAAAACTTGATTAGTGTGGGACAGATAGTTGAAAAAGGTTTTCAAGTCAGGTTTACAAATGAAGGAGTATTTGTGGAAGATCCAGAGAATGGATATAATCAGATTGTCTCTGGTAAGAAAGAAGGTAGACTCTTTACTTTAAGAGTGCAAGGAAACATTGGTCAAGCTTTGCTTACACATGGTGAAGGAGTGATTACAGAACTTGATCTCTGGCATAAGAGATTAGGTCATTTCAATGAAAGAGGAATTAAAGCTATGGTTGTTAATCAGTCTGTACTAGGATTACCAAATGTGCAAAGTCAACATATGGTTTATAAATGTGAAGCATGTCAAATGGGTAAAGCACACAGGTTACCATTTCAAAAGAAAGGATTCAAACATGATGGAGTACTTGAGCTCATTCATACAGATGTATGGGGACCAACAAAAGAAGGATCTATCAGTGGCTCAAGGTACTATGTTCTTTTTATTGATGATGCTACAAGATGGATAACATTATATGTTTTGAAGGAAAGATCAGAAGTGTTTGGAGCTTTCAAGCATTTTCATGCATATGCAGAGAGAGTCACAGGTCAAAAGCTTAAAAGACTGAGGTCTGATGGAGGGGGAGAATATTTCTCCCAAGAGTTCAATGATTATCTTTGGAATGCAGGCATTAAGAGAGAAATAACTTGCAGGTATACACCACAACAAAATGGTGTAGCAAAAAGAAGGAACAGGACTTTGGTTGAGTTTGCTAGAGCTATGCTAAAGGAGAAGAATTGTCCAAATTATCTTTGGGCTGAGGCTGTAAATACAGCTACATATCTTGTGAATAGATTACCATGTGCAGCTCTGAATGGAATGACTCCATATGAAGCTTGGTGGGGTAAGAAACCAACACTAGATCATTGTAGAGTGTTTGGATCAATTGCATATGCTTATGTGCCATCACAGCTTAGGCATAAACTTGAACCAAAGGCAGAAAAATATGTGTTCATTGGTTATGATGAAAAGCAGATGGGTTACAGGTTGTGGAATCCTCTAACAAAACAATTTATTGTTTCTAGAGATGTTACATTTGATGAACAGAAAAGTTGGTATGTAGATCAAAGTAATACAGCTGAGGAATTTGAAGAAGAGGTAAGAAGATGTGAGAAAGGAAAATCAATTGTGCAGGTGAATAGAGATGAAGATTATATGCAAGCAAGTACATCCACAAGTGGATTAACAAGAAGGAATGAAGAAGCTCCTATATTTGATGAAGAAGTGTATCCAGACACATATGAAGAATGTGAACCAAGAAGGTCAAGCAGGACTAGAAGACAACCAGAAAGGTATTCTTATGATACTTCTTACATAACTCAGAAGAACTATGCATATATGGTCAAAGATGATGAAGAACCTCAGAACTATGATGAAGCTAAAGGTAAGAAGCAATGGGAAGAAGCAATGGGAAGAAGCAATGAAGGAAGAGTTCAATGCACTGGAGGAGAACAAGACATGGGAACTTGTTCCTAAACCAAATGGTAAGAAACTAATTGGAAATAAATGGGTTTATAAAGTGAAGAAGCTCGCAGATGGAAGTATAGCCAGATACAAAGCTAGATTGGTGGTGAAAGGCTATGCCCAGACCTATGGCATAGATTATGATGAGACATTTAGTCCTGTAGCTAAGATGTCAACTATAAGGACAATCATTGCTATTGCAGCTTCAAAAGGATGGACTCTAAGTCAATTGGATATAAAGAATGCATTCTTGAATGGATACATATCAGATGAGGTATACATGGAACAACCTCAAGGATTTATAGATTCCAGGTATCCAAATTTTGTTTGCAGGTTGAGAAGAGCATTGTATGGATTGAAGCAAGCTCCAAGAGCTTGGAGCTATAGACTGGTGAAGTATCTCAATGATCTTGGATATCAAAGTTCAAAAGCAGACCCAAGTCTACTTATTAGAAGAACAGAGGAAGGTACAATCTACATTTGTATTTATGTAGACATTATAATCACAGGTACTTCAGATGAAGGAATCAAGGAGGTAAAGAGATTACTTGAAAAAGAATTCAAGATCAGTGATCTAGGAAAGTTGTCATACTTTCTTGGAATGGAAGTTACTTATACAGATCGCGGCATATATGTATCACAAGAAAGGTATCTTCTGAATTTATTGAAGAATTTTGATATGGAAAATTGCAGAGAAGCTTCAACTCCACTTGAAGTTAATCACAAGCTCAGTAAATATGATGGTGCAGAATACAAAGATAAGAGGAAGTATCAATCTCTTGTGGGTAGTTTGATTTATGCTACACTAACAAGACCAGATCTTAGTTATGCAGTGGGAGTTTTGTCATAATTCATGCATTGTCCAAAGGACCCACATTGGATTGCAGGTCAAAGAGTTCTCAGATATATCAAAGGAACTATAAAGGAAGGATTATATTATCCTTTTACATCAGATTTGAAGTTAAGAGCCTACAGTGACTCAGACTGGGCAGGTAACCAAGATGACAGAAGATCAACTCATGGTTACATGATATACATTGGTGATAAGCTTGTAAGTTGGTGTTCAAAGAAACAACATACAGTAGCATTATCATCAACTGAAGCAGAGTACAAAGGACTTGTGGAAGCAGCTAAGGAAGTCATATGGATGCAGACATTGTTCAAGAGCTTAGGCATTGATCAAGGTACACCTACAATACATGGAGATAATATGAGTTCACTTTATCTTGGAGCAAATCCAGTATTTCATGCAAGGACAAAGCACATAGAGATACAATATCATTTTCTCAGAGAAAAGGTAATGGAGAAGGAGATTGAAGTGGAGTACATTTCTACTAAAGATCAGTTAGCAGACATAATGACAAAGAGCTTGGATGGTGTGAAGACCAGCAGATTCAAAAGCATGGCAGGAGTAAAAGAAAAGAAGAAGATATGAAGAAACAGGGAATGTCAATTAGTGATTGAGGGGGAGCTGTTGGAGAAACAATCACTAATTGGACATATATTTGAAGGTCAAATCTTAGGAAGAAAACCTCATGCCTATGTGAAGGGACAAATTCACAAATGTATTATACTTGTAAAGTTAGTTCACTTTAGTTCTAGAAGTTTTTTTAAAAGTCACAGGAATGAGAAAGTCTATATAAGTTAGTTAGTATTAACTGACGCGGAGAGAAGAAGAAGGAGGAAGACAATGAGAAAGTGAGAAGAACTCATTTTTGTATGACTGAGTATAGTCGGGCTTCTCTGAGCGAGAAAGCACTTGTAAGCTTCTGAGTTTTTATAGTTATGACAAGAACTAGTTAAAGTTCTGTGTATAAGTCTTCTTCCTCCATCTCCAGTGTTTGTCTTCTGTGTAATGATTTGAAAGGTTGAAGTTTTCCAAGCAAGTCGATGCGTGGCATCGAATCTCACTTGATAAGTCCTTATTTTCATATCTGATTTTTATCTACTGCCAAATCTTCTTGAGAAGATGATGTTGTTGGAGCAACTCGATGCCTGGCATCGAATTCCAGTTGATAAGTCATATTGTGAGTGTGCATGAAATCACCTATAGTTTTGGTGTCCAAAAGATCAAGACTTTATGCGGGAAGTCGATGCCTGGCATCGAATCCCTGCTGAAAAGTAGCCAAAAACATCCCAAGTCGATGCCCGGCATCGAATTCTTGTTGCAAGTCGATGCTAGGCATCGAATTCTAATTTTAAACAGGCGCTCTTACTAAAACAGGTAAAATTTCTAGTTTTGGAAGGTCATACAGGGTCATCTTGTGAGAGCCATAACTTGAGTTCTAGAGGTCCGTTTGATGCATATGATAGCTTGTTGGAAAGCTCTACTCTTCTAGTTTCAGCTTATAGAGTTTCATGGTGAAATAATACTTGAGCTAGGAGAAATTAGCAAAATACTGAAGGTATGTCATTTCGGTGACTAGGAATTTCTGTAGAAGCAAAGTTCTCACTTTAGGCTATCATTTCTCAAAGTTTGGAGTGGCAATGAGTTAATGGTGACCATAGAGGTGTTCTAGTGTCACATTAATTCATTTCTTGTGGTGTTTCATACATCAACAAAGGACATAAAGAGGAAGCTTGGATGTGAGTTTAAAATCTTAGATTTAGGGATTTTAAGGTACTTCCTTGGGATTGAAGTACTATATGAAGAGGAAGGTATATACTTGATGCAAAGGAAATACATTCTTGATCTTTTGAAGAAGTTTGGCTTGTGTGATTGCAAGCCCATTTCAAATCCATTGGAAGTAAATGTTAAACTTAGTGCTCATGAAGGTGAATAAGTGAAGGATATGACCATGTATAGGTCAATAATTGGTTCTCTCTTGTATGCTACTATGACAAGACCTGATATTGCACATGTAGTTGGAGTGTTATCTCAATTTTTGCAAGCACCAAGAGTACCTCATCTTGTTGCAGCCAAAAGGGTGCTTAGGTACCTCAAAGGATCAGTGAATGAAGCTCTATATTATCCATTTGATGATGGATTAAATGTACAAGCTTATTGTGATGTTGATTGGGTAGGTTCCAAAGATGACAGGAGGAGCACTAGTGGATATGTTATCATGCTAGGGAAGAAGACCATCTCATGGATGTCAAAGAAACAACCAATTGTGGCTCTTTCATTGACCAAAGCTGAGTATAGAGGCTTAGCACAAGTCTCATGTGAGCTTATGTGGCTCAAGAAGTTTTCTTGATCTTGATTTGCAGGTTAAGAAAGTACCTATTTTGTGACAACATAATTAGCATATGCTTGGCTCAAAATCCGGTGTTCCATGCAAGATCGAAGCATATAGAAGTGCATTACCACTTTATTTGAGAGAGGATCATGTCAAAGGATGTCAAGGTGGAGCATGTCAATAAAAAGGACCGATATGCAGATATGTTTACCAAAGCATTGGATGGAGTAAAGCTACAACACTTCAAGGCATGCATTGGAATGAAGGACCTAGGCATTGAGACTTGAGGGCAAGTGTTGAAAATCAACTCTCAATGATGCAAAAAGGCTCAATCATGAGTTTTGCAAGTGGAAGAAAAAAAAGGAGGACCCAAAGTCGTGGAATAAAGTTAGAAGCTCCACCAAACTTAATCAAATTCAAATCTCATCAAATCAGCCACCAAAAAGTGCACCTACACTGATTGGTGGGTGGTTAGCTAGATTGTAGGAAAAGTAGAACTCTATATAAGCATCATCTCACCTTTGTTTCTTGATTTGTATGAATTCCATGAGTTTTCCACTTAGTTTAGTGAAGTCATAAACTCCAGCAAGCAGCCCCCTTGCTTGCTCACCTCATTTTCTCTTGATTTTGCTCCTCTCTATCTAGAGGTGTAGTTAGCTTTTTCACATTTGATTGTACCAGATTGCAGAGAATTGTTTGCTCTCTCATTGGACTAATTTTCATTGATTTCAAGCTTCATTTGGTCTCTCATATTGTGCCCTGAACTTTGCCAAAGTTTCAAGTTATTTGGTTGAGTGAATTGTGAGAAAGTGCTAACTTTGTGAAGGTATATCTCTGCACATAGGGAGAGAGTGTTGCAAATAGGTAGCCTATTTTGCAGAGGGTGGTTCTCGCAGTTGGAATATCCATTTGGGATGTGTTAAAGCTTGTTGGGTAGCTCTTATAGTCTACTACAATTTTACAAAATTCCATTTTAAATCTATGTACTTGTGTAGAGAAAAGTTCAAAACAGTGAGCATATATCATTGCTTGTGGACTTAGTGGAGTGCAACCATCTTCCATTTTTGCATTGGGGTGTTAGAATCATCCGCCATCAATGCAAATATCACAAGGAAGAAGAAGAAGCTTGGACTGCAACACACAATACTGAATGTATTACCACTAAAATGTACAAAGATAATTAACATGTTAGGGCTATGGGCGTATATACAAGCCAAGGGAAATGAACCTCTTAAAGAGGGAAAAAAGTACCTCGATGGTCCTAGTGTGTTCACACACAACACTACCTAAATATATCAAGATTTATGTTGTAAGTTGGAAGCTTTAATGGTGTTGTTTCTTTCACCCTTCTTGTAACTCAAAAGAGAACATCATGAACAAAATGATTTGGACATGGCTTGTTTACTTCTTTCATTGATAATAGTTCTCCTTCTAATCCCTTTGGCTCTAAATCTAGGTGGAATAAAAATGCTAATCCTGATTGCGCAAATTGACCATTCTTCTCAGACAAAATCCTTTGACATTCAGCATGATCAAGGCCATTATTCACATATGGCATTCTTGCTATGTTTTACTTTCAAATCTACAAAACAAAAACACTATTTTACCTCATAAGAATCCACATAACTCAAATGAATCCACATCATTTAATCCACATAATTCAAATGATATCATTTCATTTAATTGACATAGTTCAAATGATACCACATCATTCAATCCACATAATTCAAATGATACCACATCACTTAATCCACATAATTCAAATGATACCACATCATTTAATCCACATCATTCAAATGAAGCCACATCATTTAATCCACATAGTATAAATCAATCCACTTCATTTAATCCACATAATTCAAATGATACCACTTTATTTAATCTACTTAACTCAAATGATACCAGTTCATTTAATCCACATAGTTCAAATGAATCCACAAGATTTACTCCACTAATTCAAATATATCTATATCATTTAATCCACATAGTTCAAATGAATACAAATCATTTTCAGTATGTTCTTAATCCATCCGTAATGGATATATTTAAACCATAACAAGTGAGATTCGAGAAAACTCTAAGTAGTTCATGTGCATTTACTCTTTTTTATACATCTCTGTCAGAAGCTAGTTCTAAAGCATATTTGAGCTTATAAATCACATTTCTATCAATGGGATAACTATTTAAATCTATATATTTCAAAAGTTGCAATAGGAGTATCGGAATCGTAAAGGTCTCATGACTTTTATTAAAAGGTGGAGGGCTAGTGGATACATATCCATGTGCAATCCATGAGTACTTTTGAATCCACTCATTTCTATTCAATATTTCCAAATCAAGTAGTTTCAAAAAGAAAATGTTGGTAAATATGTTGCTCTACCAAAATCACATAATCCAATATAAGCATGCTCAGCTTCAAAATGCAACAGAATGTTGCTTGGATGGAGATCATTGTGGGAAATATTACAAGTTTGTAAAAATGATATATTTTGTAATAATCCATTGATCAACTTCCAAATGTTTATCTTCACAGTTCCTATGTCTCCTTCTATGTCTTTAATACCTCTGCTTTGTGGTACATTTAAGTACTCTTTTTGCATTTTCTCCAGCCACATATCTAATGTACCACCATTTCCACAATTTATAAATGAGACACGGGCTTTTGCTATGATGTCTAGCTCATCCAAGTGGACTGATAATTCCACTATGTGTAACATATAAATTTGTGGCTTCATTCATGGCTTCGTTCTCTCATGTCTGTATATTAGTACCATGTAATTTGAATAACTTTGTGGCAAAGATTTTGTTGATGAATCTTGAGTGGATTATTCTGACTTTATGGATCATTCCATATTGTCCTTCCCCCATGAGAGCTGCATCTTTGAAATGAATAGATGAATATGGGAGCAAACAAAGATTATTCGATGTTTGATCTCCAATAATCACATGTATATCTGTTGTATTTGGATCTACTATTCATCTCTCTCCCTATTCACTCATGTTGGGACTCACTCGCTTTCCTTCCTTCATTGTCTGATAATGTAAATTGACAAATTGGATATTGCCGATGAATCAAGGCATTGTAGTGTCCAATGTCGATGACTTTGCTACTTTGATGATTTTTCCAAAGATACGAGTGAGATCTTTGGACATTTGCTCATCTAATACTTGTGCTCCTCTTGACACACTACCAAATTTATCTTCAATATTCATATATGTTGTTCTAGATAATTGTTCAATTGAATCTTTGCAATTGGATATGTCCATTGCTAGAGTGATTCGATCCTCTCTCATTCCATACATTTATGAGCACACAAAATCTTCCAAAAATTTTTTATTGTGCTTATTTATTTTACCTATCATCTTTGTAAAATATAAAAAGTACACTATCAAAAATAAATTTGAATTAGAATTGATATTAAACCTTTAAACACTAATCTAATTCATAAACTCAATAATAAAAAATAAGTCTCATAAATAAAATGATAGATATTTAATACATTTGTACGGATAGATTGTTGGAGAAACAATCACTAATTGGACATATATTTGTAAAGTTAGTTCACTTTAGTTCTAGAAGTTTTTGAAAGGTCACGAGATTGAAAAACTATATAAACTAGTTTGTATGAACTGATGCAATGTGAAAGAGAGGTAGCTAAAGTGAGGAAAAGCTCATTTTGTATGATTGAGTATAGTCAAGAAAGCACTTGTAAACTTCTAAGTTTTTCATAGTTATGAGAAGAACTAAGTAAAGTTCAGTGTATGAGACTCTTTCCATCATCTCCATGCTTGCCTACTATGTGATGAGTTCAAAAGTTCAAGTTTTCCAAGCAACTCGATGCCTGGCATCGAGTTTGTGCTGATAAGTCTATGTTTTATTCTCTGAGTTCTAACTACTGTTAAATCTTCTTGAAAACATGAGTTTTGTGGAGCAACTCGATGCCTAGCATCGAGTTTCAGCATAAAGTCAATGCTTCACAGCGACTTCCCACATAAAAGTGGTCTTGTTCATATCTTGTGTGCATGCGCATATTTCAGGAGCTAAAAAGTGGCTAGAAAAGCACCAAGTCGATGCCTGGCATCGACTTTTGGTTGCAAGTCAATGCTAGGCATCGAATTTTCATTCTTAGACACTTACTTTTACTAAAAGAGGCAAAATTTCTAGTTTTGGAAACTCATATAGGGTGATCTTGTGAAGGCCATAACTTGAGTTTTAGAGATCCGTTTCTTGCAAATAATAGTTTGTTAGAAATCTCTAATCTTCTATCTTCATCCACTAAAATCTTGGAGAAATAAGATTTGTGCTAGGAGAAATAAGAAAAAGAGTGAAGGTATGTCATTTGAGTGACTAGAAATTTTTGAAGAAGTAAAGTTCTTGGTTTTGGCTATCATTTCTCAAAGTTTGGAGTGGCAATGAGTTAATGGTCTCCATAGAGGTTTTCTAATGTCACACTAATTCCTTTCTTGTGATGTTTCATACATCAACAAGTGGTATCAGAGCAAAAAGATTCTCGAGAGTAGAAGGCATCAAAGGTACGAGAAGTTTTTTGAAAAGTTTTTATTAAAGTTTGAAAGTTGAAGCATTAAAAGACACAAGGCATCAAAAGGTTACTTCAAAAGTATATTCATACACAAAGAACTCCAAAAAGTATTATCCTCTATCCTTTAAGCTCACAGGTTGTAGTAGAAGGAAAGGAGTATGGCAGATCACATCTCCATTGACAAATTGGACAGAGATAATTACCCCGCATGGGTAATCAGAATGGAAGCCTTACTTATGAGTAAGGATCTCATGGTATATGTAACAGGTGAAGAAGAGAAGCCAATATTTGAAGATGAAAGTCGACCAAAGAAAGAAGAATTGGATGCTTTAAAGCATTGGCAGAAGAAGGATGCAAGTGCAAAGGCATACATTTACAACACAATCTCATATCATTTTCTACCACACATCAGAGGATTGGAATCATCTAAAGATATATGGAATGCATTGGAATATCATTTCCAAAGTACTACCAAAGCACGGAAAGCAAGTCTGTGGTCAGAGTTTACAACATTCAAGAAGAAGCCAAGTCAAAGTATTAGTGATTATGTCACGAAGATGAAGGATCTAGCAGATATTCTTGGATCCATAGATGAAGATGTTGAAGATCACACATTGATTGCTCAATTACTTGCATGTTTGAAAGAGATGAAAGGTGGAAACCTTTTGTCTTGTCAACAAAACTTTTTCCGAATCATTTTGTTCTAGATTTGAATCAATTGCTTGTTTTGATGCTCACATTTGAGCAAGACTTGAAGGGAGATGGAGATAAAGGACAAAGTTCTACAATGTACATGAAGAACAAGAAGAAAGGAGATAAAGGTAAAGCAATGGATGAAGAGGAGTCGAGTTCTCAAGTTTATTATGCAAGAGGTAAAGGCACTGGCAGAGGAAGAGCAAGAGGTTTTGGAAGAGAAAGAGGTTTTGGAAGAGGAAGAGGTAATCAAAATAACAATAAGAAGGCTTGTTGGATTTGTGGATTGAATAATCATTTGGCTCATGACTGTTGGCATAATCAACAAGGATCAAATCAAAATCAGAATAACAAAGCAGAGGCAGAGGTGGAAGATATCAAAGTTATTCTCAAAGAGGAAGACAAAATCAAAGAGGAGGCTATGGTAGAGGTGCACGAAGAAGTTGGGGATAGAATCAATCCTACAACACCACCTACTACAATTGTGCAAATGACACACTGAATGAAGGCCATACATCATTGATGATGAACTCAATCAGCTCATCAGATAAAGAAGATCTAAAGGTATTTTACATTGACTCTGGATGTTCTAATCATTTGTTAGGAAACATAAAATTGATGTCAGAATTGGAAAAAGGTATTTCTAGTCATACAGTTCAAACAGGTGATAATACAAGACAGTGTACATAAAACTTGATTAGTGTGGGATAGATAGTTGAAAAAGGTTTTCAAGTCAGGTTTATAAATGAAAGAGTATTTGTTGAAGATCTAGAGAATGGATATAATTAGATTGTTTATGGTAAGAAAGAAGGTAGACTCTTTACTTTAAGAGTGCAAGGGAACATTGGTCAAGCTCTGCTCACACATGGTGAAGGAGTGATTACATAACTTGATCTCTGGCATGAGAGATTAGGTCACTTCAATGAAAGAGGAATTAAAGCTATGGTTGCGAATCAGTCTATACTAGGACTACCAAATGTACAGAGTAAACATATGATTTATAAATGTGAAGCATGTCAAATGGGTAAAACACACAGGTTGCCATTTCAAAAGAAAGGATTCAAACATGATGGATTACTAGAGGTCATTCATATTGATGTATGGGGACCAACAAAAGAAGGTTCTATCAGTGGCTCAAGGTATTATGTTCTTTTCATTGATGATGCTACAATATGGATAACTTCATATGTTTTGAAGGAAAGATCAGAAGTGTTTGGAGATTTCAAACATTTTCATGCATATGCAGAGAGAGTCACATGTCAAAAGCTTAAGAGATTGAGGTCTGATGAAGGGGGAGAATACTTCTCCCAAGAGTTCAATGATTATCTTTGGAATGTAGGTATTAAGAGAGAAATAACCTGCAAGTATACACCACAACAAAATGGTGTAGCAGAAAGAAGAAACAAGACTTTGGTCAAGTTTGCTAGAGCTATGCTGAAGGAGAAGAATTGTCCAAATTATTTTTGGGCTGAGGCTATAAATACAGCTACATATCTTGTGAATAGGTTACCATGTGTAGCTTTAAATGTAATGACTCCATATGAAGCTTGATGGGGTAAGAAACCAACACTAGATCATTGTAAAGTTTTTGGATCAATCGTGTATGCTTATGTGCCATCAAAACTTAGGCATAAACTTGAACCAAAGGCAGAAAAATATGTGTTCATTGGTTATGATGAAAAGCAGATTGTTACACTTATGTGTTCCTCGAGTAGCTTTGATGTGAACCTTTTTTCTATACATGGGCACTTTTTACTCTAGTGCTGGCTAGAGGTTTTTCCCCATGTTACCACATACTTGATACTCTTTTATGTGGTGGTACTTTGTACTTAGGGATATTATTCAGCTCTTACTTCAGTTCAGTTAATCGATCAATAGAGTGAGCTATTGCAGCCATCGTCTTCTCCATGTGTCTTGCTGCGTTTGTGCTCCTTGTGTGTGCTTCTTGTGTGTCTCTCGCACTTCTACACACACCCAACAGTGGTATCAAAGCAGGTTCGTCTCCTTCTCAAGTTTCGGTTTTTCGCGTCGCGGCACGCGCGCACTTTAACAGTGCAAATCGACTTCGAAGCATAGAACTATGAATTCCAGCAGGCCGAAAACATTTCCAGCAGGTGCGCTGGGGTTTTACCCCGATTTCGAAGCCATTCGTGCAGTCAGAATCGCCATCAGAGTGACGATTTGTGAGCTGAAATTTCAGCACTCATTTCAACTTTCGTCGAAGTGAAGATTTTGTCACATTCTTGTTCCTTAGTGAAATGGCGGGCAGTAATGACTTGTTTGGCATGCTTCAAGCTGAAGATAAGCTTGATGGGACCAACTATCCGATGTGGTCTTACATGATGAAACATGTTCTTGTTGCGAAACAACTTTGGAACATAGTGGCAGATGTAGATCGAAGACCGGCAGGTGCTTCTACTTCAGAGTCTACTGTCACAGATGGAGCTTCTTCTTCGAGTACAGTGGTTTCTCCTTCTCCACCTACACAGGAGCAGCTTAGATGGGATGAAAAAGATGCTCAAGCTCATGCTTTGATTGCGCTTTCAGTGAAGCGTCATATAGTTCCACACATCCGGTCATGTTCTACATCGAGACAGGCATGGGACACTCTTGCTTCTTTGTATGCCGTGCGTAATGAAGCACTTGTTGCATACTTGAGGAAGAAACTTGAGGATGTATGTATGGCTGAAAATGAGTCAGTGGATGTGTATGTGACACGCATCAAGGACTTGAAAGAGCAATTGGCAAACATAGATGAGATCATTCCGGATGCATCACTCATTTCTACATTGTTGAAAGGATTACCGGAATCTTTTCAAAGCTTTGCTACTACACTCCATTTGGTTGCAAAAGGAAATCCTAATATGTATGCATTTGATGAGGTTGTGTCTCTTCTTTTGCAAGAAGAGCAATCTAGAGTGAATAGGAGTGGTTTGATTGAGGGAACGCAAGCACTTGCTATCTCACAAAAGGGGAAAAGCAAATATGGTTCAGCTTTGGGTTCATCAAAACCAAAGCCTCAAGCTTCCTCTTCCACTCATTCCTCTAATGATAGTGATTTGCGAAAGAAGAAGAGATGCAAATATTGCCGGAAGGCTGGTCATACTATTGATGAGTGTAGAAAGCTTGCTAAACGCAATGAAAAGAAGAAGGAATCCGGCATGTCTATTGCTGAAAATTCAGCAAATGCAAAGAATGATGAAGCTAACATGGCTCAAGATTTTTGGGCATGTGTTGTTACATGTCATTATGATGCTTCTTTACATTCTAAATGTATGGTTGTGAGTGAGGCTGATTCGGATTGGTTATTTGATAGTGGTGCTTCAAAGCACATAACATCATGCAAAAGATTTTTTGCCTCTTTGAAAGATGCACCTAAAGGAACATGTGGTGTGTGCAAACAATGCCTCTTATCCTATCATTGCAGTAGGAGAAATTGAGCTTACGGCTTCAAATGGAGGTGTGATTCTCTTAAAAAATGCATTGTATGTACCCGGTATCAAGAAGAACTTAATTTCAGTTCCGTTGATTGCCAAAGCTGGACTTCATGTACACTTTGTTGATGATAAGTGTATGGTTCATGATTTCAGCAATGGCGATGTTGTTGTGATGTCCGATACATTATGTAATGGTTTGTATCGCATGGATAGATACAAGAGGGCTGCCTCGAATGCCTTAGTTGCTCATACTTCTTCCATGGCTGAAATGGAGCTTTGGCATGCTCGTTTTGGTCATTTAAACTTCAATAGTTTGCTCTACTTGCAAAAGAAGGACATGGTTATTGGCTTGCCTACACTTGAGTCCATTGAAAAGCATGCATGTGAAGGTTGCATTCTTGGAAAAATGCATCGTGCTTCTTTTCCGAAAGATAGTCACACACACACTACAAGAAAATTGCAACTTGTTCATAGTGATATATGTGGTCCGGTCAAGACTCCATCTTTTGGGAAGCATGTATATTTTGTTACCTTCATTGATGATGCTACTCGCCATACATGGGTGTATCCTATGAAAGCAAAGAATGAGGTATTTTCTTGCTTCAAAGCATTTTTAGCTATGGCTGAAAATTTTTCTTCACAAAAGCTTTTGACTCTACGCACGAATCATGGTGGTGAATACATGTCACATGAGTTTAATGCTTTTCTTCATGAAAGAGGTATTTCACACCAATGTACGGTGCCATATACACCTCAACAAAATGGTGTTGCCGAGCGTAAAAATAGAACTTTACTTGAAATGGCATGATGTATGGTTAAAGGAAAGCATCTTCCTCATAAGTTTTGGATGGAAGCGGTCATGTGTGCAAACTATGTGTTGAATCGCTGCCCTACAAAAGCATTGAGAGTCATCACTCCTTATGAGGCTTGGAATGGTCATAAGCCTATGGTTAGTCATATGCGTGTGTTTGGTTGTTTGGCATATGCTCTTGTGCCATCACAACAATGTCACAAACTTGATGACAAGGCAAAGAAATGTATATTTGTTGGTTATAGTACTGAAAGTAAGGGATCCATCCATTGACGAACACAATTATTCTGAGTCGAGATGTGGTATTTGCTGAAAATTTAGTTTTTCCTCTACTTGAATGCAATAAACTGCCAACAGTTAGCTCACAAGATGTGTTCGATACACTCATGCCTTTGTTCCAAAATGGTGCGCTTGACTATGGCCATGTAGACCAGCCAACTGAGGTTCAAAGGGCTGAAAAATTCCAGCCAAAAAGGGCTGAAAATGCAGAGAACTTCCAGCCAAACATGGCTAAAAAAATTCAGCAAAAAATTATCAAAACTGTTGGAAATTTCCAGCCACATATGGCTGAACATTTGCGTCAAAATATGGCTGAAACTGAGCATGAAATTCAGCCCACGCATGATGTACATATTGAAGATGTTTTACATAATGAACGCATGTCTATCAAGAGTGCACAATCTATGCCAAAGTGGCTGAAACAAACTTTTCAGGATAGCAAATTGAGTGCACCTTTACTTGGTAGAACAAGATCAAGCTCTCACCATGCATCAAGTAATTTTGTGGATTATTCTCTTATTGCTACAGCATGTAATGAAGAACCACTTTCTTTTGAAGATGCATGTGACGATCCACAATGGATGAGTGCTATGCAATCAGAAATGGATTCCATACATAGGAATGGTACTTGGGAGTTATGTGAATTGCCAAAAGGAAAAAATGCCATTGGTACAAAGTGGGTTTATAAGATTAAGAGAAAATCTGATGGTAGCATTGATCGCTACAAAGCTAGATTGGTTGCCAAAGGATATGCACAACAATATGGCATTGACTATGAGGAAACTTTTGCACCTACTTCACGCATGACTACCATTCATACCGTGGTTGCATTGGCTGCCCATCGAGGTTGGAAAGTGCATCAATTGGACATAAAAACAGCCTTCTTGAATGGAGATTTGCAAGAAGAGGTCTATGTGAAGCAACCTCCTGGATTTGCTATGAAAGGGAAAGAGCATATGGTTTGTCGCTTGCATAAAGCCTTGTATGGTCTCAAGCAAGCTCCATGTGCATGGTATGAAAAAATACATAAGCACTTGATTGCTCTTGGCTTCACATTGTAGTCCGATTGAAAGCACACTCTATGTACGCAAAAATGGGGCTGATCTTATAGTGCTTGTTCTTTATGTCGATGACATACTCTTGACTGGGTCATGTGATGCAAAACTTGACATTCTTATGGCTGATTTGCAGCATACTTTTGATGTCACTTATCTTGGTCTTTTGAGTTACTATCTTGGCATCCAGTTTGTATCCGTTGAGGGGGGAATTGTTATGCATCAAGCAAAGTATGTTGAAAAACTACTTCAGCGTTTTGACTTTGAGGATTGTAAGCCAGTTTCCACACCAGTTGAGATAGGATTCAGGTTCTCAGTTGAGGATTCCAGTGATGCATTTGACACTTCTCTTTATCAGCAAGCTGTGGGATGTCTTATATATGCATGCAACACAAGGCCGGATATACAGTATGCAGTTTCCCAGTTGAGTCGATTCATGCATAGCCCTGGCACTAAGCATTGGCAAGCAGTGAAACGTGTGTTTAGATATATCTGAGGCACTTTGAGCTTAGGTCTCTTTTATGGCAGAGATGTTCAGCCATGCTTGCATGCTTTTACAGATAGTGATTGGGCTGGTTGTTATGATACTCGCGTATCCACTAGTGGTAATTGCTTTTTCCTTGGAGACTCATGCATATCTTGGTTGAGTAAGAAGCAACCTACAGTGGCGACATCGAGTTGTGAAGTTGAGTACAGGGCAGTTTTCACAGCGACAGTGGAGTGTATATGGCCGAGACGCCTATTGATGGATCTTTGCATGGAGATTGATGCTCCTACGCATATTCTCACAGATAGTCAGAGTGCTTTGGCTGTTGCACGAAACCCAGTGTTTCATGCACGGACCAAAAATATTGAGGTGCATTATCACTATGTGAGAGAGCGCCTTCATGCAGGAGATATTGATTTGGTATATGTGCCTACACAAGATGATGTGGCAGACATATTCACCAAAGCTCTTCCATGGGAAAAGTTTCAAGATTTTTGCAAAGCTTTAGGCTTGTTACCTTGTGGGGGCTGATCTGTCACTCCCTGTATGTGTTCACATCATTCGCTCCAGGGGGGTTTGTTACACTTATGTGTTCCTCGAGTAGCTTTGATGTGAACCTTTTCCCTATACATGGGCACTTTTTACTCTAGTGCTGGCTAGAGGTTTTTTCCCCATGTTACCACATACTTGATACTCTCATATGTGGTGGTACTTTGTACTTAGGGATATTATTCAGCTCTTACTTCAGTTTAGTTAATCAATCAATAGAGTGAGCTATTCCAGCCATCGTCTTCTCCGTGTGTCTTGCTACGTTTGTGCTCCTTGTGTGTGCTTCTTGTGTGTCTCTCGCACTTCTACACACATCCAACAGTGGAATCCTCTAACCAAACAATTTCTTGTTTCTAGAGATGTTACATTTGATGAAAAGAAAAGTTGGTATGCAGATCAAAGTCATACAACTGAAGAATTTGAAGAAGAGGTAAGAAGATGTGAGAAAGGAAAATCAATTGTGCATGTGCATAGAGATGAAGACTATATGCAAGCAAGTACATCCAGAAGTGTATTAACAAGAAGAAATGAAGAAGCTCCTATATTTGATGAAGAAGTGTATCCAGACACTTATGAAGAATGTGAACCAAGAAGGTCAAGCAGGACTAGAAGGCAATCAGAAAGGTATTCTTATGATAGTTCTTACATAACTTAGAAGAACTATGCATATATGGTCAAAAATGATGAAGAAGCTAAAGGTAAGAAACAATGGGAAGAAGCAATGAAGGAAGAATTCAATGCATTAGAGAAGAACAAGACATGGGAATTTGTTCCTAAACCAAATGGTAATAAGGTAATTGGAAATAAATGGGTTTATAAAGTGAAGAAGCTTGCAGATGGAAGTATAGCTAGATATAAAGCTAGACTGGTGGTGAAAGGCTAAGCCCAAGCCTATGGCATAGATTATGATGAGACATTCAGTCTTGTAGCTAAGATTTCAACTATAAGGACAATCATTGCTATTGCAGCTTCAAAAGGATGGACTTTGAGTCAAGTAGATATAAAGAATGCATTCTTGAATGGATACAAATCAGATGAGGTATACATGGAACAACGTCAAGGATTTATAGATTCCAAGTATCCAAATTTTTTTTGCAGGTTAAGAAAATCACTCTATGGATTGAAGCAAGCTCCAAGAGCATGGAACTATACACTAGTGAAGTATCTCAATGATCTTGGATATCAAAGTTCAAAAGTAGACCCAAGTCTACTCATCAAAAGAGTAGAGGAAGGTACAATCTACATTTGTATTTATGTAGATGACATTATAATCACAGGTACTTCAGATGAAGGAATCAAGGAGGTGAAAAGATTACTTGAGAAAGAGTTCAAGATCAGTGACGTAGGAAAGTTGTCATACTTTTTTTGGAATGGAAGTAACTTATACACATCATGGCATATATGTGTCACAAGAAAGGTATCTTTTGAACTTGTTGAAGAACTTTGGAATGGAAAATTCTAGAGAAGCTTCAACTCCACTGGAAGTCAACCACAAGCTCAGTAAATATGATGGTGTAGAATATAAAGATATGAGGAAGTATCAATCTCTTGTGGGTAGTTTGATTTATGCTACACTAACAAGATCTGATCTTAGTTATGGAGTGGGAGTTTTGTCACAATTCATGCATTGTCCAAAGGACCCACATTGGATTGTAGGTCAAAGAGTTCTCAGATATATCAAAGGAACCATAAAGGAAGTATTATATTATCCGTTTACTTAAGATTTGAAGTTGAGAGCATATATGACTCAGACTGGGCAGATAATCAAGATGACAGAAGATCAACACATGGATAAATGATATATATTGGTGATGAGCTTGTAAGTTGGTGTTCAAAGAACAACATATAGTAGCATTGTCATCAACTAAAGCCGAGTACAAAGGACTTGTGGAAACAACTAAGGAGGTCATATGGATGCAAAAAACATTATTCAAAATCTTGGGCATTGATCAAGGTATACCTAGAATACATGGAGATAATATGAGTTCACTTTATCTTGTAGCAAATCTAGTATTTCATGCAAGAACAAAACATATAGAGATACAATATCATTTCCTCATAGAAAAGGTAATGGAGAAAGAAATTGAAGTGGAGTACATTTCTACAAAAGATCAAATAGCCGACATAATGACAAAGAGCTTGGATGTAGTGAAGACCAACATATTCAAAAGCATGGAAGGAGTAAAAGAAAAGAAGATGATATGAAGAAATAGAGAATATCAATTAGTGATTGAGGGGGAGCTGTTGGAGAAACAATCACTAATTGGACATATATTTGAAGGTCAAAGCTTCAGAAGAAATCCACATGCCTATGTGAAGGGACAAATTCACAAGTGTATTATATTTGTAAAGTTAGTTCACTTTAGTTCTAAAAGTTTCTTAAAGGTCACGAGATTGAGAAAAACTATATAAACTAGTTTGTATCAACTAACGTGAAGTGGAAGAGAGGTAGTTAGAATAAGGAAAAGTTCATTTTGTATGATTGAGTATAGTCAGGCTTCTTTGAGTATATAAACTTCTAAGTTTTTCATAGTTATGATAAGAACTAAGTAAATAGTATGTGTAGAGAAATGATAGAAATATGGATAGGTAGTTAGATAAGTAGATTAATAATTTTATAGAAAGTACAATTATAACCTTGAAGTGATGTAACTATTAAGAATGTACAAATCAAAGAATCAGACATTCATAATATTTTGTATACACTCACTATACTATGTATGAGTCTTCTCCCATGAGTGTATATAACTTTTATGATAGTAAGAGTCAAAGAATCAGACAATCACAATAGTTTCTATACACCTTGTGACCTTCACTATAATTATGCTCAGAAGAATCTAAGTGACTATTGTAACGAATTGTTGGAGATAGACGTCTGCGAAAGCACGCGAACAGCACAAGGAAGAAGAAGAATCTTGGAGCACAACACACAATACTGAATGTATTACTAGAGAATGTATAAAGATAAGGAGCCCATTAGGGCAATAGGCGTATACACAAGCTGGGGGAAAAAACCTCCTAAAGAGAGAAAAAAGTGCCCTGGCGGTCCTAGAGTGTTCAGGCACATCACTACCTAAATATATCAACAAATCCCCCCTAGGAGTGATGTGATGAACAAGTAGCTGGCACTCATGTATAAGGAAGTGCCAACCTATGTGGAAATTACTCCACAGAAGGAACTAAGCCCAAAGCTTTACGGAAAGCTCCAAACTTCTCCCTAGGCACAGCCTTCATGAAAAGGTCTGCAATGTTCTCCTGCGTGGGTAGATATGCCAAGCGGATCTCCCCAGCAGAGAACCTCTCCCTGACATAGTGATAATGCACCTCAATGTGCTTAGTGTGATCATGGAACATAGGGTTCCTCACAACTGCCAATGCACTCTGACTGTCAGTGAAGATGGTGGTGGGAGAAGACTGACCAACACCCAAATCAGCCATAAGGCGTCTGAGCCACACACACTCAACAGTCGCTGTGAAAGCTACCCTATACTTAGCCTCACAATTGGAAGTGGCCACAGTAGGCTGCTTCTTGCTCAACCAAGATATACATGAGCTACCAAGCATGAAGCAAAAACTATTGGTGGACACGCGAGTGTCATAGCAACCAGCCCAATCAGAGTTAGAAAAAGCATGCAAATCTAGCGGTAATGATCCCCCCTAGGGATAAAACAACACAAGTAGCCGAGTACCACTCAAGTAGCAAAAGATGCGCTTAACCATCTGCCAATGCTTGACTCCTGGGCAATGCATAAACCTGCTCATTTGTGAGACAACAAACTGAATATCTGGCCAAGTGATGCATAAGTAAATCAAGCATCCAACAGCCTGCTGATAGAGAACAACATCAAATGCATCTCCAGCATCATGAAGACTAAATCATAAACCTGTGTCAATATATTTCGTTTGACACAAAGCCATTCCACCATCCACTTGCATAAACTGAATGCCCAAATAGTGATGCAAATGCCCCAAATCAGACATCTCAAATGAGGCATGCAAATCAGCCTTGAAATGAGCAATATGCTTCTCAATAGGACCAGTGAGCAGCATGTCATCAACATAGACAACAATGATTAGAAGCACATCATTAGCACGCTTAACATATAAGGTTCTTTCAGTTGGACTATTCTCAAAACCATGTGCAACCAGATAGGCATGTATCTTCTTATAACAAGCATGTGGTGCTCGCTTTAAACCATATTATGCCTTCTTTAACCTACACACCTGGTTTCATGCCCTTTCTACACAAAGCCACGGGGCTGAAAAACATACACTTCTTCATGCAAGTCACCATTCAGAAATGTTGTTTTAATGTCCAACTGATGTACATTCCAACCATGATGGGCTGCAAGTGCACAAATGCTCCGAACAGTATTCATACGGCATGTAGGCAAAAGGTCTCATCAAAATCAATGCCTCTTTCCTGCGCATAACACTTTGCAACAAGCCTAGACTTATACCTATCAACTGTACCATCAGGTTTACGCTTCAGCTTGTATACCCACTTAGTGCCAATGGCCTTCTTGCCAGGAGGCAAGTCACATAAAGACCATGTATCATTCTTCATTATAGCATCATATTCGGATTGCATAGCAGCCATCCAATTTTCTGAATTCTGTGCTTCATCAAAAGAAACAGGCTCATTCTCATCACAAAGACTAGACATAGCCATAGCATAGCAATCTGATGCAAAGGAGGCACTATGAGAGCCTGAACGAGTACGATATGGCAAAGGTGCATCTAATTTGCTGTCATGCAAAGTCTGCACCAGCCATTTTGGCATAGTTTTTGTGTGCTCAATATCAGCTCTCTCATCAACAAGTGCATCATGTAAATCTGTGTCAGAAATGGAATGATCTGCATCATCATATGAAACCTCCAAAGGCTGAGAAGTTGCCTCATTAGGACCAGCACTACATGTCTTTGGAGCTAACAGATGTCTCCTTAGTACATGAAAGCAATGGTTGAATAGCATCTTCCACAAAGACAACATCACGGCTAACCAGAATGCGTTTAGTATGTGGATAATACAGACGATAGCCTTTACTTTCAGAACTGTACCCAAGAAAAATACATTTTACTGCATTATCATCCAATTTTCTACGATGTTGTTCAGGCACTAGTGCATATGCCAAACAACCAAAAACACGCAGATGAGCAACAGATGGTGTTGAGTATAGGGCATGCACACATCTTTATTTGTGCATAGGAACCCCTTTCTTTGCATAGGAACCCCTTTTTTTGCATATACCTAGAGTTTCACATGAGAACTCCCTCTTAGACACTTTTTGATATTTCTCCAAAAGTAAGGCTTTTGAAACATTGTAAATACTCACATTTTTGGTAGATATGTAGAAAAATCCCCACGCACGTATTCTTGGAGATATGGTTGTTAGAAAGAATATTTCCCAAGATCTTTTTGAGATATGTTAGTTAGGCATGTGCTCCTTTTTGACTAGTCAAAAAGAGCACATGGGGGAATGTGTCTAGCCTATAAATAGAGGCTTATTTCTTGTAAAAGGGAGCTTTTGGTCGTGCTCTCATGTAAAATCCTTTCAATGGAAGAACTCTCCTTTCTCTTAAGGCTTTGTACATATATGTATCTAGTCTTGGAGTGTGTGAGAGTGAGGTGTGTGTGCATGCTAGCAATTCCTATGTGTGTAAGTAGAGTGTTGCTATTATCTTGTATTTTACATATGTGACTAGGATCCTTGACTCCCATTGCTCCATATTTTCAAGCATGTGGCATAGCTGTGTGCTGATGGCCAATGGCTTGAACATGATGGAGGATGGGGTGGATGAAAGGAGAGTCTTTCTTGGGCCTTCCTTCTTGCTTCCATGCAAGGTGGTGTGGGTCTTGGCTCCCAAGGGCATACTACAACAACAAATTTGGCGTCGTTGCCGGGGAGAACGGCCTTTCATCACTTGGGGTGCTCAAAAGCATGTGGTAAGATATTGATTTGCAATTTTTTTGCTTATACTCTTAGGTTATGTGTGTTGGCATGGCACTTTCACCCTTCCATTGGGCCATTAGTTCCTCATTTTCTTGTTTTTAGTAGGATAGTTTAGTTCAGTTTTGTTGTGGCACAAGAACACCCTTTAACCCCCTTATCTCTCTCATTCCCTCACATATACACACTCTCACACACATTGGGCATCACTCTCCATCTCTGTCACCTCTTTTTCAGTGATTGCCTTGGGTAGAGGGATGGGAGTACTTCCTTTCTGGTCCCCTCCTTCTGTTCAATTCTCATAAAAAAATCACACAAAAAAGTTATACTTGATGGTATTTCTCAATACACTTTTTTCTCAGGCCATTCATAACTCAAATATTGCATAGGTTCCCTTTCTCGTAGGATATGTGAAAGTGGCTGTCGATGACTGTGTGAGGAGTTAATCCCCTCTACCACGAATCTCACAGCACGGATCTTTTGGGGGGAAGAGGAAGTTATCCTCTACCTCCCTTTCTCTCTCTACCCTCATTTGGGGTTGAGCACGATTGTGCTCCCCCTCCCGCCTGTAATGCATGGCAGCGATGCCATCTCTGTGACTTTGGCAAATCTTCTACAGTCGCGGTGCATCCTCTACAGCCACAAAGAAAATGAGCCTCCCCTTTGTGATATTGACCCATGTCCGCTGCGGGCGAGGTTGCTCTGACTGCTCGGGGTTGAGCCCTTGGGGCTCGCCCATTTCTTGATAGAGGGAATCTTGCCGCTGGAGTGGAGCTACTTGCCCAATCATTGTTTATCTCACTGACTTCCGATTTGCATGACATCTGCATCACCCTCTGTATGCATGAAGAATCCCTGTCCCCTTCGAATATCATTCAAGTGGGATATCCTGGCTCCCGACTTCTCCGAAGGCTATGGCTTGATGCCCACATCGCTGTTGAAGTTAATCCTGCCTTGGAACTTTGTTTACACCATCTGCTATTCTCCTTCTCAGATGACTGTGCCATGGTCAACTCATGTGAGGCCACAAAATGTCATGTATACGCAGTAAAGAAGGCAGCTATCAGGTTGATGCATGCACATTTGGTGTTTTATGTGAAGTTCCTTTGAGTGAAGTGGCTATCGAAAAAGAGGACAGTGCGCTGAGGCACAAGGCGATATGGCAATGTTATGGTCTATTGTGGCAGTGCTTCCCGAATGGTTCATCCTCTTATGCTTTGCAACCTGCCAACACATGTTGAAGGTCAATTGTCACCTACTTTGCCCCCACACATGACCTCTACTACTGCACTCAGCTTCTCCTATCATGACCGCTGCTCGAGATTGGGCCTATTGCTACCCCTGCACCAAGTTAATCTTGTTGTGAACTCAGTTACTGGCTACCTCAGTGCAGGGTTGAGCATTGATAAATCACCTTTGGCGTCTGCGCTAGCTCTATATGAGAGTAAGCTTGATGCTTCCCTACTTTGTGTATGGTTCTCAGATTTTGCTTGCTGGATGTTGACAATTGTGGGTCGAGCTTGGTGCTCCCCACCTTATTCATGTTTGCCTTGAATTGATTACTAGTCTGTGCAGTCCAAAGGGCTAGTCTTGACTCCAGTCCCAAATGGTTATGGCCAACTTGCCACTGCTACTTCTTGGGAGATCAACATGCAAAACGGGGAATATGTCAACTATGCACCGTGTTGACTCCAATACCTTTGTGTTTCTACATGTGGTATCTATGGACCTGCTCAATCGTCTAAAAACAACATCAAAATTGTTATCATAATTTGGGGTAAAGATGGTGCTTTTCTTCCTGCTAACTCTGCTCTCGACTGCTGCAAGGCGTTGATGACATTCCTGGTTCACAAAATTGCCTTCTCATTGGATCATGGAAGAAACCGAGAACTATAAGCTGGAGTTTATGCACCAACAGCTCAATAATTGGTATTCTTCACCACCACCACGCTACAGGGGTTCAGTAACCATGCTCGTGCATATGCTGATTTTTCCACCCCTCTCTTCCTGGATGCGTTGGGCATCTCTATTCCTTGGAATCTCCTTGATCGGGAAGGCACCCTATTTGCTATTCCTTTTCAAAGGCAAGAATGAACTTGTGTGTTGCCGATGATGCTGCATCACCATCATCCTCAATCTAGGAAAATCAATCAACACCACCTGTGTAGTCAAACAGATGCTTCACTTTCAAGGAACTCAAGAGCTCATTGGCTTTATGTGCGAATTGGCTGCCCATGATGCAATATCTAGGGCTCTTCTTGCCTTTCCGCCTAATCTGTGTTCAGGAATGCGCGGCTAACACCATGAGAATCCCGCATGATTTGTGCTGCAGCTATGTGTGTGTGCCACAGTCTGACAGATTTGAGCGAAAGGAACACATGTGAAGCTTGAAGAATTGCTAAAGAACAAGGCTTAGAAGTTATGAAAATTGTTCTAGCAAAGGACATGGGCCTCTTTTGCATTCAAACCGCAGTTGTTCATGGATGTGAATGGGTTGGTCCATCTATTGCTCCCCACCTTGGTCATGTTGGCTACAGTTTTGAACACTTCTACTGTTGAAAGTGAACATATGCTATTCTCTGCGCACTACAGATGTGCCCACATGAAGATGTCCCGGTTGGGATGATGGCTGTAACCTAAGGATCCTCATGTCGATGTTGCATCACGGACATCTTCAGTCCATGACCATCAGCCAGCACCACATGTGTAGTCAAATAGATGCTTGACTTGCAAGAAATGTGCATGGCTCACTAGATATATGTTGGTAATCGATTCTTTTCCCTGCATCAGTATTGTGACAAATATAACAACTCTTTTGATTATTGTACAGCTGCCCGTGATCACCTTTGCAATGCTTTGCCTATACTAGATGCTTCCCATGAAAAGACTGATCGCACAATCCTACAAAGGCTGACCAATGTTGCCTCAGTACACTGCATATCATTATGGATGCTACTCCTGATGCATCTTACATGAAGAAATCTATTTGCAATCTTCTTCAATATGCTGCTTGTGTAAGATGGGGAGATCCACTTAGATAAAATGCTAAGGAGAAATTTAACTTTGGACTTAAGGACTTTACTGCAGAGGCAATGAATTGGCTGCATGCTGCCAATAGACATAAGATGATTTTTTCTTGCCCAACTACTGCACGGATCCAACTGCCAACCTGGAAGTGTGGCTCCATGGTCGAAACACTTTAAACTCAAGGAAGAATAAGCAATCATTGGTGGGTGCTCTCTGAATGTAGTGAACCTCATATAGTTATCTGAAGTGAAGCATCAAAGTCAAGGTAGCTCTCAAGGACAAACATACTCTGAAGATATGCTGAAGGGCAATGCTCTCTGATTCATGACCAGTTACTTCAAACTTGCTGCATAACGCGAAGAACATGTGGAGCTGATGGAACCAAAGGACTAACTCAAGGAGTGTTGAGACAACTGATGGTAGTAATCATTCGTCATAGCTAACAGTGTGCATGAGACTCTTGGACTAATGTGCTACTGGCTTCAAAAGTGGAATCAATTATCTACTCTCTACTGTGTGTTTGGTGGGGATCTAGCTAACATACAGAAAGCAGGATGCATGATTTCCCCAGTGTTGTTGAGGTCACATGAAGACTTTGCTACTTTCGAAGAGGATTATGAGGTGGCTGGAGATGTCTGCAACAGGAAAAAACCACACCATGCTCATTGATTGCATATGGATACCAGTGTAAGGCTCCATCAAACGATCATTTGTTTGCAGGCCTTTGTCAAGATTAAGATGCCATGAGCCGAAGCACAAGAAATTGATGAAGGATGAGGGAGTGAGGGGGCCTTCATCAGAGATTCTTGGACTGAAAGGCAGTGCTTATGCTCGGATCACATGTGCAACCAATGTTGGCCGTAGTATCTGTACAACTCATGTTTCTACATCAAGCTGTTTCTCACCAAGTGTCCTCAGACTATCATGTGAATTTTAGGAACTTAATCATTATTGCTCAGTCAAATCCTTTGGATAATAGTGCTAAAATCAAGCAACATAGCACAGGCTAGAGTGCAAGGGCACTATACTGATGGACCAGCCAAATCCTTATTTTGGAGCTTTACTTGTTCTTATTTTTAATGTGCCTTTTTGAGGTTGCTGCATATCATTTGCAGGCCAAGCATAAAGGGAATGGGTAGTGGTGGCTCCTGGGCTTCAGAGCCTACTGATAGTCTTCAGTCAGTATCTTGTAGGTTAATGGCTTCAAAAGCGCCAGGTTTGCTGACTGCTAGCAGGGATGCTGCATGACATTTTCATGAGTTTATATATGAAGATATTGGTTGGCACAGGGTTTTTGGGTTTTTGTGTGACTGCCCAAAGTGGGGATTATGTCTGCTGCCTTTTCCCTCGCTTGGAGAAGATGATCTGCATTATATGTGGATGCTTTGTTGTGTCTAGATGGTTTTTTCTCAGATTCTCAGAGTGGGTCCTCACACTGGAAGCTTGATGGATGCCAAAGCTGGTGGTGCCTTGTCAATCTCTTTCTTACTCAGGGTGTGCTGTTAGATTTTGGACTTGAGCTACTTCAGTGTGCGACTGCCCTATTTTGGGGATTGTGTCCACTTTCCCAGCCATCCTGTGGGAAGCTTGGTACAACTTTGATGCTAGGACTGCTCTCAAGTGTTTTGTATGCTACATGCTCTGTCTTGTTTGCAATGGTTGTGTATGCACATGGAGCTTTTGGACTTGCAGTTTTCAGGTCCTCTAAAGACTTGCTTAGAAGGATTGCTGTATATTTGGCACCAGCGGTTGCTCGACTGACTTCCCCTTAGGGGGATTGTGTCGCTCAACACTGAAGATCTGAAGACTGAAAACTTGCAAATTTGAAGACTCGAAGGGCTGCAGATTTCAAGATTTGAAGACTCAAAACAGTTCAGCTATGTATGATCCCCTTATCTTAGCTTTGTCGAGGACGACAAAGTCTAGGGAGAGGAGGGTGTTGAGTATAGGGCATGCACACATCTTTATTTGTGCATAGGAACCCCTTTCTTTGCATAGGAACCCCTTTTTTTGCATATACCTAGAGTTTCACATGAGAACTCCCTCTTAGACACTTTTTGATATTTCTCCAAAAGTAAGGCTTTTGAAACATTGTAAATACTCACATTTTTGGTAGATATGTAGAAAAATCCCCACGCACGTATTCTTGGAGATATGGTTGTTAGAAAGAATATTTCCCAAGATCTTTTTGAGATATGTTAGTTAGGCATGTGCTCCTTTTTGACTAGTCAAAAAGAGCACATGGGGGAATGTGTCTAGCCCATAAATAGAGGCTTATTTCTTGTAAAAGGGAGCTTTTGGTCGTGCTCTCATGTAAAATCCTTTCAATGGAAGAACTCTCCTTTCTCTTAAGGCTTTGTACATATATGTATCTAGTCTTGGAGTGTGTGAGAGTGAGGTGTGTGTGCATGCTAGCAATTCCTATGTGTGTAAGTAGAGTGTTGCTATTATCTTGTATTTTACATATGTGACTAGGATCCTTGACTCCCATTGCTCCATATTTTCAAGCATGTGGCATAGCTGTGTGCTGATGGCCAATGGCTTGAACATGATGGAGGATGGGGTGGATGAAAGGAGAGTCTTTCTTGGGCCTTCCTTCTTGCTTCCATGCAAGGTGGTGTGGGTCTTGGCTCCCAAGGGCATACTACAACAACAGATGGCTTGCAGTCATGCCAAGCCTCATATGGAGTGATAGATTGCAGTGCTTTAGTGGGACACCCAGTACATATGCTGCACACATGACAGCCTCAAGCCAGAAACTATGTGGTAAAGCCTGACTCTTGACTATGCACCTCGCCATCTCCATGAGTGACCTGTTCTTTCGTTCAGCAACTCCATTCTCTTGAGGTGTATATGTCACTGTACACTGGTGTTTTATCCCACGTTAAGCCAAAAATGCATTAAAATCATAAGACATATATTCCCCCCCTCGATCAGAACGGAGGGTGCCCATTTTACATGCAGATAGATTTTCAGCCAAAACCAAAAATTGTTTAAAGCACATGAACACTTCTGACTTTGCTTTGAGTGGATATCCCATGCATGCCTGGAAAAATCATCAATGAAAGTCACGAAGTAAATGTAATTTCCAAAAGAGGGTGTCTGCATAGGACCACAGACATCACTATGTACAAGCTGCAATTTTTGTGTAGCCCGAACTGAACCATCTTTTGGAAAGGAGGAACGTTGCATTTTGCCCAAAATATAGCCTTCACAAACATGTTTTCCAAGTGCCTCAAGTTTGGGCAAAGAGGACACCATTTCAGATTTCTGCAAGCATAGCAAACTATCAAAATTCAGATGACCAAAGCGTGCATGCCAAAGCTTTGCATCTAACATAGCCTGAGAATCATTTACTACACATGCCAAATCATTTACAGATCTTTCATAGTCTATGAGCTTATAGAGACCACGACATAAAATGCCAGAAGCAATAATCACATCACCATTTGACAGATCATGAACTGTACACCTGTCATCAACAAATTTCACAACTAAGCCAATCTTGGCTAATGCAGAAACAGATAACAGGTTCTTCTTGATCCCTGGCACAAATAGAGCATCTGACAAAGTGAAAGAACTAACATTAGCAATAATCAAAATGATATTACCAACTCCCATAACAGGATAAGAGGAGTTGTTGGCGCCTGTAACAGTATTCCCTGCAGGGGCAAGCTCGAGTGAAGAGAAGAAACTGTGCTGCGAGGTAATATGTTTGGTCGTCCCACTGTCAAAATACTGGCAAACATCTGAGTCTACTACAGACATGCACTGCTCATGAGAAGATGGGTCAAAACTGCAGACAGTAGTAAATGCCCATTCTTCTTCCTGCACAAGATTAGTAGACTCTATTTTTGGTGTAGAGGCCTCTGCAACAACCATTCCAGTCTCTTTCTTCTTTGTCTCTTTAGCAGCCAGTTTTGGACAGTTCTTTATGATATGATCATTCCCTTTACAGTACTTACAAAACAATTTCTGCTTTTCTGATTTCTTCTCATCTTTATCTTCCTTCTTCGAATATGCAGAATTAGCAGATTTTTGCTCACTAGTTGAAGAGGCCCATTTTCCTTTGCCCTTCTGACTAGCCAGGAAAGCTTGATCTGCAACTCGCATAATGGACGTGTTTTGCCTGGACTGGTCATCCTTCAATAGAACAGAGACTAACTCCTCAAATGATAAGGCATTTGGATTGCCTTTCATCATCAACCGAAGAGTAGAAGCAAAACTCTGATATGAATCAGGAAGACCATTCTGAACGGTTTGCACAAGTGAGCTATCTGGTATAACCTCATCAGTAGAAATCAATTGTTCCTTCAAGTCTTTGATCTTCGTTAGGAAACTGTCCATAGAATCACCTTCATTCATGTGCTCACTCTCCAACTGTTTTTGGAGGTAAGCAACACGAGCCTCATTCTTAGCTTGGTATAATGTGGTAAGTGTATTCCAAGCATCCTTAGCTGTTCTACAAGAGCGAATGTGAGGAATAACGGCACGTTTGATAGAAAAAGCTATCAATGCATGTGCCTGGGCATCTTTGCCATCCCAACAAATCGGCTCTGTAGTAGGTGTAGTAGAAACAGCAGCATGAATAGGAATCTGCCGAATTTCATCTTCGACACCATCTTCATCAGCTCCAGCACCTGTATTTGCAATACCTATAGTCAGAGGTGTAACAGGATGTCTTTCAACACCCTGCACAATATTCCACAATCCTTTTGCAACCAATACATGTCGCATCATATAAGCCCATAATGGGTAGTTGGTACCATCCAACTTATCCTCAACAGCCAGCATACGGAATACATCACTGCTTTCAGCCATGGCCGGTGACTAAAATACCTTGATGCGAAAAATTGACTGTATCTCAAAAAGTTGAACAGAATTGCCCAGACGAATTCTGCTAGACCTATACTAGACTTTGAGACACTTATACTAGCGAACAGAAACTGGTATATAACTTTCGCACAAAAAGATGAAATAGCCTGCACAAGCGTTGTGATAGTGCATTCGGAGGCCGAAACGAGCTCAGATCGCGATTTTGGCACCATAGAGCGAAGCAGTTTTGATCTCGAAAACATGCTGATTATGCTCACCAAAATTTGTGTGATTTTGAGACTGCAAACGGAGGAGTGTCGACGGTGCTCTAGATGAAGTGACGACCTGCTCTGATACCAATTGTTGGAGATAGATGTCTTCGGAAGCACGCGAACAGCACAAGGAAGAAGAAGAAGCTTGGAGCACGACACACAATACTGAATGTATTACTAGAGAATGTACAAAGATAAGTAGCCCATTAGGGCAATAGGCGTATATACAAGCCAGGGGAAAAAAACCTCCTAAAGAGGGGAAAAAGTGCCCCCGGCGGTCCTAGAGTGTTCACGCACATCACTACCTAGATATATCAACAAGAATTAGACAATAACAATATTCCCTGTACACTCGCTATTCTATTGAGAGAGTAGCAATCGAGGTGGCGATTCAAATAATCTCAATAGATCTATTGCTCAGTCCTATACTACTTTGAGAGTAAAAAATGTAGCAAGTTAGAAAATCACAATAGTGATTTATTTTAAAATTATACTCATCAATGTATACATGTAAGAAACACTTTCGCGAGTCGAACATGTATACTATTGATGATTCAAAAACATAAAACTAATTATATAATTACAAATCATACAACATAAGAGATGCATATGCAAATCATACAATATGCATGATACAATAAACATAACAATATAATAGACAATAATTAAACAATATAGCAATACATGAGTGGTATGGTGAGAAAAGGGCTCTTGGTATGGTAGTAGTAGATCTTCATGAAATTTCAAACAAGCATGTGTGGAATGATATTTTTCATCAAATGTAAAAATATATTTTTTTTGCTTAGAAACACCTTTTCGATCGAAAGTGCTTTTGATAAAAAAACTTTTCGATCAAAAGTTTTTTGATCAAAAGCACATCCATGTCCATTTTTTTCATGGTTTATTCGGAAATCCATGAATAAAATGAACATATTCAGTATTTTTCCATTATTTGATCGAATAAATGCAACCTAGCATGCCACAATGTCTCAAAAAAGGTATGGTTGTTTGAAGTAAACATCATCCTTTGTGTCTAGAAATTTCTTGTTGATTATATTCACATCCCCATCCTTTTTTATCCTCTATTTGTAAAACCTCTTTTCTAAATGTCTTGAGATTTTATGTTTGAAGTGGTTCCAAGAATAACCACTAAAATATGCACTCACATATGTTGTTGTACTAGAATGTGTTCGTAATGATGGTTGTCATGTGTAGGAACATGATAAGATATTCACACTACTTGGTATCCCTATGGGATTCACGATTATAAGAGAATGGGTATTGGAGAGGTCTCAAAAAACTATGTATAGGTTCTATAACATGTAACTGATGGAGATGATTAATCTCCAAAAGAAAAGCTACACTTGAGTTTAGAACACCTCTATTCAAGTATAGCTCAAAACCTTCACCAATTTTGAAATCTTTTACCAAAATATGAACACTCAGCTTCTCTATGAAAACTAGCTTCACTTAGAAAAGTGATCTGCCTCACAAATTTCACTCATTCACTAATGAAATGATTAAAGTTTTCTATGAAGATTTGATGGAACACTCTTCTAGTGTTTGTGCAACTATGTCAAGTTAAAGTTCTCCAAAATAACTCACAAAACTTTAGATTTACTTCAATAAGTAAACCTATGTCTCAATCAAGCACTTTCTACAGGCAACTTTTACATATGCAACTTTAAACAATTGGTTCTCACAAAATATAACGTCTTTAATAAAATGCTTTTGGACATAGATGGCTTACCTTCCAAATTAGATTTTGACTCCTCATTTGTGTAAAAATTTACACTATGCACTGAGATATGATCAATTCTTTGATCATTGAGATTGTGCCTATTTTAGAAGACACTCATCACTTCTTGACATACAAATGTTCCTACTCACAATTCTCTCAGCCTGATTACAATTAGACTCTCAAATCTTGACCATAGATGCATTACCTATGTAAAAAGATAATATACATGTGTATATAGACCATCTCTTTATGAACCTCTACTTCACTTCATGCTCTTAGGCTTCAATCTTTTCTTCAAGTCTTCACTCCTAAGCTTCATATAATCATCAATTGTTGATTTTCTTGCTCCAACAGCTCCCGCTCAATCATCAATTGTGATTAATTGCATCTTCTTTATCCTTGCCATATCTTTAAATCTCTACAACTTTGGTCCATCCAAACTCTTTGTCAACATATCTGCAAGTTGATCCTTTGTAGGAGTATGCATGATTTCTATTTCTTTATCAACAAGTCTCTCTCTCAAAAAATTATATTGGATCTCAATATGTTTGGTCCTGGCATGAAACACAGGGTTAGGTGCCAAATACAAAGAACTCATGTTGTCTCCACAAATGATAGGAGTACTCTGAATGATATCAAAACTCTTCATAATAGTTTTTAGCCATATGACTCCCTTTGCAACTTCTACCATACCTTTATACTCTGCTTCTGTAGATGAGAAAGCAACTGTATGTTGCTTTTTAGAACACCATGAAATCAACTTATCTCCCACATAACACAAATACCCATGTGTTGATCTTCTATCATCAGAGTTACTTGTCCAATCTGCATCACTATATATCTTGATCCTTGTGTCTGAAGTAAACCCATAATACAAACCTTCTTTAAGTGTGCCCTTGATATACCTAAGCACCCTTTGACCTGCAATCCAATGTTCCTTTAGGACAATGCATGAATTGAGATAAAACTCCAACTGCATATGATAAAGCCGGCCTTGTTAATGTAGCATAAATCAAGCTACCCACCAAAATATGATAAAGCTTCATGTCTTTGAATTCTTCTCCTCCATATCTACTCACTTTGTGATTCACTTCCATTGGAGATGGTGCTATCCTGCAATCTTCCATTTTAAATTTGATTAACAAATTCTTCAAATACCTTTCTTGATTTATTTATACTCCATGTTGTGCATATGAAATCTCCATTCCCAAGAAATATGACCAATTTCCCAAGTCACTGATCTTAAATTCTTTCTCCATCTGTTTCTTAAGCATTTGTATGCCTTTGTCATCTGTTCCTATAAGTATTATGTCATCAACATAAATATAAACATAGATAAACCCATCTTTGCTTGCTTTGATTAGCAAGCTACTATCTGCCTTTGATGCTTGGAAACCAAGTTCCTTCAAGAACTTTACAAGCCTATAATTCCATGCCCTTGGGGCCTACTTCAAGCCATAAAAAGCTCTCTTGAGGTTACACACATGATCTGGATAAAATTGATATTCAAAACCATCAGGTTGTCCCATGTAAACTTCATCTAAAATGTAACCATTTAAATATGCATTCTTCACATCGAATTGAGAGAATTTCCAACCTTTGCATGCAGCATTAGCTATGAGAGTCCTTATGGTTGTCATCTTTGCAACAAGACTATAAGTTTCATCATAGTCCACACCATATGTCTGTGCATATGCTTTTACAACAAGTCCGGCTTTGTACCTGCACACACTTCCATCTGCAAATCTTTTTACTTTGTAAACCCACTTACATCCAATTACCTTCTGATTAATTGGTTTATGTACCAATTCCCAAGTCTCATTCTCAATGAGTGCATCATACTCTTCCTTCATAGCTTTTTCCCAATTCTCCTTTCCTTTGGCTTCATCATATGTGCATGGGTCTTCATCTATTTTTATCATATAAGCATAATCTTTAGTAGTCAAGAATGAAGTATCATAGTTATACCTTGTGGGTTGCCATTTGTGCCTTGATGACCTTCTAAGTTCTCCACTTCTTCAAGTTTTTGGTTCATCACATTTTGGATCAAACCTTGGCATTTCTTCAACTTCAACTAGTACTTCATTGTTCTCTTCTTCTTCAAAGATTTGAACCTTTGATTTACCTTTCTTCTTATTCAATGTTTCTTCAAGATTTGCATAAGTATTATTTGTACCTGAATACCAAGTACTTTTTGCATCAAATGTGACATCCTTTGATACAAGAAATTGCTTTGTAGATGGACTCAACAACATGTATCCCATTTGCTTATCATCATAACTAATGAACACATTTTTTTGAGCATTTGGTTCCAACTTATGCCTAAATTGAGAGCGAACATAAGCATAAGCTAAGCAACCAAATACTTTGCAATGATCTAATGTAGGTCTCTTACCCCACCAAGCTTCATATGGTGTCATACCCTACAAAGCTATACATGGTAGCCTATTAACCAAGTATGTGGCTATATTTACAGCCACAACCCACAAATAATTAGGGCAATTCTTTTCTTTCATCATTGATCTTGCAAACTTAACAAGAGTTCTATTTCTCCTTTCTACTACACCATTTTGTTGAGGAGAGTACCTGCAAGTAACTTCTCTCTTTATACCTACATTCCAAAAATAATCACTAAATTCATTTGGGAAATACTCTGCCCCTCCATCTGATCTTAACCTCTTCAATGTTTGTCGTGTAATTCTTTTTGCATATGCATGATAGTGTTTAAATGTACTAAGCACTTCTAACTTGTCTTTGATCACATAAATAGTGATCCACCTAGTAGCATCATCAACATATATGACATAATATCTTGAACCATTTATGCTAAAGTCCTTTGAAGGACCCCACACATATGTATGTACCAATTCAAGTCTTTCTGAATACATGTAACCATGCTTATTATATGATTGCTTATGAGCCTTACCTAATTGAAATGCTTCACATCTATATGTCATGTGTTGACCTGCAACATTAGGTAATCAAAGTATTGAACCATTATTAATCATCTCTTTGATACCTCTTTCATTGAAGTGTCCAAGCCCCTTATGCCAAAGATCCAAATCAGACACCTTTTGCTCTCCATATGTAAACATGGCATGTCCAACATTACCTTGTACGCTCAATGTGAATAGCCTTCCTTGTTTCTTTCCTATAACAATTTGCTTATACCCTTGGCTAGGGTCTTTAACATAAACTCCATCATTAGTGAACCTCACCTCATATCCTTTTTCCACAATTTGTCCTACATTAATCAAATTCTTTGGAGTTTTAGGAACATACAAAACCTTACTCAAGAGAGTACTTCCATCTTTGGCTTTAACTGATCCAATGGACTTCACTTTGTGCTTTGTATCGTCACCTGTTTGAACTGTATGATTGATTGCCTTATGATCCAAATCAGTCATCAAAGCAATGTTTCCACTTAGGTGATTGCTACACCCTGAGTCAATATAAAATACCCATAAGTCTTCATTTGAAGTTTCACATGTTAAATTCATAATAAGAGTTGAATCTTCTTTCTGATCTGATGCATAATTGGAGTAGTTGTTATTGTAGGATTGGTTTTGGAAGTTTCTTCCTCCATTTCTTCCTAAGAAACTCCTACCACCTCTACCTCTGTAATTTCCTCTCTGATTTCTTCCACCTCTTCCTCTTTGGTTAAAATTGTGATTAAAGTTACCATTGCTTTGATTATTATGCCAACATTCAGGAGATAGATGATTGGTGTTACCACATATCCAGTAAGCTTTGACATTATCTTTGTTATTTCTACCTCTTCATCTACTTCTGCCACTTCCTCTTCCTCTTAGGAAGTTTGCTTGGCTTGGAGTATCTTCATCTTCAACTGATTGTTTCTTTCCTTTGATAGCTTTCTTCTTGTCTTTAGAATACATTGCATGACCTGCACTCTTATCAACATCTTCTTTGATATCATTCTCAAAAGTTATCATATGTCCTAACGATTGGTTCAAATCAAGAGTGAAATGATCTAATGAAATTTTTGTTGACAATATGAAAGGCTTCCACTTCTCATCTCCTCTTAGACCTGTGAGAATTTGTCTTACCAATTAACTTCTTCAATGTCTTCATCAACTGCACCTAAGGAATCAGCAATGTCTTTCATTTTTGCCACATAATCAGATATTGATTGTGAAGCCTTCTTCTTGAATGTGGTAAACTCTACCCATAGTGATGCTTTCCTTGACTTAGTTGTATTCTGAAAATGCCCATCCAAAGCACTCCATATATCACTTGCACTTTCAAGTCCTCTGATTATGAGGAAGCAAGTAATCATTTACTGCCATGTAGATAATGCTCCTTGCCTGAGCATCCTTCTTCATCCAAATCTTTAAATCTGCAAGCTCCTCCCTAGTAGGAACACTAGGATCTTTAAACTCTAGCTTTTCTGCTTCTCCTATGATGTATCTCATCAGATCTTTGCTCATAAGATGAGCTTCCGTCCTCATAGACCAAGCTGGATAGTTCTCTCTATCCAACTTCTCAATTTGGAGACTATCTCCCATCCTTTCTTCACATGTACTATCAAATCTTCAACCTTACGAGTAATGAATGTAACTTAGCTTCAAAATTTACTCCTTCTAATCCTTCTGATTGCTCTCTTGTGTCTTCCTTTAGCTTTTCCTTCACACTTTGTCCTTTTGAATCTTCAAATGTTGAATTTTGTATATCTGCAATAGTCGAAGTCTTCCTTTTCTTCAATTCTAATGACTCCTGCTCTGATACCATTGATGGAGATTATTAATCTCCAAAATACAAGCTACACTTGAGTTTAGAACACATCTATGTCAAGTATTTCTCAAAACCTTCACCAATTTTGAAATCTTTAATGAACACTCAACTTCTCTTTGAAAACTAGCTTCACTCAGAAAAGTCTGCCTCACAAAATTCACTCATTGACTGATGAAATGATTAAAGTTTTCTCTGAAAATTTGAAAAACCACTCTTCTAGTGTTTGCACAACTAAGCCAAGTTAAAGTTATCCAAAAGAACTCACAAAACTTTAGATTTACTTCAATAAGTAAATTTGTGTCTTAAACAAGCACTTTCTATAGGCAACTTTTACATATGCAACTTTAAACAGTTGCTTCTCACAAAATATTACTCGTTTAATAAAATGATTTTAGACATAGATGGCTTATCTTCCAACTTAGATTTTGATCTTGATTTATGTAAAACTTTATCCTATGCACTGAGATCTGATCAATTCCTTGATCATCAAAATTGTGCCTGTTTCAGAAGACGCTCATCACTTCTTCACATACAAATGTTCCTACTCACAATTCTCTCAGCCTGATTACAATTAGACTCTCAGATCTTGACCATAGATGCATTAACTATGGAATCAGACATCTACAAAAGGATTCCTGAAATTATTAAACAAAAAACGAGAAAATGGAGGAAAAATCAACATGCAATCCTCAAAAAAATTCTTCTATTCAACTCATCTTACATCTGATGGATGATACTCATTCAACTTATGATCTACACCTCTCTATCTCATCTATTCTTCATCTCTCATATATATCATGACTATATACAAGTGTATATATACATGTGAGTGTGGATTTGTCATTATTTCAAGTATTTGTAAAGTATTTACAAAGATAATATACATGTGTATAAAGACCATGTCTTTCTGAACATGTACTTCACTTCATGCTCTTAGGCTTCAATCTTTTCTTCAAGTCTTCACTCGTAAGCTTCATATAATCATCAATTGTTGATTGTCTTGGTCCAACAGTAACCCACTCTTGCATTCATAAATCCTTGTCCTTGATAACTATATCTTGTCATGTGTATTTGTGTTATTATTCTTGCTAGTCACGAACTAAAGTTCAAAGGAGTAGGATCATTTTTCTTGCAAGGAGATTTTTATGGGAAAAAATTATTTCGGCACTAAAATTGCAAAGGTTGCTTGGAGCACATGTTGTCAACCTAGGCATAACAAAGGTCTATGTATTTCAAAATCATCAAAATGGTGAAAATTTTGGTTGCCAAATGGATATAAAGAAGCATGAGTAGTGATGATTTTTAGGATCTCATAATTGAACGGAATTCTAGCAAATGTTACTTGCAAGGATACAAATTCTGGAAATATGTAAGTGTGTCAAATCTCATAAATTCCCCATATCTAATTCAAACCATATAGAAGCACTCTTGTGTGGAAACTTTGGAAGTCCTTGATGGAGGATGTGTGTGAATCTTCTCTCCCTCTATACATCACTAAACATACGCCTTTTAGTTTGTCCGACTATGTTTGTTTGGGGCTAGAATACCCATAAGTTCAAGTATGAAATCGGTACAGAGCCTAGGAATCCTTTAAAGTTGGAATAAAAATCAAGTAGCATGATCTTTGATGGTAGAAATATGGATGGAAGATGCATCCTCAATACTTATGACATACCTCTAGTTTTCTACAAGACTTAGGCACTAATCTCAAAGGTTTCAACAATGATGTTGCTCTCCATTTCAGATACAAGCACTAGATCCTTTGCAAACTTTTCCAGGTAAATCTACCTCCCTACCACAAAATAAACACATATTTTCACACTTTGATTTATTCTCTTGGACTTCTTCCCTATCCATAGACCGTCATGTAAAATAATCCATTGAAGACAAGAATATTTATTGCTAAAAGGTAAGTCCTATAGGCATGCAAATCTGCATCTCCATTGTGAATTGGACCAATTCACATTCCATCTTCTGTTGAGTTTATAGTTTGTTCTAGAGATGGATCCTTTGTTTTGCTTGAATCTTTCTAGCATATCACTTGTAATGTCTTGGATGTTAAGATTCTTGATAGTGAAGAAAATCACTTTGTTGGAGTGCTCCTTTGACTTCAATGCGCACCTATGGAAAACCATAGGATAAATTAGAAAAGACTTAATATACTCATTAGGAACCTGCTTACCTCTCTAGAAAAAATAATTCCAATTAATGAATCCTTCTTTAAAGCACTTACGTTCCTTGATGGATTGAGGGCATCCATTCCATATTGCAATCCAACCATGCCAAGGAGATTCCTACAAGAGGAAATTCAAATTAACAATAAAATATTTATTAAGAACATAAACTTTTTTAACTCTCATTCAGGCTTTCTAGAACTGCACAACAAGGGCTACCAATTGGAGTGAAAGAACCTGAGGAGAGATAATTGTTAAAAGTCAAGCTTCAAGCTAAACATTCGTGGGGAATCTTGTATGGACATGTGGAGCAATCAAAGGAAGCCAAAAGCCACGAGATTCCATCAAGAAAAGTCACTCAACCACTCCCCAAGTCAGCTCAACTAATTCCTCCAAGTTAGGAGGCTGATTTGGAAAGGTAGTTCCTAGATTTTAGGGGCACACCTCTCACTATAAAAGGAGCATGTATCCCGACTTCTTTTGGGCCATCTTCTTGGAGTTTTAGCTCATGTAAAGTGAGCACTAAGTGCTGGAGTTGTGATAAGCAAGCCCCTTGCTTAAGCAACCCCCTTGCTTGCTTGTTTGTTTTCTTTTAGTAGGCATATCTATGTGTGTGCGCAGGCAGTGTTTCAACTCTCTACCCCTGAGTTGTTAGCATTGGTTCTCCCTCATATGGTATCCATTTGATGTAATTCTTGTCTCATTGGATAGCTATAAGAGTCTATTTTATGCTTACCAATTCTGTGGAGCATTCTCTGAGTAAGCTGGGAGCAACATTCATTTTAGTGAAGTTGTGTGATTGATATCTCTCTCTTTGTGTAGGCTCTGTTGGAAATATTTTGCTCTCTGTTGTAAGGGCTGGTTCTCCTTCTCTATGTATCCATTTGCTATGATTTTGGTGTCATTGGGTAGCTAGTAGAGTGCTCTAAAGTTGACTCAAGTTTGAGATTCATTCTCTGTATAATCTCTGAGAAAAGTTTGCTGGAGTGAAGTGAGGTCTCTGCTTGACTAGCAGTTGTGAGCATTCAACTAGCTCATGTTGTAGACATTGTTTCTCTTTGTGTAAGCATCCACCTCAAGTGAAATTTGTTTTGTTGGAAAGCCCTTGGTGTCTACTAAAGGTCTACAAAAGTTCACTGGAGTTCTCTGCATAAGCTCTGAGTAAGAGCATTTTTGGTGTGCAGAGGTCAAAGAAGGATACCTGTGGAGGTCATTCGCGCTTCATCGTTGCTTAGGGGTTGAGATACTTCCCCCATCAGTGGTATCAGAGCATTTGGGCATCTTGGAGGTATCACATACAAGCAAGAAGACCTCTTGGAGTTGGTGGTTGAAGAGTTGCATCAACAAAAAAGCTTCTTGGAGGTAGCTCACATCAAGGGGGAGCTATTCTACTCAAATTTGCAAGAGCACAAGGTGTCCATCTAAGGAAAGCTTTGGATTGAGGTAACCTCAGAGCCTCATTTTCATTTTACACACATTGGAGCATTAGCCAAGGGCTAGGTCAAGTATCAAAGACTAGATATGGGAGACTTCAACACTCAAATTGAAAAGCTAGACAAAGGTAACTATCAACCATGGAGATTTAGGGTCTCCAACTATCTTATGGGCAAGGGCCTTTGGGGGTTGATTAGTGGAAGTGAACCAAGACCTAGGTTGGATGAGAATCCAACCAATGACCAGAGAAGGGCCTTTAGGGAATGGAATGAAAGAGACAAGAGGGTTATCTTTATTCTTTCCCAACACATTAGCAATAGCATGATCGGCCATATCCAAGACCTGGATTCAAGCATGAAGGTATGGGAGACACTTGAAAGGCTTTATTCAACAAGCACCAAAGCAAGGAAGATCCAACTCAAGAATGAGCTCAACAACCTTAGGAAGAGCTCAGGGAGTAGCATAAATGACTACATACTTAAGGTCAAGGAGTTATCAGATGCATTGGGATCCATTGGAAGCCACGTAGATGATGACGATCTTGTGGCTTATACTCTCAATGGTTTGAGAGATGATGAGAAGTGGAAACCCTTTACCACTTCAGTTTATGTAAGGGATAATCTTCCCGATTTTGAGCAATTGGTTGCTCTCATGGTCACCGAAGAAATGAACATAGGTGGAAGTTCAACTAAAAGCAAAGATGCACAAGTTTTCTATGCAGGTAATCAAAGGGGCAAAGGAAGACAAGGACAAGGAAGGGGCAAAGGAAGGTTTGGAGGAAGGCAAGGCCACTCAAGAAATCAAGGACATGACCAAGGCACCTCATCACAAAGAGGGAGAGGAAGATCAAGAGGAAGAGGAGGACGACATCAACAAAACAGGAATCAAGATGGCGAAGGATGTTACATATGTGGCAAGTTTGGCCACTATGCTAGAGATTGCTACCAAGGAGGAAACCAAAGGAACTATAATCAAGGTTCTTCATACAAAGGCCAAGGTAATTATGCTTCTACAAGTTCAGAAAATGACAATCTCTTGATGATGCACATGAATGGGAATTCAAGAAAAGTAGATAACACTTGGTATCTTGATAGTGGATGTAGCAACCATATGAGTTGCAATGCTTCTTGGTTTACTAATGTACATGTTCCCAAAGGTAAAGGACATGTAGAAACAGGTGATGATACAGCCCATGAGATCTCCCATGTTGGAGATGTAGCTTTGGATGACAAGGAGGAAGGAAGATGTCTCAAGGATGTCTTGCATGTACCTACCATCACAAAGAACTTGGTGTCCGTTGGGCAAATGGTTGAAAGAGGCTATCAAGTAAGGTTCAACAAAGGTGGATGCTTTGTGGAGAACCCTAAGCAAGGTTACAAGGTCATAGCAAGAGGAAAGAAGCAAGGGAGACTCTTCACTTTGGAGGTAAATTCTCATTCTACTCAACATGTCTACTTCACATATGGAAACAAGAGGATTTCGGAGTTGGACTTGTGGCACAAGAGGATAGGTCACATCAACATACAAAGAATGAAGGAAATGCAATTCAAGAGGCTGGTTGAAGGTCTTCCCAACTTCCAAGGACAAGGTATGAAGCATTTATGTGAATCTTGTCAACTAGGGAAGCAAGCGAGACTTCCATTCAAGAAGAGTGGCTACATAAGCCAACATCCATTGGAGTTGATACATACAGATGTGTGGGGGCCAACGAAAGAGCAATCCATTGGAGGTAACAAGTACTTTGTCACTTTTATAGATGATTGCACAAGGATGGTTTGGGTTTATTTCATCAAAAACAAATCAGATCTGTTTACATGTTTCAAAGCATTCAAGGCAATGGTAGAGAAGGAAACAGGTACATATATCAAGAAGCTAAGGTCCGATGGAGGGGGAGAATATTTCTCAAATGAGTTTTCTAATTTTTTAATGGATCAAGGCATCAAGAGGCAAGTAACATGCAGGTACACACCCCAACAAAATGGAGTAGCAGAGAGAAAGAATAGATACATTGCCGAGATCGCTAGAGCAATGCTTAATGAGATGAATGTACCTAACATGTTTTGGAGTGATGCAGCAAATACCGCCGTGTATCTAATGAATAGGGCTCCTACCTCAGGGATCCATGGCTTGACACCATATCAAGCCTATTATGGTAAGAAACCTAATCTTTCCCACTTGAAGATATTTGGATGTACTTGTTATGTACATGTGCCAAGTGAATTGAGGCACAAGCTACAACCAAAGGCAGAAAAGTGTGTGTTTCTAGGATATTCAAATGATCATAAAGGTTACAGGTGCTTCAACCCAAATACAAAGGACTTGAGGATATCAAGGTGTAGCTCAATGATGAGTAGCACCTCCTTTAATGTCAATCCGGGAAGACGTGAGGATGGTATGAAGACCTCGAGCAAGTGGTGGCACAAGTGCGTGAGTGAGAAGCACACAAGCATGCACACACATACACACACACGCGCACACACGACAAGACAAAGAGAGAGAATCAATGGAGCTTTTAGATTACTTTCAAAATGCTCTTACAAGTTCGTTTCAATTACAATCTACCCTCAAAAATGAGCTCTCTAGCTCTTTTTATAGTTTTTGACTAGGTTTTGGCCCTGTCCAGACCTAGTGTCCGGCCTAGTTAAAAATTAGGTTCCAGGGCCAATTTGAGGGCTTAAACGGAGTCTAAAAAATACGAAAATTGATATGTAGGTACTTCTAAGGCTCCTCAAGCTCAAGGACTCCTTGGCTTGCACAAAATGGAGCTACAAAAATATGAAATGGTATTTACAATGATTGTTAGTGATAAGAATCACTGTTACAAGATTTGAGAAAAATTGAAGGGCCTATCTGCCAGATTTGCGTCGACTACTTTGTCTACTTACTCCTTCACTTTGTTCTGACTCTCTCCGCTGACTTCTTTGTCTAGTCAGTCCTTGGGTGCCCATACTGCTCTCAACACCCCCCCCTCTCTCGCGTCTGTCGTCCTTGACAGACTCTTGTTGCTGGGACTGTTGGATGTAATATTCCACAACCTGAGTGGCAAGCTGATGTTCTTGTAAGCGTAGTCCTCTGGCCAAATCTGTCATCATACGATCCCAATCGATTGGTCCTGGAATGTCCGGATGTGGCAGACGTAACTGATCTGCATGGATCGCTTGTTCTACTGCGATTAGATGTAGCAAATGTGTGGGTCTGGGAATGAAAATTTCGGAATTGTATTCCCAGAATCCCGTAGAGAACATTTCCTCAAATGTCTGCTTGAAGCATGCGGGCAAGTACTTTATTCGTGCATGCCAAGCAAAGATGATAGCGACTGAGGGGGTTTGGCTCATGTCGTAGACTAAATCCTTGTTGCCTTGAGAGAATCCAGGGGCAGAGATGTATGGAGCTTGGACATTCCGAAAGGATTTGAAGACAATGGTCATGAGCTCGAATATCTTCATACACATTTTCACCGCGATGTCGGGTACATTATTGAGACGTGTAGACCAGTGTCGAATTGTTGATATCATGTAGGCTACGGTTGGAGGTCCTCGAGGTGGAGCAAAATACGGATAGTTAACCCAAGCCGAGCACTCTTTATTGTTGCGTACCTTAATTGCAAATGCTTGCCAGGATCTGCGACATACCACTGGACAGTAGCATGGATTATACTTGATGTATAGTGGCATGGTTGCCTAGGTACTCATCATCTCAGGGTAATCGGTGAGTAAACATGCACGCCAATTAGGTTGGAAGATCGAGCCAGCACGTGCATCGGTCGGTAAATCCCCTATCTCAAAGCGATTCTGATGTTGTGATTAACCGTTGATGGGATAAATGTTGAAAGTAGGAAGACCGAAGGACCGTTTCTTCCAGATTCGTGAGAGATTGCATTTGCACGGCCACACGATCATCATGTGTCTTACCCACTTTCTCGACCCTTCTGACCCAATCTAGAACGTGAATTTCTAACGTGTCTTGTCCTTCTTCTGTAGTTCGACCACCAGGCGTCGGCATAGGCTCGTATGGCTCTTCATAGCTGTCATCGACGGGGATGTCCACTACTGTTTCAGGTTCTGGTTCTTCAATGGGCGAGGGTGGCTGTTCATATGGTAAGAGGCGTGCTTGGAGTTCTGCCACCTGTTTTCGGAGGGTCTCCATTTCTTCTGTAGATTGTTGTGATATTACCGGCTCCTGTTGAGCAGTGGGTACACTGGCTATCTGTTTCTTTAGATCGGCACATTCAGTCTCTAGTTTTTCATATGACTCCAAGAAATTTGCATGTTCCTCAAGTAAGATGCGAATGTCTTCTGATGGAACTGCTCTATATCTGGTAGGGCTAATGGTTGCTCCTACGGTTCCTTCCATAGCCGCTTCAAAGTTGTCTTGATTTTGTTGTTGAAGTCGTTTGTTCTCTTCTAGTGCTGCGGCCATATGCTTCCTTAATAGCCCAATGTTGCGTCTGAGTGTAGCGTTAGATATCATTTGCGCTTGAAGCACTGTTTCTAGTTCCTTGACTGCTTGGTCATCTACAGTTGATGTCTTTGATTCCAATTCGGAGTGAGCCTGCTGTAGTGTGGTATGCTCGGTTAGGAGCGTCTGGTAGTCAGCTTCAAGAGTGGTGACTCTAGCTTGGAGACGTTGAGATTCTGCCTGAAGGGCAGCAGTGCGTTCTTCCAATTGATGGTAGTCTTGTTGTAGCTGATGTGCACACTGAAGTAATGTGTTGAACGTGCTATTTACATTATGAGATGCAAGGGGAAAAGTTTGAAATGCAGGGGAGGTGGGATTGGGTAGGGGGGTAGTGAATGCTGTGTGTGCCAATGATGTGAGTGGTGATGTGGGGGGCAAGGGAGGGGAAGGTGGGGAAATCGTGGGGAGAGGTGCTGTGGTTGGTGAAATGTCCATTGGGTCAGACAAGGTGGTGTGTGCAGGGGCTACCATGTAAGTGGGTATGGTAGGTGAAGTGAGTGTGGTGTTCGTGTAAATTGATGTCGTTGCGAACATCGGAAAGATGTGCCTCGGAAACATTGGAGAGCGGATGATCTGCTCCACAAGGGACGGGTATTGGGGTGGCGCGGTCAGGTTGAAAGAGGTGTAGGGGCCAGATGGGAAGTGAGGGTCATGGAATGGAGGTACCCGTATTGGGGGATAGGTCGGGAAACACAGGGTGCCTTCTGTGGGTGCTGGGTTTCCAACTACACTTGTAATTATGGGATGGCCAGTCATGGGTTCAGAGGATAGACGGGTCGAAGTGTACAAGGGATTGGTGACGAAGGAGAAGAGGGTGTCTTGTGAGGTGGGTTCTCGAAATGAGAATGATGTGAATGAGGATGGATTATAAGTGAAGGTAGAGGTGATGACTGTCGTTTCTTCCAAGGTGGGGGGTGGTGGTGGGGGCGGAGACGGTGGTGATGGAGGATGCTGGGGTGAGATGGGTGATGTTTGAACGAAGGTTTCAGCGGATAGGTCAGTGGTGGTTATGGGGGTGGCTGTGGTTTCAATGGGTACCTCTGGTTCTGTGACGGGTATCCTGATAGTCTTACCTGCTCGTGGTAACGTATCCACTCTGCGTTTGTCATACCTTACGGACTGGCGGACTGCGGTGTGGACAGCCTCTGGAACTCCTAAAGAGTCTGACACTAATTTGAGGGTGTTAATGAAGTGTTGGTCCACCCCTTCATCTGATAGCATTTCTTGCATCAAAGCTTGACCTGATACCAGAGAGAGTTGATGCCTTTCTTGTACTGCTTTGATAGTGTCGTATAGCCTTCGTAGTTGAGCTGTATATGCAGGTGCACCTACAAGTTCTGGCACTTCTTGTTGCTCCTCTTGGTGCTCTTGATCATACTCCTCCTCATCATCCTCCTGTTCCTCATCTTCGTCATCTTCTGCATCCACTTCAACAGGTGTGACAGGTGCTTGGGAGGTTGTGGCTGGCGTTTGTACATTCTCCGCTTGTTGTGCCTCTTCTGCCTCCAGCTCTACATCTTGTAATAGTTGTTCGAAGTCTTCATTAGTGAGTTCTTCCAAAGGTGCACCACTAGGAAATTCGAGATCCGTTGGGATGGGAGGGAATATCAAGGTGGAACCATCGGTGCTACGTCTTGGAAGTCGGAGTGTGAATGGTCGGACTCTTCGGGGTGGCGGGGTGACGTCTGGTGTTAGGGTGGCTCCACGTGGTTGAGCACATGGGACTTGGACCGTGCCTCTCATCTTCTTAGAAGGGGGTCCAGTGGATGTCCTGCCTCGAAACTGCTCTACCCGATTCCACATCAGGGCTCGTTGGATTGGAATGTCATAAGCCAAACACCTATAAATGATTCTTGTCAGAGCACAGCAACCATAGAAAACCTGTTTCCGAGGCCAGCGTTTGTGTGCTAGGTGTATCTGATCAATTATCCAGTGGGGTAGGTTGATAGTGAGGCTCTGTGTCTCTGCCAGATACAGGCTAAACCAAATCTTTTTGTGCGGCATGGTGAATCTATCCTGCGCCGGGAAAGCAAAGTGTTGCATGCACATGCGAAGGTGTATTGCAATATTAGGCGTCATGGATACCATGTCCTTGAGTTTGGTGAGACTTCGATTCTTCATGTAGTCCGGTACTAGGGTTTCCTTCTCTGTAGGAATATGCATGCCGCGCATATCTAGAGCTTCTCTCACCAAATTGTTTGATAGCCTAAACCTCTTGAGCTCATTCCCCTTTGTCAGAGATGGAATCACAAATGAGCTTGCACCTTTTGGGTTCGGATTTGGAGTCAAGGTGTTGATGAGATAGTAGCATCGCATGAAGTCAGGTTTTGGGAGTCGGGCACTGAAATAGGCACTCAATCCGGCTTTTTCCCATATCGGACGTAGACCTTCCGCATTTTGTAACTTCTCAAACTCTCTTGTAAAGAAATGGTATCTGCCTTGCTTTCCATTGTAGTCCAACTCTGATTCCCATAGGTACGTTCCTTCCCCCAAGGGTCCTCCCACCTCGGTAAACCAATGTGAAGTCTTTCCCACGGGCATGGTGTGGCCACGCGGAGGATCCGCAATAGGTATGATTTTGACGGCCTGCAATTCTTCTGGTCTTTCAATTGTCTCAGGCAAAACGGGTAAACTGTCCAAGTCCACCACTTGCGGGTTTGTTTCTGTGTGAGAGCTAGTTCCCGCTGCCTCCGCCATGTTGAAAATGTCGCAGCGGATTCTGTGAGAATATATGAATAAACGTTAACATTGCAATGGACACAAAAATGACATGGTGTCCCTTGTTACAACATTAACTTAAAGTTCGGGAGTGGTTAGGGGTTAAAAAGTGCTCGGTGCTGGTGTGTGTAGTTAGGAGTTAGGTAGACCTAAGAGCTAAGCGAAATGATGTGATGTGAGAGTGAAGCGATTAGTAGGTGGTCATGGATTTACAATCGGGGTCAGGGGGTTTGTTACAAGTCTTGGGCTGCCAGATGCAGTGGATGGGTTTTGCTCGTGGTTGAACATGAGGCCTTTTAGGGACCCATTTACAACTGATTCTGCTCGTGCTCATGTGCCTTGGTGTTGAAAATGAGTGGATGTAGGCCGTGCGAGTGAATGGATCATGCTGTGTAGGGTGTGTTCTTGGTGTAGCTATTTGAGCCCGCAAACAAGCCTTAGGCACCCAAATTTGTCTTGATTGTGGGCTAGCCTTCATCGACTTTTTGGGCACCCAAATAGACTTCACGTTAGCAGAAGAATTTCCGAAAGACCTCTTATTAGTGACGTGTTGTTGGTTACTAATAAGAGGCTTTGCCCGTATGGTTGGCTTGAGTGCAACCGGGTGTTCGCCTTTTCGCACCCACACTTGGTTCACTTGTTGAGACATTCTGCTGCACAGGTTCTTTTGATGTCGGGCATAGGTAGTACTCTGCTTCTTCTGCCTTTGCTCCACCTTTGGTCGTTGCCTCCTTCTGGCCTTTGGAAAAGAAGGGAATTCCTTTGCATCCCTGACTCCTTTTTTGCGAATATCATTCCTCTGCAACACATAGTTTTGGACAAGAACAGCATGGTCAACTTCATGTGCACCCCTGGAGGGACCAGGAGTCTGTGCCTTTTCTAGTTCCTTGAGTGCTCCATTATCCAACTCTACTGTAATTCGACTATGATTGACCCATACCTGAAGAAGTCCACTTCTTAGGTTTAAGTTGACTGCTTGGTCATAGATCCAGTCTTGACCTAAGACAAGAGGTTCGGTGAGATCCTCATCTTGACACACTAGTACTTTAACTGTCATTGCCTCATCATGAATGTAGAGGGGAAGTTCCACCTCGCCTATACAAGGGGTTTCCACGCCTCCCAATCCTATGAGATATGCTTCCACAGGATTGACAGTTAACTGTAACTCTTGACAGTAAGACACTTTAACAGCACTAGTGGCTGCACCTGAGTCAATCAAGGCTCTTACAGTCCTTGCACTTTTTCCTTGTCCTATATCTAGGGTTACGAAAGGACGTCGATCATTTATCCTATGTGAGTTGGTTCCTGCGACTTCACACTTTGCCATATGATATCCTTGATCTGCATAGTCATTTATCCTAGGCTGCTCTCTACCTTGCCTTCGTAATTTCATCCTTCTGATGCGTTCTAAAGCTTCTGCTTGAGCTTCTTCTCTAATTCGCTTCTCTTCCTCTTTACGTTTCTTAGCAGTGTTGAGTCGGCTGAGCATTTCCGCCGTGAGGGGTTCCTGATACAACTTGACTCTGCATCCGCTAATATAGTTAGGGAGAACATCACCCTCTAATGTGGCCAATTGTACTGCTCCACTCGTGGAGATCCTATTGATAACCATAGCTCCGTAGCCTCTCTTTTCTAGCTTCCTCGCGTGTTGTTTTAGTGTATAGACTAAGACTAGATCTCCTGCTTTCAAGCCTTTATCCTTCACATGGGCATCGAAATATGCTTTCTGTCTCTTCTTGGCTGCATATATTTCTGCGGCGGCTCTCAGTCTTGTTTCTCCTAATCGTTCAAGGTCAAAGATCCTAGAGGAGAGCTCATGACCTGTCCATTCGTGCTCTTGTGCTACTCTCAATGTAGGAATCAGGAAGTCCAAGGGTAGCATAGCGTTTTGGCCGAATACCATCTGAAAGGGGGTGGCTTGGAGTACCGTTTTATAGGCAACTCGGTATGCCCAAACAGCATGGTGTAGCTGTTTGTCCCAATCAGAGTGTTTAGTGTTCACTAATTTCGTCAGTACATTGCATAAGATCTTATTAGTACTCTCAGCTTGTCCATTAGCTTGAGGGTGATATGGGGCAGACTTTTTGTGTATTACCAAGAATTCTTGGAGTAGATTTTCAATCACTTCGTTCAAGAAATGAGTACCTCTATCACTTACAAGCTCTATAGGTAGCCCGTATCTCGTGAATACATTCTCAAACAAGAATTTGGCAGTTGTTTGAGCATCGTTCTTTGTCGTAGCCTTTACCTCTACCCACTTGGTGAGATAATCTGTCGCAACAATGATGTATTCCGCATGAGAACCCTTGGCTGGGGGATTAATAGGACCTACGAAGTCTATTCCCCACTTAGAGAATGCACGTCCACCCATCATAGGTTTCAGTGGCATCTCATCTTTGCGTATAGGATACTGAGTCCTTTGACAGACATCACACCGTTTCACATAGGTATGTGCATCCATGTGAAGGGTAGGCCACCAGAAGCCCGCAAATAATATCACCTTGATCACCCGATCTGGTCCAAAGTGTCCTCCTGCTACACCTTGGTGAGCAGTTTCCAAGATCTTCAGATATTCACTTTCGTGGACACATAGTCTCAGGTAACCATCTTTACCACGCTTATATAGATTATCACCAATGAGTGAGTAATCCAAGGCTTCTTGTTCTAAACTCCTTTTCCTAGCCAGAGTCATGTCTGGAGGGAATGTGTTTGTCCTCAGGAATGATACTAGTGGCTCGCTCCAATCTGGCACAATGGATACTTGATAGAGAGTGGCATGTTCCACAGGTGGTTTAGTGCAACAGATTGGGCATTCCTTGCACAACTTTTGGACATCCGCTTCCATAGTTGGCCAATGCACTCCGAATCTCTTTAGAGTCTGCAACGTTCGTTGCTTTGAATGGTGTTGCTCGAACGCACCTACATGTGCTAATTGCAACCATTTAGCGTACTCATCCTCTTCTACGCAACAAGCCAAGATCCCTTGATCTGTGTGCTTGTACATGCTTCCTGCCATGATGTGGTACTTTTGGGCTTTTACAACCTCTCTATTCCGTGTGTTTATCACTGGATGGTTAGGCCCGTACGTCAATACTGGTACCAATGGCTTAGCCCACTGCGGTACAACTTCCAAATTAAACAAGTAAGCATCAGGAAGGTCATCTGACACTCCTTGTGGGGCTTCTCCCGATGTGAGCTTAGAGAGGTGGTCTGCTCTCAAATGAGCCCTCCCTTTTCTTACCACAACCTCAAAGTCATATTCCATGAGCAAGAGAAACCATCTCACTAACCTTCCTGTATTGCATGGCTTGTTTACGAGATATAGCAATGCCTGATGATCAGTAAAAAATTTAAACTTATTTGCAAGCAAATAGTGTCTAAATTTCTTAACTGCATCTACCATGCCTAATCCTTCTCGCTCTGTAGTGGTGTAATTCCGTTCAGCCGCATTCAATTGTCTACTGGCATAGGCAATTGGAAGATCCATATTACCTTCACCAGTAGGTTGTGCAAGCACACATCCAATGGCATAATTGGATGCATCCACATGAACATGGAATGGCTTATTCCAATCTGGTGTGGTCAAGATTGGTGCTGAACACAATCTTCGTTTAAGCTCTTGGAAGGAATTCTCACATTCATCCGTCCACTCAAAGTTTGTCAGAAGTCCGTACATGGGCTTTGCAATGACAGCATACATGTGTATAAATCGTCGATAATAACCACAATGCCCCATGAAAGCTTGTACTTCCTTGACATTCTTTGGCCTAGGTAGCTCTGCTATGGCTCTCACTTTTTCTTCGTCGGTAGATATGCCATTCTTTGACACTATGTGTCCTAGAATCTTGCCTTGCCTGACCATAAAAACGCACTTTTCTGGGTTCAGGCAGACTTGGTATTCTCTACATTTGTCAAAGATTTGTCTGAGTTCAGGAATATGGGTTTGTCTAACATTGGAATGAGCACAAAGATCATCAACATAGACTTCTAAACTCTTCCTCAGGAACTCCTTAAACACATGGCACATCAGCCTCTGGAAGGTAGCTGGTGCATTGGTAAGCCCAAATGGCATTACTCTAAAAGCAAAAATGCCCCATTCTGTGGCAAAGGCTGTCTTATGCTGATCCTCTAGAGCTATGGCTACTTGATTGTAGCCCGAAAATCCATCAAGGAAGCTGTACACTTCCTTGCCTGCCACTCTTTCTAAGAGATGTTCTGTGATGGGAAGCGGATAGTTATCTCGAATCGTGGCTGCATTAACCTTTTTCAAGTTAATGCACACATGCAACTTGCCATTCTTCTTGGGCACCACCACGATGGGGGATACCCATTCGGTGTGCTCAATTTCATAGATAAATCCGGCTTCGACAAGTCTATCTATCTCTTCCTTGATCTTAGCAGCGTAATTATCGTTATATGTATAAGGCTTTTGCTTAGATGGTTTGGCATCTGAGGTCATGGGGATGGTGTGCGAGCATATGTCCGGGTCAACCCCTTTCAAATCCTTGTAACTCCAAGCGAATACATCTCTGTATTCTCTTAGCAAGGCAATCAATTCATGCTGTTCTTCTTCTGTCAGGTCATGGCCTATATACGTGCATCTCTCCTCTCCTTCTTCTATGGCCACTACTATTTTCTTGGTGGTTTCTTTGTTATCATAGGCCTCTCCTGATTGTGCCTCTCATTTAGGCATTCTTATCATGACTCTCCTGTCATCTATCTCGTACTTCTTAAAATTTTCTGGGACCTCAAACAAAGATTCTTCCTCCTCTAGTAAGACTTCTTTCTTTTTTCGTTTCTTTCCTTCTTCCTTCGGGGTCATATGTGTTGCTAATCTTACATCATTTGTAACCTCTCCATGCCTCTGGGGTTGAAATTCTACTTCATGGAAGTATTCTTCATCTGATGCAAATGGTGGGTCCATAATGATTGACTCTAGATCGGAGTCACTTGCATCCTCAAATGCATCAGGGCTAGGTTCGCATTCTTCTAGAACTGCCTCTCCCATGATTGGCTCTATGGAGAAGACTGAAATTTCATAGCCATCCTCATCACAGTGAGGTGTCCATTGTTCTTCATTGATGGCTACGTCCATGGTTGCTAAAATTTCCGCCCAGCCATGGGGTTCAAATTCCTCGTCTGGAAAAACTATAGGTGCATAGGCTGGGTCTTGGATTGATCTATGGGTCTCTTTCGCACCAACCTCTCTGGCTTTCTCTCTCTTCTCTTCCTCTACTGCTACCTTGCACATCCATAAGTGAGTGTCTTCATGCATCCATGAGGATCCAGACCCTATGGAATGCACCGATTCTGTATCATCTTTGGCTCTATGGATGGGATTCCACTGGATAGGAGGTACATCCCTATGAGAGTAATCTTTGAGATTGACTTTGGTTGTAACACCCAAGTGCTGCAGGTACAAGGAATTGGTCCCCCAATCCTGTACCACTTGCAACTGTCGCATGAATGGTCTTCCCAAAATCATCTCATAGGCATGATTTTTGCTGAAGTCACATATAGCAAAACTATGTTCAAACTCGACACCACATGTGGTGAGAGTTATTCCTTCTAGCAATCCTAAGGGTCTCTCTATGTGACCATCGGCCATCTGCAGTTCATTCTCGTCGGCCTGAGTGCCGGCTTGCCCCAACGCTTCCATAGGGAAGTAGTGGCAATTGCAACTCCTGCACCTGAGTCCAAAATTGCCTTGGTGGTGTACTCCTGGTAGGTGATGGGAAGATAGGTGTTCCCTTCTTCACCTTCACACATATCTCCTATCTTGTCCAAGGGAATTTTTGGCACTGTCCTATGGGATCCTACCTTGGAACAAGGTTTTGCAGCTTCAGTTACCTGACTGGCTTCATATTTTCGAGCTTCTGATCTATCCTTAGGCAGTTCTTCCAAAGTGGGATCGCGCTGCACCTTGGTGTTCTTTACTACCTCCGTGTTCCTTGATATGACTGAGTCATCGTTCCTTACCATGACTGTGGGTGCCCTCATACATGTGGAATTTGCTTCCCATGGGCCTGTGAAGTGGGGTAGCTCCTGTATGGAATTAGACTCAAAGTCCAATCTCTCATGAAACTGAGTGCTCTCATGTTCCCCGTAAATAGATGGGATGTCTTGTGGGAATTGGTCGTGTGCATCATCCACAAGTTCAAAAGGAGGGGCAACTTCACTTTCGTTATCCCATTTTTCTTCTTGAATCTCTCGTAGGAGGTCTGGTGCAAACCGATTCATAGAAGAAGAAGTGTCTGGCTCCGTAGAATTAGGCGCATATGCAACCTGGGAAGGAGGGCTTATTCTATCGTTGGCTCTCTCCTCGTTCCCATAGATGGCTGGAGCACAAGCTTCTTGGGGAGGATTACTTATTCTATTACTTTTCCGAACAGGCTCATACGCTCTCTGAGAAGGAATGTGGGTCACCTGTGGAGGTACATAAGCTTTCGGGGGAGGCCCATCTGCCTTTTGGGGGGGAAGATAAGCTTCTTGAGGAGGCACATGGGCTTCCTGAAGAGGCTGGCTTATCCGTTCTCTTGCCCTATCCTTTCTTTGAGGGGCAGTTTCCTTCTCTGATTGTGCAATCAGCTTCTCTATTCTTTCCAGCAGTCCATCAAAGTGTAACTGCGTCTTAGCTGTACTAGAAATGTTAAATAGGCGGCTGGCCTCAAACATGGTCTGAGCCAATTCCACCATTTTGGCACAAATCTTAGTTCGTTCAAGCTCTAGCTCGGCTCTAGGGTAGCATTTTTCATGATCAGTTATGGTTGGCCCTTCTTGGATCCTGGCCTGATATGCTTTAAGCATCATGTTTAGGTCCTCGGGAGTGGGATCTGCTAGGACTGATCCTACTCTAGGGGGTGGTGGGATTTGATGAGGCGGTGGGGAAGGTGGTGAGTTGGATGGAGATGGGAGTGGTGGAGGCGGGGTAATGTGAGAGGGAGTTGGAGCTGTGAGTTCAGTTATCCTCGCTTTGGTTTCTCTTATGCTTTCCTCAAGCTCACTCATCTTTTTAGCCCATTGTCTTTTCATTCTTTCTCGACTATCTTTCCACGCTCTAGTCCTTTTCTTTGTCACGCTCTCGGTTTCACTAGCCTCTGGGCCCTTTTCCTGGCTTGCCTCTTGGTTTTGCTGCAATGCTTGAGCTCTAGTAACCACCTACACTGGTGCAGTGGAAGTGACACTTCCTGAGGCATCCACAACCAACCCAATCACATTGATAGGAGTGATTTTTGGCATATTATTGGGGTTCTTTGGGCAATCTCGTAAGAGATGCTCTTTTCCACAATCTTGGCAAAAGCCTTGGATCGTCACAGACTGATTTTGTGTAGGTGGAGGTAAGGGACAATCACGAATGAAGTGATCCCCCTGACATCGGTAGCATGGTCCTCTAGGAAAGGGTGGTCGTACCTGCCTAGGTTGAGGCCTAGGGTTGGGGTTTGCATACATGACGTTCATGTAATCCGACTCCCAGCTAGGTTCACTTGGTTCTTCATTATAGTAGGACTCACCATGTTCTGGAGACTGCATGTAGTAAGCCTGGGGACTATCGACATGTGTGGAATCAAAACTATGGTCACTCGGGTCACTTTCTGAGATCAATGGGGTTACTGGTACTATGGCCCTATTCAGGTTTTCTTCTGCAACAGCATACTTTACTCGAATCACGTTAGCGGGGTTTGGAGGCTGTTGAGCTAGCACCGGTTGGGGTCTCTGTTGGGCCTGATATGGTTGCTGATAGGTTTGTTGGGGTCTAGCATATTGTGGTGGTGGATTTTGGTTCTGGTATCGGCCTTGTTGGTAGGGCTGCGGATAGGGTTGCCTAACTGCCTGCTTGTTGTATGGGCAATCTTGTGCGGTGTGATTGGTGTATCTCCGTTCTATGGTGCAGTACTGGCTACTAGGGTTTACTTGGGGTTGAGCCATAATAGGGCAGACATTCGCCATATGGTCACCACCGCATGTATAGCATCTTTTCACAGGGGCAAACCTTGGGATTTGTTTGCTAGTTACACCTAATTTCTGAGCTACTTTTTCGGCAAGTTCCTCAATTGATGTGGACTGCGTGGAAGAGTGACTAGATGCACTATCTGAATCTTTGTAGATTTTGGAAAGCTCTAGTTCTTCCCCTAGGTTATCTTCAATGTCAATGCACATGCGTACACACTCTTCTATAGTCCTAGGGTCCTTCAGATACACATAGGATCTCAATTTCGTACTCAGCAATCCATCAAGGAATAAGGCTACTTGTTTAGCAGATGTGGGTAGTTCCGAAATAGGGCACCTTTCAAGATATTGTCTAAATCTTCTTCCGGCCAATCTGACAGTCTCTTGGGGGGTCTGTTTGAAGCTGTGAATCAATGAGGAGGTATTGTGTCTTATGCCGCTCTTAGAGAACTCTACAATGAATGCCTCTAGGAGTTGGTCTATGCTCCTGAACTGACGCTCATCTAATGGCTGAAACCATGTAAGTGCTGTGTTCCTAAGGGTTAGACCGAAGGCATTGTACTGCGTGAATAGATCTTCCACTTGTTCAGCTCTCAAGACTTGCTTGAACTCCGCCACATGATCATAGGGATCTCCTGTGCCGTCAAAGTAATTCTTCATGGACTTAACTAGCTGGGTGGGTCTCAAAGTTCTTGTGTGCTCTCTAGGCCTCGGCAGAGGGAATCCATCTACATTTCTTTGGTTCCTGTGGGCTCTATGCATCTCAGGTTCTACCCTATTCGTCTCTGTTCTCGTTCTTTCTCTGCCCACTGGGTTGGCAAAACTTACTTCTGGTCTATCTCTACTTCTGTCTCTTTGCGTACCATGAGCTTGGGAAGTTCCAGCCGCAGGGTGACCATAGGATACATTTGATCTTGGTTGGGAGAAAATAAATTCACCCTTCCAAGTGTAAGCATGCCTATCATTTTCTGTCACCACAAAGATCCGTTCCGAAGTGTGATCTAAGTAGGTCACTCTACCTGGGCTATCTGGATCCTTAAACTCATAGATCATGATATTTCCTATGTCTGTTGGCTGATTAGACTTATACCTCCAAAAGGCTTCATCAGTTTCTGATTGAGGAGCAACTCTATGCTCTTGTTGTCTTGGGGGACCCACTCAGGCGTGATAATCCTAGTGAGAACAGATTTGCCTCGGGGGGTTCTAGGTTCCGCACCCATGTTCCCTTGTTCCAGGTCACCTAAGTCCGCTTCTGAGATTACATTCCCAAAGTCATCTGTCCTATCAGGGTGACTAGTGACTACATACATAGTTCCTTCTTTGTCCAGGTATGCACCATTTTCAAACTTGACAGCTGGGTGTTCTAGTCCAATGGATTGATCAGGGTTTTTAATCTGGACCACAGATCTTCCTAATCCGTCCTCATAGATGCTAGCACCTAATCGGTTGGTCCTAAGGTACTCTAGCTGCGTTTTGTAAGGGCCTTCGACCCTGTACAGGTAAGGCACACCTGAACTTCCCGTAGGTCTGTCCATGCCTTGAGACATCTCTGACTCACTGGTCTCAGAGCTAGGGTAGTTCGAGTGGTGGCTCAACTGCTGGGCCCAGGACCTAGTAGTGTGGTTGACACTAGCCTCTGAAGATCTAAGGCTTTGTCTTTCCCTTGCTAAATGTCGTCCTGATCTAAGGTTCATATGCCTATCTAAGTAGCCCAATTCTTTGCCCAGAGTACAACCTCGTTGCCGCTCAATTGATATCAGTCACTTGATTCTTTTTAGTTATTTTATCGCATTTGAGTTCTTGTCTGATATCACGTCGTCAGGAATGTTTGAATGTTGTTTCGCACTTGCAATTGATCGTTCCACGTTAGGTTCTTTTCCTTTATGTTATCGACAGTACAGAGATTAAATTTTTAGCTTGAACTTGAGTTTTTAGGTAGTCTTCAACTTGATAACTGCCTATCGTCGCTCTGACTTACTCCTACCTCTCGTCGTTCTTAGCCTAAGCTATGAATTGACAGAGGGGGTTAAAAGGGTCCAACCTTTTGTTTCCTGCTCGGTTGCCCTTGAGTGCCCAGGAAATGTGTTCCCAAGCTCACACTTACACTTGCTTAGAACGCCTCTCGATGCTCTGTAAGAGTTTCAAAGTTAGCTTTGAAATTTACATTCCAAAGACAGAACCAATTATTTTTATTCATGTAGCACAAACACAAACTTGCATAGTGATTTTCAAGAAAACAATCCTAAGGACCCCTGACTTTGATCCCCCTGGGTATGGTCAACTTCAAAATACCCTATCTAAAAATCAATGCATTATTCTTATAAAAAACAGTTGAGGGCGTGTAGTATATGCCACGAGCTTTCCAACAAGCCCTAGAGCTCAAAAAATGGATTTCGTATGAAAAAGTTGTGACCGTTCAGGGTTCTAGGGTTACGACAGGGTTCAAACAGGATCACTGTGCAACAGGTTTTCCCCAAGTTGTTTTCCTAAGGCTTCCTCACGTGCTCAAGAATATAATATTTGTGCCCAAAATTAGCCCAACTCTTCAATTAACAATCCTTAAAAAATTTGGCTAAAATAGGCTGTCAATCGCGATGGACAGGGCTATCAATCGCGATGGACACTCAGTCAATCGCGATGGACAGAGAGCTCAGTCAATCGCGATGGACACCCAATTCAATCAATCGCGATGGACACCCAGTCAATCGCGATGGACAGAGAGTTCAGTCAATCGCGATGGACACCCAGTTCAGTCAATCGCGATGGACAGGCAGTCAATCGCGATGGACAGAGACTTCAGTCAATCGCGATGGACAGGCAGTCAATCGCGATGGACAGGCAGTCAATCGCGATGGACAGAGACTTCAGTCAATCGCGATGGACAGGGGGTTGAGTCAATCGCGATGGACAGGCAGTCGATCGCGATGGACAGAGACTTCAGTCAATCGCGATGGACAGGGGTTCAGTCAATCGCGATGGACTGGCAGTCAATCGCGATGGACAGAGCTGTCAATCGCGATGGACAGGGCTGTCAATCGCGATGGACTGAAATTTTGCAAGATTTTCAAAAATTTTAGTGGAAATGTGGTGTGCAGGGTCTCTAGTCCACTGTGGTGCACTCAAATTTACCAACAAGTGAAAATTTCTGTCAATCGCGATGGACAGAAGGCGGCGACTGCGAGACAGTTTCGTCGAGTTCCGTACCTGCGCGGGAAGCTGGAGATGGTGATGTGACCTGTACCTGCAAGATAGCTCAAGAAACATGCAAAAACAGCACATGCAATTTCGCTCTCTCGCTCTCTCTCACAAGTGAAATGAGGGAAATGAGGTGAAGATGGGGATATAGTCAAAAACTGAAATTTTCGCGATGATGGAGATGGAGGTGAAAGATGGTGAGGATGATGATGATGATGATGATGGTGAAGAAAGTAAAAGAAAATCGATGAGAGTGAAGAAAATACCTACAACTCCAACGCGTCAACTCTACGTCTTACCATCACACGCTCGTCCTCAAAGCTCGATCCCCGGCAACGGCGCCAAAATTTGGTGGAGCTCAATGATGAGTAGCACCTCCTTTAATGTCAATCCGGGAAGACGTGAGGATGGTATGAAGACCTCGAGCAAGTGGCGGCACAAGTGCGTGAGTGAGAAGCACACAAGCATGCACACACATACACACACGCGCACACACGGCAAGACAAAGAGAGAGAATCAATGGAGCTTTTAGATTACTTTCAAAATGCTCTTACAAGTTCGTTTCAATTACAATCTACCCTCAAAAATGAGCTCTCTAGCTCTTTTTATAGTTTTTGACTAGGTTTTGGCCGTGTCCAGACCTAGTGTCCGGCCTAGTTAAAAATTAGGTTCCAGGGCCAATTTGAGGGCTTAAACGGAGTCTAAAAAATACGAAAATTGATATGTAGGTACTTCTAAGGCTCCTCAAGCTCAAGGACTCCTTGGCTTGCACAAAATGGAGCTACAAAAATATGAAATGGTATTTACAATGATTGTTAGTGATAAGAATCACTGTTACAAGATTTGAGAAAAATTGAAGGGCCTATTTGCCAGATTTGCGTCGACTACTTTGTCTACTTACTCCTTCACTTTGTTCTGACTCTCTCCGCTGACTTCTTTGTCTAGTCAGTCCTTGGGTGCCCATACTGCTCTCAACACAAGGGATGTAGCATTTGATGAGCTACTCCCTTGGTATAAGAAGTATGATTGTATGCAGGACTATGAAGAAGAAAAGCATGGACATGATGAAGAACAAATCGACCTAGAGCTAAGCGGCCCAAGGTGTTCCATCAATGAAGATAGTTCAAGCATGAACTCACCATGGAGGGGGAGATCTTCATCAAGCTATGAAGCACAATCAATCAACAAAGGCAAAGCAACATTGGTGGAGTTGGATGAAGAAGGTAATGAAGTTGAAGATGATGAAGGACACATGATGGAGAAAGAAGCCACGTCAAAGAAAGAGATCAAGTTCCCAAGGCAAAGGAGGTTTATTCCTCCAAAAGGTGAAGAAAGGAAGTCTTCTAGAGTTAAGTATCCAACTCAAAGGTTTACTTATGATTCATACATGGCAACACATTATGCATATATGAACAAAGTAGTAGAAGATCATGAGCCCGATTGCTATGAAGATGCAAGCAGGTACACCGAATGGAAAGAGGCAATGCAAGAAGAGATCGACGCACTTGAGGAAAATCAAACATGGACTCTAGTGCCCAAGAAGGAGAACATGAAGGTAATAGGTAATAAGTGGGTGTATAAAGTAAAGAGGAATTCAGATGGATCTATTTCTAGATTCAAAGCAAGATTGGTGGCCAAGGGTTTTGCACAAACCTATGGAGTGGACTTTGAAGAGACATTCAGCCCCGTGGCAAAGATAAGCACCATTAGGACACTCATTGCAATGGCTGCTAGCAAAGGATGGAAGCTCTTCCAATTGGATATCAAGAATGCCTTTCTCAATGGAGACTTGGAAGAAGAGGTATACATGGAGCAACCACTAGGTTTTGTTCATAAAGAGTTTCCACATCATGTTTGTAGGTTGAAGAAGGCACTTTATGGCCTAAAGCAAGCTCCAAGGGCTTGGAACCAAAGATTGGTGGACTATTTGATCAAATGTGGTTACAATCAATGCAAGGCGGATCCATCTCTCTTCATCAAACAAAGAGGAGAACTTGTGGTCTACATGTGTGTGTATGTAGATGATCTTATCATTACAGGTAATGATACAAAGGGCATTGAGGAGATCAAGGCAAAGCTTGGAAAGGAGTTTAGGATCTCTGATCTTGGAGATCTTAGGTATTTTCTTGGCATTGAAGTTGTATACAAAGAAGAAGGTATTATGCTCATACAAAGGAAGTATATTCTAAACCTACTTGAGAGGTTTGGGATGCTACATTGCAAGCCTATTTCAAATCCCATGGAAGTTAATGTAAAGCTAAGCTCCATTGATGGAGAGCCATTAGAGGATGTAACTTTGTATCGATCTATTGTAGGCTCTTTCAATTATGCCACAATAACCAGGCCCGACATAGCATATGGAGTTGGAGTGTTATCACAATTTATGCATAGTCCAAGGACTACACACTTGCAAGCTGCAAGAAGAATGTTGCGATATCTCAAAGCCACTATAAATGAAGGATTGTTCTACTCATTTGATGATGATATGCAGGTCAAAGCTTATTCCGATGCCGATTGGGCCGGTTCGAAGGAAGATAGAAGGAGTACAAGTGGTTACCTAGTCATGCTAGGTAGCAAGATCATCTCATGGATTTCAAAGAAGCAACCCACGGTGGCATTATCTTCCACCGAGGCTGAGTATAGAGCTTTGGCTCAAGTCACATGTGAGCTAATGTGGATTAAGAAGTCATTTATGGAGCTTAATTTGCAGGTTGACACATATCCAATTTTTTGTGACAACATGAGTAGCATTCATCTAACATCGAACCCTGTCTATCATGCTAGAACCAAGCATATTGAAGTGCACTATCACTTCATAAGGGAAAAGGTGATATCCAAGGAAGTTTCAGTACATCATATTGGTACCAAGGACCAAGTTGCGGACATGTTTACAAAGGCTTTGGATGGGATGAAGATTTCAAAATTCAAGCAATGCATCAACATGAAGGAGCTTGGATGAGGATGAAGAATTGAAGCTTGAGGGGGAGTGTTAAAAGTCAAGCTTCAAGCTAAAAATTCGTGGGGAATCTTGTATGGACATGTGGAGCAATCAAAGGAAGCCAAAAGCCACGAGATTTCATCAAGAAAAGTCACTCAACCACTCCCCAAGTCATCTCAACTAATTCCTCCAAGTAAGGAGGCTGATTTGGAAAGGTAGTTCCTAGATTTTAGGGGCACACCTCTCACTATAAAAGGAGCATGTATCCCGACTTCTTTTGGGCCATCTTCTTGGAGTTTTAGCTCATGTAAAGTGAGCACTAAGTGCTGGAGTTGTGATAAGCAAGCCCCTTGCTTAAGCAACCCCCTTGCTTGCTTGTTTGTTTTCTTTTAGTAGGCATATCTATGTGTGTGCGCAGGCAGTGTTGCAACTCTCTACCCCTGAGTTGTTAGCATTGGTTCTCCCTCATATGGTATCCATTTCATGTAATTCGTGTCTCATTGGATAGCTATAAGAGTCTATTTTATGCTTACCAATTCTGTGGAGCATTCTCTGAGTAAGCTGGGAGCAACATTCATTTTAGTGAAGTTGTGTGATTGATATCTCTCTCTTTGTGTAGGCTCTGTTGGAAATATTTTGCTCTCTGTTGTAAGGGCTGGTTCTCCTTCTCTATGTATCCATTTGCTATGATTTTGGTGTCATTGGGTAGCTAGTAGAGTGCTCTAAAGTTGACTCAAGTTTGAGATTCATTCTCTGTATAATCTCTGAGAAAAGTTTGCTGGAGTGAAGTGAGGTCTCTGCTTGACTAGCAGTTGTGAGCATTCAACTAGCTCATGTTGTAGACATTGTTTCTCTTTGTGTAAGCATCCATTTCAAGTGAAATTTGTTTTGTTGGAAAGCCCTTGGTGTCTACTAAAGGTCTACAAAAGTTCACTGGAGTTCTCTGCATAAGCTCTGAGTAAGAGCATTTTTGGTGTGCAGAGGTCAAAGAAGGATACCTGTGGAGGTCATTCGCGCTTCATCGTTGCTTAGGGGTTGAGATACTTCCCCCATCAATAATGACATCCCACAAATATTTATTCATCCAAGCTTTATAGTTCTCAATGTAAAACAAGTGCAATTTTTGTTTAATTACAATATCCCATATATCAACAGAGTAGAGACTTATAACTATCCACTTAGCAGCTAAATTTTAGCCATCTTGGAGGGGCACATGATACCTAATCTCACTCATGTTTAGATAAATGGTGGGTGGACTAGACCACTTTGGCTATTATGTTATTATGAGCATTTCCACACCACAAAAGTCTCATGGCAAGAGTAGTCACCTAATTCATTTGCTTTTTAGAAGGCATCCATACCATCTTGAATAAGCCAACCTCAAGCATCATTAGCAATGAAAAACAATAGAGGAGCAAGATGATAACTTTGTCTAATAGAGCAACAAAGCTTGAAGGGCTTGGTCAAGTGCCCGTTAATAGAAACCCTATAATAGGCATTGCCAAAAGGGACACTAACATACGTAGTAAAGTTTTTCCAACCCCAATGTCATGTAGATATTGTAAGATGAAATCCCATTCAATCCTATCATAAGCATTGTCAATGTCCACTTTGAAGAAATAGAAGTCCAAATTAGTCTCACTCGCATACTCAATCCCCTCCCATATGGAATTGATAGCATCAAGAACAAACCTCCCTTTTATGAATCCCTTTTGCATAGGAAGAATGATCTTATCCATTATAGGACTAAGTCTTCTAGCCAAGTAGTCAAACAGGTAATGAGTCTCCGGTTGTTTAAGTCTTCCTTGTTACCCTTTTTATGAATGATCCTAATAACTCCACTGCTCATGTGGATAGGAAGTGTGTTGGAGTTTGAGGTCTATGGAAGCACACAAACATCACAAGGAAGAAGAAGAACCTTAGAGCACAATACAACATTGAATGAATCAACAAGTGAATGTACAAAGACAAGTAACCCGTTAGGGTTATAGGTGTATATACAAGATGAGGGAAAAAACCTCCTAAAAAGGGAAAAAAGTGCCATGACAATCATAAGTGTGTCTATACACATCATTACTGAAATATATCAACAAAACCCCTCTTAGAGTGATGCACTTAACAAGCAGCTGGCACTCATGTATAAGGAAGTGCCAAGCTATGTGGAAAGAGATCAATCCACAAAAGGAAGTAAACCAAAAGCTTTGAAAAGGCTTCAAACTTCTCCCTAGGCAAAGCCTTTGTGAAAATGTCTGCAACATTCTCTTGTGTGGGCACATATGCCAAACTAATATCTCCAGTAGAGAACCTCTTCTTGACATAATGATAGTGCACCTCAATTGCTTTGTGTGAGCATGGAACATAGGGTTCCTTGCAACTACCAATGTGCTCAAACTATCATTGAAGTTGGTGGTGGGAGGATATTGAACAACATACAAATCAACCAAAAGGCATTTGAGCCACACACACTCATCAATCTCTATAAAAACTACCCTATACTCAACCTCACAGCTAGAATTGGCCATAGTAGGCTTCTTCTTGCTCAACCAAGATATGCATGAGCTACCAAGCATGAAGTAGAAACCAATAGTGGACACATGCATCCAACCCAATTAGAGTCAGAAAAAGCATGTAAATTTGGTGGTACTGATCCCGATTCCTCCCTTGGGAAAAAACAATCCAAGTAGTCGAGTACCACTCAAGTACTAAAGATGCACTTAACTCCCTCCCAATGGTTGACACTTTGGCAATGCATAAACTTGCTCATCTAAGAGACAACAAACTAAATATTAAGTCGGCTTATGCATGTGGGGAATGAGTTCTCCTATGTGCAATGAAAACGTGTAGTGAACCCTTGTATGTCCAACACTTGGACAAATAGCTGCACTATAGATAGCTTGTTGCTCTCAATAAAAAAACTCAAATGGACCTTTGCCTTTAGTCAATCAAATTAAACAAAGGGAGCTTTCTAACAAGCTGTAAATAACTTAATTTGGACAAGTTTTGATTAGGAAACACAACTCACAAAGATGAACTACCTGTCCACACAACTATGCTAAAGAATTGAACTTCACTCTGAGACTGATAACTCCCTGAATATATATCCTTTGAAGAAGATATTTGAGACAACGAAAGTATACACAAATAGCTCTATAAGAAGCTATAAATCAACTAATTTGGATGAATTTTGGTCAGGAAACTCAACTGACCAAAATAGACCACTTCCACACACAAGTATACTAAAAAATTGTACTTCACTCTCTGATAGATATCTCATAGAATATAAATCCTTTGAATGATATATTTGGGACAAAGAAATTAATGCAAAGATCTTTTCAAGAAGCTAAAAACCAAGCAATTTGGATACATTTTGGTTGGTAAACATAATCAACCCAAATAGTCTACCTGTCTACAAAGGTATGCTAAAAAGCTGGACTTCACTCTTTGATTGATATCTCACAGAATATATAAGCTTTGAATGAGATATTTGACACACAAAAAGTGCATAAAATAAGATTTCCAATGAGTGTTTAAACGCAAGAAATGGTTACTTATACACTGCAATATGAGCTTGACAATAGAGCTATGTACAAAATGACATGCGACTGAAAGGAGTCTATGGGAAGACAAAATGACAAAATGACCAGATCCGAATATTGGGAGCTCTTGCCTATTTCTCTCCTTGTTTAGAAAGTTCTCCCACTCCACGTTTATAACCAATGAGCATGTGAAGAAGTTTGTGACTCCTTCTTAACTCACCACTTTCATTTGATTGCCCACTACATGCCACTTACTACAAGGTAGATATTGTATCTTTTACTCATCATGAATTTTGACAAGAATTTTTGTCCTTTTTTTTTTCTCTTCTTTTCCTTTATCTTTATATTTGGTAAATTTACCCAAGCATAGGGCATGTGAAAATGAGCTTGTACATTTATCTTCAACACTCCCCCTCAAGCTCATTTGGGAGTTATCTTCAACCATGTCCTGCAAATTTATAACATCCTTGAAAACTTTGCGTTTAGAAGCATCCAAAAACTTTGTAAATATATATCCAACCTGCTCTTTGGTTCTGATGAACTTTATCTCCACATATTTGCTCAATACCTTCTCCCTTACATAATGGTAGTGGACCTCTATGTGCTTGCTCCTTGCATGAAACATAGGATTGCTTGCCAAGTAAATACTTGACATGTTATCACCATATATAGGGATGGTTCAAACTTGCACTTCAAGATCAGCCAAAAGCTTTTTAATCCACATTGCTTCACATGTGGCAAATGCTAATCTTCTATATTCAGCCTCCATGGATGAAATTGCAACATTAGGTTGTTTCTTTGAGCTCCATGTGATAGGTTTGCTTCCTACCATGAACACATAACTTGAGGTTGATCTCCTATCTTACTTTGAACCTACCCAATCAGCATCACTCAAGCCTTTGACCTACAATTCTTCATCAAACTTGTAAAACAAAGCATGATTAACTGTATGCTTTATGTATCTCAACACTCTCTTGGCTGAATTTAAATGTTCACTTGTCGCGGCTTGCATAAATTGAGAAAGTACACCAACAACATAAGATAAATCAAGTCTTTTAATGTTTGCATAGATTAATGATCCTACAATGCTTCTGTATGTCGTTACATCTTCCAATTAAATCCTTTGGCAACTAATATAGCTTTATATCTAGCTAATGAACAATCAACATTCCTCTTTACTTTAAATACCCATTTGTTTGGAACAATCTTCATACCTTCTTTCTTTGACACTAGCTCCCATTTGTGATTATCTTTGAGAGCTTTGATCTCCTCTTTCATAGGTTGCTTCAATTCCTATTGTGTGCAAGCTTCTTCATATGTCTTAAGCTCTTTGTCTCTGATAACCTGCATCATGTATGAAAAATGTTTTGCCATGAAATTATCATAACTTAGCCTTTGAGTTGGATACCTTGTCCTTGAAGATCTTAATTCATTGCCTTTAGAAAATTGCTTCTTTAACCTATTCAGCTTTACCTTCGAAGTGATTACCTCTTCATATTCTTCTTCACTTGCATCTATCTCACTGTTTGGAGTAGCACTTGCTTCTTCGGCTCTACTATGAGCTGAATTTGGAGACAAAGAATGACTCCCCCTCCATGTTGAACATTCTTCATTTGATGTAGATGCATCTGGACCTGAAACCTTTGTGCTTGATTGTTGAACTTCTCTTTGATTTGTTCCTGCATAATCATCACAATCTTCTTCAAGAATCTTTTCCTTTCATTTATCTTCATACCATGGTCTTAATTCATCAAAGACCACATCTCACGAGACTCTTACTTCCTTTGTTCTAGGGTTGTAACACTTGTATCCTTTTTGCTCAATCGATTAGCCAATGAAAATGAATTTTTCTGACCTTGGTTCCATCTTTGTTCTAACTTCTTGTGGAATGTGAAAAAAGCAAACACATCCAAACACTTTTAGGTGTGTAAGATCAGGTTTCTTACCGCGTACCTCCTCTAGAGTCAAGTGATGTATTCCTCATGTTGTGGACCTATTCATCAAGTAAATGGCGGTTGTGGTAGCTTCAGCTCAATCGTACAATGGTACCTTCATCTCGTTGAGCATACATCTTGCAATTTTAGCAATTTGCCTATTTTTCCTCTCAACTACTCCATTTTGTTGAGGTGTATACCTATAAGTAAACTGCCTTTTGATCTCATTCTCTTGTAGAAAATCTAAAAATTCTTTGGAGAAGTATTCTCCTCCACCATCGGACCTTAGGGTTTTGATAGACTTTCCTATTTCTTTTTCAACTCCAACTTTGAATCTTTTGAATATAGAAAACACCTCTAAATTTTGCTTCATACAAAATAGCCATACCTTTCTTGAGTGATCATCAATGAAGGTGACAAAAAATATATTACCAGGCATTGATGCCTCTTGGATTGGTCCCCATACATCCGTATGTATCAAGTCCAAGACATTTGGGGCCACATAATTGAACCTCTTCAATGGCTACCTCGTTTGCTTTCCTAGTTGACAAACTTCACATAACTCATGTAGTCCAATGCTATTAGAATTTGGAAGACCTCTTACCACTTCATGTTTTCTCATGTCCTTCAGCTTTGGAATGTTGATGTGTCCTATTCTTTTGTGCCATAAGCCTAGCTCTGAAATCTTCTTCTTCCCACATTGCATGTACATGACCTTTCCATGTGGATGTTGGATGTTCATAGTGAGCATCCTTCCTTGTCTTCTACCTCCAGCAATGACCTTGAAGCCTTCCTTTGGATTCTTTATGAAGCACCCAATCTCATTGAATATGACATGATAACCCTTCTCTACCATTTGTCCTACTGAACTCAAGTTCTTTGAAATTGTAGGAACATGAAGAACATTAGATAGTACCTTTGTTCTGCTTGTTTCTCCAAGCCTTATATCTCCAATATGTTCAATCATGTGTTGAGTATCATCACCGGTTTCAACACATCCTTTTCCACTAGGTACATGTAGATTAGTGAACAAACTTCCTTGGCATGACATATGGTTACTACAACCTCAATCAGTGTACCATTTTTTATCATCTTCCCAACATCTTCTATACTCTTGTCTCATTGCAACTAGTGTGTCGTTGCTTCCTTCACTTGAGGTGCTTGCATTGTTGCTTTGTGTAACATAATTCTGGTAGGAGATGGTTGAACCACACCCTAAGAGAGAGGATTAGGAAGTAATCCTCAACCATGGCTTTTGGGGCAAGTGGTTAGCCCATCACATTCCTAACCAAGAGGTTGTGAGTTCAATTCCTTACATTGGTATCAGAGCCTAGGAAGTAGGCTTGGGCAAAGTGGAATGACCCAATGGCCTCTAAAAAAGGCGCTTGGGCATCCTCCATGTGAAAGGGTAGGAATTGTGGAAGGCGCGCGTCGATTTCAATGATGGACCTTACAATGATTGGGGTGTATCTCCCAATCCGTAGGTCGGATTGAGGCGTGTAATATACCGTTGGAAAGCTCTCGGAACGAACTTTCCAATGAGCTAGCTTGAAATGTGTGAATTCCTTGGGAATCCTTGGATGGAACTTGATTGAGTACATCCTGCCAGTCCCATAGCTGGTCAGGGTACATCCTGCCAGGGTACATCCAGGGTACATCCTACCAGTCCCATAGCTGGTCAGGGTACATTCCCTAGGAGTTCAAGGGGGGAAGAATGTAACATAATCCTGGTAGGAGATGGTTGAACCACACCCTAAGAGAGAGGATTAGGAAGTAATCCTCAACCATGGCTTTTGGGGCAAGTGGTTAGCCCATCACATTCCTAACCAAGAGGTTGTGAGTTCAATTCCTTACACTTTGGCTCCTTTTTTATTGCCTCCATTTTGTCTTCCATTCTTTAGCCAACAATCACTAGCATAGTTTCCTACTTTACCACAATGATAGCATGTTATACCTTTATGAGAATTGTAGGAGCCTCGGCCTCTTCCTCTACTTCTACCTCGACCTCTTCCTTGTGTGTTGGCATTTGATGCATCCTTGTTGTCTTCCAAATTGTTTTTATTGTAGTTGGAGTTGTTGTGACCTCTTCCTTTTCCTCTTGAGCCTCCTCTTGAGTTCCTTCCTTTACCTCGACCTACATATAACATTTGGTTGTGACTTTCCTTTCCTTTGGGGCCACCAAAGCTAAGCTCTTTTGTGACAAGATGAAGGATTAGTTGTTCAAAACCCGGATATGCATCTTTCAAGTTAATGGAAGTTATAAAAGGATTCCATCTTTCATCTCCTCTCAATCCATCGAGAGTATAACACACAAGATCTTTGTCTTCAACTGTTGTGCAAATAGAAGCTAAAGCATCACTTAGCTCCTTAAACTTCAAAGTATATTCAGCTATGGATTGACAAGAACTTTTCTTGATTGTGTTCAACTCATTCTTGAGTTGAAGTTTCCTAGCTTTGGTTTTTGTTGAGTACATCCTTTCAAGAGCTTCCCAAGCATCCTTAGCTTTCTCTAGATGTTGAATATGCCCTACCATGGAATTAGTAATGACTTGTGAAATGAGGAACATGACTCTCCTATTCCTCTCTTCCCATTCTTTTGCTTGCCTCCTCTAGACTTCGGTGGTCATAGCTTGATTGATTTGAGGTTGAGCATCATTGTCGCTCACAATACCCCACAAGCCTTTGCCCAGTAGGTAGTTGGTCATTCTAAACTTCCACATGGGATAGTTATCCTTATCCAATTTCTCTACTTGTTCACCCGAGTTAGCCATTGAAGACTATCAAAAGCTTTGAGATTTACCTCAAATAGTTATATTGTCCCAAAGAAGACAAAGAGAGCTTTTTAACAAGCTAAAAGCAACTTAATTTGGACAAGTTTTGATTAGGAAACACAACTAATGAAGACGAACTACCTATCCACACAAGTATGTAAGACAATAGTTACACAATATAACACAGGAGCAGTAGCAGAGAAGATAATAGACATAGGAGAATCTCAACAATTTTCTACTAATAGCAAGTACAAAGATGATGGCGTTGTCCACCCATGCGCTCTCAAGGTAGAGCTTAAATGGCGATCTAGACAACTCTAGATAGGGAGATACAAGGTAGAGGTATGCTGGCTCAACGTGATATCTCAGGTAGTGCAGAAGTCATATATATATAGGATCATGGGTGGCCTTCCGTGGACGGAAATACATGGGCGGTAGAACGTGGGCGGTACAGCGTGGGCGGCCATCGCCCGCGTAATTGCCATACACGGCTTAGACCGGTTGAACCGACCTAACAAATATAAATGATTTCTGACTCCGACAGGGAATATTCTATGGAATATTCCCTTTACCATCGCGCTGGGAGCGTTGCCCCCGGACCCCCACCAGGGGCCCGCTGGCCCCCTGGGACCTCCCAGCCAGGGGGCCCGCTGGCCCCCTTAGACCCCCCAGCCGGGGCTGCTCCCCGCTGCCCCGGACCCCCCAATTGGGGACCCTGGTAACTCCCTTTCCTTACAATACCTTACATGATCCAATATGACCTTCATCCAACATGCAAGTTGGGATTCCCATCAATTGGGTAATGCACGCTTGGCTTCTCCTCATAACAGGGGCCTTACACAATGTGCATACAATCATGAGGGGTAGACATTGATCATATACTAACACCCCCCCCCCTCAATGTTTACCGATGAAAAATCAAGTAGGTTTCGGTCCTATGCCCATCTGTTGAAGATGTCTGTTGATCTGCTCTCTTCCAAGTGCTTTAGTGAATATGTCAGCACAATTTGCCTCTGTTGGGCAATATTCTAGCTCCACAATTTCATCTTCAATTAGCTCACGAATGTAATGGTACTCTACTTCTATGTGCTTGGTGCGAGCATGGAATACAGGGTTCTTTGCAATAGCCATACAACTTTGATTATCACACTTGAGTAGAGTCACCATATTTGATGGAAAGCCTAGATCTGCAAGAATTCTCCTTAACCAGACTGCCTCACAAGAAGCAAAACAAGCTGCTTTGCACTCTGCTTCAGTGGAGGAGAGTGCGAGAGTTGGTTGCTTTCTACTTACCCAAGAAAATATTCCTGAATCAAGTGAGAAACAATATCCAGAAACTGATTTTCTAGAATCACAATCTCCAGCCCAATCTGAATCACAATATCCTTGGAGTGTATCACATGTGGTATAAAAAATACCAAAATCCAAGGTTCCTGCAATGTACCTTAGAATTCACATTCCAGCATTCCAGTGACTCTCCTTAGGTTTGTTGGAAAACCTGCTTAATACTCCAACAGCATAACAAATGTCTGGTCTAGTGTTGCACAGAAAAATAAGACTTCCAATGAGCTTCCTATACTTCTTAGCATCTACATCAGGCATGTTATCATCCATAGATAGCTTATGATTTACCTCCATAGGTGTGCTAGTTGGCTTGCAGTCCATCATTCCAAATGCCTTGAGAATCTCTTTGGCATATTTTTGTTGTGAGATGAAAATGCCATCCTTCCTTTGCCATACTTCAATTCCCAGACAAAAATGGAGTAGACCTAAGTCTGTCATTTCAAACTCAGTTCCCAAGCTGATCCGAGTTTGATTGATCAGTTCCTGATGATCTCCTGTAATGATAAATCATCTACATATACAATGACAACAACTAGCTTGCTATCCCTTTTCGTTACATACAAGTTAGCATCAGAAGTACTTCTTTCAAAACCCATATTTTTGAAAAAATGATCTATTCGTTGGTACCAAGCCCGTGGAGCTTGCTTAAGTCCATAAAAAGCTTTCTTCAACCTGCAAACTTTATTTTCTGAATTGGGCACCTCAAAACCTAGTGGTTGAGATACATATACCTCCTCCTTGAGGTGACCATTCAAAAATGCAGATTTGACATCCATCTGGAAAATAGGCCAGGCCTTTTGTGCAGCTACTACAAGTACTGTCCGAATAGTTGTCATGCGTGCTGTTGGTGCAAAAGTTTCTTGAACATCGAATCCTTCAATCTATGAAAAACCCTGTGCAACTAATCTTGCCTTATACTTCTCTAGTGCTCCATCTGCTTTATACTTAGCTTTCCAAATCCATTTAGTACCTATTGCCTTCTTCTTTGGCGGCAAGTCGACTAGATCCCATGTATAATTTTTGAGTATAGTATCATACTCAGATTGCATTGCCGCTCTCCAACCTGGATCATCAAGGGCTTCTTCAATAGTGGTAGATTCCTTTATCAAGCCCATGATATCTGCCATTAGAGCCATGTTAACAATGTGTTATGAGGCTCTTCTTTGCTCCTCTATTCTCTTTGATCTTCGTAATCCATCCAAGGATGATTCTGGTACATCTACATGTGGATTGTGATCATCACAGAGCTGTTGTGCCCACTTTGGTAGTGGCTTACGCTGTGCAGCTACAACTGGTTGGCTTTTTATTGAGGAAATTTCTCCATCAGATGTTTCCTCCTCCTCAACTTTAACCTGTCTTTTGATAGCCACAAGGTGAGATATTTCTCAGTTTGATGAGATGGTAGATTTACCTTTATCTTCTACTAAGTGTGGTCGTTCATCAAACACCACATCTCGGCTGACAAAAATCAGGATCCCACAACCTGTATGCTTTAGACTCTTCACTATATCCTAGGAAGACACACTTTTTGCTTTTTGAATCCAACTTTGATCTTGTTGAATCAGGAATATGTGCATAACAAAAACAACCAAAAATTCTGAAATGCAAAACTGAAGGCTTTTTACCAGAATATGCTTCTTGAGGAGTCATCCCCTTCAATGCTTTTTGTAGCTTCGATTGAGGATGTAGACTGCTGTATTGACTGCTTGTGCCCAGAATGAATCAGGCATGTCTTGAGCCTTTAACATACAACGAGCCATTTCAACTACTGTCCTGTTCCTGCGCTCAACAACGCAATTTTGTTGAGGTGTATGAGCTGTGGTAAGTTGCCTTTTCACACCATGCTCCTTACAGTAATTGTTGAATTCTGTTGACAAGAATTCACCTCCTCTATCTGTTCTAAATTTCTTCAGTTTCCTTCCTGATTCATTTTCTACATATTTATGCCACCCTTTAAATTTTTCAAAAGCATCAGCCTTCTCTCGAATGAAATAAACCCACATCTCTCTACTATAATCGTCGACTAACAGCAAGAAGTAGAAAGATCCTCCTAAAGCAGGTGTAGACATTTTACCGCAGAGATCAGCATGTACCAACTCTAAAGGAGCTTGAGATTGATTGCTGGTCTCTCTTGGAAACGCTTGTCGTTGTTGCTGGCCCATCATACAAGCTTCACAAGGTTCCTGCAACTCTAAAAATGCAGGCAAATGAGCAACCATCCCTGTTCTTTGCATCTCCTTCAAAACTGCAAATCCCAGATGCCCAAATCATTGGTGCCATAACCTGCTTACATCTTTGTCTTCTGTAGCAGTTAAAGCACTTAAATCATACAAGTTATCCCGTCGTATGCCTTTACCTACAACATTACCTGATGAATCCATGATTTCCGCACCACTCTTATTGAAGTGAACTTCGAGTCCACGATCTGTTATTGCAGAAACTGACAACAAATTTCTTTTTAGTGTAGGTACATAGAGAACATCGGATAACTTTTTCTCAACACCTGGAGAAGTGATAAAAGAGATGGTTCCAGTTCCTTTGGCTGGACACTTGGAGCCATTTCCCACCACTACATTGATGGATTCCCGCAAAGGCACTAGGGAACTATACCAATCCTTTTTACTGGTCATATGGCGAGAAGCTCCACTATCTAAAATCCATGGTTCATCAACACGAGCTTGAGCAGATGAACATACCTCTTCAATAGCTACCCAAAGTTCCAGCTCTGTGTTGTTTGCAGACTCTTTGTTCTTCCATGATCATTTTACAGTCCCATTCTGTTCATCAGCTTGCTTCTTTCTGCAATCCTTGATGGCATGGCCTTTCTTTTCACAATAGAAGCAACTTCCTATGAACGTTTTCTTCTTTGGCTTCTTCTTTGATCCCTCAGAAGAGCCTTTACCTTTTGCATTTGCTGAGAATGCAGCATCAGTTGTACTTTGCCGATTCTTCAGCCGCATCTCTTCTTCTAAAAGCATCGCACAAAACTCTTCAAATGTAAGAGGAGTTGGCCTTGTAAGGAGTGTTAAGGGCTGTTACTAATCCATCATACTTTGCTGGAAGAACACATACAGATCTTCGAGCCAACTCTTCTGGTGTTATAACAATACCAACTGCAGCCAATTGATCTTGAAGATGCTTTATCCGTTTGATAAAATCTTCAGCCTTTTCAGAATCAGAATGCTTTTCATTTGCCAACTGATTTTCTAAATTTTGTATCCTAGTGTGGTTCTTGATCTCATATTGACGAGCCAATATGCCCCAAGCCTCATGTGCTTTAGTAGTATGTTGAACTAAAGTAAGCACAGAATCACTTACACTAGTGAGAATCGCACATAATGCATCAGCGTTCCGCCTCTTCCAAGCTCGTAGAAGATCTGGGTCTGGCTGAATCATCAATCTTGCATTTGCTGGATCTTCAACTGGTATAGGCTCTAGATCCAATCCCATTGGTCCCATGACAGTGTCAAGTAATTCATAGGAGTCCAAAATTGCAGAAATTTTGAACTTCTAGAGTGTATAGTTGGTTCCATCCAGCTTCACTTCAGTGAATGCAAGTGGACGAATTCGAATAGGTGCAACATTAACATTAGCTGAAGCACCAAGACTAGTGTTCGACGATGACGCCATCATGTAATCACTCGAATAATCTAATGATATTCTAGTCTGCTAGTAGGAAAAAATAGTGATACTTCTCAAGCTATTCGAACCTTACAGCTCTGATACCATGTAAGACAATAGTTACGCAATATAACACAGGAGCAGTAAGATAACAGATATAGGAGAATCTCAACAATTTTCTACTAACAGCAAGTACAAAGATGATGGCGTTGTCCACCCATGTGCTCTCAAGGTAGAGCTTAAATGGCGATCTAGACAACTCTAGATAGGGAGATACAAGGTAGAGGTATGCTGGCTCAACGTGATATCTCAGGTAGTGCAGAATTCATATATATATATATAGGATCATGGGTGGCCTTCCGTGGACGGCAATACATGGGTGGTAGAACGTGGGCGGTAGAGCATGGGCGGCCACCACCCACATAATTGCCATACATGGCTTAGACGGGTTGAACCGACCTAACAAATATAAATGATTTCTGACTCCAACAGGGAATATTCTATGGAATATTCCCTTTACCGTCGCGCCTGGGGCGTTGCCCCCGGACCCCCCAGCCGGGGCTGCTCCCCGCTGCCCTGGAACCCCCAATTGGGGACCCTGGTAACTCCCTTTCCTTACAATACCTTACATGATCCAATATGACCTTCATCCAACATGCAAGTTGGGATTCCCATCAATTGGGTAATGCACGCTTGGCTTCTCCTCATAACGGGGGCCTTACAAAATGTGCATACAATCATGAGGGGTAGACATTGATCATATACTAACAATGTATGCTAAAGGATTGAACTTCACTCTCGGACTAATAACTCCCTGATGTATATCCTTTGAGGAAGATATTTGAGACAAACATACACAAATAGCTTTCCAAAAAGCTAAAAATCAAGTAATTAGGATGAGTTTTGGTCACGCAACTCAACTGACCAAAATAGACCTCCTGCACACACAAGTAAACTAAAAACCTAGTATTCACTCTCTGATAGATATCTCATAGAATATAAATCTTTTAAATGACATATTTGGGACAGAAAGTGCACATGCAAAGGGCTTTCCAAGAAGCTAAAAACCAAGCAATTTGGATACGTTTTGGTTGGGAAACTTAACCAACCAAAATAGACTACCTATATACACAGGTATGCTAAAAAACTGGACTTCACTCTTTGACTGATATCTCTTAAAATGTATAGGCTTTGAAGAAGATAAGCTTTCCAATGAGTGTTTAAACGCAAGAAATGGTTACATATACACTGAGATATGAGCTTCACAACAGATCTATGTACAAAATGATGTATGGCTGGAAGGAGTCTATGGGAAGACAAAATGACCAAATCTGACTATTGGGAGCTCTTTCCTCTTTCTCTCCTTGTTTAGAACATGCTCCCACTCCACTTTTATAACCAATGAGCATGTGAAGAATTTTGTGCCACCTTCTTAACTCACCACTTTCATTTGATTGCCCACTACATGCCACTTACTACAAAGCAGATATTGTACCTTTTACTCATCATGAATTTTGACTAGACTTTTTTGATTTCTTTCCTTTTCTCTTCTTTTCCTTTATCTTTATATTTTATTAATTTATCCAAGCATAGCTCATGTGAAAATGAGCTTGTACATTTATCTTCAACAATGCATAAGTAAATCAAGCATCCAATAGCCCATTGACACCATCATGAAAACTCACCTATAAACCTATTTCCATACAAGTGGCAATAGGTTTGCAATCTTCAAGGCAAAAACAATGCAATAATGTGTCAATATATTTTGTTTGACACAAAAATATTCCCCCATCAACTTGCATAACTTGAATGCCCAAATAATGATGTAAATGCCCCAAATATGACATCTCAAAAGAGGCATCCAAAGCAGGCTTAAATTCAGCAATGTGCTTCTCATTAGGACTAGTGAGCAGCATGTCATCACGCATACACAACAATGATCATAAGTGCATCATTTGTATGCTTAACATGTAAGGTTCTCTCAGTTGGACTATTCTCAAAACCATGTGCAATCAAGTAAGTATGTATCTTTTCATACCAAGCATGTGATGCTTGCTTCAAACCATGTAATGCCTTTTTCAAAGTGAACACTTTGTTTTCATGCCCTTTGTGCACAAAACCATGAGGCTAAAAATACATACACTTCTTCATGTAAGTCATAATTCAAAAATGGATTTTTAATGTCCAATTGATGTACGTTCCAACCATGATGAGTTGCAAGTGCACAGATGCTATGAACAGTGGTCATTCAACATGTGGGTGCAAAGGTCTCATCACAATCAATGCCTATCTTGTGAACATAACCTTTTGCAACATGTCAAGTGTTCCATCATGCTTATGTTTCAACTTGTATACCCATTTAGTGCCAATGGCCTTTCTTCTTAAAGGCAAATCACATAAAGACCAGATACCATTCTTCATAATAGCATCATATTCTGATTGCATAACAACCATCCAATTTTCTCAATTTTGTCCTTGATCAAAAGAAACAAGCTCATTCGCATCACAAATACTAGAGGCATCCATCACATAGTAATGTGATGCAAAGGAAACACTATGAGAGACTGAACGAGTATGATATACGAAGTTCCATCTAATTTATTGTTGTGTGAAGTCTAATGACCATCAAGTAAACTAAACTAGTCTAGCCCACAAGGGGTGAGAAATGCACCTTCCAACCAACCCCTTCAATATATAACTCCAAGTCCAAGGGGGTAAGTCCCTCTCAAGGGGAGATATATACCTTCCATCACATGGTCCCTATGGGTTCACATGATTTCCAAGCTTAGGAAATCACATGAAATCACATGGCTTCTAAAAGAAGGCTCCCCAAGCTCTCACATAAAAACCAAGTGGCTAAGACAAGCTTCCAATCAAGCCTAAGGTACTCAATGTTAGAGAATTTGCCTAAGGTTCAAGACCCATCTAAAATGGGTGAACAAACCATAAATCCGAAGGGTTTCACACCTAGAAACTCAAGGATTATACCCCTTAGACCCATGTAATTATAAAACATTCCCCCCTCCTTAAAAGGATTTTAATCCTCATAAATGAGTGGAGATATATACCTTGGGGTATTCCCCCGTGCCCCATGATCAATCTCAAGGATCATGGTCTTCATCTCTCTCATTTTGCCTCTTGATTCAGAATGAGAATACCATCTTTATTGAACCTTAAAAGAGGAGAATCCATATATGGCTTGATCCCTACCCCAATCAGGCAAAATACCATTTGGTTTTGCACATGAAAAACTAAATCAAGTGCAAAGTATGGAAACAATGATGAGGGTGGAACAAAACATCCTTGCCTATTTCCTTGTTTAGGCTATGTGTCTTTCAAGCTTCCATAGCCCAAACATGTGAATAAGATGGATATAAAGTGTCTTTAGCTAGATTTCTATCTTGGTCCATCTGGATACACTTACTTGTGCATGGACCTAGCAAAATAGATGAATTCATATTCATTTTTCAAGTCAGAATCCATGTTGTTCTAAAAGGAAGGTGAATCTTTCAGAATCCCTCGCCAAATCACTTTTCTTGTTGAGGTGTACCTTTAGTGAAATGGGTGGATTTCTTGTTTGTGATTCACCTCCAAACAAGAAATAAATCTAAATAGAGGGAAATGTATCTTATAATCCCTACCCAACCAACAAGATGGTATATGTGGATTATCTATTTAATTTTAAGAGGATATAAAATCCTCTTTACTTTGGAGAGAATTTGAATAGCTTACTAAAACTAGGTTCAATATTCCTTCAAAACTTTATGTAGGTTTGAAAATCCACTTTAAGGGATGAGAACCCATAGGGATGAATCTAATTTTTTGAAGACTCTAGTTGGTTAAACTCTATTTTACTTGTTCTTCCAGAAAGATTAAGATCTTTATAACTATGTCCCAAAATGGGAACACATAGTGTAAAAGGTCATGCTATCTTTAAGGTCGCGTGTAAAAATACACTATTCCAACCATGTCGTCAATACTATTCCTAGACAATATCTCCATGAAGTATTTCCTTGGATCATGAGTGCCTTTTTCTTCTGGGCCATCAAGAAAAAGTACTCAATGGGATTTAGTACCCACCATCCCATACTAGTGGATTCCAATCCATACAACTATGTCTCTATAGTTTCTCACCTTCTCTGTCCTTTTTAATGCTCTCTACAAATTATGGTACAAAATTTTGAGAGCAAGGATTAAGGTGCTTGGATACACCACAATTAATCTTAATTTTTGAGAATATTTGGTTAACCTTTTAATGTAGTGTGACTTATCTTATCAAATTTGAAGTTTGACTTGATATTTGCCCTACTTGGGTATTTTGGATTTTCTTCTCTTCTTTAGCCAAAATAAGAGATAAGACTAGGACTTTCTCTAATAGATCCCTTCATGTGCATTACCCATGGAACTTTTCTTGGGATCTAGCTATTATGCTTCATATAGAAAACCATTTTCCTTAGGTCTATATTATTGGAATCCATAATGTATGTTATGTTACCCCCATGAAGCATCATGATACCTTTAGGATTATGCTGTATAGCTCATCCAACTTCTTTTCCTAACCCATTTAGGATTTTTAGAATCCTTATGGTGTAAAAATTCTTCTCTTGCATTGTCCCAATCCTTGAGAACTTCATCTAGTTGAAAGATGTAATGAAAAGATGTATGAAGCACTAGAAGACAAGGAATTACTTCAACTTTATCTATTTCTTGCATATCTTTTACTTTTCAATACCTTATTTGGTCCTTCTAAGGCATATCATACATGTTCCCGGGACTTTCTCCCCTCCTTAAGAGTTTTTGTCCTCAGAAATTGCATGAGGGTATATTGGAAATTGTGCTCTTTGAAAGAGTTAATTTTCAATCTTTAATTGCTCCCCCTAGTTAAAAGAACCATTTAGAACTTTTACCTTTCCTCCAAGCTTGTTGAAGAAATGTCCCAAAGTTCAAGTTTGGATTACCCATAAATTCGATGTCCAATACCACTGAATCTACTTCAATGATAGTGAAAGCCTAGATGTCCCATACCATCCGACTTTCAATTCCACTTTATTGAAGGTAACTTTAGTTGTAATCTTGAGATCAAGCCTTCTGTTAGTCTTACTTCTTAGATTTGTAGATGTTGTTTCCATTGTAGAGCATTTGTGGTGCCTATGTTACAATGGACTTTCAACTTACCAAGTCTTAGTTGTAATTGCAACTTGACAAGACTTAATGTCAAAGATTCGACTTTCAATGATTCCTTTGTTTAGATGTACTCTAAAAGATCATTTTATGTCACCTGATAATAGAACTAGTTTATACTTAGCTAGATATTATCTTTGACATAATAAGTAACCTAAAAGAAGAATAATTGCTTTGCCAATGAAATGTCTCATTTGAAGTAGATGGTAATACAATTTACCATACAAATATTCCTTGACTTTTTGGACATTAGTAAATGGTGCTTAGGGTTTATTACAACCTTTAAGTTTTACCTTCTCTTCAGGCCATCCATTTGCTTGGAAGAATTATGTACACCTCCGAATAGTTCTTTAGTTATCTTAAACAAAGAACTTTCTTGAATAGGGGAATTGATACTTTCATCTTCCAACACTATGGATTCTCTTGTTTCTTGTTCCTTAGATCTTGATAATAACCATTCTAAGTTACCACCATTGCATTGTGGTTTTAAGAAGAGAAAATTTTGTCATATCAACTTAATTCTATGGCCTTGCTGATGAGGCATGCCATGGGTTTTTATGGAATTTAAAATTCCATTAGAGGGATTTAAGATTAAGGTATTATACTATTTCTTGATTGGTTATAGGCCAATCATATAGGAAGTGAGTGGTAGTTTTAATATGGCAATCGGCTATACTACCATTTTTCCTATGATGGAAATTGTAGCTACACTTAAACTAGAATAAGCCAAATCTCCCTCTAATACCACAAACCCATGTACTACATTCCATATGCATACATAGTGTATGCTAAAACATTTTACATCTTTATTTGAAAAGGTGTAGCATGCATAAGGTTCAAAAATTGAACCCCTCCTGAAGCATGCAAAAGTTCTAATTTGGAACTTTTTTCATTCAAAGGATGGTACAAAATTTTCATGCATCTTTCTTTTTGTGTATATGAGTTGCCATATGTATACATAAATCATGACCATATTTATGAACAAACAATCTTTCTTTTCCTAATTAATATGAATTTGATGCATAGTTCAACTCATTTACATGACTAAATGTCTATGTGACCAAGCAAATTGGGCCACCTGAATCTATGCATCCATTTTTTAGCTCATGTCCAAAATGACATGCATTGTATGTTCTATGGCTTGCAAGGAAAAGAAAAGGGTGCAAATAGTTATTTGGAAATTAAGCTTCATCCATCCTTTGACTTTGTTTGAGTGTTCTCACGATGATGAAGTATGCTTGTGCCATCGCACTTCTTCCCTTCCATCTTGGCACTTCATATTTACTTGAGTGCCCAATATGTGTACCTACCTTTGGAATCATGCATCTATACATGCACATAAAGAGTACAATGTCTATGCATAGTTATTGGATGTCATGCACATGCATCCTTTACTATGGGCAAAGAGAATTTCCAAATATATTCATGCACTTAAATATGCATGTGCTAGAATAAAGTCGTTCTTTGAGCAAAAGAGATCTATGAATACAATGCATCCACCATTAACTCAATCATGGATGAAATAGAGTGCAACAAAGAACATAGTTGGAAGAATATGTAGCTCACTCTCAAACTTTCTTTTTCTTCTGCTCCTCCGGAAGGGTTTTTTATCCTTGTCCGATGATGACTTATTGATTCGTTGATCTCCTCTCAGAGTTTCTCCAAAACTTGTGAGGTACTCCAAAGAATAATTAACATAATAGTATTCATTTAATTAAATGCATTTGTTCATGCAAGAAAATAAAAGAAGTGAATCATTCCTAGATCTCTCTCTTATTACACATCCTCACAAGTGATATGCATCGCAAATTCGTTAAAAAAAGGAAGTAAAAGAAGAGAATATTTATTTTCGTGAAACTCATGTGATGAAGATACTTCCTTGCTCCTTTATCATGCTCCATCAAGGCATCACCCATTATTTGTCTTCCACTTTTGCATGTGTAAGAAGCTTCAAGGAACAGCTCATAGAACATGTCTCTTCCTGTGTCTACTGTGTTGGTGCTTGAACCAGAAGTCATGCAGGGAAGTATGAGAAAGAGAGAAGCTGTGTTGCGCAACGAAGAAACCACAACTGAGGAAAGTAATAGCTTGATTCAGGATGACGAGGAGGAGATATCGACACCATCAGCGACTACCAAATTTGTGCAAGCTCTCATGGAACCATTTACAGACTTCAAGGGGGAAATTGATACACAGTCCACCACAAATGAGAATTGGCTCCGTAAGATCGGTTTATTTCAATTTGCTACTTTGCCATGGGCGAGATGGAGATGCAACTACTATGAAAAAGTGAGTTGGAGATCATCAGAAAAATGAAAGGTCAGCTGGCATTTTAGGTGAAATTTTCACCTGAACTAGTTGTAGAAATATTTAAGTTACCTATTTACAACGATGTAATCATTCCGAAGTGTTGTGAGGACGCTTTGAAGAAAGACTTTGGGCCCAGGGAAGGGGGACGACAATATTACATGATGAGGAATGCTGGTTATGTTCGACGGGAGCAGTTAAAATGGTACTTGGAGAGGTTGTGTTTCATCATTAAATATGAGTATATGTCCAAAGAAAATTTTGCACCTTTGGCTTATGCAGAGGCAAGTGGACAGGTCAGTTGGGCTCATTGGTTGCATGATCACATGCACAGTGAGATATTTGTAGTACATCTTGCAATTTCAGCAATTTGCCTATTTTTCCTCTCAGCTACTCCATTTTGTTGAAGTGTATACCTATAAGTAAAATGCCTTTTGACCTCATTCTCTTGTAGAAAATCTAAAAAATCTTTGGAGAAGTATTCTCCTCCACCATCGGACCTTAGGGTTTTAATAGACCTTCCTATTTCTTTTTCAACTTCAACTTTGAATCTTTTGAATATAGAAAACACCTCTTTTACTTCATACAAAATAGCCATACCTTTCTTGAGTGATCATCAATGAAGGTGACAAAAAATATATTACCAACCATTGATGCCTCTTGGGTTGGTCCCCATACATCCGTATGTATCAAGTCCAAGACATTTGGGACCACATAATTGCACCTCGTCAATGGCTGCCTCGTTTGCTTTCTAGTTGACAAGCTTCAACAATAATCATGTAGTCCAATGCTATTAAAATTTGGAAGACCTCTTACCACTTCATGTTTTCTCATGTCCTTTAGCTTTGGAATGTTGATGTGTCCTATTCTTTTGTGCCATAAGCCCAGCTCTGAAATGTTCTTCTTCCCACATTGAATGTACATGACCTTTCCATGTGGATGTTGGACGTCCACAGTCAGCATCCTTCCTTGTCTTCTACCTCGAGCAATGACCTTGAAGCCTTCCTTTGGATTCTTTATGAAGCACCCATTCTCATTGAATATGACATGATAACCCTTCTCTACCATTTGTCCTACTGAAATCAAGTTCTTTGAAATTGTAGGAACATGAAGAACATTAGATGGTTCCTTTGTTCTGCTTGTATCTCCAAGCCTTATATCTCCAATATGTTCAATCATGTGTTGAGTATCATTACGTGTTTCAACACATCCTTTTCCACTGGGTACCTATAGATTAGTGAACAAACTTCCTTGGCATGACATATGGTTACTACAACCTGAATCCGTGTACCATTTCTTATCATCTTCACAAGAGCTTCTATACACTTGTCTCATTGCAACTAGCGGGTCGTTGCCTCCTTCACTTGAGGTGCTTGCATAGTTGCTTTGGCTCCTTTCTTATTGCCTCCATTTTGTCTTCCATTCTTTAGCCAACAATCACTAGCATAGTTTCCTACTTTACCACAATGATAGCATGTTATACCTTTATGAGAATTGTAGGAGCCTCGGCCTCTTCCTCTACTTCTACCTCGACCTCTTCCTTGTGTGTTGGCATTTGATGCATCCTTGTTGTCTTCCAAATTGTTTTTATTGTAGTTGGAGTTGTTGTAAACTCTTCCTTTTCCTCTTGAGCCTCCTCTTGAGTTCCTTCCTTTACCTCGACCTACATATAACATTTGGTTGTGATTTTCCTTTCCTTTGGGCCACCAAAGCTAAGCTCTTCTGTGACAAGATGAAGGATTAGTTGTTCAAAACTTGGATATGCATCTTTCAAGTTAATGGAAGTTATAAAAGCCTTCCATCTTTCATCTCCTCTCAATCCATCGAGAGTATAACACACAAGATCTTTGTCTTCAACTGTTGTGCAAATAGAAGCTAAAGCATCACTTAGCTCCTTAATCTTCAAAGTATATTTACCTATGGATTGACTAGAACTTTTCTTGATTGTGTTCAACTCAATCTTGAGTTGAAGTTTCCTAGGTTTGGTATTTGATGAGTACATCCTTTCAAGAGCTTCCCAAGCATCCTTAGCTTTCTCTAGATGTTGAATATGCCCTACCATGGAATTAGTAATGACTTGTGAAATGAGGAACATGAATCTCCTATTCCTCTCTTCCCATTCTTTTGCTTGCCTCCTCTGGACTTTGGTGGTCATAGCTTGATTGATTTGAGGTTGAGCATCATTGTCGCTCATAATACCCCACAAGCCTTTGCCCATTAGGTAGTTGGTCATTCTAAACTTCCACATGGGATAGTTATCCTTATCCAATTTCTCTACTTGTTGACCCGAGTCAGCCATTGAAGACTATCAAAAGCTTTGAGAGTTGCCTCAAATAGTTATATTGTCCCAAAGAAGACAAAGAGAGCTTTTTAACAAGCTATAAGCAACTTAATTTGGACAAGTTTTGATTAGGAAACACAACTGTTGGAAGATGCATTTTTGGAAACCTTTTTGAAGGAAAATTGTTGTAAAATGATAGAAATTTGTAGAAATATTTATGCAATTGTTGTAAAAATAAGGAAGAGTCTTCCTTATATAGGATAGAATCTTATGTATTTTTTCTAGAATTTTTGGAAACTCCTAGATAGCATATTTTTAGAATAATAGAGGAAAGGACCAAAATCCAAGTGTGAAAAGGGACACTTGAAAATGTATATAAGCTAATTTCCTCTATTATGAGGGGGTTGGTTAATCATTTGTGTGTTTGCTATCCAAGTGAATAGAGAAGGAGTTTCTGCTGAAAATCGTGTTTCCCTCTTCTATGTGGTTTCTTTGATTTGTGAGTCTAGATCTTGTGTATCCATGGAGATTTGTGAGCTTTTATTGTGTAAATCTGTAGAATGTGTATGAAGAGAGCTGAATACTATTGTGTTGAGTGATGAGTTGATGAAAAATGGTGCTGGAGCTGAAAATCGTCTGTTTGCATAGAATCGCGATTGTCTCGTCTGTATGATCCAGGTGATATTTTCTAATTTTGACTTCATAGTTGTGTTTTGCTGATAAAATAGCATGGAATAGACACCAAGATTGTAGGAAATGGTGTAGATTTGCTCAAGATAATCCAAACCCTAGAAATTTCCTCTTCATCTTCACTATTCTCAGAATTCCAGTCATTATTCTCATATTTCTTGGATTCTATCATCTTGAAGGGGCTGTGGTCTCAAGAATACTTCCAGGATTGACAAAATAAAGATGTCTTGTTGATTCTTTATGCTAAATGATTGGAGAGGACAACTCCAAAGATCAATAACACACATTTTTTGGCGCCGTTGCCGGGGAGTAATTCAAAAGCTTCATTGAAGTTGGACCTTGCTCGATCTTCTATTGATGATGGTAACAACCACAAGGGAAAGGTAACACTCTTTAATCAAGAAATGTGAACATGAAAAGGTAGATGTCTTTTGTTTGTCTTTTGGGAAAAGAAAGCAATAGATCATCTTTTAGAAATGGAAGTGCTGAAATTTTTGTAAATTGATATTTGCTCATTACATTTTGGAAGTAAAAGTGCAAGTGTGTGGAAGATATAAGCCAAGAAAGCTGAAGATGAGGTAACATGTGTCTATTCTTGCATTTTTAGAGTTCTTTTTGACCAAGTACTAGGCACCAATGCGGATCTTGGGAAGATAACATTGTTGCACTAAGAAAAAGTCAGTTAAAGTAGCTAGATGCAAGTAGAAAAGATTCATTTGTTAACCAAATCTGAGCATAAATCTTGAGTTGAGCTGCATTTTGAAGAAAAATATGTGATTGAGTTTATCTTTGCAAAAATCGCTTGCACTTCATAACACATTTTCTTTGGAAAAACTTTCTTATGAACTGTTGTGATACTGAGCCATAAGAAATCATAACCAATCAAAAAACATAGGATCAGTAGATCAACAAAACAAGGAACCCTACGTAAAGTGTTCACCTTTATTTTAGGGCAAAATACTAAAAAAATTCATAAAATTCATAAAAACAATTAAACAAATTTATTTTCTTCTTAGGAAGTTGTATTGGAGCTGTGTGGATGAGAGTGATAGGGACCAAGTAAGAAAAAAGCAAAAAATTTGTCAAAAATTAGCAAATTTGAAAAACACGATTTTCTGTACAACATCACGATTTTCTAATTAATGATGGTGATTGTGAGGTAAACTTGCAGGTGATTGTGGAATTGGAGTTGGTAAAGGATACTGAAGGGGAACAAGAGTAGAGAATACTCAAATTTTCATAAAATCAAAAGTTTAGAAAAAACACGATTTTCTGCACAAAATCGCGATTTTCTGAGTAAGGTTGTGATTTTGGTGTAGAAGTATAGGAGTTTGGTGAATTACAAAGGAAAGAAGGTATTGAAAGGAAACAAGAAGAAAGAATACTCAAATTTGCACAAAATAAGATCTTCAGAAAAAAACACGATTTTCTGCAGAAAATCGCGATTTTCTGTAAGGGAAAAGTTTTTGGAATTTCTAGCATATTTGGGTACTGTGAGAAAGAAAATTGCAAAAGATGTCATCAAGAGTGGGTAAGTAAGGATTGGACAAGTGGAAGAGTGAAGAATTTTGAAAATCACACAAAATCGAGATTTTCTGGACACTATAAAAACGTGGAATTCAAAGAAAAATTCATTTGAGTGAGAGTGAGGGAGAGAGAGAGTGATCAAAATCGCGACTTCTTGCAAACAACTATCAGTGGAGAAACTTTCAACCAAGCAAGCAAGGTAAGGAGTCCTAACATCATTCTTGAGTACATATTTTTGTATTTGAGTGATATAATAACACAAAAAATAGAAAATAATCAAAAATCACGGAATCGGGATCTTCTGATTTTTTGGGGTTTCTATAGGAAAAAAGTATTTTTTGATAAAATTCTTTCATTGCATGTTAAAAAATCAATAAGGCGATTCTATTAGGAGAAAGAGAAATCTGAAAATCAAAACTTGAAAAAATTCAAAAAATTGTTCAAAATCGCGATTCTGAAGTCAACACAAAATCGCGATTTTGAGCACTAAGAACAACATCGCGATTCCCAGAACACGATTTTCATCAGAAAATCGTGTTATATATAATTGTGAGCAATCAGGATTGTCTGGGAACAAAGTCGTGAAAAACACGATTTTGAGCACAAAGTCGTGAAAAACACGATTTTGTACACAAAATCGTGAAAAACACGATTTTGTACACAAAATCGTGAAAAACACGATTTTGAGCACAGAATCGTGAAAAACACGATTTTGAGCACAAAGTCGTGAAAAACACGATTTTGAGCACAGAATCGTGAAAAATACGATTTTGTACACAAAATCGTGAAAAACACGATTTTTGAGCACAGAATCGTGAAAAATACAATTTTGTACATAGAATCGTGAAAAACACGATTTTGAGCACAAAGTCGTGAAAAACACGATTTTGAGCACAGAATCGTGAAAAATACGATTTTGTACACAGAATCGTGAAAAACACGATTTTGTACACAGAATCGTGAAAAACACGATTTTGAGCACAGAATCCTGAAAAACACGATTTTGAGCACAAAGTCGTGAAAAACACGATTTTGAGCACAGAATCGTGAAAAATACGATTTTGTACACAAAATCATGAAAAACACAATTTTGAGCACAGAATCGTGAAAAATACGATTTTGTACACAAAATCGTGAAAAACACGATTTTGAGCACAAAATCGTGAAAAACACGATTTTGAGCACAAAGTCGCGAAAAACATGATTTTGAGCACAGAATCGTGAGAAACACGATTTTAGTCATAAAATCGTGAAAAAACAATAGCATAGTCACAAAATCTTGAAAAACACGATTTTGAGCACAAAATCGTGAGAAACACGATTTTGATCACAAAATCGTGAAAAACACGATTTTAGTCACAAAATCGTGAAAAACACTTTCTCAGGTAGAAAATTATGGGAAACACGATTTTCAACAGAAATTAGTGAAAAATCACTAATGTGAACACAAGATCGTGAAAAACACGATTTTGAGTTCAAAATCGTGAAAATTAGCTGAATGATCCTTAGGTCTGGGAACAAACTAAATTCACTTACCAAGCAAGACCTAGGAAGGAAGGAGTTAGAGTCAGGAGTAAGGGAAGCTCAAGAAAGAAATTTAGGGCAAGGAAACAACATGGAAAATTTAAATGAAACAAATGAGCCCATTGAAACTGGGGATTACATAACCATCCTCAAGTACATGTATACAAATAGGTTTGGCACCTATGTATATCAAGATGGGATGCATAAGTTTCTCATTAGATTGAGAAACTTAGAAGTTCCCTTAAACATAACACCTGTAGCCCAGTTCAAAGATAGTAGGTATGAGGATAGGCAAGGGTGTGTGTACATCTTCTCCCTAGACCCAGAATATTCAAATGACTTAGGACAATGTGCTGACAAAGGACCTTGGGAACATAACATGGGACAACCAGATTTACCTAGACCACATGAAAACTACACTAATACTGAGCAACAACATGGGAGAAGGACACATGCTTCACCGAATCCCTTTGACAAAGAACCAAAAGGATATAATGAATTTCCACTCAGAAGAAGACACCATTGGCAACCTCAGGGTAGAATGCTTAGACCATATCAAGTAGCCAAATGTATGAAAAATCAATATGAAGGGTATTCAGACCCCCATGCTCATGCTGCAGAGTTTAGGCAATTGATTAGAGCGGAGGAGGTGGAAGATTACAAAGTTCAATTCGAGGCATTTGGTCTAACCCTAACTGGACCAGCATTATCATGGTTCATTCCTTTAAGAAAAGAAATGTACCTGGATATTGAATCCTTCCTAGAGGCCTTTATTGGAGAATTCTCAAAAACTGAGATAAAACATAGCACAGCCACTTTGATACATAGTTTCAAGCAACAAAAAGATGAAAATGTCAGAGAGGCAGCCAGGAGATTTAAGCAATATATTGATAGATGCCCTAAAGAGGAAGTCCCTTCCATGGCTAGAAGTGCTCAATTAAGAACCCTAGTATACTATAGGAGATGCCTTGATCTAGGAGCTTGTGTGAAAGAAGCAATAGATTTGGAGGACAATAGGGGCCAAGATTTGTTAGCATTTGATCAACCTAGATCATATGAAGACAAAATTCCTCCAGCAGAAGAGTTGGCTCAGGCCATTGCTAAGGCCCTAGAGGTAAGTACTAAAACTAATTTGATAAACTCCAGGATAAACACAAATAAAAAATGCTACAATTGTGGAGAAAGTCATCTGATACAACATTGCCCATATCAAAAACCTCCACATTTGCAAGACAGAAAGACACTCAAATACTGTACACTAGAGAGGAAATGGACCAACCATACAAGGGAGGAATGCTTCTATAACAAACAACCCATAAAGGAGAGAGACTATGGGAGCCAAAGAGAATCAGTGTATAGTGAGCAACCGAGACCTGTGCTAGGGCAACAACCTCCTATACCAACAAATGTAGTGCCAATCAAATACGCACCAGTAGAGGAAGGAAATTCAAGAACAAAGTCACCATACAAAGAAGATTATCAATGGAATGAGGGATTTCAAGAAGAATGGGAAGGTTATGAATCAAGAGAGCCAGAATTACAAGCCTTGGATTTGGGAAATGGAAGAATTGAGATGGACACTGCCACTTTCATGTATATAACAAATAATTACATGTCCAATCAAAAACCTCAATTTAAAGGAGGACCAAAGATAACTTGTTATAGGTGTGGGGGAGATCATTTTATTAGAGACTGTCCACAACCTCCTACATTGAGAATAGAAGGAGCATATTGCAAGGATTGTGGCAGGTTGCATTTGATAAAAGATTGCCCAAAAAATCCCCAAAAACAACAAAACACATCTAATAACATACCACTAAAAGCAGTCAGTATCATGGAACAGGAAGAATTGAGTGACATTGAGTTAGTGGATGTAAATGCTGTAACGAGGTCACAAACAAAACAACAAAGAACAACTAAGGAACAAAATGAAGAATCAAACTCAAAGGTGAAGAAAAATAGACAAAAAGGGAAATGGGAGAGGAAGCATAAAATGAGTAAAAATATGGAAGAAGAAAATAGGGAACAATCAAACAATACTTCTTCTTCAAAGACACAGACCCAGTTGGAAATAGGAAATTCAAAAAGTCTAGACACTCTGATAAAAGCATACAAAGGAAGAATTCAAGAGGGACCAAGCCCTGCTGACCATACAATGGCTTATCCTATGCCAGACTTAGAACATGAAAGAATGCAGAAGTGTAAACAGATCATTTGCGAAGTACAACTCAAAATGGGGGAAGAAGACGATTCTCAAAAAACAGTTGAGGAATCTAAGACAACAAAAACAAGAGGACAGAGTATCAAGGAAGAAAACCCACAAGTAACACTCCAAGTGAATATAGACAAAAGATGCACATTTTTGTATCACACCACATGGGAAGATTTAATAAAACAAAATCCTCATCTATAGAACCAAGTGAAAAAATGGGAGACAACACCAAAAAATCTTCATCCACAACTACAGGAAATGGAGGAGTTGTGGTATATTCCCATTGATAAGATAGGAGGATATTGTGAGGGAGAAGAGGGAAACTCAACTTTAAAAATACAATTTGGTAAAAACCTGGCCAAAGCCATTTTGGATAGTGGATCAGGAGTGGCCATCATGACTAAACAAACTTGGGAAAAATGGGGAAAAAGTGAATTATTACCCACAAAAATGAGATTGCAACTTGCAGATGGACACATTGAAAAACCCCTAGGAATATGGGAAAAAGTGATTGTGGACATATGTGGGATAGAGATAGAACATACCTTTGCTATAGTTGAATTCCCACAATCTACTTCATATGAAATTATCCTAGGAAGACCATTCATGAGACAAATGCAAATTGTACAAGATTGGGGTAATGATTGCTTATACCTACAGAGCAAAGGAAGAATAACCAAGGTAAATCTAAGAAATGGGCACTACTGTGACATACCCCCTCAAGAATGGTATAAAATTCATCAGAATCAAGAGTTGAGTGAGGAATTAGAAATGGAGGATCAGGATGAAGCTGAATCATCTGTATGGAGGTGCAATATGATAAGAAATCTGACCAATAGGAAAAGGAGATTAAGAAGAGAGGATTGTGTGGAAGAAAGAGGGCTACAAGATGAGAATTATGTACCTCAACAATTCAAGGATGAGGAATTTGAGCCCTATGGGTGGAATCAAATTTTGGCTACCATGGATCTAGCCAGTGATGAATATATAGGAGTGGAATTTCAAAATGAAGAAGGATATGATATTTTTCACATTGGAATACAAATGATAAAGGTATCCAGAACAGAAGAGGACATAGAAGAAGAAATAATATTACAAAAAGGAAAAACACAATTTTTGGAGGAAGTAAAAGCTGAAGATGCTATTAAGGATAAGATTTCAGGTAAGTACAAGAAAAACAAACACAAAGAAACAGAAGAAAATCAGGAAAATGAGAAGAAGACAAGGGAAATGAACAAAGACCAACAATTTGATGTACCAGAAAATTTTAAGACTTATGAAGTGGAAAATAGATTACTTCTCAGAAGGAAACCAAAGAGGGAAAAGAAGAAAGGAGAAGCTTATGACAATGAGGAAGAAACTAAGAAGATCATGATCACTTAGGAGGAGGGAGAAGAAAGACACATTGTAGTGGCTGATGACATGACAACTCAAGAAGAAGAGGCACTAAGAAACTTGGCAAGAAAATATAGGGATGTATTTGCTTATAGCTACAAAGATTTGAAAGGTATTGATCCTAAAATCTGTGAGCATAAGATTCCTATGACACCTGAAGCAAAACCTAGTAAACAGAGACATTACACATTTAATGATAAATACTCTGCTAAGATAAAGGAAGAAATTGACAAGCTATTAGCTGCCAATTTCATCTATGAAATTGAGTATACAGAATGGATATCTCCTATAGTTGTGGTACCAAAAAAGAATGGGAAACTTAGGGTATGCATTAACTTGAAAAAGGTAAATGCAGCAACTATAAGGGATAATTATCCACTGCCTATAACAGATCATCTTCTAGAAAGAGTTGTTGGGAAGGAGGTTTATAGTTTTTTAGATGGCTTTTCAGGATACAACCAAGTGCCCATAGCATTGGAAGACCAACATAAAACTGCCTTCTCCACAGAATGGGGAATTTATGCCTTTAGGGTTATGCCCTTTGGGTTAACCAATGCTCCAGCAACCTTTCAGAGATTGATGTGTCATATCTTCAAAGAGTTCCTGAGGAAGGTAATGGAAATCTATGTAGATGATCTTTGCACTTTTCATTAAAAAGACAGGATCACTTGGAGGACTTAGAAAAAATATTCAGGAAATGCAGAACCTACAGAGTATGCTTAAATCCAGAGAAATGTGTATTCTTTGTGAGACAAGGAAGAATGCTGGGTCATATAGTCTCTAAAAATGGAATTTCAACTCATGAGAAGAAAATAAAGGCCATAATAGAGCTTTCAAGACCAACAAGTGTAAAAGAACTTCAAACTTTTATGGGACATTGTGGGTACTATAGGAAATTTGTACATAAATTTGCTGACATAGCAAAACCCTTATGTGCCCTAATTACAAAGTTTGAGTGGAACGAGGAGTGTGACCAAGCCTTTGAAACTCTAAAAACTTGTTTGATAACAACCCCAATTCTGAAAACACCTCAATGGGACAAAATTTTTCATGTCCATGTGGATGCTTCTAATTATGCTTTGGGATGTGTGTTAGCACAACCAATAGAAGGAAGCAAGTTAGATTTTCCAGTGGCCTATGCTAGTAGACAATTGAATCTAGCAGAGAAAAATTACACAACCACTGAAAGAGAGGGATTGGGCATGGTATTTGCTGTAAAAAAATACAGACATTACCTTTTGGCCAAAAAGTTTAAGTTCTTTGTAGACCATCAAACTTTGTTATATTTGGTAAATAAACCTTGTCACACTGGGAGAATAGTCAGATGGTTTTTATTGCTAATGGAATTTGAGTTTGAAGTATTGGTCAGACAAGGGAAAACACACTTGAGGGCAGATCATTTATCTCGAATCCAGTCTGAAGAACCCAATTCACCTTTAGATGACAATCTGCCAGACACTTATCTCTTTAAGGTAGAAAGTGTTCCTGAGTGGGCCATGACTTTAGTACCATTATTAACCATGGGACCTTGTAGAACAATTGGGAATAATGCACACCTAGTTTTGCAAAGCAGAAACTTCATGTTACTAGCTGGGCATTTATACCATCTCAACCACACTGGCATATTAGAATATTGCACTCCTAAGGAGGAGCAACAAGAATACCTCAGGAGAGCTCATCATTGGAACCCTTGCACTCATGCTTCTAGGATAGTCACCCTAAGTAATCTCAATAGGATGGGGGTACATTGGCCTAATAAAATTCAAGATGTATCGAAATACATTGCCAATTGCAAGAAGTGCCAAGCATTACAAGACTCAAAGTTTATAACTCTATATTGGTTCCAGAAAAATCCAGATTGGAGTGAGAATATCATTGGAGAATTGAGAAGGAAGGAGAAAGGAAAACAAGTGAAAACTGGTACAGAATCAAAAAACTTACAAGTAATCTCTGAGGAATATCAATTGATAGGGGAACAATTGTATAAGAGAGGAATGGATGGATACCTAAGAATTTGTGTTCCTGAGAATAAATATCTAGAAATGTTGGAAATGGCACACTCTGGAGTGGCAGGAGGACACTTCTCAAGTGATAGAACTGCCAAACTCATTTTATATTCTGGCTTTTGGTGGCCAACGCTATTCCTTGATGCAAGAACTTATGTAAAAAAATGTGATATCTGTCAAAGGGTAAGTCAACCAAACAGAAGAAATGACATGCCATTGGTTCCATTAATTTCAGCCAGAGCCTTTAGTAAATGGGGATTGAATTTCATTGGACCTATACACCCTCCAGCAAAACAATCCCATGCTAAATACATCATAGTGGTTAGAGACTACCTGACAAAGTGGGCTGAGGCCAAAGCCACAAAGAGAAATGATGCTAATACTACTGCCAGATTCCTATATGAAAACATTATCACCATATTTGGACTTCCAATTGAACTAGTAAGTGATAGGGGGACCCATTTTATAAACAAGATCATAGAAAACATCACTGAATATTTCTTGATCAGTCATAGAAAATCAGCCCCATATCACCCACAAGCCAATGGGCTAGCAGAAAGCACTAATAAAGTACTTTGTACTGTACTATCAAAATTAGTAAAACAAACAGAAATGATTGGGATCTACAACTTAATCATGTCCTATGGGCTTATAGAGTGGCTTACAAAACTGCAATAGGGAGCACACCATTCAATCTAGTATATGGACAAAATGCAGTTTTACCTATGGAATTCCTTATTCCAACTAGGAAGTCACTATAATTGGATTGGACATGAACTATTAGAAAGAGTGATAGAATTGGAAAAGTTGGGAGCATCTAGACTCCAGGCCATTATGAGTTTATATGTGGACAAGAAAAGACAAAAAGCTTATCATGATGTTCACATAAAAGAGAAAGATCTGCAGGTAGGAGATCTAGTGCTGGCTTACACAGTCAGAGAACATCAGAAAAAGTTCTAGAAAAAAGGACATGGACCATATATTATACATCAAATAAGCAACAGTGGAGCCATTCAACTAGCTAACATAGAAGGAGAAATCATGCCAAACTTTATAACTGGATGTAGAGTTAAGAGGTATGATTGCCCATTAACTGTTGATGAATGGAGAAGGTTGCAACAAGCCCAAAACAGGAAAAGAGAAGAGGAAGACATTAGAAAAGAAGCCCAACAAGAAGCTATGGAAAGGATAAGAAAAATCAATGAGCTTAGGGAAGTCTGTCTGTGTGAATCTCCTCTCAAACCAAAGGAACATGTCCCTGTGATGATAATGGATTTTCAAAATGAAAACATTAGGGTTTTGATAGATTCTGGAGCACAAGTAAATCTGATTAGTTCAGCCCTGGTAAGTAAATTCAACATAAAAAGGAAAGAAAGTAGAACCCTAATCAAAACTTTGGAAGGGCAAGTAGTACAGAGCATGTCTTCACTGACTATTGAAGTAAAGTTTAATGAAGAATATATGACAATAGACTGTGAAGAATGGCCAGATAATTTGATGACTGAAAAAGTGATTTTAGGTCAACCATGGCTTCAACAAGGTAAAGTGATCTTGGATTTTGAAAAAATGAAGCTTAAATTGAACATAAATGACAAAAGGTTTTTAATATTTCTATTGAGTAATGAAAAACAAGAAATTCAATTAGATGTGCATGATATACACTTGGAAGGATTCACTTTTGCACTTGAGGATACACAGACATTACCAATACAGATGCTAAATAATCAAGCTTCATATGATCCAAATCAGCAAAGGATTGGAGGAACAAAGAAGGGTGGTGAGATAAGAAGAAGATGGCAATCATGACAAGGTTCAAAGAATCAAAGCAGCAGAGCAAAAAGCACATGGAATCAAAGTCTACAGCAGGTCTACTCATTAAAACAAGAATCAAGGACAAAATGGATATGGAGACCAAAAGCTCCTACAAAATACTTATCCAAAGGGAATGATTGGTTGCTGGGAAACAGACCAATTGGAGTCAGGAAGTACTAGGTTAAAAAATCAGAATTGTTTCAGTGGAAGAAAGATCATCCGGATTTGAACTATATCTAGAAAATCAAAGAAATTATGAAAAAATACATATTAGACCTGATTTTCTTTTCTAAAAAGAGAATCAGGAGGGGAAGGAAAGATAGAAAAAATTATTATGAAAAAAAATGACAATGAAAAAAGAAAAGAAATGGAAAAAAGTATTTGAAAAAAAAAAAGAAAAAAAATCATTGCTGAAAAAAGGAGAGAAAAAGAAAATCTGCTGAAAAAAAAGAGAATGAGAAATTGTGAAAAATTGTTTACTTTTTGTTGTTTTTTACAAAAATCATATGTCACAAAGCAAGATCTAGGGAGAAGAATAGTAGATATCTATTTATTTTTTATGTTTTTATTTCTTGTTAGTTAGTTCTTTAGTTAATTTTTTGTTAGTTTTTTGTTTTCTATCATTTGATACATGATTTATCTTTCCAAAAGAATGGTTAGGAAAAGGGACTGCACTAGATATCTTGCTACACTTGTGATGATCACTTGTTGAGTCTTTTCTGGAGAAATAAAGTTTATTTTGGATTTCTCATTCTTATGACATGACTTCTGAAAATGAATTCCTACATATTACTCTTTGATTTCTTGCAACTTATGTGGGTAGAGTTTTTCTTTATTTTAGTTTCCTCAGAAAATGGTGAACACTAAGGAGCTGCCAATTCATGACTTCAAGGCAGAATCAGTTGTGCTATCAAGAGGCCATTGGTTTCTGGATAGTGAAGCTGTGGAGGAACAGGTGGACTTAGAGTCAGAGGAAGAATCAGAAATTCCAGAAGCTGAGAAAGTGGTGAAGGAACTTAAGGAGACCCTAAATATAATTGGCCAGCACATATTCATGGTGGGGGTAGGAGGATACAAGTATACAATGTTGTGCCAAGAGTTCTACAGGTTCCAAAGAGTGGCAGTCAACATGAAAAGATGGAAGGCAGTAGGGCTGCACAGAATATTGGAGGAGCCTATCTTTTTCATTGACTTTGAGAGAGTATCACAGGTAATGAACAGTTTGACAGAAATAGGAAGAGGGAATGATGCCTATTTCAGATGCAAAGTCAAAAACAAGGATAATCAGGAAGTAGGTGTCACTATCAAGGCAGAACACATCAGAGCAGCATTGCAATTCTACACAATGGGAACCAAACTTGACCCAAGTTTTGTCAAAAAGAATAAGGAGACTTACACAGGATATGCAAAATTCACTGATTTCAAAGGAAGGGAGAATGAGGAATATGCTGTAAGGATGTTTTTACAGTACTTTTGTTTTCCAAAATTACCAAGATACACAATGCCTCATAAGTCAGTCACATTATTGATGTTCAATAACAAAGATAGAACCAAACCTTTTGGAGTTATGGATGTCTCGACATACATCCATGAACAACTGAAAGAAGCAACAAAGCACTGGGAGCAGAAGAAGTTCATGAATGGAGCCCAGTTCTTAACAAGAATCATTTATCATGTTCTTGGGATGGAAGATCAACTAAAATTGGCTCCAGAGGCACAGTATTTCAGAAATCTTATGGCTGGAATCAAGAGTCCTCCAAGGAAATTGACTGAAAGGGAAACAGAAGGACAAACCCGTATGAGGGGAACAGGTATGAAAAGGAAAATGATATCCGAAGAAGTAATTCCTATGAAGAAAAGAAGGTTGGACCCAAGGAAGGTGGAACTGGAAATGGAGGAAGCCACAAAAGAGGAACATGAGGAGGCACAGAAACAGGTTCAAGCCTCTAGTGAACCACATCCACCCCAAACAAGCAAAGAGCAACTATACACCTATCTAACCCAAGGGAATAACAAGAGAGCTATGTATGAAGCACAATACCAGAAAATCCTGGAAGACTACTCATGTAAAGCTATAGACTGGATTCAGGAGGAGGTGGAGCACTATGAAGCTCTTCATGACCAAATGATGACAGCTGAAACTGAGGAGGTGTTTGTCAGAAAAGAGGTTGAATTGCTAGCTTATTTTAAGGAATTACAAGGACCCCCAGAGACCAGAACCACTGTGGTGGTGAAAAAGAAGGTTCCAAAGAAGCCAGTACAAAAAAAGAAATTGACTAAGAAGGGAAAGGGTAAATCCATAGCTGAAACTGTTATCACCAAAGAGAGAGAGGAAGTAGTCATGGAAGATACACAGAAGCTATCCTTGGTGGAGGAAGTATCAAGACCCACAGAACCAGAAAAAGGAGGACCTTCACACGTCTCATCTGATTCTGACAGTGATATTGAGAGCTTTCTGTTAAAAAGTCTAAATTTGTCAATACCAAATACTCCCAATGTCATTATACGACCTCTGAGAAACAAAAGACACCGGAGGAATTAAAGAAGAAGTCTCAAGAGAAACCACTTCAGGAACAGGCAAAAAAGGAGCATAGTCTGGAAGATGAAAGAAGAATAATGAAGGGAAAGACAGTAATGATAGAACAAGCAAGTGAAATAAGGGAAGAAGTTAGTTGTGGAATAGTGCATGGTGGGATGAAATCTATGTGGACAAAACCCTCACAGACCTACTTCAAACTGGATGAGAGCATAGAAGAAATAGCTAAGAAGGCACAGGTGTACAACTCAGTCATAGAACAAAAAAGCACAGAACAAGATCCACTACAGGAGGTAGAGGAAGTATGTGAGAAAGGTAATGTTCAAAAGGTTACAGGGAAAGTAGTGGAAAAAGAAATCATTCAGAGTATAAAGGATGTGCTGCATGATTTAAAGAATAATGAGGAATTCACATCCAATGAGGATCAAGAACAAGAGGTAGAAATGGACATCATCGACATTGATGAACAGGAGGAAGGATACAAAGAAGATAGAGGCAATGATCAAGTCAAAAATTTAGAAGTGTTGGAGAAACACTCACTAATTAGACATATATTTGAAGGTCAAATCTTAGGAAGAAAACCCCATGCCTATGTGAAGGGACAAATTCACAACTGTATTATACTTGTAAAGTTAGTTCACTTTAGTTCTAGAAGTTTTTTAAAATCACGAGAATGAGAAAGTCTATATAAGTTAGTTAGTATTAACTGACGCGGAGAGAAGAAGAAGGAAGAAGACAATGAGAAAGTGAGAAGAACTCATTTTTGTATGACTGAGTATAGTCGGGCTTCTCTGAGTGAGAAAGCATTTGTAAAACTTCTGAGTTTTTTATAGTTATGAGAAGAACTGAGTAAAGTTCTGTGTATGAGCCTCTCTCCATCATCTCCATGATTACCTACTGTGTGATGAGTTACAAAGATCAAGTTTTCCAAGCAACTCGATGCCTGGCATCGAATCTCTGTTGATAAGTCATATTTTCTTTTATATTTTTCATTCAGTACTGAAGTGTTTGAAAAACATGATGTTGTTGGAGCAACTCGATGCCTGGCATCGAATTCCAGTTGATAAGTCATATTCTAAGTGTGCATGAAATCACCTCTAGTTTTGGTGTCCAAAAGATCAAGACTTTATGCGGGAAGTCGATGCCCGGCATCGAATCCCTGCTGAAAAGTGGCCAAAAACACTCCAAGTCGATGCCCGGCATCGAATTCTCGTTGCAAGTCGATGCTAGGCATCGAATTCTAATTTTAAACAGGCGCTCTTACTAAAACAGACAAGTTTTCCAGTTTTGGAAGGTCATACAGGGTCATCTTGTGAGGGCCATAACTTGAGTTCTAGAGCTCCGTTTGATGCATATGATAGCTTGTTGGAAAGCTCTACTCTTCTAGTTTCAGCCTATAAAGTTTCATGGAGAAATAATACTTGAGCTAGGAGAAATTAGCAAAATACTGAAGGTATGTCATTTCAGTGACTAGGTATTTCTGTAGAAGCAAAGTTCTCACTTTAAGCTATCATTTCTCAAAGTTTGGAGTGGCAATGAGTTAATGATGACCATAGAGGTGTTCTAGTGTCACATTAATTCATTTCTTGTGGTGTTTTATACATCAACAAGTGGTATCAGAGCAGAAAGATTCTCGAGAGCAGAAGACGACAAAGGTACGAGAAGTTTTGTAAAGTTTTCCATTAAAGTTTGAAAGGTGAAGCATTTGAAGACACAAGGCATCAAAAGGTTACTTCAAAAGTATCCTCATACACAAAGAACTTCAAAAGGTATTATCCTTTATCCTTTAAGCTCACAAGTTGCAGCAGAAGGAAAGAACTATGGCAGATCATATTTCCATTGACAAACTGGACAGAGATAATTACCCCGCATGGGTAATGAGAATGGAAGCCTTACTTATGAGTAAGGATCTCATGGTATATGTAACAGGTGAAGAAGAGAAGCCAGTATTTGAAGATGAAAGCCGACCAAAGAAAGAAGAACTTGATGCTTTAAAGCATTGGCAGAAGAAGGATGCAAGTGCAAAAGCCTACATCTACAATACAATCTCAGATCATTTGCTACCACACATCAGAGGATTGGAATCATCAGAAGATATATGGAATGCATTGGAATATCATTTCCAAAGCACTACTAAAGCACGGAAAGCAAGTCTATGGTCAGAGTTTACAACATTCAAGAAGAAGCCAAGTCAAACCATTAGTGATTATGTCACTAAGATGAAGGATCTAGCAGATAGTCTTGGATCCATAGATGAAGATGTTGAAGATCACAGATTGATTGCTCAACTACTTGCAGGCTTGAGAGGGGATGAAAGGTGGAAACCTTTTGTCTTATCAACAGAACTTTCATTAAATCATTATGTTCCAGATTTGAACCAGTTGCTTGGTTTGATGCTCACATATGAGCAAGACTTGAAGGGAGATGGAGATAAAGGTCAAAGTTCTGCAATGTACATGAAGAATAAGAAGAAAGGAGATAAAGGTAAAGCAAAGGATGAAGAGGAGTCTAATTCTCAAGCTTATTATGCAAGAGGTAAAGGCACTGGCAGAGGAAGAGCAAGAGGTTTTGGAAGAGGAAGAGGTAATCAAAATAACAACAAAAAGGCTTGCTAGATCTGTGGATTGAGTAATCATTTGGCTCATGACTGTTGGCACAACCAACAAGGATCAAACCAGAATCAAAACAACAATAGCAGAGGTCGAGGTGGAAGATATCAAAGTAATTTTCAAAGAGGTAGACAAAGTCAAAGAGGAGGCTATGGTAGAGGTGGAGGAAGAAGTTGGGGACAGAATCAATCCTACAACACCACCTACTACAACTATGCAAATGACACACAGAATGAAAGTCATACATCATTGATGATGAATTCAATCAGCACATCAGACAAAGAAGATCTAAAGGTATTTTACATTGACTCTGGATGTTCTAATCATTTGTCAGGAAACATAGAATTGATGTCAGATTTGGAAAAAGGCATTTCTAGTCACACAGTTCAAACTGGTGATAATACAAGACATAGTGTACATTCAATTGGAAAAGTGAAATGCAAGAGTGGAGCAGATTTGCTAACCAATGTTTTGTATGTTCCTACAATACCTAAAAACTTGATTAGTGTGGGACAGATAGTTGAAAAAGGTTTTCAAGTCAGGTTTACAAATGAAGGAGTATTTGTGGAAGATCCAGAGAATGGATATAAACAGATTGTCTCTGGTAAGAAAGAAGGTAGACTGTTTACTTTAAGAGTGCAAGGGAACATTGGTCAAGCTTTGCTCACACATGGTGAAGGAGTGATTACAGAACTTGATCTCTGGCATAAGAGATTAGGTCACTTTAATGAAAGAGGAATTAAAGCTATGGTTGCTAATCAGTCTGTACTAGGATTACCAAATGTGCAAAGTCAACATATGGTTTATAAATGTGAAGCATGTCAAATGGGTAAAGCACACAGGTTACCATTTCAAAAGAAAGGATTCAAACATGATGGAGTACTTGAGCTCATTCATACAGATGTATGGGGACCAACAAAAGAAGGATCTATCAGTGGCTCAAGGTATTATGTTCTTTTCATTGATGATGCTACAAGATGGATAACATTATATGTTTTGAAGGAAAGATCAGAAGTGTTTGGAGCTTTCAAGCATTTTCATGCATATGTAGAGAGAGTCACAGGTCAAAAGCTTAAGAGACTGAGGTCTGATGGAGGGGGAGAATACTTCTCCCAAGAGTTCAATGATTATCTTTGGAATGCAGGTATTAAGAGAGAAATAACTTGCAGGTATACACCACAACAAAATGGTGTAGCAGAAAGAAGGAACACGACTTTGGTTGAGTTTGCTAGAGCTATGCTAAAGGAGAAGAACTGTCCAAATTATCTTTGGGCTGAGGCTGTAAATACAGCTACATATCTTGTGAATAGATTACCATGTGCAGCTCTGAATGGAATGACTCCATATGAAGCTTGGTGGGGTAATAAACCAACACTAGATCATTGTAGAGTGTTTGGATCAATTGCATATGCTTATGTGCCATCACAACTTAGGCATAAACTTGAACCAAAGGCAGAAAAATATGTGTTCATTGGTTATGATGAAAAGCAGATGGGTTACAGGTTGTGGAATCCTCTAACAAAACAATTTATTGTTTCTAGAGATGTTACATTTGATGAACAGAAAAGTTGGTATGCAGATCAAAGTCATACAGCTGAAGAATTTGAAGAAGAGGTAAGAAGATGTGAGAAAGGAAAATCAATTGTGCAGGTGAATAGAGATGAAGACTATATGCAAGCAAGTACATCCAGAAGTGGATTAACAAGAATGAATGAAGAAGCTCCTATATTTGATGAAGAGGTGTATCCAGAAACTTATGAAGAATGTGAACCAAGAAGGTCAAGCAGGACAAGGAGACAACCAGAAAGGTATTCTTATGATACTTCTTACATAACTCAGAAGAACTATGCATATATGGTCAAAGATGATGAAGAACCTCAGAACTATGATGAAGCTAAAGGTAAAAAGCAATGGGAAGAAGCAATGAAGGAAGAGTTCAATGCACTGGAGGAGAACAAGACATGGGAACTTGTTCCTAAACCAAATGGTAAGAAAGTTATTGGAAATAAATGGGTTTATAAAGTGAAGAAGCTTGCAGATGGAAGTATAGCCAGATACAAAGCTAGACTGGTGGTGAAAGGCTATGCCTAGACCTATGGCATAGATTATGATGAGACATTCAGTCCCGTAGCTAAGATGTCAACTATAAGGACAATCATTGCTATTGCAGCTTCAAAAGGATGGACTCTAAGTCAATTGGATATAAAAAATGCATTCTTGAATGGATACATATCAGATGAGGTATACATGGAACAACCTCAAGGGTTTATAGATTCCAGGTATCCAAATTTTGTTTGCAGGTTGAGAAGAGCATTGTATGGATTGAAGCAAGCTCCAAGAGCTTGGAACTATAGACTGGTGAAGTATCTCAATGATCTTGGATATCAAAGTTCAAAAGCAGATTCAAGTCTACTTATCAAAAGAACAGAGGAAGGTACAATCTACATTTGTATTTATGTAGATGACATTATAATCACAGGTACTTCAGATGAAGGAATCAAGGAGGTAAAGAGATTACTTGAGAAAGAGTTTAAGATCAGTGACCTAGGAAAGTTATCATACTTTCTTGGAATGGAAGTTACTTATACAGATCATGGCATATATGTGTCACAAGAAAGGTATCTTCTGAACTTGTTGAAGAAGTTTGATATGGAAAATTGCAGAGAAGCTTCAACTCCACTTGAAGTTAATCACAAGCTCAGTAAATATGATGGTGCAGACTACAAAGATATGAGGAAGTATCAATCTCTTGTGGGTAGTTTTATTTATGCTACACTAACAAGACTTGATCTTAGTTATGCAGTGGGAGTTTTGTCACAATTCATGCATTGTCCAAAGGACCCACATTGGATTGCAGGTCAAAGAGTTCTCAGATATATCAAAGGAACTATAAAGGAAGGATTATATTATCCTTTTACATCAGATTTGAAGTTGAGAGCCTACAGTGACTCAGACTGGGCAGGTAATCAAGATGACAGGAGATCAACTCATGGTTACATGATATACATTGGTGATAAGCTTGTAAGTTGGTGTTCCAAGAAACAACATACAGTAGCATTATCATCAACTGAAGCAGAGTACAAAGGACTTGTGGAAGCAGCTAAGGAAGTCATATGGATGCAGACATTGTTCAAGAGCTTAGGCATTGATCAAGGTACACCTACAATACATGGAGATAATATGAGTTCACTTTATCTTGCAGCAAATCCAGTATTTCATGCAAGAACAAAGCACATAGACACACAGTATCATTTTCTCAGAGAAAAGGTAATGGAGAAGGAGATTGAAGTGGAATACATTTCTACTAAAGATCAATTAGCAGACATAATGACAAAGAGCCTGGATGGTGTGAAGACCAGCAGATTCAAAAGCATGGCAGGAGTAAAAGAAAAGAAGATGATATGAAGAAACAGGGAATGTCAATTAGTGATTGAGGGGGAGCTGTTGGAGAAACACTCACTAATTAGACATATATTTGAAGGTCAAATCTTAGGAAGAAAACCCCATGCCTATGTGAAGGGACAAATTCACAACTGTATTATACTTGTAAAGTTAGTTCACTTTAGTTCTAGAAGTTTTTTAAAATCACGAGAATGAGAAAGTCTATATAAGTTAGTTAGTATTAACTGACGCGGAGAGAAGAAGAAGGAGGAAGACAATGAGAAAGTGAGAAGAACTCATTTTTGTATGACTGAGTATAGTCGGGCTTCTCTGAGTGAGAAAGCATTTGTAAAACTTCTGAGTTTTTTATAGTTATGAGAAGAACTGAGTAAAGTTCTGTGTATGAGCCTCTCTCCATCATCTCCATGATTACCTACTGTGTGATGAGTTACAAAGATCAAGTTTTCCAAGCAACTCGATGCCTGGCATCGAATCTCTGTTGATAAGTCATATTTTCTTTTATATTTTTCATTCAGTACTGAAGTGTTTGAAAAACATGATGTTGTTGGAGCAACTCGATGCCTGGCATCGAATTCCAGTTGATAAGTCATATTCTAAGTGTGCATGAAATCACCTCTAGTTTTGGTGTCCAAAAGATCAAGACTTTATGCGGGAAGTCGATGCCCGGCATCGAATCCCTGCTGAAAAGTGGCCAAAAACACTCCAAGTCGATGCCCGGCATCGAATTCTCGTTGCAAGTCGATGCTAGGCATCGAATTCTAATTTTAAACAGGCGCTCTTACTAAAACAGGCAAGTTTTCCAGTTTTGGAAGGTCATACAGGGTCATCTTGTGAGGGCCATAACTTGAGTTTTAGAGCTCCGTTTGATGCATATGATAGCTTGTTGGAAAGCTCTACTCTTCTAGTTTCAGCCTTTAAAGTTTTATGGAGAAATAATACTTGAGCTAGGAGAAATTAGCAAAATACTGAAGGTATGTCATTTCGGTGACTAGGAATTTCTGTAGAAGCAAAGTTCTCACTTTAAGCTATCATTTCTCAAAGTTTGGAGTGGCAATGAGTTAATGATGACCATAGAGGTGTTCTAGTGTCACATTAATTCATTTCTTGTGGTGTTTTATACATCAACAAGTGGTATCAGAGCAGAAAGATTCTCGAGAGCAGAAGACGACAAAGGTACGAGAAGTTTTGTAAAGTTTTCCATTAAAGTTTGAAAGGTGAAGCATTTGAAGACACAAGGCATCAAAAGGTTACTTCAAAAGTATCCTCATACACAAAGAACTTCAAAAGGTATTATCCTTTATCCTTTAAGCTCACAAGTTGCAGCAGAAGGAAAGAACTATGGCAGATCATATTTCCATTGACAAACTGGACAGAGATAATTACCCCGCATGGGTAATGAGAATGGAAGCCTTACTTATGAGTAAGGATCTCATGGTATATGTAACAGGTGAAGAAGAGAAGCCAGTATTTGAAGATGAAAGCCGACCAAAGAAAGAAGAACTTGATGCTTTAAAGCATTGGCAGAAGAAGGATGCAAGTGCAAAAGCCTACATCTACAATACAATCTCAGATCATTTGCTACCACACATCAGAGGATTGGAATCATCAGAAGATATATGGAATGCATTGGAATATCATTTCCAAAGCACTACTAAAGCACGGAAAGCAAGTCTATGGTCAGAGTTTACAACATTCAAGAAGAAGCCAAGTCAAACCATTAGTGATTATGTCACTAAGATGAAGGATCTAGCAGATAGTCTTGGATCCATAGATGAAGATGTTGAAGATCACAGATTGATTGCTCAACTACTTGCAGGCTTGAGAGGGGATGAAAGGTGGAAACCTTTTGTCTTATCAACAGAACTTTCATTAAATCATTATGTTCCAGATTTGAACCAGTTGCTTGGTTTGATGCTCACATATGAGCAAGACTTGAAGGGAGATGGAGATAAAGGTCAAAGTTCTGCAATGTACATGAAGAATAAGAAGAAAGGAGATAAAGGTAAAGCAAAGGATGAAGAGGAGTCTAATTCTCAAGCTTATTATGCAAGAGGTAAAGGCACTGGCAGAGGAAGAGCAAGAGGTTTTGGAAGAGGAAGAGGTAATCAAAATAACAACAAAAAGGCTTGCTGGATCTGTGGATTGAGTAATCATTTGGCTCATGACTGTTGGCACAACCAACAAGGATCAAACCAGAATCAAAACAACAATAGCAGAGGTCGAGGTGGAAGATATCAAAGTAATTTTCAAAGAGGTAGACAAAGTCAAAGAGGAGGCTATGGTAGAGGTGGAGGAAGAAGTTGGGGACAGAATCAATCCTACAACACCACCTACTACAACTATGCAAATGACACACAGAATGAAAGTCATACATCATTGATGATGAATTCAATCAGCACATCAGACAAAGAAGATCTAAAGGTATTTTACATTGACTCTGGATGTTCTAATCATTTGTCAGGAAACATAGAATTGATGTCAGATTTGGAAAAAGGCATTTCTAGTCACACAGTTCAAACTGGTGATAATACAAGACATAGTGTACATTCAATTGGAAAAGTGAAATGCAAGAGTGGAGCAGATTTGCTAACCAATGTTTTGTATGTTCCTACAATACCTAAAAACTTGATTAGTGTGGGACAGATAGTTGAAAAAGGTTTTCAAGTCAGGTTTACAAATGAAGGAGTATTTGTGGAAGATCCAGAGAATGGATATAAACAGATTGTCTCTGGTAAGAAAGAAGGTAGACTGTTTACTTTAAGAGTGCAAGGGAACATTGGTCAAGCTTTGCTCACACATGGTGAAGGAGTGATTACAGAACTTGATCTCTGGCATAAGAGATTAGGTCACTTTAATGAAAGAGGAATTAAAGCTATGGTTGCTAATCAGTCTGTACTAGGATTACCAAATGTGCAAAGTCAACATATGGTTTATAAATGTGAAGCATGTCAAATGGGTAAAGCACACAGGTTACCATTTCAAAAGAAAGGATTCAAACATGATGGAGTACTTGAGCTCATTCATACAGATGTATGGGGACCAACAAAAGAAGGATCTATCAGTGGCTCAAGGTATTATGTTCTTTTCATTGATGATGCTACAAGATGGATAACATTATATGTTTTGAAGGAAAGATCAGAAGTGTTTGGAGCTTTCAAGCATTTTCATGCATATGTAGAGAGAGTCACAGGTCAAAAGCTTAAGAGACTGAGGTCTGATGGAGGGGGAGAATACTTCTCCCAAGAGTTCAATGATTATCTTTGGAATGCAGGTATTAAGAGAGAAATAACTTGCAGGTATACACCACAACAAAATGGTGTAGCAGAAAGAAGGAACACGACTTTGGTTGAGTTTGCTAGAGCTATGCTAAAGGAGAAGAACTGTCCAAATTATCTTTGGGCTGAGGCTGTAAATACAGCTACATATCTTGTGAATAGATTACCATGTGCAGCTCTGAATGGAATGACTCCATATGAAGCTTGGTGGGGTAATAAACCAACAGTAGATCATTGTAGAGTGTTTGGATCAATTGCATATGCTTATGTGCCATCACAACTTAGGCATAAACTTGAACCAAAGGCAGAAAAATATGTGTTCATTGGTTATGATGAAAAGCAGATGGGTTACAGGTTGTGGAATCCTCTAACAAAACAATTTATTGTTTCTAGAGATGTTACATTTGATGAACAGAAAAGTTGGTATGCAGATCAAAGTCATACAGCTGAAGAATTTGAAGAAGAGGTAAGAAGATGTGAGAAAGGAAAATCAATTGTGCAGGTGAATAGAGATGAAGACTATATGCAAGCAAGTACATCCAGAAGTGGATTAACAAGAATGAATGAAGAAGCTCCTATATTTGATGAAGAGGTGTATCCAGAAACTTATGAAGAATGTGAACCAAGAAGGTCAAGCAGGACAAGGAGACAACCAGAAAGGTATTCTTATGATACTTCTTACATAACTCAGAAGAACTATGCATATATGGTCAAAGATGATGAAGAACCTCAGAACTATGATGAAGCTAAAGGTAAAAAGCAATGGGAAGAAGCAATGAAGGAAGAGTTCAATGCACTGGAGGAGAACAAGACATGGGAACTTGTTCCTAAACCAAATGGTAAGAAAGTTATTGGAAATAAATGGGTTTATAAAGTGAAGAAGCTTGCAGATGGAAGTATAGCCAGATACAAAGCTAGACTGGTGGTGAAAGGCTATGCCCAGACCTATGGCATAGATTATGATGAGACATTCAGTCCCGTAGCTAAGATGTCAACTATAAGGACAATCATTGCTATTGCAGCTTCAAAAGGATGGACTCTAAGTCAATTGGATATAAAAAATGCATTCTTGAATGGATACATATCAGATGAGGTATACATGGAACAACCTCAAGGGTTTATAGATTCCAGGTATCCAAATTTTGTTTGCAGGTTGAGAAGAGCATTGTATGGATTGAAGCAAGCTCCAAGAGCTTGGAACTATAGACTGGTGAAGTATCTCAATGATCTTGGATATCAAAGTTCAAAAGCAGATTCAAGTCTACTTATCAAAAGAACAGAGGAAGGTACAATCTACATTTGTATTTATGTAGATGACATTATAATCACAGGTACTTTAGATGAAGGAATCAAGGAGGTAAAGAGATTACTTGAGAAAGAGTTTAAGATCAGTGACCTAGGAAAGTTATCATACTTTCTTGGAATGGAAGTTACTTATACAGATCATGGCATATATGTGTCACAAGAAAGGTATCTTCTGAACTTGTTGAAGAAGTTTGATATGGAAAATTGCAGAGAAGCTTCAACTCCACTTGAAGTTAATCACAAGCTCAGTAAATATGATGGTGCAGACTACAAAGATATGAGGAAGTATCAATCTCTTGTGGGTAGTTTGATTTATGCTACACTAACAAGACCTGATCTTAGTTATGCAGTGGGAGTTTTGTCACAATTCATGCATTGTCCAAAGGACCCACATTGGATTGCAGGTCAAAGAGTTCTCAGATATATCAAAGGAACTATAAAGGAAGGATTATATTATCCTTTTACATCAGATTTGAAGTTGAGAGCCTACAGTGACTCAGACTGGGCAGGTAATCAAGATGACAGGAGATCAACTCATGGTTACATGATATACATTGGTGATAAGCTTGTAAGTTGGTGTTCCAAGAAACAACATACAGTAGCATTATCATCAACTGAAGCAGAGTACAAAGGACTTGTGGAAGCAGCTAAGGAAGTCATATGGATGCAGACATTGTTCAAGAGCTTAGGCATTGATCAAGGTACACCTACAATACATGGAGATAATATGAGTTCACTTTATCTTGCAGCAAATCCAGTATTTCATGCAAGAACAAAGCATATAGAGATACAGTATCATTTTCTCAGAGAAAAGGTAATGGAGAAGGAGATTGAAGTGGAATACATTTCTACTAAAGATCAATTAGCAGACATAATGACAAAGAGCCTGGATGGTGTGAAGACCAGCAGATTCAAAAGCATGGCAGGAGTAAAAGAAAAGAAGATGATATGAAGAAATAGGGAATGTCAATTAGTGATTGAGGGGGAGCTGTTGGAGAAACACTCACTAATTAGACATATATTTGAAGGTCAAATCTTAGGAAGAAAACCCCATGCCTATGTGAAGGGACAAATTCACAACTGTATTATACTTGTAAAGTTAGTTCACTTTAGTTCTAGAAGTTTTTTAAAATCACGAGAATGAGAAAGTCTATATAAGTTAGTTAGTATTAACTGACGCGGAGAGAAGAAGAAGGAGGAAGACAATGAGAAAGTGAGAAGAACTCATTTTTGTATGACTGAGTATAGTCGGGCTTCTCTGAGTGAGAAAGCATTTGTAAAACTTCTGAGTTTTTTATAGTTATGAGAAGAACTGAGTAAAGTTCTGTGTATGAGCCTCTCTCCATCATCTCCATGATTACCTACTGTGTGATGAGTTACAAAGATCAAGTTTTCCAAGCAACTCGATGCCTGGCATCGAATCTCTGTTGATAAGTCATATTTTCTTTTATATTTTTCATTCAGTACTGAAGTGTTTGAAAAACATGATGTTGTTGGAGCAACTCGATGCCTGGCATTGAATTCCAGTTGATAAGTCATATTCTAAGTGTGCATGAAATCACCTCTAGTTTTGGTGTCCAAAAGATCAAGACTTTATGCGGGAAGTCGATGCCCGGCATCGAATCCCTGCTGAAAAGTGGCCAAAAACACTCCAAGTCGATGCCCGGCATCGAATTCTCGTTGCAAGTCGATGCTAGGCATCGAATTCTAATTTTAAACAGGCGCTCTTACTAAAACAGGCAAGTTTTCCAGTTTTGGAAGGTCATATAGGGTCATCTTGTGAGGGCCATAACTTGAGTTCTAGAGCTCCGTTTGATGCATATGATAGCTTGTTGGAAAGCTCTACTCTTCTAGTTTCAGCCTATAAAGTTTCATGGAGAAATAATACTTGAGCTAGGAGAAATTAGCAAAATACTGAAGGTATGTCATTTCGGTGACTAGGAATTTCTGTAGAAGCAAAGTTCTCACTTTAAGCTATCATTTCTCAAAGTTTGGAGTGGCAATGAGTTAATGATGACCATAGAGGTGTTCTAGTGTCACATTAATTCATTTCTTGTGGTGTTTTATACATCAACAAGAAGTAGCTGAAACAATTTTAGCACAGGAAAAGGAGAAACAGGAAGAACAAGCAGGTGAATGTCAGGGAAATTTTGGTGAAGAAACTGAATACAATTTGTTCCAGGAAACTATAAGCCAGGAAAAGGAGATGCAAACAAAGGAAGGATATTGTTATGAAGAAACTCAACAGGTTTTGGAGAAAGAAAAGGTATAAGAAATAAAGCTGATCTCAGATGTTTTGGAGCAAAAGAGTTCAGGTGTTCAAGAAGACATGGCAGATTTAGAAACATTGGACACTCAGCCAAGCCATGAAGAAAACAAGACCAAAATCATAGAATATGAGGGAGAAGAGGAAGAGGAGAGTGAATGCAGAGATGACAAACAGCTAGAACCCAAACAAATAGCAATAGAAGGAGGACTGGAAAGAATCCCAAAGAGTATTAGATCAGCATGTCAACTCATTATGAATAATATTGAACAGTTCAGACCCTCAAGCTGAAATATGATCATTTCAGGGATGGTAGCAGAGTCAGAATTTGAAAAAGGCAGTATGGTTATTAAAGAGCATAAAAGGGAAAAGGACCATATGGCAGAGCAACTAAGGAAGGTGCAAGAGAAGAATGAGGAGTTTTCCAATAAAATAATTGCTTTGGAAGAACTGGAAGTACAGAAGCAAAACAAGATTCAATACTTGGAAGAGAAGAGTATGCAACTAACAGAGTAGAATGATAAATTGGGAAAAGAATTGAGAAAGATTGAGGGGAGATATAGAACTCTGCAAACTTCCTATCAAATTTTGACTAAAACTAATGAAGAAATCAATAAGCTACTATTGGAGGAAGGACAATTGAAGGAGGAAAGTCAGACAGCCCAGTTGACAGAGGAGGAAAAAGAAGGATTACATAAAGAGATTCAGAGATTACAAGGAGAATTGAAAGAAGCCAAAGAATTAGAAAAGCAGGCTAGTACACATGCTGCTACATCTATGAGAGGCTATAATAAGCTACACCTGGATATGGAAAAGGAAAGAAATGAGTGGCAGACAAAGAGGGCAAAGGAACGGAATGAGTGGAAAAAAGAAAGAGAATTATGGGCACAACAGAATGGGAGTCTGATGTTGACTATAGAAGAATTGCAGAAGAAGTTGAATAAGCCACAAATCCAGGAAGAGACACATGTGGAAACCACACATGCAGAAGAACATGGGGTAGACAATATTGAGGGAATACAACATGACAATGAACCAGCAGACAAAAGATCAGAAGAATAATATTCAGAGGATTTTGTGAAGAAATTGCTGACAAGTAGAGATTCTAGAATGGAGTTCATCAAAAAGATGCATGATGAGTACGAAGAGCAAATTTTCACATTCGCATTGAATAAGGGAATCAATCCAGATCAGCATCACTGGGCAGCAGATGGATTGGGGATACCATTTTGTATGATTTTGGAGAGTGTAAAGAACTACCAGATGGCCAGAGTTGGGCTACCTCCAAACAAATACTTTGAATATGAAGAGGACATCAATGTCACTAAAGAACTATTTGAGAGAGCCAACCCTAAGTGGAGAAATAAATGGTTGGATGCCAACAAAGAATGTAGGAAAATCTGGAAAGAGGCACCTCTTCATTTAAAGATCAATCCAGCCTATTGTCCAGTGGCACGAAGAAGAGAATGGACAACCTTTTGGGATAGAAGAAGAGAAGGTCAAATTCCACCAAAGTGGATGAATTTCCCAAAAGTAGCAGGTCCAAAGGCAGGCACATGGCCTACCAAGAGTTACATGGTGAATACTGTTGAGTCTGTAATAACTACATAGAAAGATGTCAATGACCCTGCTTGCATACTACTTGTAAGAATAATGAGAATAATTCTGGCTTGTATAGAAACTTATACTGACAGAGATATTAGAACCTTGAATTATATCGGCTTTAATTCTCCAACAGACGCTTTATTATTTGATTTGAGTGAAACACCTGACAGAATCTGCTTAATGGCCTACTACAACAGAACTATATTTTTGGGTAGTCATTACTTACAGATTTTTGAGGATGCCTTTGATCATGGGTTTTTTGAGAGGGAGTCAGAGATTTTTGGAAACCTATCAGTTGTTACCAAGTCTAGACTTACAGCATATGAAGCTGCCTACACAGAGTACTTGAAAAAGGATGTCATAGATAAACCTGAAGCTGCAGTACAGTGGAGAAAGGTGTTATTCGAGATGGTCAACAATCTAAATATAACGGAAAGAAAAAGTCATGATTTGCTGTCACAAGTATATCAAAGAAATAAGAAATGAAGAAAAGTGATCAGTGCAGAGGAGCAGGAAAATCTTTCGTCAGGATCCGAAAGGCTTAGGAGGGGAAGGATGTTGGAAGATGCATTTTTGGAAACCTTTTTGAAGGAAAATTGTTGTAAAATGATAGAAATTTGTAGAAATATTTATGCAATTGTTGTAAAAATAAGGAAGAGTCTTCCTTATATAGGATAGAATCTTATGTATTTTTTCTAGAATTTTTGGAAACTCCTAGATAGCATATTTTTAGAATATACAAGGGTTTCACACCTGAGTGGAGATATATACCTTGGGGTATTCCCCCGTGCCCCATGATCAATCTCAAGGATCATGGTCTTCATCTCTCTTATTTTGCCTCTTGATTCAGAATGAGAATACCATCTTTATTGAACCTTAGAAGAGGAGAATCCATATATGGCTTGATCCCTACCCCAATCAGGAAAAGTACCATTTGGTTTTGCACATGAAAAACTAAATCAAGTGCAAAGTATGGAAACAATGATGAGGGTGGAACAAAACATCCTTGCCTATTTCCTTGTTTAGGCTATGTGTCTTTCAAGCTTCCATAGCCCAAACATGTGAATAAGATGGATATAAAGTGTCTTTAGCTAGATTTCTATCTTGGTCCATCTGGATACACTTACTTGTGCATGGACCTAGCAAAATAGATGAATTGAGATTCATTTATAAAGTCAGAATCCATGTTGTTCTAAAAGGAAGGTGAATCTTTCAGAATCCCTACCCAAATCACTTTTCTTGTTGAGGTGTACCTTTAGTGAAATGGGTGGATTTCTTGTTTGTGATTCACCTCCAAACAAGAAATAAATCTAAATGGAGAAAAATGTATCTTATAATCCCTACCCAACCAACAAGATGGTATAGGTGGATTATTTATTTAATTTTAAGAGGATATAAAATCCTCTTTACTTTGGAGAGAATTTGAATAGCTTACTAAAACTGGGTTCAATATTCCTTCAAAACTTTATGTAGTTTGGAAAATCCACTTTAAGGGATGAGAACCCATAGGGATGAATCTAATTTTTTGAAGACTCTAGTTGGTTAAACACTATTTTACTTGTTCTTCCAAAAAGATTAAGATCTTTATAACTATGTCCCAAAATGGGAACACATAGTGTAAAAGGTCATGCTATCTTTAAGGTCGCGTCTAAAAATAGACTATTCCAACCATTTCTTCAATACTATTCCTAGACAATATCTCCATGAAGTATTTCCTTGGATCATGAGTGCCTTTTTCTTTTGCGCCATCAAGAAAAAGTACTCAATGGGATCTAGTACCCACCATCCCATACTAGTGGATTCCAATCCATACAACTATGTCTCTATAGTTTCTCACCTTCTCTGTCCTTTTTAATGCTCTCTACAAATTATGGTACAAAATTTTGAGAGCAAGGATTAAGGTGCTTGGATACACTACGATTAATCTTAATTTTTGAGAATATTTGGTTAACCTTTTAATGTGGTGTGATTAATCTTATCAAAATTGAAGTTTGACTTCATGTTTGCCCTACTTGGGTCTTTTGGATTTTATTCTCTTCTTTAGCAAAAATAAGAGATAAGATTAGGGCTTTCTCGAATAGATCCCTTCATGTGCTTTACCCATGGAACTTTTCTTGGGATCTAGCTATTATGCTTCATATAGAAAACCATTTTCCTTAAGTCTATATTATTGGAATCCATAATGTATGTTATGTTACCCCCATGAAGCATCACAATACCCTTAGGATTATGCTGTATAGCTCATCCAACTTCTTTTCCTAACCCACTTAGGATTTGTACAATCCTTATGGTGTAAAAATTCTTCTCTTGCATTGTCCCAATCCTTGAGGACTTCATCTGGTTGAAAGATGTAATGAAAAGATGTATGAAGCACAAGAAGAGAAGGAATTACTTCAACTTTATCTATTTCTTGCATATCTTTTACTTTTCAATACCTTATTTGGTCATTTTAAGGCATAAGATACATGTTCCCCGGACTTTCTCCCCTCCTTAAGAGTTTTTGTCCTCAGGGAATTGCACGAGGGTATATTGAAAATTGTGCTCTTTGAAAGAGTTCATTTTCAATATTTAATTGTTCCCCCTGGTTAAAAGAACCATTTATAACTTTTTCCTGTCCTCCAAGCTTGTTGAAGAAATGTCCCAAAGTTCAAGTTTGGATTACCCATAAATTCGATGTCCAATACCACTGAATCTACTTCAATGATAGTGAAAGCCTAGATGTCCCATACCATCCGACTTTCAATTCCACTTTAGTGAAGGTAACTTTAGTTGTAATCTTGAGATCAAGCCTTCTGTTAGTCTTACTTCTTAGATTTGTAGAGTTTATTTCCAGTGTAGAGCATTTGTGGTGCCTATGTTACAGTGGACTTTCAACTTACCAAGTCTTAGTTGTAATTGCAACTTGACAAGACTTAATGGCAAAGATTGGCCTTTCAATGATTCCTTTGTTTAGATGTACTCTAAAAGATCATTTTATGTCACCTGATAATAGAACTAGTTTATACTCAGTTAGATATTATCTTTGACATAATAAGTAATCTAAAAGAAGAATAATTGCTTTGCCAATGAAATGTCTCATTTGAAGTAGATGGTAATACAATTTACCATACAAATATTCCTTTACTTTTTGGACATTAGTAAATGGTACTTAGGGTTTATTACAACCCTTAAGTTTTACCTTCTCTTCAGGCCATCCATTTGCTTGGAAGAATTATGTACACCTTCGAATAGTTCTTTAGTTCTCTTGAACAAAGAACTTTCTTGAATAGGGGAATTGATACTTTCATCTTCCAACACTATGGATTCTCTTGTTTCTTGCTCCTTAGAGCTTGATAATAACCATTCTAGGTGACCACCATTGCATTGTGGTTTTAAGAAGAGAAAATTTTGTCATATCAACTTAATTCTATGGCCTTGCTGATGAGGCATGCCATGGGTTTTTATGGAATTTAAAATTCCATAAGAGGGATTTAAGATTAAGGTATTATACTATTTCTTGATTGGTTATAAGCCAATCATATAGGAAGTGAGTGGTAGTTTTAATATGGCCAATCGGCTATACTACCATTTTTCCTATGATGGAAATTGTAGCTACACTTAAACTAGAATAAGCCAAATCTCCCTCTAATACCACAAACCCATGTACTACATTCCATATGCATACATAGTGTATGCTAAAACATTTTACATCTTTATTGGAAAAGGTGTGGCATGCATAAGATTCAAAAATTGAACCCCTCCTAAAGCATGCAAAAGTTCTAATTTGAACTTTTTTCATTCAAAGGATGGTACTAAATTTTCATGCATCTTTCTTTTTGTGTATATGAGTTGCCATATGTATACATAAATCATGACCCTATTTATGAACAACCAATCTTTCTTTTCCTAAATAATATGAATTTGATGCATAGTTCAACTCATTTACATGACCAAATGTCTATGTGACCAAGCAAATTGGGCCACCTGAATCTATGCATCCATTTTTGAGTTCATGTCCAAACTGACATGCATTGTATGTTCTATGCCTTGCAAGGAAAAGAAAAGGGTGCAAATTCTTATTTGGAAATTAAGCTTCATCCATCCTTTGACTTTGTTTGAGTGTTCTCACGATGATGAAGTATGCTTGTGCCATCGCACTTCTTCCCTTCCATCTTGGCACTTCATATTTACTTGAGTGCCCAATATGTGTACCTACCTTTGGAATCATGCATCTATACATGCTAATAAAGAGTACAATGTCTATGCATAGTTATTGGATGTCATGCATATGCATCCTTTAATATGGGCAAAGCGAATTTCCAAATATATTCATTCACTTAAATATGCATGTGCTCGAATAAAGTCGTTCTTTGAGCAAAAGAGATCTATGTATACAATGCATCCACCATTAAATCAATCATGGATGAAATAGAGTGCAAGAAAGAACATAGGTGGAAGAATATGTAGCTCACTCTCAAACTTTCTTTTTCTTCTGCTCCTTGGGAAAGGTTTTTTATCCTTGTCCGATGATGACTTATTGAGTCGTTGATCTCCTCTCAGAGTTTCTCCAAAACTTGTGAGGTACTCCAAAGATCAATTAACATAATAGTATTCATTTAATTAAATGCATTTGTTCATGCAAGAAAATAAAAGAAGTGAATCATTCCTAGATCTCTCTCTTATTACACATCCTCACAAGTGATATGCATCGCAAATTCGTTAAAAAAAGGAAGTAAAAGAAGAGAATATTTACTTTCGTGAAAGTCATGTGATGAAGATACTTCCTTGCTCCTTTATCATGCTCCATCAAGGCATCACCCATTATTTGTCTTCCACTTTTGCATGTGTAAGAAGCTTCAAGGAAGAGCTCATAGAACATGTCTCATAATACTAATAAGGAGGGATATTCAAGGGACAAACAACAATTAGAACCCAAAGTTGTTTGAGGAGGATCTTAAGAAGGGAGACAACAGAATTTTAGGGTTGTTCACTTAAATGAAACTATCCCTCATATGTGGGCTTCTATATGACTATGAACAAAAAAAATAGTGCATCACAGTCGTCCTTTGTTGAAGTGAGGAGTTGAAGAGCAAGCATTGCTCATGCCCTCACATCACACATGAAGTAGATCAATCCTTCCCATGGGTTACACCTCTGACTACGATTGGGTACCCTTTTGGATGCACAACCTGGTACAGAAGAAGACTTTTGAGCTGGTGATGCAGGGAGTAACATCCCATATATGAGGTTTTTGCATAGAGAGTGCTTTATATAATATGAAGTAGATCCATTTATTGAGACAATGAGGAAGAGTGTGCAGCTTGCATGATTCCTCGTTTTCGTACCCTAGTGTGTGCGAGGTCAATGAGAGTGATGACATCAATGGGCACTGGCAGAGCTTCATGTGAGTTATGAAAGCTCTGATGGAGAGGGTTCTCACCTCTACCTCTATTATAGGGGTGAATTAAATACAATACTTTGTAGGATAAAAAGAGGTTTATGAACAAGGAGCTCATTCCCGACTTTGGATGTAAATATGATGCATGCAAGCTCATAATATATCATGCATGCGAGCTCACAATACTCATAAAAATCTAAATCTTACTCTCATACCAATGTTGTGTGGGGGTAAGTCCCTCTCAAGGGGACAAATGTACCTTCCATCATAAGGGTCCCTAAGGTGTTCACATGGTTTCCAAGCTTAGGAAATCACATGAAATCACATGGCTTCTAAAAGAAGACTCTCCAAGCTCTCACGTACAAACGAAGTGGCTAGGAGAAGCTTCCAATCAAGCCTAAGACACTCAGCCTTAGAGAATTCACCCTCACGTTCAAGACCCATCTAAAAGGGGGAAATAAACCATGAATCCCAAGGGTTTCACACCTAGAAACCCAAGGGTTCTACCCCTTAGACCCATGTAATTATAGAACATTTTTTATCTCTCAATGTTTGCACCATCCATTAAGGCATTGTTTTAGCCTCTTCTATGTTAGCCCTCTCATCAACAAGTGCATCATGTAGATATGCATGAGAATTGGAATCATCTGCATCATTATGTGGAACCTGTAAAGGCTATGAAATTGCCTCATTTGGAATAGCACTTGACTGTCCACTTGTAAAAAGAGGGAGCAAAGTGTCATACACATCTCTAGAGCTAAGTGAAGTCTCCTTGGTACAAGAAAATAATGGCTGAATTGCATCTTCCACAAAAACAACATCACAGCTAACCAAAATAAATTTAGTATGTGGATGATACAGAGGATAGCCTTTGCATCCAGAATGATACCCAACAAAAATACAATTCAGTGTTGTATCATCCGATTTCCTCTATTGTCATTCAGGCACTAATGCATATGCTAAACAACCAAAGACACACAAATGAGCAACAAATGGGTTCCGACCATGCCAATCCCTAGTATAATTACAAGGCATTTTTAAATGTGAAAGAACTATCATCAATAGTAGTCAACATGATCTTACCAACTCTCATTATAGGATAAGAAAGGTTGTTAGTGCATGTAATAATATTTCTTATAGAGGTAGGCTCAAGGGAACTGAAGAAACTACGCTATGAGGTAATATGTTTGGTTGCCTCACTATCAAAGTACCAAACATTTGAGTCTAGTACAGATATACATTGCTCATGAGAAGATGGGTCATGGTTGCACACACTAGTAAATGCCCATTCTTCATTCTGAACAAGATTAGCAAACTCTATTTTAGGCATAGTGGCCTTTGCAACAATCATTTCAACCTCTTTCTTCTTTGCATCTTTTGCACCCAATTTTGGACAACTCTTATGGAATGATCATTTCCCTTATAGTATTTACATAACCATTTTTTCTTTTATGTTTTCTTCTCATCTTTGTCTTCCTTCTTCGACTGTGTAGTATTAGCAAATTTCTGCTTACAACTAAATGAGCTCCATTTACCTTTGCCCTTTTGACTAGCTAGGAAACCTTGATCTACAACATGCATAATGGACTTGTTCTGCCTAGAATGGTCTTCTTGCAACAAAACAGAGACTAAGTCCTAAAATGTTAAGGCATTTGGATTGCCTTTCATCATCAAATTGAAGAGTAGAAGAAAAGATCTGATATGACTTTGGATAGAACAACTTTCACAAGTGAATTATCTAACAAGACTTCCTCAACAGAAATCAATTGCTTCTTCAAATCTTTGATCTTTGTCAAAAAGTTGTCCATAGAATCTCATTCATTTATGTGCTTACTCTCCAATTGTTTTCAGAGGTAAGCAACATGAGCCTCATTTCTTTCCTAGTATAAGGTGGTTAGTGTATCCCAAGCATCCTTTGTTGTTTTGCAAGAATGTGAGGGATAATGGCACGTTTGATAGACAAAACTATCAATGCATGTGCCTTAACATCTCTGCCATCCCAATGAAGTTTCTCTATAGTAGGTGCAATAGGAATTACAACATGAACATAAATATGAAGATCATTTTCAATGCCATCTGCATCATCTTCAATAAATTTATTGCAAGTGTACTAGGACATTTTTCAACACCATGCACAATATTCCATAGTGCTTTTGCTACCAATACATGAAACATCATATATGACCACAATGGGTAATTAGTACCATCCAACGTATCCTCAACAACCAACATATGGAATACATCATTGCTTTCAGCCATGGCCATTGACTAAATACCTTGATGCAGAAAAATGATATAACCACCTTCTCAAGCTTTGCTAAACCTATAGCAAACTTTGAGGTGCCTGTATTGGCAAGCCAAACCTGTATATATGTTTGGCACAAAAGGACAAAATTGCCTGCACATGAGCTACAATAGTGTGTTCAAAGGCCAAAATGAGCTCATATCAAAATTTTGACACCACAAATAAAAGTTTTTTTGAAATCCTAATTGCCTAGATTATGGTCAACAATTTTTGTGTGATTTAGAGACCATGATCTGAGGGGTGTTGACGATGCCCTAAATGAAGCGGCAATCTATGCTAATACAAATTGTTGGACTTTGAGGTCTATGGAAGTAGATGAACAACACAAGGAAGAAGAAAAAGTTGGAGCACAACACAACACTGAATGAATTACCAAGTGAACTTGTACAAGTAACTCATTAGGTTTATAGGTGTATATACAAGTTTGGGGGAAAAACCTCCTAAAGAGGGAAAAAAGTGCTCTAATGTTCATAAATGTGATCACACACATCACTACCAAAATCTGTCAACAAAGTGTGCCTTTTCTAGTTGCCTCTTCCCAGATCAAGAGAATATAGGGAGCTAAGAAATTTTTCAGCTTCAAGAAGAATTTTTTAGGAATCCCATCAATACAAGGAGAACTAATATTTTCTTTAAGCTCATCGATAGTGAGGGGTAGATCCAAAATAGAAGACAAGCCTTTGGAGATTTTTTTTAATCTTTATAGCAATAGTGGCTCTAGCTCTCTGGATATCCTGCCCCCACTTGGGAGTACGAGAGAAAATATCAGTAAAGAAGCAATTGGACTCCTATAGGTTCTTCTCAATGTTGATAGTAGTCCCACCATTCATCTTGTTCAATAAAGGAATGCAATATTTGATTTTCTTTTCATTGGAGAAAACATACTCTTATTGGGTCTATCAAATTTACTAGAGCTTGGAGAGATACTCGTGAAAGAATGAAAAGACAATGGGCAAAGAAAATGAGTGAACTTGAGGAAAGCCTAAGAGAAATGAGAGCCAGGATAACCGAACTCACATCTCAACCTCCCTCTCACACTACCCCACCAGCGCCATTCCCACCTCCATCTGATCCCTCATCTTCCAACCCACCTCACACAATCCCACCACCCCCTAGAGTAGGATCAGTATTTGCAGATCCCACTCCTGAGGACCTAAACATGATGCTTAAAGCATATCAAGCCAGAATCCAAGAAGGGCCAAACGTAACTAATCATGAAAAATGCTACCCTAGAGCAGAATTAGAGCTTGAACAAACTAAAATTTGTGCTAAGATGGTGGAATTGGCTCAAACCATGTTTGAAGCCAGTCGCCTCTTTAACATATTGTCACTCTAGCACAATGGTGAGTACCAACGTGAGGAGCTCCACCTCATAAATGTCAATCCGTGGAGATGTGAGGACTGGTATGAAGACCAAGAGCAAGTGAAGTGCACTAGTGCGTGAGTGGAAGCACCTAAGCATGCACACACATACACACACACGCACAAGGTAAGCGCAAAGAGTGGAACAATGGAAGATCTTCGATGGCATATGAACTCTCTTACAAAGCTGAAATCTACAACAAGCTAACGCCAAAAATGAGCTCTCCAGCCCTTTTTATAGTTTTTGAGTGGTTTTGGCCTTGTCCAGACCTAGTGTCCGGCCTAGTTAAAAATTAGGTTCTAGGGCTTATTTGGGGGCTCAAACGGAATCTAAAAATTATGAAAATTGGTAGTATGATACATCTAATACTCCTCAAGCTCAAGGACTCCTTGGCTTGAACAAAACGGAGTTTTAAAAATAGAAAATGGTATTTACAATGATTTTTAGTAATAAAAATCACTATTTTTATAGGGATTTCTTCTGAAAATTTGACAGGTGCTTCTTGGAGCTCCCTACTTGCTCCTTCTTCTTGTGTCTCCACTTTGTTGATGTGCTTTTATGCATGTGCTTGACCTTGAGCTTCAACACTCCCCCCCTCTTGAGTCTGTCGTCCCTGACAGACCCTTGTCGTAGTGGTTGTTCCATGTAGTACATTGAGAGGTAGTGTCCTTTCCGTTCAACAGGAGTGATCCATCTTCCCAATGTAGCCTGATCGTTTGTCTGCTAGCTCTTGCAGTTTGTAGTCCCTTTGTATATACTTCTTCCTTGTATTCCATCTTGATGGTGCATTTGTGAGCTGTCCAAAACTGCTAGGTGCGCAAAGGAGGTGGTCAATGTTGATTATGAGCAACTCTGGGTGGTGGATGGCTTCCTTGCTCTTGTAGTGGTCACCCTGATGTCCTCTGATTCTTCCACATATGGCTTTCATAGTTTTCATGCCAAGTACTTGTAACCCATAATGGATGATGGGTCAGTGCATTAGTGCATGGGTTGGACGAGATATCTGCTTGGTGCATGGCCTTGTAATATAGCCCTATGCATGCATACTTGGAAAATGCATGGGAAGAAGTATGGTGCAAGAAATTGGGTCTTGAGCGAAATGCTCAAGGGTATGCCGACGAAGAGGTTTCCTAATTTATCATGGTTATAGTGTTGTTGAAGCATGCATCTCTTACCATGTTGAAAGGTATGTCGATCTTTATCTCTCCTTGTTGTATTCCATCATTGTGTTTGACCACTGGCTTGTTGTTTCGTTGATGGATGGCTTTGCTGCTGGATGAGTTTCTTCAAGGGCATGGTCATGTCTCATTTATCTTTCTTGCTTTTTTTGTTTTTGTGGAACAATGGCATAAAACAAGAATAAAGGTGTTAGTATCAATAAAATATTTTACATGTGTCCGATGTGTCGCATGTGCCTGACATTCGCAATTGTGTCTATGCACCGCCATGTTAGGTGGCCCTACATTAATGCATACTTTAGAAATGCATGACCTGAATGGTGCAAAAGACAAGGTTATGCCATAGGCACATGGTTGTTGCACGTCGAGGCTTTCAATGTGGTTGGTGGATGTTGATGCAGTCTTTGTTGGATGTAGCTAGTGGATCTTGAAATGATGTAATCCTTCTTATAGGGATCCATTTCAGGATCGTATTTGGCCCTATGGACGTAGGCTCTGTCCTCTTTATCTTTGGGTGGTTTCTGAATTTTGGTATCCAGCGTGGTCCGCTCTTTGGCTCTATGGAAGCTAGTGGTACTTTTGGCTTCCAAACCCATATTCTTGATGGTTGACTTCTCATTGTTGTCGAAGAGGTGGGTTGATTGGCTTTGGTTCTTTGTGCTTTGTGCTAACCCTTGCTTCTCCTTGGCATCTTTGTGGAAGCTTTGCTTGTGAGGGAGATTTGTAGTGTTTGTGCATGTAAGATTGTCTTGGGTACCCATATTTGTAATCGCCCTTTTTGAGCTGCAACTAACTTCTTTGGCACCCAAATTTGTACATTATGGCCGACCGCCTTCGATTGCTTTGGTACCCAAATTTGTTGAAGACCGTAGGATTGAGCTGGTCCTTGTTTCTTGATGCTTCTTTCAGCATGGTTGGTTTGCCTCACTGGGAAGGGTTGTGGCAAGGCTGGTGGTGGTTCTTCTTTTCGTACCCAAATCTGCTTCATGCCCGGAGCTACTTTGTCCTTGATTTCTCTTTGTCTATTAGGTATCATGGTTGTCATGTACTGCTTCACATGCCTTTTTGGTTGATTGGTTGTTACTGCATTAGTCCTCAGGCAAGAGGAATCGGCTTGCCTTTGAGTCTATTCTTTCGTGATCGAGTCCTTTTGATTTGTAGGGTTGTTGACACACACAACATTTTCGTTGCAAGGATTAGTTTCGGAAGAACTAAGAGAATGTGTAACCTCTGGATTTGTGAGCATGCAATTGTCTAATTCTAATGTAATACATTGTTCATGTGCCCAAACTTGAAGAAGTTGACTTCTTAGGTTCAAGTTGATTGCATGGTTGTAAATCCAATCTTGACCCAAGACAAGTGGATCTATAAGGTCCTCATCGTGACATACTAGCATTTTGACTTTCATGAGCATATTTTGAAGGTAGATGGGAAGTTCCACCTCACCCAAACAAGGGGTTTCCACACCTCCCAAACCTATGAGATAGGCTTCTATAGGCTTTATGTTCACTTGCAAGTCTTGGCAGTAGGATAGTCTAACGGCGCTAGTTGCTGCACCTGAGTCAATCAATGCTCTCACAGTCTTTGCATTCTTCCCTTGTCCTACCGCTATGGTCACAAATAGACGTCGATCCATTATTTGAGAAGCAATTACACGTGATGTTTGACACATGGCCATGTGGTATCTTGGTTAACATCTAGGCCTAGGCGTCTTAACTTATTTCTCCTAATGCGTTCTCAAGCCTCTGCCTGAGCTTCTTCTCTAACCCTTAGCTCTTCTCTTTCCACTTCTTAGCAGTGTTGAGTCTCTTTAGCATATCCTCTGTAAGAGGTTCTTGATATAGCTTGACTCGACAACCATTGATATAGTTGGGCAAGATAACACCTTCTAGTGTGGCCAATTGAACTGCACCGCTAGTGGAAATTCTATTAATGATCATGGGTCCATATCCTCTTTTTTCCAATTTACAAGCATGTTGCTTTAGTGTATAAACCAACACTTGGTCTCCCTCTGTAGCTCACTGATGAGTAGCACCTCCTTTAATGTCAACCCGGGAAGACAAGAGGATGTTATGAAGACCTCGAGCAAGTGAAGGCACAAGTGCGTGAGTGAGAAGCACACTAACATGCACACACATACACACGCATGCGCACACAAGGCAAGACAAAGAGTGAGAAGCAATGGAGTTCTTAGATTACTTTCAAAAAGGCTTTTACAAGTTCAAATCAATTACAAGCTAACCCCAAAAATGAGCTCTCTAGCTCTATTTATAGTTTTTGACTAGGTTTTGGCCTTGTCCAGACCTAGTGTTCGGCCTAGTTAAAAATTAGGTTCTCTACCCTATTTGGAGGTTCAAACGAAGTCTAAAAGATGTGAAAACTGACAAGTAGATACTTCTAAAGCTCCTCAAGCTCAAGGACTCCTTGGCTTGCACAAAATGGAGCTACAAAAATGTGAAATGGTATTTACAATGGTTTTTAGTGATGAAAATCACTGTTTTTGTAGGGATTTCTTCTAACATTTTGACATACATTTCCTGGAGCTCCCTACTTGCTCCTTCTCCTTGTGTGTCCACCTCTCTTATATGCGTAAGTGTCCTGAAAAAATATTGGCCTACTTGCCAGATCGTCGTTGACTACTCTGTCTGCTTGTACTTTCTCTTCTCTCTGACTCCCTTCGTAAGCTTCCTTGCCTGGTGAGTCCTTCAGTTCCAACACCCCCCCTCTCTCGCGTCTGTCGTCCCTGATAGACCCTTGTTGGGTGGGTCGTTGGATGTAGTACTCCACAACGTCTTGTGCTAAGTGATGTTCTGCAATCCACAACCCTTTGGCCAAGTCCGTGAGTAGAGCATCCCAATCTACCGGCCTGGGAACCTCTGGATGTGGTATACGTAACTTTTCTGAATGGAGAGCTTGTTCCACTGCAAACAACTGCAATAAATATGATGGTCTGGGAATGAATATCTCTAAATGATATTCCCAGAATCCCGTGACGAACATTTCTTCAAACGTCTGTTTGAAGCAGGCTGGTAGATACTTGATACGTGCGTGCCATGCATATACAACATTAATAGATGGGGTTGCGCTCATGTCGTAGACAAGGTCCTGATTACCTTCATTAAATCCAATAGCTGACAGATGAGGTTCCTTGACATTTTTGAAAGTCCTGAAGGTGACCAACATGAGTTCAAAAATTTTAAGGCACATTTGGGCCATGACATCTGGTACATTTTTAAACCTGACCCCCTAATGCCGAATCGTCGAGATCATATATCATATGGTAGGTTGGTCTTTGGGTGGTGCTAAGTAAACATAATTGAGCCATTTCTTGCATCCTTTGGTTGTCAGCACAGTTTTTGTGTATTCCGGCCATGACCTTCTTCGAAATATAGGGCAGTAGCATGGGTTGTATTTGATGTACAAAGGCATGTTATTCCATGTTCTTACCATCTCTGGGTAGGTTTCCAGTAGACAAATCCTCCACGTCAGTTGATGTATATTGCCCTGCTTGGCACTTGCTGGGATGTCTTCCGGTGCAAACTGTGTAGCCGAGGTTGGTTCTTTTGAGGTGTGTTGCTTGATTTCGGCATTGTAGTCCGCCATTAAGACGCAGAAAGGAACATACAAATCGTCGGATGTGCCGATCCACCTATGATGGGAGAGGTTCCTAAAGTAATCCGATTTCATGACTACCTCTTCCAAGCGTGACATAGATGCTATCTGAACTGCCACTCTATCATCATGGGTTGTGGCCACTTTCTCTAACCTCTGCATCCATTCAAGAGCCTCGATCTCGATGGTGTCCATACCCTCTTCTGTTTGCTTGCCCCCTAGTGCAGGCATGGGAACGTATGGGTCTTCCAAGGTTTCCTCTACTTCAATGGGTACTAAGTCTTCAGGTTCCGGTTCTACAAGTGGAGAGGGTTGACGCTCATATTGCATGACTTTATTGCATAATTCTTCGAGTTCTGCTCTGAGTTTTGTGACTTCTTCGGATGTGTCATCTGTGGTAGTGACTTTGCTTGGTGACTCCTGCTGAGTTGCCAGTTGCTTAAGTAGGTCATCTCTTTCTCGTTCTAATGCTGCATGGGCCTCCAGGAGGTCGGCATGGGTTTCTAACACAATTTGCATATTCTCTGAGGGAATGGCCTTGAATTTCTCTGGGTCAATTTCCTGCGGGGAACCCTCCATTGCTGCTTCCAAGTTCTCTTCATTTTGTTTCTGCAGCCGTTTATTCTCTTCGAGTGCTGTAGACATGTGTTTTTGTAGGAGGGCCAGATTGCGTCTGAGCTTGAGATTCTCCGTTATCTGGGAGTGCAGCAAATCATCCATTTGTTTCCTTTCTTCTGCATCTGACTGGGGTGGGTTGGCTACTAACTGTTCGTGTTGTTCCTGTAAGGTGGCATGTTGTTGTTGTAGTAGCCGCTTTTCCCTTTCGAGATCAATGAAGCGTAGTTGAAGTTCCTCATGACTTCGAAAGAGTCGCGTATGTTGGTCATCAAGATGTTGGTAGTGTTGTTGTAGTTGCGACATACACTGATACATATTATTAAATACATTATTAATAGGGGTGGATGCGGGAAGGGTGTTGAATGCAGAAGGGAAGGGAAAGGGGAAGGGGAATGGAAGTGTGGATGCGGTGCTGGAAAATGGTGAAGTGGGAGGTGGGGGAATGGGAGATGGTGGGTGTATGGGGGGAGGGAGAGGTGTGGAGGTGGGTGAGATGTCCATAAAATCAACAGTGGATGCAGTAGTGGGAGTGATTGTGAATTGGAATTGTGGGTGCGGTGCTAGTGGTGAAAGTGTACAGTGGTGAGTGCAACTGTGAATATGAACTGCCCAGAAGTGTGATCAGGGGGTTGAGATTTTCTGTTGCGGCGGTTAGAACTACTGTTTTAGTGGCCGTATAGACAAACGAAGTGGAGATAGGGTGTGTGGGTTGTGTGGGTTGAGTGACGGTTTGTGCTTCGGTATGGGTAGTGGACTCGGAGGCAGTGACAGTAGTGGTTACACTGGTTGTGGGAGGTGAATGTGGTGGAGTTGGAGGCAGGGGTGGCAAAGGGGGTGACAGAGGTGCACTTGATACATGGGTTTCCTCAGTATCATGGACAGTTTGTGCGGTGCCTGTGGTTGTGGATGTGCCTTGTGGTTCTGATACTAATACATTCATCTGCTTTCCTGATCGAGGGGGACGTCTGCCGTATCTCCGCTTCGTTCTTCGTGCTTGTGCAAGGGCGTTATGCACCGTCTCAGGTACACCTAAAGTCTCAGATATCATGTCAAGAGTGGCGCTGTATTGCTCGTCTACGCCTTCCTCCTCAAGGATTTGATTCATGAGGGCCTTGCCTGCTGCTAGGGACAGTCTATGTTGCTCTTGAACTCTGTTCATGGTATCATAGAGCTTTTTCATTGCCTTCGTATAAGCTGGGGCACCTTCAAGTACCTGCAGAGCTTCCTGATCATATTCCTACTCTTCTTCCTCGGATTGTCCCTCATGTTCCTCCTCTTGTTCTTCTTCTTCTTCTTCACCCTCCACATTGACGACATCTGGTTGTTTGGGATGGGATTGGTCTGTAGCAGTTTGTTGTCCACTAGCTTGCTCTGCCTCGACTTTCGCGTTAACAGCTTCGATTATTTTGGCTACCTCCTCATCAGTTAGGTCTTCTAAAGTGAATCCGTGAGGGAACTCTAGGTCGGTTGGTACGGGTGGGAACACCAGATTTGGTCCGTCAGTGCTGTGTCTTGGTAATCTGATAGTGAAGGGTTGTACCCGCCTTGGAAGTCATGGAGTTGTCTCTGGTGTCAATGTCGCACCGCGGGGTTGTGCACAGGGCATCTGAACTGCACCTCTCATTTTCTTAGATGGTGGTCCTGCGGTTGATAGTCTACGTTGGAATTCTTGTACCCTGGTCCAGTTTAATGCCCTCTGCACTGGCACATCATAAGCCAAACATCTATACACAATCCTGGTGAGAGCACAACATCCATATAGTACAGACTTTTGTTTCTTATACCACCTTTGATGAGCCAAGTGGATTTGGTCGATAATCCAGTGGGGCATGTTGATTGTCAAATCAAAGACATCAGCCAAGTATAGACTAAACCATATCTTCTTAGGTGGCATTGTGAACCTCTCTTGAGCGGGAAATGCAAAATGTTGCATGACCATTCGCAAGTGAATGGCAATTGTAGGTGTCATTGCCACCATATCCTTTAACTTCGTCAGATTCCTGTTCTTCATATTGTCGGGGACCATTGTCTCTTTCTCCGTAGGAATGTGCATACCTTTCATGTCTAGAGCTTCCCTCACCAAGTTGATAGTCAACCTGAAACGTTTCAGTTCATTGCCCCTTGTGAGAGATGGGAGGACAAAGGAGCTGTATCCCTTCTTGTCTTTGCTCGGAGTGAGGGTGCTAATCAAATAAGAGCACCTTAGAAAATCGGGCTTTGGCAATTGGAATTTGAAGTAATCATAGAGTCCTGCCTTCTTCCATATAGGTTTCAGTCCTTCATTAGTCTGCAGTCTCTCAAATTCCCTCGTGAAAAAGTGATATCTGCCCCAGCGCCCATTGAATTCTATCTCGGCCTCCCACATGTAAGTGCCTTCACCCAGGGGTCCTGCCACATCACTGAACCAATGTGAGTTTTTGCTGACCGGCATTGTGTGCCCCTGTGGAGGATTCTGAGCCGGTATGGCATGTAATGCCCTCAATGCCACTGGGTGTTCCTTCAATTCCTCCTCAACGGGAAGACTTTCAATGTCCACGACTTGGGGGCTGGTGCCTGCCTGGGAGCTAGTTCCTGCCGTATCTGCCATGTTACTTCTTGCCTCTTGATTCTCTGAGAATGTAGAAACAGGTGTTAACATTGTAAAGGACGAGATAAAACCATTTTTGTCCCCATTACAACATTAACATGAGGTTCGGGAGAGATTAGTAGGCTATTAAGTGCTCGGTGCTTGTGTGTGTAGTTAGGGATTGGTTAGACCTAGGAGCTAGGTGGAATGATGTAGTGTGAGAGTGACGTAGTTAGTAGGTGGGCATGGATTTACAATTGGGGTCCGGGGGTTTATTACAAGTTTTAGGTTGCCAAATGCAATGGATGGGCTTTGATCTTGATTTTGTGGAGACTCTGGAAGGTTTGATAGGAGTATCTGCTTGAAAATGAGGCTTTTTAGGGACCCATTTACAAGTGATTCTACTTGTGCTCATGGAAGAATATGTGTCCGTGTGTGATGTGTAAGACTGGGCATCGGATGTTCGAGTGAGTGAAACATGTTGTAGAGGGTGTGGCCTTTGTGTAGCTATTTGAGCCCGCAAGCAAGCCTTAGGCACCCAGATTTGTCGTGATTGTGGGCTGGCCTTCATCGACTTCTTGGGTACCCAAATAGACTTTACTTTCGCAGAAGAATTCATGAAAGACTTCTTATTAGTGTTGTGTTGTTGACTACTAATCAGAGGTTTTGGCTGTGGGGTTGGCCTGGTCGCAACAGGGTGTCCGCCTTTCCGCACCCACACTCATTTCAATGGCTAAGACATTCTGCTTCACATGTTTTTTTGGCCTCCAGTGTCGGTAGTACTCTGCTCCTTCTGTATTTGATCTGCCTTTGGTTGCTGCATCCCTCTGGTCTTTGGGAAAGAAGGGAGTGCCGTCTTATCCTTGACTCCATTGTTGAGACAATCCTCTTTCTGCATCATACAGTTTTGGACAAGAATAGCATTGTCAACTTCATGTGTGCCCCTGGAAGGACCAGCAGTTCGTGCCTTACTTAGTGCTTTGAGTGCCTCAATTTCCAATTCGACGGTAATTCGACTATGATTTACCCCTACCTGAAGAAGTCCACTCCTTAGGTTTAGGTTGACTACATGATCATAGATCCAGTCTTGACCCAAGACAAGAGGCTCAGTGAGGTCCTCATCTTGACACACTAGTACTTGGACTGTCATTACTTCTTCTTGAATGTAGAGGGGAAGTTCCACCTCGCCCATGCCTACATATCCACCATGCATACACTATAAGTGGGTAGTAGACTTAGTAACCGTGCCCAAAAGTATCGATAGAATGAGATACATAGTTCTTGCTCGAGAAGATCTTACTAATCATGTGGAAGGCCGAGCTCTAAGATCAAAAACTACTTTCAATGTATGCAAATTTCTTCTTGAAGATGTGATTTCAAGATTTGGGTATATTGAAAAAATAGTAGCCGATAGGGGCGAATTAGACGCACAAGAGGCTAAGGAATTCTTTGCTAGGCATGGAATTCGTTTAGCTCTTACGACTGCATATAACCCTGAGGCTAACGGAAAAATTGAAAGAGGGCATTCCCCTATCTAAAAGCGATTTCTAAAGCTTGCAAAGGAGAACTGAAGAATTGGCCGAAATTTTTGCCATTCGCTTTGTGGGCTGATAGAATGACCTGTACGAGAACGACAGGGTTTATGCCGGTAGAGCTAATGTACTGCCAAAAGCCAATTTTTCCAGTAAATACCCAAATTCTTACTTGGACTACGCTTCCTTGGAAAGATAATTTATCTACTGAAGACTTATTAGCTCTAAGGATTCAGCAGCTTGAGCAAGGGAATGAAAGACTAGATGAAGCTATAGCTAAATTAAAAACCTCTCGACTTAAAAATAAAAAGTATTTTGATAAATCGCATAGGTTAAGACCAAAGCCAATTCAAATTAATGATTGGGTATTGATATATGATAGCACATTCGATACACAGTATGATGCTCGTAAAAAATTAAAAAAGCGATGGTTTGGACCTTATGTGGTGGTCAAAATCTATGAAAATGGAACGTATGCGTTAAGAGAGTTAGATGGAACTCCGCTTAAAAATTTAATTGCAGGTAAAAGAGTTAAAATATTTAAACAAAGAAATGAAGAATATTATGATTTATTATCTGATGAAGAAAATGATGAATGAATGTTTTAATAAAAATAATGTTTAAATTTTTTGTTAAATATGTTTTTTCTTTTCTATGTATGAAAATAAAAATTTTATTTAAACTAATTTTCTTGTGAGTTTATATGTTGTTGCTTGATAGCAGGAGTTGAAGATGTTTTTTTGAACCAATTAATTAAAGACTGATTTATGATAAAGATGAAGCGTAGGAGATTGAAGATAGTACATGCAGTTTAAAATTTAAGCAATCAAAGCGATATTTGGATGAAAGGCAATGCTAAAGATGGAATCTATATAAATCAGGTGAAACAGTTCTAACCCTGATTAATGTTTTAAGTTTTGTTTTTCCCTGCATTATCATAATTAGAGATGTACATTCTTCAGCTAGGTTAAGAAACCTCTTAAAATTATGAAAAGTAGAATTTATACTGAAGTAGGGATGTGCTTGAAGAGAAGATAGGGAATAGAAGACCTATGGCTGTCATATGGATAGTTGAAGGAACCCTTAACTTGCAACTCCTAGTAGAAGTAGACTTGTTTTATATAGGTAAGCTTCCTTAAATCTGACCCATTTAGCAAAAGAGATCCTAGTTCCTGCTTTAGCTTACCTCTAGATCCTTTGCTCTGATTAGGGGTTAAGCCTTTCCCCTTCATCAAAAAAGTTGCGAAGAAAAATTGAAAGCAGTACATTAATGGTTGCTGCATATGAAAAGAAGGAAAAAAATAACACAAGGAAAAATTATGATTAAAAAATGAGATAAAAGAAAAATCAAATAAATCAGTTGTGGTCTCGAAATCACTTCTGATTTGAAAAGCGGGCTATATAAGGCAGATGTATGCTAGAGGGGAGTTAGTTTTTGTATCTTAATGGCAAATGGTTAGGAGATGAGGATAGAAGGCTTATATAACATATGCTTTACTTATGAACAGAGTTAATAGAAGAGTTAGTACGAACACTATTTGAATGACCTCTATAGTTTCCTTCTAAAACCTGTTTCCAATTCATGCATTGAACGAAAAGGCTGAAATTCAAGCTTACATAATTTTATAAGTTTTCTTTTCTATCAGAAGATGTACTAATGATAGAAGCATTTTTATATATAGACAATTTGAATTTGAATCATGAATAATTTTCAAAGAATTTGATATTGCTTTCTATGATCTGCAGGTTGGCCCATCGAGGACGATGTGCAGGTTTGGCCGGGGCGAATGTCGGAAAGTTTTCAACTTTCCAATTGATGACCAGAGAAAATAAAAATAACTTTATTGGTGAACTCTAACCTTTTATTTCACTGTTGATCAGTTGTGTTGATTGGAATTGACTACTTTTGAAGTGTTTACAGGTTCAAATGGATGAAGAAAACAAAAGTTCATATTATGGTTTACCCTAAACTGCTCGTAAAATGTGTGTTTAGGCCATAGAAACATTGAATTATGGGTTTAAGACCCTAGGTTTATATTTAATCTTGTGCATTTAAGTTAAGAGCCTTAATTCCTGGTTAATGTTAGGGATTAACTAGGTTTTCAATTAATTTCCAAAGGGTTTCAATGGGATTCTGATGGGTTTTTAGTAAGTTTTCTAGGGTTTTAGTATGTCTCAAGGGCTAGAATAGTTGTTATTCAATATATAAATTACATATTTATGTATTAAAAATTAAACTATGCTATTAATAATTACTTTAATCATATGTGTGCATTTAAATACTAAGGTTCTAATTAATTAAACCCTTAAACTAAGATTGAATTAAATGATTTATTTAAAATAAGAAATATAGGCTAATTAAATTAAAAATGGTAAATTAAATGGATAAATAACTAGTGGTCTATATGAGTGTTAGGAGAAAGAATGGTTTATAGAAGATGTGTAACTAAAGTGATTGAAAGAGTGGTTGGAATAAATGATGCAATTAAAGGAAGTTAAAGAGAAACTTTAAATGAATGGTGTATATGAAAAAGGTTAAAAGAATGGAGTAAGTGAGTTGTGTAAATAAAGTCAATTTAAAGTGTGGTGAAAGTAAGGAGATTAAAGTGTGGCTGTAGATTAAAAGTTAAAACCAAAAGAGTGGATTAGGAAGGACTTGTGTATGTATTTAAATGTGTGTTGAGCTCAAGTTTCTCCTAATGTTTTTTGCAGGTACTGTCTCCTGCTCTTTACTTTCTTCTGTTTTTCCTTCTTTCTCATTAGACCCTCCTCGTGCTCGGGATATTGAGCCGTCATGTCCTACTGTGTACGATGATCTTGATATGCCCCATGCTCCTGCATGAATGATTGTCCGGCCGAAAGCATGACCATGCCTATTCCGTGGCTTGGTCTGAGTCCCTGCAGTAGTATGTGTGTGAAATATATATGTGATGTGTGTGATATGTATGTGTGTGTATGTGACGTGTGTGTGTATGTGTTATGTGTGTATGTGCGTGTATGTGAAGTATATGTGTGTGTGTGTGAAATATATATGTGATGTGTGTGATATGTATGTGTGTGTATGTGACGTGTGTGTGTATGTGTATGTGCGTGTATGTGTGATGTGTGTGTGTGTTATGTGTGTATGTGCGTGTATGTGTGATGTGTGTGTGTGTGAGTGAGTTCCCCCCCCTCCTCTCTCCTCTGTCTGTAGCACGCAGTGCGCATGCCTCTCCAGTGCCGGTCTCTTGTGTGAAAGGACCATTTTTAGGGCACAAGTATATAAGTCAATGTGTGACTCTTTGTAAAGATTTTTTGCCATTGTGAGAATAGAGAGCACAGAAATTCGAATTTGTGTCTTCTTCACTCTGTACCTTCTTCTTTGTGAGCTTGTATGCATGTGTATTGCTTGGAAAGAGTGTTAGGAAGTGTTTCCTATCCATGAAAGTGTCTGTTTGCTCTAGTTAAGGTGTGTGCGAAGTGTAGGAAGTGCTGAAGTGTAGGAAGATTTTCTCGCGACTCAGTGTTTTGCTCATAACTTGAAGTAGGAGCATTAAAATTGAGTGAAAGTACTGCCATTGGATGCGTCTTCTCGAGAGCTTTGAAAGGCATATGCTATTCGCTATACTTGGAGTTCGGAGCTGAGAGAAAAGTCCAAATTACTGACGGCTACTGCACCAAGTATCGTGACACCATGACCGACAGTTGAAGCTTGTTTGGATTAGTCTTTGCCTTGTTCACACTCTTTGAGTAGTTCATTTGCATTGATCATCACTTGATTGCATGTCCTCATACACTCGGCTAGGTTTGTATACTCATCGGATTGATATTTAAAGCGTGAATCCCCACTATATGCACTTGAAGGGGATTGAGGTATAGTCTCTTTCTCCACAAGTCCCTAAATTGGTACTTAGGTCAACACATTTTTGGCGCCGTTATCGGGGAGTGTCGAATCAAACCGAGGCATCCGTGTGATGGTAAGTAGCTTTTTGCATTGAAGCAAGAGGAGGAGTAGTGATTTTCTCTTCTTTGGTAAGTCATTTTCAGCCGCACTTACTACTTCTCATTCTTGGAGTGTGTGTAGTGAGTTGTTAGTTTAGGGAAGTGAGTTAGAATGAGTAGAGTAGGAGGAGCAAGGGAGTAGGCTAGGTAGTTAGAGTAGCTTTCAATTCTTGTTTTGTTGTTTTATTTCCAGTAAGTAAGAAAATCCCAAGTATAAAAGCCAAAAAGAGTCATTTTGTAAAGTACTTGTGTTCCTGAGCAAGTATCGTGGAGAGCTACTGTCGAGTATCGCATGGGAGCAACTAGGCTATCTGGGGCTGCACAGCGCAAGGGGGAGTGATAAAGGAGTTGGAACAGCCTCCAAGGTGAGCACATTGTGGTTGTGTTATGATATCTTACGTATAAATCAAGTTTCCAGAGACAAACGATCTGCGTCAGGTATCATTTAGGAGTTGCAGAGGTTATAAAGTGTGATTTGAATGATACAGAGAGAGAGAGGGGAGGGTAGCAAAGCATAAACAACAAGTGTATTGAATCAAAACTTAAAAAATCTCTCAAAAATTTAACAAAGGGTCAAGTATCGCTTTCTCCTGCGATCGAGTATCGCGATACTTAACAAGTATCATGATCTCCTGTGGTTGAGTATCACAATATTTCCCAGGTATCATGTATCGCGTTCCAAGGATCGCGATACTTAGCAAAGATCGCATATCGTGCTGCCACCGATCGCGATACCTACCGTGTATCATGTATCGTGATCTATCGATCGTGATACTTGAGAAGTATCGTGTATCGTTTGAACCAAATACCGATTATCGTTATTGTCCAAGTATCGTGTATCGTCTTAGGAAGATCGCGATATTTGACAAGTATCGTGTATCGTGTCTGATAAGTATCGTGTATTGTGTCTTCATAGATCGCGATACCTATCACCGATCGTGTATCGTCTTTTTTGAAAGATCGTGTATCGTGTGGTCAAGTATCGTTCTTCCCAAGTATCGTGATAGTCAAGTATCGTGTATCGTTCGTACAGTGAACGCGATACCCATCAAAGATCGTGTATCGTTTGTCAAGTATCGTTTTGACCCAGGTATCGTGTATCGTGGTTCAAAGATCGCGATACTGGTGAAGTATCGTGTATCGTTTGGTTGTAGTATCGTGTATCATGGGCATCCAGAGATCGTGTATCGTTTATGATCAAATATCGTGTATTGTTTGGGTCTGAAGATCGAGTATCGTGTACCTTAGCAGTCAAGTATCGTGACTTGAAAAGTTCATTTTCAGTCAATTCCCAGCTAAAATTTTTCTGGAATTCTAATCCATAGTGAATAGTTCCAGTAGCTAGAGGTTAGCAAGGACTGACCAGAGCTGTGAAGTGGATGAACCTGAGATCTGGAAGAACCCTAGGAAGCCGAAGAAGTGTAATCTCTTCTGTGGGTAGTGTAGCAGAGCCAAGTAGCCGTTCACATTACTCGGAGATCTCGAGTGAGTCAGAGGAAGAAATTCCTATGGCTTCAAAGGATATGCAGAACACAATACCCATGATTGGCATGATGTCAATCATTGAGGGAGAGTACAAAACCTCCTTGGAGTATGTGAACACCAACCAAAATGAGATCCCTATTTATTTGGATGGTCTAAACAGATCAGTGGCCAGGTTAAAGAAGGCGTCAGAGGCTTACATAGTGCCTAGGCCAGCAGTCAAGTATGTAGGAGGACTTTACATGGACAAAAGGGATATCCACTACGTTGTCACGGAACACCCTGAAAACATTAATGAACTTGGAGAAGAAAATAATACTTCAAACTTAAATGGAGGAGGGAATGAAGAGCAAGTAACTACACCTAGAGGGAGATCTTCTGTTGCTAGGATATGGAGAGGAGACCTGATTCCTCAAGATGACTCCCTAATGGATGTATATTTGATCAATGGGATGGAGCATCTTCTTAGAGAACATTCTTCAATATGGGAAGCTGCCCCTAATCCTGTCACCATCTATGAGTTACAAGACCCTGAGTTCCCCACCATCATCACATATTTGGACAAGAATCAGAGAAGATATTGGCCCGTAACAGAATTGGAAAGAGCTGAGTTGAAATATCAGAATATTCTAGTATTCCCCCCTAGGGACCAAGCCACTACTTCAAGAAACCCACTTGGAACATCCCAAAATGATTCATATCAACAGTCAAGACAAACACAACAAACACAAATCCCTGTCAGACCACACGTGCAGTTTGCAATGCCTGCAAATAACCCTAATTACCGACCTCAACCACCTGTTGACCCAAGACATGGAATTCCTGCTCCAGTCAGACTGCCTGTAGCAAGAGGACCAGGCATACCCATAGGAAGACCAATTTTCCCAATAATGCCTAGACCGCACGAAGCAGGAAGAAGATTAAGGCCAATTCAAGTTGCCAAATGCATGAGAAACCACTATGATGGCTCTAGTGAACCTTACAATCATATAGCTGAATTCAAACAAGTAATCACAGCCGAACAAGTAGAAGATTTCTTGATCCAATATGAGTCCTTTGGTCTTACATTGTCAGACACTGCATTAGCATGGTTTCAGCCATTAGACCCTAATAATTTTCAAAACATGGAACAAGTCTATCAAGAAATGATTGAGGAATTCACTAAGTCAGAAATTAAAAACAACTCGTCATCTTTGATCCATAGCTTTAAGCAATCCCCTACCGAATCAGTAAGATTGGCAGTAAGAAGATTCAAGCAGTATGTGGACAGATGCCCAGTGGAAGAGAGACCTACCTAAAATAAAATGGTGTCATTATTTTTGGAAGGACTATTGAATGGATCATTGAGATCGTTGGTGTATGTGAAGAGAGTTCAAACTTTACAAGAGTGCATGAAGGAATGTATAGACCTAGAAGAAAACCTAGCAGAAGACCTGAAAATACCTCAAGGTAGCTTGAAAAGTGAAGATACGGCCAGTAGCACATCAAACCCTAAAAACAATGTAGAGGAGATAGCCGATCTGGTAGCAAAGAAGCTGAACGTTCAAGGACAGAGGAACTACCCCAGTAACCCTCTAAGAGTGCCCATGCTTAGAAGATGCATACAGTGCGGAGGTGATCATCCTTCTCACTTGTGTACTAGGGGAGTAGTCCCACCACCTGCTTATGCTTATAATAGACCCACTGTCCCATGACCTCTACAATATTGCAGTATAGAACAAAAATATACAAATCACAGTACTGAAAATTGCCCTTAAAATAGGCAAGCGAGACCAACACAGCCATACATGAGACCTTATGGATACCCTCAGAGAGAGCAAGGAGGTGAAGCATGGAGATACCCTACCTATCAGCAGCACGCACTAGTGCCACGACCATATGCGTATCAAGGATACACCCAACCACAACCAGTACTAGGACAACAACTACCCCATCCTCAGAACGTTGTCCTAGTCAAGATAGCTCAACCTGAAGAAAACCTAGAAAGAGCGATAGTCCCAGCCACACCATTGGCTAGTAATGAACCATATGACTCATCTTATGACCATAGTCAAGGAGCATATCCCAATTATGAAAGCTCTATAATAGAATATGGACAACTGTACGAACCATATGCCTATGGCATGGAAGTACCAGATAGTTCCTACGGATATGACCAGGACTATGTGTCATTAATGTACACAGCCCCTAGAGCAACCATACCACCCCGACCCATGAACAGACCGCCTGTACCCAGAGGACCATACTATAGATGTGAAGGTGATCACTATATCAGAGAATGCACATTACCAAACCCTCCACCACCACAACGAGTCTGGGAAGGCTACTGTAGTGATTGTGGTAAGGAACACCTTTTCAGAGATTGCCCCAAGAACCCCAATAAGGTTACATCCAACGTGCAAATCAATGTGATTGAATTAATCGAATCATCAGGGAGCGATAAGGAATATACTGTACCATTGAAGGCAATAACAAGAGAAAAAGCTAGAGAGACCCTAGAAAAACCTGAAAAATACAATCAAAGTGATCTAGAAATGAATACACCCACACCTCAGAGAGTTGAAGACTCGGAAGAACCTAAGAAAAGCGTTGTAAGTAAAAGAACACAAAGATGGAAGAACCGTAGGGATAGGATAAAAGAAAAGAAGTTACTGCAAAAGAAGGAAAATGAGAAGAACGAACAAAATCCAAAAGAGGAACAGAAAATTGAAGAAGAAAACAAAAATGAAAAGCATAAAAAAGAAGAGAATGGATCAGTCTTAGCAGATCCCATGCCTGAAGAATTAGCCATGTGGATTCAGCCATACAAGGCACGAATAAGAGGAGGACCTACCATAGAACAACACGAAAGGGAATATCCTAGAGGTGACCTAGAGAAGGAGAGGTTGGAGATCTGCAAAAAATTAATAGAAGTTGCCCAACAGACCCTAGAAAAACCTGCGTTGCCATTACCCAATACCCGAATTTCTGAAAGAGAATTCCAAGAGTGCGTCATCACTCATGAACATGCAAAACCTGAAGTAAGTAAGACACAGAATGGCAATTATTGTGAGGATAAAAGGGAAGGATCCATTGTTCCCAAAGTGGAAGGGGAATGGCCTAAAGATTTGTGGGCTAGAGTCCAAGAGGATAGATGGAAGAAAGTAGAGGGAATTGAACCACCCTTTGAAGAGATAGAAGCGGAAGAGGAAATAGAGGGTTCAATACCTGAATTAAATTCAGAAGAAATTGTACCAATGGATCCTAGTGACAAAGGAGATGATGGAGTAAAGGATTTGCCAAATTACACAGGAGAGTACGAACATAATTCAGAATTGTATTGCATCCCCTCAATAAGGAAAAAAGAACCGAACCCATCAATCCAAACATCGGACATCATACAACACCTTAAAAAGGTAAAAATCCCTTGTACCCTAACATTAGAAGAACTGTTGAAGATCAAACCACATTTGAAGGAGAAATTAACCAGTCAATTGGAGATCAAGACGGAAGAAAAAGAGATATCTGATGAAGTAAACACAGTAAAGATCCCAGTGGATAAGGTAGGAGATTTTAGTGAGGGAGACGAAGGAAACACTTGCCTTCCAATTACTTTTAGGGGTTATACAACCAAAGCCATCTTAGATTCAGGAGCTACACCATTGCTACTAGAGAAATCTGGGAGAAATGGGGAAAACCAGCTTTAAGACCAACGCGTATGAAAATACAAATCGCTGACGGACACACAGAAAGACCCTTGGGATTATTGGAACGAGTAGTTTTCACCACATGCGGAGTTGAATTTGAACACACCTTAGCAATATGTCAATTTGAAAGGGCGAGCAATTACGAAATGATACTTGGAAGACCTTTCATGAGACAGTTAAAGGTTGTGCAAGATTGGGGAAAAGATGCAGTATACCTACAACATGAAGGAACCACCACGAGAATAAATCTTCACACTTATACATATCAAGACGTTCCTCCCTTACAATGGAATCAAATTCATAAGGAAGAAGACGATCAGTTAGTTCATAGTATAGGTTCTAGTGACCAATCTTGGGTGAACGAGGACACTCATCTATGGATATGCCAAACTGCCAAAAAGGAGGAGGATAGGAGAAAGGGATGGCAGCAAAGGCAAGGCGTAGCCAGATCTGTGCAAGATCCAGCTTACATGCCTCAAGTCTTTTTAGATGAAGAGTTTGAACCTCACGGTTGGATGGAGATTTTAGAGACCCTCGATGTATGTGTGAACGAAGAAGTGATAACTATGAATGAATGCATTGACGAGGAAGGATACGACGTTAGCCTATATGTAGTAGTCCTTCAGGAGGGTGAAGAAGGAGAAGTGATAGAGAAAGAATGGAAGGAGGACTATGAGAGCATTGAGATGGAGCCAGAACCGATGGAACCAGTGGACGAACATCAAATAAAAGGTACCACAACCAACGAAAACAACTAGGAACCTACACAGGAAGAAGAAATGGAGTTAGATAAAGAGCCAGAAGATGAAGAAAACAAGCCACAAGATCAGTTTGAAGTGCCAGCCCACTTCAAAAAATATGAAGTAGAAGAGAGAAAAATTGCTATTCAAATGCCTAAAAGAGAAGCACGGCCAGGAATAGCTTATGACAATAAAGAACTAACCAAGAAGATAGTAGTAACCATAGAGGAAGGAGAAGAACGATGTACTTTCATAGGACAAGATGTATCCAGGGAGGAGGAACAAGAGTATATAGGCCTCATAAGGGAATATCGGGATGTCTTTGCCTGGACTTATAAGGACTTGAAAGGAGTAGATCCTTCTATATGTGCCCATAGAATCCCCATGACATCAGAAGCCAAACCTTCTAAACAAAGACCATATACATACAATGATGTGTATTCAGCATAGATAAAGGAAGAGATAGATAAGTTGTTAGATGGTGGATTCATATATGAGATTGAACACACGGAATGGGTGTCACCTTTGGTGGTTGTACCGAAAAAGAATGGGAAGTTAAGAGTATGCATCAATCTGAAGAAAGTAAATGCCGCGACCATAAGGGATAGTTACCCATTACCAATTACGGATCATCTTTTGGAAAGGGTGGCAGGGAAGGAAGTTTATAGTTTTTTGGATGGCTTTTCAGGGTATAATCAGGTAGCCATTGCTCCTGAGGACCAACACAAAACCGCTTTCGCAACTGAATGGGGAGTATACGCCTTTAGAGTCATGCCTTTTGGTCTAACCAATGCCCCAGCTACCTTCCAAAGATTGATGTGCCATGTATTCAAAGAATTCCTGAGAAAAAGTATGGAGGTATACGTGGACGACCTTTGTACTTATTCAGCTATACGATCAGAGCATATCCCTAAACTAGAAAAGATCTTTGCGAAATGTCGACAATATCGAGTATGCCTCAACCCAGAAAAATGTGTCTTCATGGTTAGACAGGGAAAAATCTTAGGACATATTGTCTCTAAAAACGGAATTTCAACTGATGAAGACAAAATCAAATTAATTTTGGATTTACCAAGACCCAAGACTGCTAAAGAAGTTCAAGCATTTATGGGACATTGTGGATATTATCGAAGATTTATACATATGTATGCCATAATTGCTAGACCTCTCTATGCACTGTTGACTCAATTTAATTGGACTGAAGAATGTGAGAAAGCCTTTAATGAGTTAAAGAATCGATTGAGTTCAGCACCAATCCTTCGAGTACCTAACTGGAATAAGCCATTTCACATTCATGTGGATGCTTCCAAGTTTGCCATTGGTTGCATCTTAGCTCAACCTGCAGATACAGGAAAGCTAGACCACCCTATAGCCTATGCCAGTAGACAACTAAATCAAGCAGAACGCAATTATACCACCACTGAGAGAGAAGGCCTAGGGATGGTGTACGCAATGAAAAAATTCAGACATTACCTGTTGGCAAACAAATTCAAATTCTTCATTGACCATCAAGCTTTGTTGTACTTAGTCAATAAACCTTGCAATACAGGAAGACTAGTACGATGGTTTTTATTGCTAATGGAATTCGATTTTGAGGTAGTAATCAAGAAAGGAGATACCCACATAAGAGCAGATCACTTATCAAGAATGACCCATGGAGAACCACCCATAGGAGTACTAGATGATCTGCCAGATACATACCTTTTTTAACTTGGAAATATGTCCTCAATGGGCAGAAAAGTTGATCCCTATACTCACGCATGGACCTAAAGATGGGATCACACCAAACCGAACCCAAGTCCTTTGGAAGACTAAAAACCTTCATATCATTGCGGGAAGTTTGTATCACCAAGATTCGAATGGATTACTCATGAGATGCATAGAAGAAGAGGAACAGGAGATGTGGCTTCAGAAAGCACATGTAAATCAATGGAAAACTCATTTGAATGCAAACGGAACATGGCAAACCCTGAAGAGATTAGGTATATATTGGCCAACCATGCAGAGAGACGCACATAACTATGTATCAGCATGCCAAACCTGTCAAGAACAAAATCCAGACGAGAACTCTACTCTATGCTACTCCACAGTAGCACCGAGATGGAGCATGCCTCTAGTAAAGTTCTTAAAGACCCAAGAATACCTAGAAGGAGCCACTATGGCAAGGAAACGTGCACTATTAGAACAGAGCAAGGATTATGCCATTATAGGAAAACAACTTTTTAGGCGAGGGAGAGATAATCAATTAGGAATATGCATTCATGAAGACGAATATCTTGTGGTTTTAGAGATGGCACATACAGGAGCTGCAGGAGGTCACTTCTCTGCAGATAAAACAAAAAAAATGATCCTCTTTGCTGGAATGTGGTGGCCAACTCTACACCAAGATGCCATAACATATGTGCAACGATGTGATACCTATCAACGAACAAAATATCCAATTAGAAGAGATGAGATGCCACTGAGACCCATGATGAGTGCCAGAGCTTTCACTAATGGGGAATAGACTTCATAGGACCTATTAGCCCACCAGTGAAAGAATCCCATGCCGAATATATAATTGTAGCCACAGATTATCTGACCAAATGGGTTGAAGCTAAAGCAACCAAGAAAAATGACGCAAGAACCACGACCAAGTTTCTCTTTGAGAACATTTTCACTAGATTTGGACTACCGATAGAAATTGTGAGTGATAGAGGTACGCACTTTATGAATGAAGTTATAGAAGCCTTATTGAATGAATTCTTGGTAATTCATAAGAAATCAGCTCCTTATCACCCACAAGCCAATGGACAAGCCGGAAGTTTGAATAAAATCTTGTGTACAGTTCTCACAAAAATTGTTAACAATGGTAGATCGGATTAGGATAAACAATTACATCATGCTTTATGGGCATTTCGTGTAGCCTACAAAACCGCCATAGGCACTACTCCTTTTAACTTAGTATATGGACAAAATGCTATTTTGCCAATTGATTTCTTAATTCCCACTCTCAGAGTAGCAACTACTTACGAGTGGACGGGACATGAACTATCAGCTCAACTAGATCAAATAGAAAAGCTTCACGAAACTAGGTTACAAGCAGTAGCAGGCATTTATGCTGCTAAACGTCGACAGAAAGCTTACTATGATGCTCACATCAAGGACAAAAATTTGAAGGAAGGAGATTTAGTCTTGGTATATACCTTGAAACAACACGCTAAGAAGTTGCAGAAGAGAGGATATGGCCCATTAATCATCAATCGTATATCGACAAGTGGAGCCATCAGCTTAGCAACCCTAGATGGAGAAGTATTACCAAACTATATCAGTGGATGTCGAGTGAAAAAATATCTAGAACCGTTGACTGAAGAAACAATGTCTCGATTAATCAAAGGCAAGAATCGACGTATTGAGGAGGAAAGGATACGAGAAGAAGCGAGACAGGAAGCACTAGAACGAATTAAGAGACGGAAAGAGTGGATGAGAGAGCGAGATGAGAGATATCGACTAGGAGAAGAACTCATCCCAATGGCTAATTTTAGAGCCACTAAAAACCTAGGTTCACAGAGAACGCAACCATATTTAAATTTGGGAGCAGGTAAAACGGAGTACCACTTGGTGGATGCTCTCATTGACACAGGAGCTGCCATAAGCTGTATCAAACTTTCTTTGACCCAGAAACTCAAGGAGGAATTACGTCCATCAATGGCACAGCTGATAGGAACAGGAGGAACAATTACTCAATGTATAGGTGAAATCACCTTACCTTTGCATCTGGGCAACAACACTATGGAACAGAAGCTATTAGTGTGTCATGATCAGGATTTACTTGAAGAGGTAGTGTTAGGTCAAGACTGGATTTACGAATATGAGGTGACCATTCAATTGGCTTTAGGATACATCTCAGCCAAGATAGGGCATCGTGAGGTATTCAGTTTGCTAGATGAACGACCAATCAAAGCCTCTTGTATAGAGCCAAAAGTTCATTCCAATGAACAAAGTCATGAGTGCATGATCACTAGCACTATAGAAACCCCTTCGTCAAGTACTTCATGTGAGAACACATTGAATTCTGCTTGCATACCATTTTCTAATCTAGCAAGTCACAAGAGTGTCAATCAATCCGAAACCAACCTCAGCGAAGCACCATGCACAAGAGAGACCAGTCCCCTGAGTAATTCAAAATTAGTACCTATTAGAATATACCCTATTCCATACACCAACCAGGCTTGGATAAGGAAGGATCAAGCGAAGGAATATCTTCGACGAAAGAAGCATTATCAACATCAAAATAGTCCAATGAACAAGCAAAGAAATCATTTTGGACACCAAAGTCAACAACAAAGTGCTAGGATATGGATTCCAAAGAACGTAGTAGCCGCCCAACCGGATCGAGTGCAAATATGGATTCCAAAATCATGTGCTCCAAAGACGCTAAACCAAAACAATGAACCTCAGCATAAGAAGAACCAATATGGTCTACAGGCAAAGCAGCCAAAGAAGAATAACTACAGGAAAGAAAAGAAGTTTGCAGTCGCAACAACAGCCAATCAAAGATTCAAAAAGCAGATAGAAAATAATTACAACATGAGAGGAACCACGTTCATCAGGAATGTTCGGGATGCAACACGTCCCAACAGCATGAAGCAGATTTGGATGCCGAAAGACAAAACAAACTGCATGCATCAAACAAATACTTCAAGTTGCACACATCTAGAGTTACCGGAGTCCAAAGTATGCATGATAGGGTCACATTACAAGGCCAAGCATTCGGCACATCTTTCTTTAATTTCAGGATAATCGAGCACATTTTCCTCTTGGGAAATAGGAGAGCACTTGTACATACATTAAGAAAAATACTCAAAAAATAATAACCGCTTCGGCTACGACCTAACTTTTCTGTTTTCCTTTTCAGATGAAAATATAAAAATATCTAAAAATGTGAAAAAATCTAGGTATTACCTTTCTCACACCCACGGGAAAGGGACGACACCACTCACTCGGAGCAATATCAAGCTTATGACAAACAAATGAAGAAGGATTCCTGATAATATATGGCCACTAATTCATACTCTATATTGAGTGCAGATGGCATCTACCAATTCCGAAGCTACGCAAGAAGAAGAGGTACAACTTCTTCCACTAGAATCAATCACTAAAGCAAGAGGACATTGGTTTCGGGAGGACCAACCAGTGTCAGACCTCATTTTCATGGCCACTATCAAGATCATGGATAGGGATCACTATTTCCCTATCATGTTGCAAGAGTTCAAAACAATAATACAGGGATTACCACATATTGAAGAAGTATGGACACAGGCAGGCCTAGAAGCATTCCTCAAATTGCCAATTTATCTGCCAGATTTTCAAAGGTGTACACAAGTGATGAATACCATGTAGCCTGCAGCAACAAAGATATCAGTGCCAGAAGCACGAGTATTGGATAAAGTAGGGACATGGAAAACTATTCAATTCACCCATGAACTAATCAACAAAGCATTCGGATGGAATCAAGAAGGGACCACTAATGTCAAAGAGGAATGTCATGATCCTAAAAAGAGATCTTTTTTAGACATAAACAGGACTGATATTGAAGAGGCTATTCGTTTGGTGCACCAACATTTTTGTTTCCCAAGTATGCACAGATACACTGCACCACAAAAGATCGTAGTACAATTACTATCACATGCCATGAGACAAATTGGAAACAAAGTGAATCTGACTGGTTATGTCCAAGAAAGACTATTTGAAGCCCAAAAGAAATGGGGCCAGAAGAAGTTTTTAAATGGCAGTTCTGCCTTGACATTACTCATATATGAGGCTCTCGAGATGAAAAATTTCCGACGTGAGATGCCGACATTAGAAGGGCTAGCCCGATATGCTAAATCCGCGACAATCCCCAAGAAAAAGAAGATAGCGGTGGTTATGGAAGAGGTAGGAACCAGCTCACAAAAAACCATGAGGGGTACGAAGCATCTACGAGAGGAGGAAGCTCAAGCTACACCTCAATCAAAGAGGACACATCTATTACCTAATATCATAACGGCTCAAATGCCTATTACAAAGAGAGATCTTTCTGCTTCCCTTGAAGAGACACATCAGTACATGCAAGGGTAGGTAAATCTAAATATTCAAGGTCATCATTACAGACAGGCAAGTCAAGAGAAACAACAATGGAGTATAGAGAAGACACCAAAACCATCAGGGAGATACAAAGAACTGGGCATAGATGATTCTAGTTCCAATACAGAATCCAGTCCTGAAAAAGATACTCTGGACACTGACATAGGGACAGAAACTCAAGAAGAAGAATGGAATGAGATCAATCAAGTTGAAGTGACGCCGAACAACCACGAAGAAAAGGAAAAGAACGTAGAAAATTCTAATGAACCTGAGCATGTCATTCAATTGAATGATACTACAAAGATCAGCATCAAGGAAACTCCAACCACCGTTGCGTATGCAAAACCACCTATCAAAGAGGAAGTACAAACTCCAGTGAACGCAAATTCGGAGTTTTTACAAAACAAGGAGCAGACTGTGATTGAGGTACCAGATGATACACCTCAAGGAAATAAAGCAAACATGGTGGCTGAGCCAAGGATCCAGCTTCAGATTAGGCAGCCCCATGACACTACATTACATGTGGCTCAGGGCAAAGATGTCACAATCGGCGAAGAACCGAGTATACCAAAAACATGGCTCAATGTGGATGTTACTCAACTGAAGCCTGTAGTCAAGCAAATGATTCAGACGGCTATGGATACACAACAACAAATGATGGACATAGATGCAGACTATGATAGAGCCATGCGAGAAAAAAATCAATTCCAGATAATGAGCGAACAATTGTCATCGCAATTAATCCAGGCTCAAAAAGAGATGGCAGTCAAAAACACGGAGATGCTGGAAGTCAAAACGCAATATGACACATTAATCACTCAGCATCACCAACTACAAGCACAGCTCGCAGATTTACAAAGAGTATATGATGCAAGCGAAGCTGACAAAGAAAGAATGAAAGCTAGAAGCACATTACTTGAGACACAGCTAAAGTTGTACATGGAAGAAAATGACACCTTGCGAAGCAGAAATAAAGAATTGATGAAATCATTATTATATGATCAACCTATTGAGCAACAGGAATCATTCGAAACTAAAGAAAAAGAATTAAGAGATCAACTAACACAACATGCAGATTTGTTGAGACAAGAGCGCGCAATGAGAGAAGAATCCGAACGGAAGTACAGTCAAGAAATAAGTGAACTAAAAAAGCAGTTGAATACAGCACATGGTAAACTTGCAGCAAGCTACAGTGAAAACATGGACAATGTCGCTGAAATTGGTAATGAATTGCTTGCAGCAAAGGAAGCACTCAGCACAGCCATGCAAGAAAACAAAGAGAAAACTGAACGTATAAAGCAATTAGAATTTCAAATCAATCAGAACGCAGTGATCGGGACACCAGTAGTGCCAGCTAAGGAAAATCCTACTGACAAGGTAGAGGTAAGTCCTCTATCTCACCCGATCTATAATTCTCCAATACATGAGCAGATGGCGGATATACATGATGATCATCCAATGCCATACACTGCAGAAATAAGTCAGAAGGAACGGGCACTAGTGGTATCCCGATTGACGGAAAATTTTGAAAATGAAGTCATTAAAGTAATGAAAGAAGCCAAGATCAAAGGCAAAGACTTGGAAAAGATCATGAAGCCTTTCAACATTCCGTACGGACTATTGAAAGAGAAAACGAGACGATATATAAAGAAGATTACACAGAAAAGTCCAGATGAGCAGCTACATTTTAAACAGGACACATTTGCATACAGTCAAGAAGAATTCAAAGCTGCGCAACCTATTTGGCGAAGAAAATCTTTGGAGAAACATCCCACACTACGGGTGCATTGGCAAGCAGCACCATATTTATTACAGGTAAACCCTTCATTTTGTCCTATACCACGCAGAAGGGATACTAGAGAATTTATGGACATGCAAAGAAATGGCACTATAAATAAACAGTGGCTGAAATACCCACTGCTTCCGAGCCCGCCACATAATTACTTGCCAACGGAGGATTATATGGTAAAAACAATCGAATTTTGGTTGCAGAATTATGCGACAGTGCCTGACTTAACTGTCATTTTCTCAAAATGACCAATAAAATACTTAGCATGATACTCACGGTACTCAACGTATTCAAGCATGCGGCCTACACTTTTTTGAATTTCATCGGCATTAATCAGGGCACGGAAATCCTCATTTTTTATCTATCGCTTATGCCTAGCCGACCAACAATAATGGCGTATTATTCCAGATTGATGTTTCTGCCAAGTATATATATGCAAACTTTTGAAGAAGCGTTCTTTACAGGATTTTTTGAGATCGATTCAGAAATCTTTTTGAAGATGTCGTCAAATTTAAATGCTAGATTAGTGGCATAAGAACTTAGCTTCTTCGCAGACCATAGATAGCCACCCAATGACGGTGTGAAGGCAGAACAAACAACTAATCATACGTGAAGCCAATCTGCTAAATGATACAGAGCAAAAAATATATAGAACATATGCCCGTCGCTTATCAAAGCCTGTCGGGGACGACAGAGTCCAGGAGGGGGGCAGTGTTGAGGGAGAATCAAGTAAAAGGAAGAAAAGAAGAAGACAACAAAAGAAGCAGCTTCACTAAAAAGAAATATCTGAAGATATATTTGCAAGAAGCCCCGCAGGGGCGCAACACCCATCTCTGCACAGAGCCCCGCAGGGGCACACACACCAAGGAAAAGCACGCAGCCCGAAGGAGGAACCAGGGCCAACAAGTATCCATGAAGTGCAAGATGATATCAGGTGGTTCCGTGGCCATATGAGGGTGCTTCAACCTCTTGAGTAACAGAGGATTCAGATCAAGGCTTACGAGCTACATCTTTATATGTGCACTGATGGCGTGCGTGGCAACCCGACTTAACATGGCAACCCAGAAATAATAAGGTTATAGGTGAATTAGACTACGAATATCAGGTAGTCAGTCAAACACCAAGGGTTGCGGGCGATGAAAAGAAAAGGATAAGCAGTACAAATGCATCAGGCCGAGAAAATGTAAACGAAAAATCAACAACAGGGCCATTAAAACGGAATGCCAGTCCAACCAGGCAGTAAAACTGAGCAAGGGTTGCGTGCAGGAAAAAGAAAGTGAATAATACAGCAGGGCTCGAAGTGTGCAACCAGGACAAATCAAAGGACCACTAAAACATAATGCAAGACTGATGAACAGGCGAAAGTGACCAAAAAATGCATGCGGACAACAAACTGAAGACAAGAAGTCAAGCATGTCAAGGGACGACGGAGACGAAGAAGGGGAGAGTGTTGTAGAGCTAAAGAGAGCACAAGGCAGAGAAAAAGACGGGCCCCAAAATTTTTCCGATTTGGACGTCATATTTTTGTATCATAACCATTTTTGTATATATTTTCCGTTGTAAATGCACTAGAGGAGTCCTCTAGATGCATCCCCTCAGAAGATTAGAAACTTACCCATGTAAAATAGTAGGAAATTAGTCTTTTAGTGAATAAAGTGCCGGTCTCTTGTGTGAAAGGACCATTTTTAGGGCACAAGTATATAAGTCAATTTGTGACTCTTTGTAAAGACTTTTTTCCATTGTGAGAATAGAGAGCACAGAAATTCGAATTTGTGTCTTCTTCACTCTGTACCTTCTTCTTTGTGAGCTTGTATGCATGTGTATTGCTTGGAAAGAGTGTTAGGAAGTGTTGCCTATCCATGAAAGTGTTTGTTTGCTGTAGTTAAGGTGTGTGCAAAGTGTAGGAAGTGCTGAAGTGTAAGAAGATTTTCCCACGACTCAGTATTTTGCTCATAACTTGAAGCAAGAGCGTCAGAGTTGAGTGAAACCACTGCCATTGGATGCGTCTTCTTGAGAGCTTCGAAATGCATATGCTATTCGCATTATTTGGAGTTCGGAGCTGAGAGAAAAGTCCAAATTACTGACGGCTGCTGCACTAAGTATCGTGACACCATGACCGACAATTGAAGCTTGTTTGGATTAGTCTTTGCCTTGTTCACACTCTTTGAGTAGTTCATTTGCATTGATCATCACTTGATTGCATGTCCTCATACACTCGGCTAGGTTTGTATACTCATCGGATTGATATTTAAAGCGTGAATCCCCACTATATGCACTTGAAGGGGATTGAGGTATAGTCTCTTTCTCCACAAGTCCCTAAGTTGGTACTTAGGTCAACAACCATGAAGACACACTTCTCTGGGTTCAGACACACTCGATATTCTCTACACTTGTTGAAGATCTATCTGAGCTCAGGTATGTGGTATCTTCGCTCTTAGGAATGAGCACATAAATCATCCACATATACTTCTAAGCTCTTTCGCAGGAACTCTTTGAAGACATGACACATGAGTCTTTGGAATGTTGCAGGTGCATTGGTGAGTCCAAATGGCATCACACGAAATGCAAAGATCCCCCACTTTGTGGCAAAAGCTGTTTTATGTTGATCTTCTGGGGCAATGGCTACTTGATTGTAACCTGAAAATCCATCAAGGAAGCTATAAACTTCCTTGCCTGCAACACGCTCCAATAAATGTTCAGTGATTGGAAGCGGATAACTATCTCTTATCGTGGCGGCATTAACTTTTTTAAGGTTAATACACACACGTATATTTTGCCTGCATAAGTGTCATTATATGTGTAGGGCTTATGTTTGGTGGGCTTGGCATCTGCTATCATGGGGATCGTATGAGAGCAAAGTTTTGGATCTACTCCCTTCAATTCTCTATAGTGCCATGCAAACACGTCCTTGTATTCCCTTAATAACGCTACCAACTCTACTTCCTCTTCTTTATTCACGTCATCTCCTATGTATGTGCATCTCTCTTCGTTCTCTTTGATTGTGACTACGATTTTTTTGGTCTTTTCTTTGTTATCATATGCTTCTCCTGTAATGGCCTCTCTCTTAGGCATTCGTACCAAAATTTTTCGGTCCTCAACTTCATATTTTTTGAAATTTTCTGGTACTTCGAACAATGCATCCTCCTTGTCCTGTTTCATTACTCTTCTTTTATTTTTCTTCTGACTACCTTCACTCCCATCCTTTGAATTTACAGTTTTGATGCTTGTGAGAGGTTCTTCTTCTTTTTGTGTAAATACTTCTATATCTTCTAGATAGTGCTCCTTTGAAATAAAACAACTATCCATCACAATGGACTCTAGATCATCATCGTTCTCTTCTTTTTTTATGAATTCACGAGGGTCACATTCTTCTAGCAAGGGCTGACACATGAACACTGAAATATCATATCCCTCCTCATCACAATGAGGTGTCCATTGTTCTTCATTGACAGCAATGTCCATGGTGGCTAAGATTTCTACCCAACCATGAGGCTCAAATTCCTCATCTAGAAATATCATCGGCGTATAGGCTGGGTCTCGAACTGGTCTATCTCCTTGAGAAGTTCCTTTTTCTCTTGCCTTTAAGCGTTTCTCCTCTTCCTTTGCGACCTTGCACATCCACAAATGAGTATCTTCATGCATCCAAGATGTATCAGATGAACTCTTAGAATGCACAGAGATTGAGTCTTCTTGCTCCTTGTGGATAGGATTCCACTGTAGGGGTGGTACATCTCTGAAGGTGTAATCCTTCAAATTGAACTTGGTTGTGACCCCTAAGCGCTGAAAGTATAAGGAGTTGGTTCCCCAATCCTGTACAACTTGCAGTTGTCATAGAAAGGGCCTTCCTATAATCATCTCGTAGACATTATTTTTTTCAAAGTTACATATAGCAAATGTGTGTTCAAACTCTACACCACAGGTGGTTAGAGTTATCCCTTCGAGCAATCCTAGAGGTCTTTGATAATGACCATTGGCCATTTGAAGAGTCATTCTAGTTGGTCTTAATGTGGGCTTGCCCCATCGCTTCCACAAGGAGGTGGTTGCAATAGCAGCACCAACACCTGAATCTATGATGGCTTTGGTTGTGTAACCTTGGTAGGTGATTGGAAGATAAGTATTACCTTCTTCACCTTCACTCATGTCCCCTATTTTATCAAGAGGTATCTCTGGAACTTTCTCTTTAGAGCTTGCTTTTGGCATTTTGGAATCAAGTTCGGGAACCTGATCCTTCACGTGATTCCAAAGCTCAGGTTTCGCTTTGAGCAGCTCCTCTAGCATGAGATGACACTGAACCTTAGTATTCTTCACTACATCAATGTTTCTTGGAACCACCGAGTCTTCGTTTTTGATCACTATCGTGGGAGCTCTGATCTGGAGAGATTCAGATTCCCATGGGCCTGTGAACTGTGGCAACTCTTGTAAGGAATTAGATTCAAAATCTAATCGTTCATCTTCTTGTTGCTCTTTTGGTCTCCATAGACAGACGGGATGTCTTGGGGAAACTGGTCACGAAGATCATCAATCTCAAGAATAGGAGGGGGAACATCCTTCTCCTTGGCCCATTTTGCTTCATGTATTTCCCGCAAGAACTTTTGAGTGTGCTATTGAATTGAAAGAGGTTCTCCATCATCTATGAAGTCAGGAACATAGAATTTCTTTGGTGATGAGCTTTCTCTTTCAATAGTTAGTTGAGCCTGTAGAGGTAAGGACACTTGCGGTTTATTTACCAATTTCTCTAATCTTTCTAGTAAGCCTTGGAAGTGCAAACCCGGTGTAATAGCATTCGTCTGATTGAATGATTGATTGGCCTCGAACATAGCTTGAGCTAGTTCCACCTAATGCACATTTTTGTCCGTTCAATCTCTAAATCTGCTCTAGGGTAGCTCTTGTCTAGGTTTGCAGGTGTTGGCCCTTCTTGAAGTCGAGCCTGGTATGCCTTGAACAACATGTCCAAGTCCTCTGGGGTGGGATCTACAAGAACAGATCCTGGCTGTGGTTTACCTACAGTGGTTGGTGGGTGGGAATGAGGTGCTGTGGATGGAATCTTGATCTGCGAGGGGCTTTGAGAGGCAATATCTTCTATTTTTGTTTTTGCATCTTTCAAGCTTTCTTCTAGTTCAGATAACTTTTTGGTCCACTTACGATTGGCCTTCTCTCTAGTATCCTTCCAAGTTCTTGTTTTCCTCTTACTAGGTTCTCCCAATTCACTTGGCTCTGATTGCTCAACTAGTTTAGATTGTTGTAAGGCTTGTGCCCTAGTCACTACATGTATGGGAGCCACTTTATCGCTATCGGAACTTGAATCCCTTGCAAGGCCTACTACATTAACGGGTGTAACCTTTGGTGCACTAGGATGTCCGGGACAATCTCTCAGGAGTTGTTCTTTGCCACACTCAAGACAAACAACTTGTATTGTGATGTTATGCCCTTGTGTCGGAGATAGTGGGTGGGGTGATTGTTGTCCTGGTATAGGTTGAGGTTGGCCATATCCTTCATGTTCATATGGTCTAGTTGCTCCTTGTGGTTCTGGACATGGGCTATACCTAGGAACTTCTCTTCCTTGTTCTGTAGGAGGGTACCCGTATGGTCTATAGTGGGGTGGTACAAATGGTCGTGGCTGTCTATTCATTAGATAGTTTTCAGTGTTGTAGTTGGGGTACTTCGGCTCACTATAAGAGTACATGTTAGTCGCTTGAGTTGGTCGTCTATCGTACGAGTAAGGTTGTGATAATCCTAATGCTTCTCGGTTGCAGACATGAGATGGATGATCCCCACCGCAAAGTGTGCAACTTCCTAACATTGGCACTCTCAAGGAGGAGTTTTGGTAGTTCCCTTATCCTTGTACTCCTAATTTCTTGGCCACTAACTCTGTCACTTCCTCCACATAACTTGAACTAGAAGTTTCCTTGCTCCTTGTATCCTCTGAATCGGTAGGATCCTGTGTGGTTTTGAGATCCTCAGCTAAGTTGTCTTCCAAATCTATGCACTCTTGAAGACATTCACTTAGGGTTTGTAGTCGTTTTACATATACTAAGATTCTCAATGTTCCATTGGTTAGACCTTCTAAAAATAACGATATCATTTTTTGTTGAGAAGGTCTCTCTGTCATAGGGAATCGGGCTACGTATTGCTTAAATCTTCATGCTGCATTTTTTACTGTCTCATTAGGAGCTTGTTTGAAACTATGTAGTAAGGATGACGAATTGTGCTTGATCCCTCGCTTAGTGAATTCCCAAACAAGTTCTTGGAAGAATTGTTCAATATGTTCAAAGCAACTTGGATCCAAGGATTGAAACCAAGTCAAGGCTATTCCTGTGAGGGTTAGCCCAAAGGATTCATATTGCATGAAAAAGTCATCCACTTGCTCCGCTCGCAATACCTGCTTGAACTCTGCAATGTGGTCATATGGCTCTCTTGTGCCATCGTAACGATTTCGCATACATTTGGCCAAGTGGATTGGTCTCAGTATTTTGCCGGGTTCTGGGGTTTGACTTATGATGGGATAAGCAGATTTTACTAGGTGTATTCTAGCTCCTACATCTTGGGGTGGTTCTCCCCTAATTGTGGTTCTATTCAGATTTCCCATTCCCTGGCCAATGTGGTTGTGGGGTTTAATTCCTGGCAAGGTGAATTTCTCATGTGGCCCATTGGGTATACTACCTTGACTCGTTTGTCCTAACTTCACATTTTTTGTTCTTTGTTGGGTCTCAAATGGGTTTTGTGAGGTAGTTGCCTGATCTCGAGCTAACTCTCCTCTTTCATTAATCTGATTAGGGTTTTCGGTTACTACATATATCTGGTCCATCTTGTCCTTATAAACTCCACTTTCATACTTGACAGCTGGTCTTGGAATTATGTCAGATTCTGTGGTGTTTATCATTCTTGCTACTGTCCTCTGTAGGCTATCAAGGTAGATGGGTATTCCCTGCAAGTTGGTGGATATGTATTCAAGAGACGTCCTATATTCCCCTTCCATTGTAGACATAAAACCTTCCCTAGGTTCGGAACTATGCATGTCTTCAAAAGCCAAGAGTATCTCCTAGTTAAGTGACATTTTTGACTCACTTGTCTATGAACTCCACACTTGGTGTTAACCCCTGAGTTGTGAATCCTTAACTTGGTTGTGTGGTTGACCTTAGTTTCACATGATATGGTACTTTATTTATCTCTCCCTAAGTATCAACTTGAGCTTAGGTTCATAAGCCTTGTCTACAAGTCCACAATTGTCCTTTGAATTGCTCAAAATCTTGTGGGACCCCTTGCTTCCTAGTCCAACCTGAGGGTCAACTTAAAAATACCCTACCAAATAATCTTGGTATTAATTTTACCGTAACCAGTCAATGTTTTTGTTCTACTCCTCACGAGCTTTCTAACAAACCCAAGATCACTCCGAACGGATCTCGTATGAGAAAGTTATGCCAGTTCAGGGTTCTGGGGTTAAAACAGGGAAACAGGGCCTCTCAAGAAATGCTTCAAAACAGGCGATACACGATACTAATCAAGTATCGCGATACTTGGAAGCAGACGATACACGATACTTGTAGGACACGATACTTGATACTTGAGGAACTCGATACACGATATTTGGTATGTATCGCGATACTTGAAGTAGGCGATACTCGATACTTACCTTGCCATATACACGATATTTGGGATGTCACGATACACGATATTTGGGAAATATCGCGATACTTGATGTTCACGATACTCGATACTCAGAGAACACGATACTCGATACTTGGTAGGTATCGCGACCAGGATCACACGATACACGATACACGATACACAATACACGATACTCGACAAGTATCGTGAGGAAATTCAAGACGATACTCGATATTTGCCAGGTATCGAGAAAGTAGTATCCGCGATACACGATATCCAACAAGTATCGCGATCAGAGACTCACAATACACGATACTCGAGATCACACGATACACGATACACGATACTTGCTAGGTATCGCGATCAGGGATCTCCCGATACTCGATACTTGGTGCGATCGGGCAAAAACACGATACTCGATACTTGGGAAGTATTGCGATACTCAACCACAGGAGATCATGATACTTGTCAGGTATTGCGATACCTCAACCACGGGAGAAACATGATACTTGGATTTTTTGGAGTCCAAATTCAAAACTTTTTGCAAATATGAGTACCTTGTGTCCTCCTTGTCACTCCTATGTGTCTGTAGGTGCCAACTCTTCCTTCAAACCCGCGATATTGCACTCACGATACTTGGCACAGGTTTTATCACTTCACGAAAATGGCTGCTCGGATTCTTGGTGTTTAGAGAGTGTTTCAAGAGTTTTTCTTCAGCGATTCAGTTCTGCACCCCCCTCTAAGCTTCTTGTTAAAAAGCAAGGTGAATGTACTCTAAAAAATGGAAAAAACTGAGAACATGAAGGTGGGTGGAGATGGTGATGATGATGAAGATGAAGAAGAAGGAAAACTCAAAAACTAAACTGAAAATGGTGATTTTTTTACCTTCCAGCATTGCTACTCTACGTCTTACCGTCACACGCTCGTCCTCCAAGCTCTCTCCCCGGCAACGGCGCCAAATTTGGTGTCACTCTAGCACAATGATGAGTGCCAACGTGAGGAGCTCCACCTCATAAATGTCAATCCGTGGAGACGTGAGGACTGGTATGAAGACCAAGAGCAAGTGAAGTGCACTAGTGCGTGAGTGGAAGCACCTAAGCATGCACACACATACACACACACACGCACAAGGTAAGCGCAAAGAGTGGAACAATGGAAGATCTTCGATGGCAAATGAACTCTCTTACAAAGCTGAAATCTACAACTAGCTAACCCCAAAAATGAGCTCTCCAGCCCTTTTTATAGTTTTTGAGTGGTTTTGGCCTTGTCCAAACCTAGTGTCCGGCCTAGTTAAAATTTAGGTTCTAGGGCTTATTTGGGGGCTCAAACAGAATCTAAAAATTATGAAAATTGGTAGTATGATACATCTAATACTCCTCAAGCTCAAGGACTCCTTGGCTTGAACAAAATGGAGTTGTAAAAATAGAAAATGGTATTTACAATGAATTTTAGTGATAAAAATCACTAGTTTTATAGGGATTTCTTCTAAAAATTTGACAGGTGCTTCTTAGAGCTCCCTACTTGCTCCTTCTTCTTGTGTCTCCACTTCGTTGATGCGCTTTTATGCATGTGCTTGACCTTGAGCTTCAACACATATCTAGCTCAGCCAAGACGCAGTTGCACTTTGAAGGACTGTTAGAAAGAATAGAGAGGCTAATTGCACAATCAGAAAAGGAAACCGCCTCTTGGAATAGGGGCAAGGCAAGTGAGAGAGTGAGCCTACCTGCCCAGGAAGCCTATGTGCCTAACTCTACGGAGCCAGACACATCTTCTTCTATGAATCGATTCACACCAGAATTCCTACGAGAGATTCAAGAAGACAAATGGGCTAAAGAGAGTGAAGTCCCTCCTCCCATTGAACTTGTGGATGATGCACACGACCAATTCCCACAAGACATCCCATCCATTTATGAAGAGCAGGAGAGTACGCAATCTCAGGAGAGATTAGACTTCAAATGTAATTCCATACAAGAACTACCCCATTTCACAGGCCCATGGGAAGCAAAGTCCATGTGTATGAGAGCACCCACAGTCATGGTAAGACACTAAGACTCAGTCATACCTAGGAACACAGAGGTAGTGAAAAACACTAAAGTGCATTGCAACCTCACTTTAGAAGAGCTACTCAAAGTAAGGTCAGAGTTATGGAAACATGTAGCTTAACAAGTACCAGAGATAACAAAACCTCGTTCCCATGTAGGATCTCTTTGCACAGTGCCAGAGATACCATTGGATAAGATAGGAGGCATGAGTGAAGGAGAAGAGGGAAACACCTATCTTCCCATTACCCACCAAGGATATACAACCAAGGCCATCCTAGACCTAGGTGCAGGAGTTGCAATTGCTACCACTTCCCTATGGAAGCATTGGGGCAAGCCGGCACCCAGGCCCACGAGGATGAAATTGCAGATGGCCGATGGTCATATCGAGACAACCTTAGGGCTGCTAGAAGGAATAACTCTCACTACATGCGGTGTTGAGTTTGAGCATACTTTTACTATATGTGACTTTAGCAAAAATCATGCCTATGAGATGATTTTGGGAAGACCATTTATGCGACAGTTGCAAGTGGTACAGGATTGGGGAACCAACTCCTTGTATTTGCAACACTTAGGTGTCATGACCAAAGTCAATCTCAAGGATTACTCTCACAGAGATGTGCCCCCTATCCAATGGAACCCCGTCCATAGAGCTAAAGATGACAATGAGTCGGTGCATTCCATAGGATCGGGATCCTCATGGATGCATGAAGATACACACTTATGAATGTGCAAAGTAGCCATAGAAGAAGAGAAGAGAGAAAAAGCCAGAGAGATAGGTGCGAAGGAAACACATAGATCAATTCAAGACCCAGCCTATGCACCTGTAGTATTTCCTAATGAGGAATTTGAACCTCATGGCTGGGCAGAAATCCTAGCAACAATGGATGTAGCCATCAATGAAGAACAATGGACACCTCACTGTGATGAAGATGGCTATGACATTTCAGTCTTCTCCATAGAGCCAATCATGGGAGAGGCGGTGTTAGAAGAGTGTGAACCTAGCCCTGATGCATTTGAGGATGCAAGTGACACCGATCTAGAGTCAATCATTATGGACCCACCTTTTGCATCAGATGAAGAATGCTTCTATGAGGTAGAAGCTCATCCTCAAAGACATGGAGAGCTTACAAATGATGTAATATTGGCCACACAAGTGACTCCTCAGGATGAAGGAAAGAAAAGAAAGAAGAGAGAAGTCACACCAGAAGAGGAAGAAACTTTGTTTGAGGTCCCTGAAAACTTTAAAAAGTATGAGATAGACGACAAGGGAGTCATGATAAGAATGCCTAAACGTGCGGCACAATCAAGAGAGGCCTATGATAACAAAGAAACCACCAAGAAAATAGTGGTAGCCATAGAAGAAGGAGAAGAGAGATGCACTTACATAGGACATGACCTGACAGAAGAAGAAGAGCAAGAGTTGATTGCTCAAGGACTTGAAGGGTGTTGACCCAGATATATGCTCACACACAATTCCCATGACCTCAGACGCAAAACCCTCTAAGCAAAAGCCATATACATATAATGATAATTATGCTGCTAAGATCAAAGAGGAGATAGATAGACTCGTGGAAGCTGGATTTATCTATGAGATTGAGCACACTGAGTGGGTATCCCCCATTGTAGTGGTGCCCAAAAAGAATTGAAAGCTACGTGTGTGCATTAACTTGAAGAAGGTTAATGCAGCCACTATTAGAGATAACTACCCGCTTCCTATCACTGAACATCTACTAGAAAGAGTGGCTGGAAAGGAAGTATACAGCTTCCTTGATGGGTTTTCTGGCTACAATCAAGTAGATATTGCTCTCGAGGATCAGCATAAGACGGCTTTTGCCACAGAGTGAGGCATATTTGCCTTTAGAGTAATGCCATTTGGGCTTACCAATGCTCTTGCAACCTTCCAGAGATTAATGTGCCATGTGTTTAAAGAGTTTCTGAGGAAGAATTTGGAAGTCTATGTTGATGATCTTTGTGCTCATTCCAACATTAGACAAACACATATACCTGAACTCAGACAAATCTTTGACAAATGCAGAGAATATCAAGTTTGCTTGAACCCAGAAAAGTGTGTTTTCATGGTCAGGCAAGGCAAGATTCTAAGACACATAGTGTCAAAGAATGGCATATCTACAGACGAGGAAAAAATTAGAGCCATTGTAGAGTTACGTAGGCCAAAGAATGTCAAGGAAGTACAAGCTTTCATGGGGCATTGTGGCTATTACCGACGCTTTATACACATGTATGCCATAATAGCAAAGCCTTTGTATGGACTTTTGACTAACTTTGAGTGGACTGATGAATGTGAAAATTCTTTAAACGAGCTCAAAAGAAGATTGTGTTCAGCACCAATCTTGACCGCACCAGATTGGAGTAAGCCCTTTCATGTTCACGTGGATGCATCCAATTATGCTATTGGATGTGTGCTCGCACAACCTACTGGTGAAGGTAATATGGATCTTCCGATTGCCTATGCTAGTAGACAATTGAATGCAGCTGAACGAAATTATACCACTACTGAGAGAGAAGGACTAGGCATGGTATATGCAGTTAAAAAATTTAGACACTATTTGCTTGCAAATAAGTTTAAATTTTTTACTGATCATCAAGCTCTACTTTACTTGGTGAACAAGCCATGCAACACCGGTAGATTGGTGAGATGGTTCCTCTTGCTAATGGAGTATGACTTTGAGGTTGTGGTGAGGAAAGGAAAGACTCACTTGAGAGCAGACTTTGGCTAGGAAAAGAAGTTTAGAGCAAGAAGCTGTTGAAGTCAAAGTGTTACAGAAACACTGTGGTACTGACCAGCCGAAATCGTTACTGAACAAATATTAAACGTAAAACAGTGATTCACCGTAAACTGTGTTAAACTTCCAGTATCGTCACCGAAACAACGTGGGCTCTAGGGAGTGGTAGGGGTCTGTTAGACAGAGGCCCTGTACTAATTTCTCAAATCTTTGCACAACCGTAAATAACCATTAACACGTCTTAACTCAGTTACTAGCCTTCACCAAACAATATACGATTTCTAGGAATCTGTGTATCTAACTCTTACAGACTAACCCGGCTATTGAGACAAAGCAGTAGTCCGAGTGTTACAACAATACTAACAACTAATAGGTATTATATTCTCGTAAATCAACACACAACTTCTTCATGACAGGTATATATGCCGGATAGCATACAAACTCACAGTAGGCAGTAAATCAACCAGAAGATACTATAATCGATAGACTCATTTGTCACAAAACTTATCATTACTCTTCAATCAACTTATTCATGCTACTGAAGGTACTAGCTCTTCCTCATAATTGGGATTACCAGAGAATGATACCGAAGGTACTGAATCCGGTAGCACAACAGAGCGTACGAGAACACACTTCCAGTTATCTATTCGGAGTTCCCACTATCAATTAACTTATGCAAAGAAATGACCGATAGTACGTAAACCCTGGGAACTTATACAACCGAACACAACGCCAACAAGCAAGCAGACATGCAACCTTTTACTTACGATTCGTTACTATGCACCACAGTATCAGTGGGCGAGGCGGAATGATCAGAACACTAACAAGACTCAGACTACACAACATCACACAGGCTTCGACAATCACTCTGGAAAGTCCAAAAAAACGGGCTCTCGACCACTCTTTTTCCATTGCTTTATAAAGATGTTTACAGGATGCGCGTACCAACTTTTCGCGCAAATTACGAAAACTCCGTTACATCCGGCATACATTTGTCCTACTCCGGCGGCCGTCTAACACTGGCACGCACAGTGGACTCGAACCCGCAAGTGATTTTTGATTACAAAAATTATTGTTCATCTATGATTCCTTCTAGATACATATTTCTAGCTAATCTAAATGTACGGGATATTTTTTTCTTAAGGGTTTCTAATAATTGTTTAAGGGTGTTGAGCCCATAAAAGTCATGTTGGTCAAAGTCAACTGCAGTCAAAGTCAACAGGTCAAAGTCAACAGGTCAAAGTCAACAAGGTCAAGGTCAAAGTCAACAGGCGCAAAGTCAAAGTGCGTAAGTGCAGGTGTCAAAGTGCACAGGTAGTGCACAATGAATTGTCCACAAAGGGTAAATTGGAGAAAATAGGTTGCAGGTTGCAGAGGTACTTTCTCTAATTTCCCTAAGGTTCAAAGTGTGTTTTAAAGTGTTTTGGAAGGTTCAGGTGAACCCCCCTTATGTGCAAAAGTGAAGAATTAAAAGGAAATGTGAAGGCATGTGAAGCGGCAAAGTGTACGCACAGGTGAAAGTATGGCCCCCCATTAAAATTTTTGGTTTTAGACTAAAGTCACTACAGGACAAAACAGTGAGTAGTTGGCTGCCACTTGTGAGAGCAATCTTGGGACATCAAAGTGAGCACCAAGATTCACTTGCAGTTAGGAGCGTACGTGATCGACACACTCAAATCAAGGCAAGGGCCATTCTTGGACCAAGGTTAGAGTAAGCAAGAGAGCATAGGCTAAGTGGAGCAAGAGAGAGAAGTGCAAGGGTCACCAGAGTACGTCGCACAGAAGTGAAAGTGCAAGGTGCATAGAGGGTGACCAAGGATTTTGGTGCAGAGAAGTGCTAAGCTATAGTTCCCCCAAGTATCTCAAGGTCCTTTGGCAGTGTACGCTTGCCGACAGCAGGTATTCACTCCTCCCCCTTTGTGGAAGTTTGGTGCAAGGTGTGCACAAGGAGAAGCTTGAAGCAGGTGGAGGTTTGTTGCAGAGGAGGTCAGCAGCAAGAGGACATTGGGATATTGGATATTTTGTAATTGGGCACTCTGCGGGATTGTGCACAGAGGTATTGGTGTATCTTGTATTTCAAACATTGTACTTTTCTTACTGTAATCAAACGGCAGAGACTTCCAAGGTGTATTTTCTCTTTTGGTCCTTCCATTTTCTCCTACAAACCCTCAAACTCCTTCTTGTCAAAGAATCCCCCAACAAATTTGGCACGCCCGGTGGGACTTCCAAGGAGCTTTGAGCATAGGAGGCTATATATTGCCATTGGAGGACAATATTCCAGTGTCGACAACATTACTCCAGTGGGCCAAAAGGTGCATACTTTTATCAAGTGTCTCATTTTAAGTGGACTATGCATAGCTCATGACCGCGACCCGGTCACAAACCTTGAGAATCAAGTGCAAGCAGACAAGAAGAAAGACGAACAGAAGATCATCGAGTCCACTTTCATCGACTTCATCGGTAGGAAGCATGGCAGGACAGGTGGACCTAGAAATCTTGCTCTCCAGATTAAACATAAAATTTCCCTCCTTCAGGGGTTTAGCCCAGGAGGACCCAGATGAGCACATTCGACGTTTTCTTGCATTATGTAAGACTAGGGGGCTAATGGGTAGGGAAGATGCTTTCTTGATACTCTTCCCAGCCACATTGGAAGGACTGGCAGACAAGTGGTTCAGCCAGTTTGCTGAAAACCACTTTACCACTTGGGATTTGATGAAGGATGCTTTTAGAAATCAATTCCAGCAGGGGAACACAGCAGAGATTATCATAGAAGAGCTAGAGAACTTGAGATTGGGTCCAGGAGAAAAGTTCCCAGAATTTGTGACCAGAGCCAAAGCACTAATGGCCAAACTACCAGATCCACCCCATGATTTTTTTGTCAAGAAATGGTTAGCCAAGCCCCTACCAGTAGCCACTCAATGCAAAATAAAGGAATTAGTATTACCTACAGCCTCCATAGAGGAGTTCATCACCACGGCTACAAGACTGGAGCAAATAAGGCACCAATATGGGACAACTTCTTCACCACCAACATATGGTACAGAGATGGAGGATCCAGTGACCCAGCTGAGGAGGGAGTTGGAGGGCTTAAAGAGAAATAAGCCCTACAAAGAGGAGGAGACTGCTGTGGCTCAATTGAGAAGGGAGATTGAAGCACTCAAGCTCCAAAAGGAAGAGGAAGCCCAGGCAGAGGAATTAGCTCAGCTGCGACAGGAGTTGCAGGAGCTCAAAGGAGGACGCATCAAGAGTGGTCTTTGGTGTTCCATGTGCAGCAAACAAGGGCATATAGTAAGTGAGTGCCCTCTGTTAAGTGTAACTTGCCAATTATGCAGGAAGGTTGGCCATGAGGCCCATGAATGCCAATCAAGGGGAATGCCTGCAACGACATACTGGACCCAAGGAGGACCCCCAACAACCACAAATGTGATGGCTGCACAAAATCAAGGTAACAACTATAACCCTAGACAGAGGAATAATTTTGGAAATGGGCCTAGGAGGCCAATAATCTGTTTTAGGTGTGGAGAATGTGGGCACTACCAAAGTAGGTGCACCCTACCAGAGAATGCACCTCCTTGCAGGAACTGCCCTGAGGCCAGAGACCATTATACATATGGTTGTCCTAAGAATCAAGCCTCTTCATCAGGGCCCCATATCCAAATGATTTCTGTGCAGGAAGAAGAAATGGCAAATCAAGTTAAGGTGCCATCACCATCTACCAGGGTGGTGCAGTTAGAGGAAATTGACTCTTTTACTGTGCAGACAAGAAGCAAGGGGAAGGCTCCAGTGGACATGGGTCAAGAATCATTGATTAATGGATTAAACAGAGACAAAGGTGTGTCCGAAGACCTAGCCACCACAAGTGCAGACACAAGGCAAAAGGAAAATTGCACAGGTACCAGTGATGCCATTGGACATGCATTCAGCAGGGCTCATGAGGAGTTGGATAAGTCAAATGGAGCCCAAGCTCTTAAGGAATCAGAAGCCTCCAGACTGCTCAAGTCCATGAAAAAGGAGGTTAGTATTTTTGATTTAATAAAGATGGATGGGAAGTTCAGGTCAGAACTCTTGCAGATAATTGATGAAGCTTCCACTACAAGTTTGGTGGCAAAGACTGCTGTTGTACATGAAGGAAAAATTGTAAGGGAAGCACCCCTTACAGATTATAAAAGTCCTCGGCTGACAGTATCTATCAAGGGTCATGAATTTAAAGGAGTTATTGTGGATGGTGGTTCTGGCATTAACTTGATGCCTGAACATACAATGAAAAGAATTGGACTCCACCCTTCAAGGCCTGCAAATTTCACTGTCACTTTGGCAGATCAGAGCAAAGTAAGGCCCTTGGGAGTAATCCCAAAAGTTCCACTTGAAGTACAAGGTAATTTATTCATCCTGGATTTTGTGGTTTTAAGATTACCCCAGGTTGAAGGAGGATTTCCTCTCTTAATTGGACGACCATGGCTGAGGCACGCAAGTGTCATTCATGATTGGGGCAAGGATACTATGTGGGTACAAAAGAAAGGGCAGGAGCTGACACAGATTCATTTAGAAGAGGGCCCAGATAATCAAGGAAACACTAGCATGATGCAAGCAGTTGGCATTTGCATGGAAACAGAATCGGAGGATCAACCCCAAATAGATTTTGAGGAAGAAGAGGATATTCTAAATTGGCTCCAAGCAGGCAACTCTTCCTCTTGTTTTGGAATTTTTCTTAATAATTGTTGTACAATTGAAGGTTATGATGAAGATAAGGAAAAAGTCCAGGTTGATGGATTGGGAGAGCCCATTACAAACCACAGAAGGGGCAGGAAGACAACCCTCAAATGCATTTTTGAGGAGGATATGACTACTACAGAAAATGAAGTTAATAAAGCTAAAGGCAAGGTAAAAGATTCTAGTGAAGAGTGTTCTTTTCCAATTCAGGAAATACCTGCAGGATGGATGCAGGATAAGGAAGAACAGATTGAAATCCAAAACACCCCTGCTTATGAAGCAATGCAAGAAAAGCTAGAAGACAAAGACAAGGAAGGAGAGGAGAAGGAGGATACTCTGGTAGAGAGAAATCCTGTCCAAGAAATACAATTAGGCAATCAAGACAATGATCGGCCAGTTTTGGTGGCCACTTGGTTGTGGAGCCACCCAGGGCCCCTTGAAAAGGTAAAATCATTCTTGACCAAATATATAGATGTTTTTGCTTGGCATTATAAAGACTTAGAAGGAGTGCCTGCAACTTATGGAGAGCATAGAATCCCTCTGGTTGATGGAGCAAAACCTATAAGAGGGAAGAGCTATAGACTTAACCCAAAATATGCTGAAGCTGTCTATGTGGAAATCCAGAAGATGGAGGATGCAGGAATCATCATTCCTGTAGAACACTCAGAGTGGCTCTCCCCTATGGTTATAGTACCAAAGAAGAATACTAATAAAATCAGAATTTGTGTTGATTTTAGAGCACTCAATAAGGTGACCATTCCAGATGGTTTCCCAATGCCTTTTGCAGAACAGGTCATTGAAGAAGTAGCTGGGCATGCCTTATATAGCTTTATGGATGGATTCAGTGGCTATAATCAAATATCAATACACCCAGAGGATCGAGAAAAGACTGCTTTTATCACACCTTGGGGAACATATGTGTATGTAAAAATGCCATTTGGGCTCAGAAATGCCCCAGCCACCTTTAACAGAACGGTCAATCTCATCTTTGGCCCCCTATTGCTGGAATCACTTAGAATCTTCATGGATGACTTCTCTTCGTTTTCAGGATCTCACAAAGAAACTCCTCTAGATTGTTTGGACCACCATCTGAGGCAGCTGCATAATGTTTTCAAAAGATGCAGAGAAACTAAGTTAAAGCTCAATCCAAACAAATGTCATTTTCTTGTGACAGAAGGAACTCTCTTAGGACATGTGGTGTCAGCTAAAGGTATGGCCCCGGATCCTGACAAAATCATTTCTATCTTAAAGTTGCCTAAACCTAAATCCCCTAAAGAGATCCAGAGTTTTTTGGGGCATACTGGATACCATAGAAGGTTTATTAAAATGTATGCAGAGATAGCTAGACCTCTGGCTAGACTTACAGGTAAGGACGTACCTTTTAAATGGGAAGAAGAGGAAGAAAAAGCATATCAAACATTGCGGTCTAGGTTAGTGTCTGCTCCTATTTTGATCACACCTGAATGGTCAAGAATCTTTCATATACATGTAGATGCCAGTGCCTATGCAGTGGGGGCAGTTTTGACACAACCTAGTGAAGAATTTAAGATGGACAGACCAATTCAGTATGCTAGTAGAATTTTGACTAAGGCTGAAAGGAATTACAGCACCACTGAAAGGGAAGCCTTAGCAATGGTTTTTGCGGTCCAAAAATTTCATCATTACTTGTTGGGAGTAAAATTCGTTATTATAACTGACCACCAACCTCTCAAGTACTTGCTCAACAAACCACAAGCCACTGGTAGAATATGGAGGTGGTTATTGTTATTCCAAGAGTTCGATTTTTCTGTGGTCCACAGACCAGGTAAAGAGAATGTTATGGCGGATCACCTTTCCAGAATCAACATGATGGAGCAAGTTAGTGGAATCAATGATGATTTTCCAGATGCTCATCTGTTTGCTGTCCAGGCTCAAGGTTGGTATTATGATATCAAGAATTTCATTAAAACAGGGATGTATCCAGAAAAGGCTAGTGTTGTGCAAAGGAAGAGATTGCTACTCAAGAGTAGACCATACACCTTCCTTGAAGATACATTATATAGACAGGGAAAGGATGACAGACTTAGGAAGTGCTTGGAGGAAGAAGAAGTGAGGAAAGTCCTTCACTCTGCACATGAAGGACCAGGTGGTGGGCACCTTCCAGGGCATATTATGAGTCAGAGGATATTAGATGCTGGTCTATGGTGGCCTACACTATTTAAGGATGCAGATGAATGGGGAAAGGCATGTGACGTTTGCCAGAGGTGTGGACCTAAGCCCACAACGCAGAGACATAACCCCTTGATTGTTTCCACTTCCTGGCAACCATTTGAAAAGTGGGGGCTGGATTTTGTAGGGCCCATCTATCCTCCGACAATTCCAAAAAGAGAGAAATATCTCTTGATAGCTACCGATTATGCGACCAAGTGGGCTGAAGCTATTGCTTCCCCCGACTGCACTGCCCAAACTGTTGCCGATTTCATTTATAGTAACATCATTTGCAGGTTTGGATGCCCATTTGAAATTTGTACAGATCAAGGTACACATTTTGTCAATAAGGTCCTGCAGGAAATTTTTAACAGGTATAGAATTCTACATAGGACTTCTTGTGCTTACTATCCAAGAGCCAATGGACAGGCTGAATCGACAAATAAAGTTTTGATCTCAATGTTAAGGAAGGAATGTATGTTACAACCCACTTCCTGGGGCATTGCTTATCAAGGTACCCTATGGGCATACAGGTTAGCTTACAAAGAGGCCACAGGATATTCTCCATTTCAACTGGTTTATGGAATATTGCCCATTGAGCCCTTTGAATTTTTACATGGCTCACCTAAGATAGCATACATGCAGGGCAAAAAAGACTGTGATGTCTCTCAGAGAATAGGGGCACTACATAAAGTGGAGGAGATTCGTCTCCTAGCAACAAAACAATTGATCGAGACTCAGATGAAGAGGAAAGAGGCACATGATTGACACCTGTGGAACAACAACATTGAAGCAGGCATGTTGGTTCTTCTCCATAGACCTAACCTTCATACACAACTGAGAGGAAAATGGCTTCCAAATTGGGAAGGACCTTATAGAGTCAAAACAATGCTAAACTTGGGTGCTGTGGAGTTAGAGACGCTGAAAGGAGAGGCCTTGCCACTGGTCAACATTTCAAGGCTGAAGGCCTATCATCAACACACTTAAAGACGTATGGATCACCTGGAACTGCCAAATATGTCCAGGTTGTACATAACTTTCTCATCATATTTTGCTCAGTTTTAGTAGTTTTCCTTATCAATTTCATCTTTGTTATTGGTGTTTTTAGAAAACCTAGAAGATATTTCAAAACCACTGCCAAGCAAGCTCTTTTTTGGAAATTTTCTAGCAATTTTAGCATTTTTCTAGCAATTTTTATCCCTTTCCGATGTCTTTTTATTGCCCAATTTGAGGAATAAATGGAGGGTCTCTGTGGTTTGATGAAGGATTTTAGGCTCAACATGTAGAAAATTTCATCAAATTTTTTTCATAATTTTTTTAGAATTTTTTGGCCAATTTTTGGCATTTTTTCAGATTTTTCCTTGATTTTTCTCTAAATTGGGCTATTTATAAAATAAATAAATTAAAAAAAAAAAAAAAAAAGAGCCCCTAGGGAATTTGCGGCTTCCCCCAAAAAAAAAAAAAAAAAAAAAAAATCCCCCCAACCCCCCCCCCTCCCCCCCTGTCCCCCCCCCCTCCCACCCTTCCCCCCCCCCTCCCCCCCCCTCCCCCCCCCCTCCCCCCCCCCCCCCCTCCCCCCCCCCCCCCCCTCCCACCCTCCCCCCCCCCCCTCCCCCCCCCCCCTCCCCCCTTCCCCCCCCCTCCCCCCCCCTCCCCCCCCCCCTTTCCCCCCCCCCCCTCCCCCCCCCCCTTCCCCCCCCCCTCCCCCCCCCCCGCCCGCCCGCCCCCCCCGCCCGCCCGCCCCCCCCGCCCGCCCGCCCGCCCCCCCGCCCGCCCGCCCGCCCCCCCGCCCGCCCCCCGCCCGCTCGCCCGCCCGCCCGCCCCCCCCCCCCCCCCCCCCCCCCCCCCATTCTGACAGCCCCTCCCCCACCCCCCCTCCCCCCCCCCCCTCCCCCCCCCCACCCCCCCTCCCCCCCCCCCCTTCCCCCCCCCCATCCCCCCCAATTCTGACAGCCCCCCCCCCTCCCCCCCCCCTCCCCCCCCCCCCCATTCTGACAGCCCCCCCCCCCCTCCCCCCCCCCCCCTCCCCCCCCCCCCCCGCCCCCGTTCTGACAGCCCCCCCCCCCGCCCCCCCCCCCGCCCCCGCCCCCCGTTCTGCCAGCCCGCCCCCCCCCCCCCCCCCCCCCCATTCTGACAGCCCCCCCCCCCCTCCCCCCCCCCCCCTCCCCCCCCCCCCCCCCCCGCCCCCCCCCCCCCCCCCCCCTCCCCCCCCCCCCCCCCTCCCCCCCCCCCCTCCCCCCCCCCCCCCCGACCCCCCCCCCCCTCTATTTTTTTTTTATTATTATTATTTTTTTATTAATTTTTATCTTTTATTTTATTTTATTTTCTTCTTTATTTTATTTTCTGTCTGAGCGTTGAAAACGAAAAAAAAAAAAAAAAGAGCGATCATTCTTATTTTTATTTTATTTTACTTTATTTTTTTTATTTTTTCATGGCTCAAAGCTATTGGCTCTGGATTGTGCCTCGGTTGGCCGTTTTTTACAAAAATGGAGTCATTTTCATGTTTTTTGGCACCTATGAACTCGGTTTTTGAATTTCTTTTTACAAATTCCCACTTTTTGTATGACTTTTGGTCTGAAACCACATGTTTTGAACACCTTTATCACATGTTTTTATTTCACAACATTGTCCAAATGATCTATTCTCACCTTGTCTTACCTTATGTTTAATAATCTCCCATATGTACCCTCTGTAGCCCTCCGGTTTGTTCACATTAGCCTCCTCCCGACCCCTGATTCCTACTCCCCATCCCTCCCTTTACCAATATGCCCAGCCACATCCTTTCCCCTCCCTACCCCATCCATATTCGCACCCTCAGCCCTCCCTTCCCCTTCCTTTCTCCCCTTCCATTGCCCCCCCTTTTTGCTTTTCCATTCCAAAATCCCACTTTTGGTTCTTCTCTGGGGCTTGTTCTCTCCTGTTTTGGTGGAATTGGTTGCTCCTCAGATGTCCTATTCAAGTTTTTGCGGCTATATCTTCATCGTGATCAAAGTTTAGCTATCGCTCTCCGGGACGGAGAGCACATTAGGTGGTGGGCAACTGTTGAGCCCATAAAAGTCATGTTGGTCAAAGTCAACTGTAGTCAAAGTCAACAGGTCAAAGTCAACAGGTCAAAGTCAACAAGGTCAAGGTCAAAGTCAATAGGCGCAAAGTCAAAGTGCGTAAGTGCAGGTGTCAAAGTGCACAGGTAGTGCACAATGAATTGTCCACAAAGGGTAAATTGGAGAAAATAGGTTGCAGGTTGCAGAGGTACTTTCTCTAATTTCCCTAAGGTTCAAAGTGTGTTTTAAAGTGTTTTGGAAGGTTCAGGTGAACCCCCCTTATGTGCAAAAGTGAAGAATTAAAAGGAAATGTGAAGGCATGTGAAGCGGCAAAGTGTACGCACAGGTGAAAGTATGGCCCCCCATTAAAATTTTTGGTTTTAGACTAAAGTCACTACAGGACAAAACAGTGAGTAGTTGGCTGCCACTTGTGAGAGCAATCTTGGGACATCAAAGTGAGCACCAAGATTCACTTGCAGTTAGGAGCGTACGTGATCGACACACTCAAATCAAGGCAAGGGCCATTCTTGGACCAAGGTTAGAGTAAGCAAGAGAGCATAGGCTAAGTGGAGCAAGAGAGAGAAGTGCAAGGGTCACCAGAGTACGCCGCACAGAAGTGAAAGTGCAAGGTGCATAGAGGGTGACCAAGGATTTTGGTGCAGAGAAGTGCTAAGCTATAGTTCCCCCAAGTATCTCAAGGTCCTTTGGCAGTGTACGCTTGCCGACAGCAGGTATTCACTCCTCCCCCTTTGTGGAAGTTTGGTGCAAGGTGTGCACAAGGAGAAGCTTGAAGCAGGTGGAGGTTTGTTGCAGAGGAGGTCGGCAGCAAGAGGACATTGGGATATTGGATATTTTGTAATTGGGCACTCTGCGGGATTGTGCACAGAGGTATTGGTGTATCTTGTATTTCAAACATTGTACTTTTCTTACTGTAATCAAACGGCAGAGACTTCCAAGGTGTATTTTCTCTTTTGGTCCTTCCATTTTCTCCTACAAACCCTCAAACTCCTTCTTGTCAAAGAATCCCCCAACAAAGGGTTTCGGGTTCTAAAACTTGCGCATCTACTCTAACGAAACTAAGGGCGATGGCTTCGGTGAGCAAAATTTCGGCCTGTGTTTGCAAAAAGGCCTCCTGTAAGTAGAAGTCGTTGGATAGTGCCGCATCTCTGGCTGTCTTCATTTCACTTACTTGCTTCTGCATTTCACTGATTCGGTCTTTCTGGTTGCGGACCTGATTATCTAATCTTTCAAACTGTTGATTCTGAAACTGTATTGTCTTGTAATATGCATCTCTTTCTCTGCGGGCATTCGCTAAGTCCTTTTGATATTTAGCTTCCCTGTTTAATTGGTGTTTAAGCATATTGTTGACTTCATCGAGGGATTCTTGCGTTCTCTGTAATTGATCTTCTGCCTGCTTAGCTTCTGTCTGGTGCTCTTGGCTCTTTTGTATGGCCTCCCGCAACTGAACTCTTGTATCTCTGGCTGTCTTCATTTCACTTACTTGCTTCTGCATTTCATTGATTCGGTCTTTCTGGTTGCGGACCTGATTATCTAATCTTTCAAACGGTTGATTCTGAAACTGTATTGTCTTGTAATATGCATCTCTTTCTCTACGGGCATTCGCTAAGTCCTTCTGATATTTAGCATATTGTTGACTTCATCGAGGGATTCTTGCGTTCTCTGTAATTGATCTTCTGCCTGCTTAGCTTCTGTCTGGTGCTCTTGGCTCTTTTGTATGGCCTCCCGCAACTGAACTCTTGTTTCTTCGAGTAGGTTTCCCTGCACGATTCTTGTGTCTTCTGTATCTTTGATGGTTTGATTTAACTTTATTATCTCTGTGTCGGCAGCTGTTAGTAATTCTTCTTTTTCAGTCAGTGCCTTATCTCGTTGGCTTGAGCTTTCTTCCTGTGCTTGGAGTGTAGCCTGTAGTTGCTTGATCTGCTCATAGAGTGCATGGTTTTCCGCTCTTGCTGCTTGTAACTCTTCCTGGAGGGGGGTGATATCTGCCTCCATCACTTTCAATTTCCGTTGGAATTCCTCTCGTGCATTATCTGTGACTTGTTTCAGGTGTTGCGGTAGTTGTTGGGATAGATTAATCAAAAAGCGACCCATAGATTCTAATTCCGAAAAGACTGGAATGGGGTGGGGTGGCAGAGGAAGGCGAGGTTGCAAAGAGGTTTTGGTGAGGAGTTGTTGGGAATTTGGTGGGGAGTAATTGGGGGAGGATGAAGAGGTTTCAGTAGTTTCGGTGGGGTGGCTGGGCTTGATGGGGCTGCGGGGTGGTTCCGGTTGGGGAATGGGGTTGACAGGTGGTGGTTTGGGAAGGGCAGAGTCAGTGGTTGTTACCTTGTCTGTTTGTTCTATTTCTGCATTGTTCGCTTCTGTTGATTCCACTACCTTCAGTAGCTTATCTAGTGCATCTCTGGCAGATTCTTGCTCGTCTACCTGTTGCTCTGATTCTTTTTCGATCGAAATTGATTCTGTTTCTCCTCGATCCTGTTGTTCTTGTTGCTCAGTCGATGATTCATTGTGCATTGAGGTGGCTGTATCATGGAACGTCTCTTCTTCGTTCTTCTCGTCTTCTTTATCGTCATCTCTATTTTTTCCGACTGAGCCTTGTGCTTCACTTTCTGAGGAGCTAATACTGATGCGTTTTTGGCGGAACAATTGATTGAGCTCTTCTTTATCTTCTTCCTCCTCATCCTCTAGCAGTTGTGCTGATTCTTCATGCCTCAGGACGGGTCCTTGTGGTGGTGGTTGAGCTGCGAGTATGGTCGGAAAGAGAAAGGAGAGGATGTGGGGAAGTCTGGATCGAGGGGTGGTTCCTTTGTTGACTTGTTTCACTATGGCTACACACTCCTTATGGATACGGTGAAAGAAAAAGGATGCGAAGTTGACAGGTTCATGTGCAGCAAGGTCGATGGTGGAATAAAACGGGCAGGATATACCGTAGGTACGTTTTTGGAGGTTGAGGATGGCGACTAAGAACTGTAGTGCAATTTTTTCAAGTTCGCGGCGGTAGAGGATGGCATATTCGTTTGACGAATAGCGGGGGAAAAATTCTATCATTCTGGCTATGGGGATGCTTGGGCCATTCTCGCGGCCTTGCGGGGTGAGGCGGAAGGCTTCGGCAAAGGCTTGGAAGGTTACTACAGTTCTAGATGGTAGGGAGAGGAAGATCCATTGTCGTTCGGCGATGGGGGATTGGGCGATGGCAGGGATGATTTGCGCGAAGAAGGGATGGGCTTCCACTGAGTGCCATGGCAGCTCAGCGAAGTTGGCCAACCCTCGGATGCGCAGGTATTCTCCTACCTCGGTAGGGATACCATCACGGAAGGCTGCGAAATTTGCCAACGCTTCCATTGCGCATGCGAACACGAATACACAGAGCACAGAGCACGAATACATAGAACACAGAAAACACAAGCTCAATCACAAGAACACAATAGCATTTTTTGGCGCAACCGAAGAGATTAAGTAGAGACATTACGGTGGGGGGGGTAGTAAGTGATAGTTATCATTGTGCGGTGATGGAATGATACTATTTTCAATTTGGCGTGCGTGCTTGAGTAATAGGTAGGGAGGGCGGCTTATGACAAAAACGTGGCTATTAAAAAGAAAAGAAAGAACAAAAGGAAAAGTAAAGAAAAAACTAAAAAAATGTGGTCCACCGCCAAATGATTTAATGCGGGCTAGTAGCGTGTTGATACGGCCGAAGCTTCAAGCCGTTGATCGCTTTTGGAAGTGGGTTTCCGGTCAACGTGGTCAACTGAAAAGTTGCTGGACCGATTTTCTCTGAGATCTTGTAAGGGCCGAACCACTGTAATTTGAATTTGCTTGCGGATCTATTTGACTTTGCATTATAGAAAAGTACAAGCTGTCCTACCGAAAATACAGGAGTCTTCAAGTTTCGATCGTGTGTCCTTGCCTGTCTTAGTTGGACTTCGTGCATAGTTAAGAAACTGAGCCATCGGTGCTCATCTAACTCTCTGAGTGTGTCCAACCGAAATGGCAGTGAGTCTTCCGGTAGCAATTTCTGGGTAATGGCTACTCGTAAACTTGGTATAACTATCTCCATTGGTGCTATTGCTTCTAAGCCATAAGCTAATTTGAAAGGTGTCAATCCTGTTGTTACCTTGTAGGTAGTCCGGTATGCCCATAACACTGCAGGTAGCAGTTGATCCCATCTTTCCGGTGATTCCATGATCAATTTTCGAAGGATATTTAGTAGAGATTTGTTTGTACTTTCGGCCAATCCATTAGCACGAGGATAAAAAGGAGAACTAAATTTATGTGTGACCTGGAACGACTGTGTAAGTGCCTTCATTAAATTGTTTACAAAATGAGTGCCTTGATCTGAGACAATTTCCAGTGGTAAGCCAAAACGTGGAAAGACATCGGTTAGCAGACACTTTGCTACCGTAACGGCTGTAGCAGACCGTAAAGCCCAGGCTTCTGCCCATCTGGTTGCATAGTCTGTACAGGTCAGTATGTAAAGGTTGTTACTGAAGACTGCTGGAGGTGTAATCGGACCGATAAAATCTAAACCCCATTTCTGGAAAGGTTCCAGTGGTAAGATGGGTTGCAGAGGAAAGTGATGTCGTTGCGAGGGCTGGCCAGATCTTTGGCAAGTATCACATTGTTTGACAAACTGTGAGATATCTCTGTACATCGTTGGCCACCAGAGACCATTCAGCATAATTTTCCGGTGAGTTAAATCTGCAGCAAAATGACCACCGGAAGGAATCGAGTGAGCCAAAGTGATAACTGAGTTAACTTCATGCGGTGGAATACATCGAAGTAGGATTCCGGTATGATCTACATAATATAATTCTCCAGCAATTAACCAAAATCGGCGGCGAAAGACTGCAATTTTCCTGCGTACTGCTCTAGAAGTCTGAGATGGAAGACAACCATCAGTGAGAAAGGTCAAGATCTGATCATAATATGAAAATGGGATAGGTGGGTCTGTAGAATCTTCATTAATAGGTTCTGACACATAAATCGCGGGTGTCGTGTCATCTATGCCCACTGGAGCTTCACCGGAATCTAAGCAGGATAAGAAATCTGCTAAGGCATGTGAACTGCCTGGCCGGTGAATGACTTCGTAGTCGAATTCCTGTAAAAGTAAGACCCATCGTGCTAATCGACCACCTAGATGTTGTTGCCGAACTAGATAGACAAGTGCAGCATGATCTACATGAAATGTGAATTTATGGCCTAGCAAGTAATGTCTGAATTTCTTGATCGAATATACTAGCCCTAGACATTCTCTTTCTGTTACAGAGTAATTTTTCTCAGCAGGAGCTAATCTTCGACTTGCATAATACACTCGTCTGAACCATTTATCAATTTGTTGCATCAACACACTTCCTATTGCTATATCTGAGCATCAACAAATACATGAAATGGGTGATCCCAGTCCGGTGGTTGTAAGATAGGAACTTGTGTTAATAAATGTTTTAATCGATCAAATGCTATCTAGCATTCGTGGGTCCATTCAAATTGTCGAGGAGTCTTGGAGATTAGCTTGTTTAGTGGTATAGCCAGATGAGCAAGCCACCGTAAGTGTCTTCCATGCCACCGTATTTGGCCCATAAAACGCATGACTTCTTTTGGAGTAGCTAGCACCGGAGCTTCTAATACTGCCGAAATTTTATCTGGATCTACTTGGATTCCTTGTGCAGATACAATGTGGCCAAGTAACTTGCCACATGAGACCGCAAACACTGATTTGTTTGGGTTCAAGCAGAGTCTATACTCTCTGCATTTCTGAAAGCAGCACCGTAAATGGCACAGGTGTGCTATCATCTTACCAAAAATTGAAAAATCATCGAGATATACTTGCATAAATGAAGTGAGATAAGGAGAAAATATCTCCTCCATACATCTTTGAAATGTGCTTGGTGCGTTTCTTAATCCAAACCACATTACCGTACAAGCAAAGACACCCCAGTTGGTAATAAATGCAGTTTTTGGTATATCTCTTCGGCCATTCTCACTTGGTTGTAGCCACTATATCCATCTAGAAATGAGTACATCTCGTGGCCTGCTACTCTATCAAGCATGGTATCCAAAAAGGGGATTGGAAATGGGTCCGGTACGGTTGCTGCATTTAATTTACGGTAATCTACACAGATTCTTAATTGCTTGTTTTTCTTTGGCACAATCACAATCGGAGAGATCCATTCAACATGCTCCACTGGCACGATGAATCCGACTTTTAATAACCTATCAAGTTCTACCTTTACCTGAGATGCATAATGGGGATTCATCCGGTAGCTGGTTTGCTTTATCGGCCTCGCTTCTGGCTTCAGTATGACCCTGTGCTGGTAGATACGGGGGTCCAATCCTTTCATGTCTTTGTAGTCCCATGCAAAGACGTTGGTGAATTCTCGGAGTAGCTGGATTAAACCTGCTTAAAATGTTTCCGGTAGGTTTTGCTTTATCTTCACAGGACACGGATGATCTTCATCTCCTAAATTGTAAGTGATCAACTAATCTTCGGGGACATAGAACTGTTGATGTTTCTCTGTGTTGTCTGTTGGTTTAAGAAGTTGCTGCAGTTCATCGTCATGTGTCGAAACAGTGTCTTCCTTTTTAGCCTCTTCTGTGATGGGTATTACTGTACAGACTGAAGCGTTCCAATTATCTACAACGGACTGTACATCGATAGTCCCTAAGGAAATTAAATCAGCGTTACTCTTTAGAAACTCTTCTTCTTCATCATCTGACAATCCATCTAGCATATGGACTGGTTCAGCAAAATACGGTCTAGCGTGAAGCTCGCAAGGTTCTATAGCATCTAATTTTACCACATATCTACCATTGGCATCTTTAAACGTAAGCTCTTGTGCAGACCAGTCCTGTATTACCTTCGCATGCTTCAGCCAAGGTCGGCCGAAAAGAAGGTTGTAATCCAAAGAGGATTCCGGCAGATCTAGTATAACAAAGGTCATTTTAAAGGTCGTACCTTGTAAAGTGATGGGTACATTTCGAACAAGTCCTACGGGATGGACTCTTGATTGATCTGCCATTCTGACAAAAAATTGAACTAGTTCGATTTCAGTCCACCCTAACCTTTTGCATAATGCCGTAGTCGCAATGTTAACACCAGAGCCTCCATCAATTAATACCTGCGTAATCTTATGATTCTTATACCATACTGTAATCAAGGGAACTGAATGATAAACCGTAGAGTCAGGTTCCGGTTGAACTGTTGCTGTCGCCGGAATACAAGAAGGCACCGGACTGAGCTGTTGTTGGAACTGTTGTCGAATTCCAGGTACTAATGCCAGTAGTAGGCCCAGAGGCAGAGTGATAGATGCCTTAGATAGGATTTCTGAGGTTTGTTGAGATTGATTGACAGGCTCTACTGATGTTGAAGTTGATGCCTCTGTTGATGCGGAGGTGTCTACGGTTGGCAATGTATATGCTGCTGATGATGTTCCTGCTGCTAACTCCCTTTGTTGTGTTCCTTCCTTTGTTAACGAGGGCTAGGTTACCGGAATAGGTTCTGGAAAGACTGGTGGTTCTGATGTGGTCCATTGACTAGCGTTGTTGTACATTCTGTGTTGTTCACGTATCCCTGGTTCAAATATTTATGCTGCCGGTTGCAGTTGTTTACGTGAACGGGTCTGGACTGCAGCAGCCTGTGTCTCCACCGGTGTGATTTTTACCATGTTGGCCATTGGATTTTGACGTTCCTTCTTCCTTTGATCATACTTTCAGCTGCATCCTTGCAAAATCTCCTAATATGTCCAAATTTGCCACAAAAATGACATCGTGGTGGTGGTAAATTGGGATTTTCTGATGGTGGTCCGTTCTGCCAGCGGTTTGCATTATAGTTGTTATTCCTCTGTCCTCGGTAATTTCGATATCCTTGCTGCTGGTTGTTTCTCATTTGTGGAGGCACATAATGATTGGCTGGCTGCCCTTGTTCCTGGATAATTGCATTAACAGTCGTTGTTCCCTGTACTCTAGCGTTATATGCGCAGTTTTCGGTGGTGTGTCCGGCAATGTTGCAGATAGCGCAAAATGTCTGATTAAGTGCACAATTAGCACTGGTATGTCCTGAATTTTTGCATGTGTTGCAGTATACTTGTCTATTCATATCTTCTGCAACATTTTTGTTTGCTTTTAACCATTCCAAATCTTCTGTAAATCCACCGACTTTGTGTTCCAGTTATAGAGTCATTGCAATGACTGCATCGAGGGACATGGCTCCGACACATCTTATGATCATGATCTGCTTAAGTTGTGGAACCAAGCCATTGATGAACCACTGAGTGATAACATCATCTGGTAAGTTAGCATGGGTTGGTGGTAGCTGCCTTAAGTGCGTCCTGAATAGAGTAGCATACTCCTGTACGGTTTGGTTTGCCTTCTGTCTGTTATTCTGCAGATAATCAAAAATCTCGGCTGGATTCTTTTTTAATCTGAACCGCTGCAGAAAAGCATCTCGTACTGCTTCGTAGGTGCCGAAATGATTAATATCATATTCTGTAAGCCATCTAGCTGCTTCATTAACAAGTGTAGATTGGAAGACAATGGCTTTGTAGGCCTGATCCGGTGGATGGTTGAGAACTGCGTAGCTTATCTCGAAAGTGCGTACGTGAGCATCCGGATCATCTCCTGGGAATCCACCAAACTTCGTGTATGTCACTCCCGTTGGAGTCGGCCTGGGTGGACATAAATGTTGTTGTTCGTTCATCTTGAGTGTATTATACTTTCCTTCTGTATCTCGGGGCTGAATATGTGAACTACCGGAATCTGTATCGTTGGATGGCGCACTTTCCGGTGCAATAAGATTGCTTAATATGCTGCAAATCTCTGTTTCGAACAGCCTTCCTTCCTCCTTGATGTCCAGTGTATGGGAACTTGCTTCCAAGCACGGCAGATGGGCTGAAGATTCAGCAGAAAATGCTAAACCGTCACCGAAAAACTGTGATTCTCTTACCGAAATATCACCGGAGTGAACCGAAATTATGCCCGAATTCGGCGTTATTTTTCCTTCGCTGATTTCTTTGAGTAGAGTGTTTCTAATTGTAGATGAATCTGAATCTTTTTCCAAGATTGTTAAAATAGATTCCAACTGCATCTTGGTAGGTTCTGGACTTACTATATCTTCAACAGACTGTGCCGAAATAGTACCGGAATGTACCAGAGTCGTAACACGTTCTACCGGAATATGACCGGAATCAGTTCTAACATTCTTAACTTTCTTGACAACTGGGCCAGACCTAGTTGTACTTTTACCTTCCAAAGTTGTCTTTAGTACATTAAGTACTCCAGACTGATGGTTCTTGGGATACGTTTCACCGGATCGAGTAACCGGCATGTATCATTTTTTGTACTAATCGCGTAGTATTACTAACGGAATAGTTTGCAACAATATGGTTCTGTTGCTACTTCCAATTGAACGATAATCTGGATGTGTGATTCTATCAAACAACTAGCAATCTTGATGCCACCTTCCCACAGATGGCGCCAAGTGTTGAAGTCAAAGTGTTACAGAAACACTGTGGTACTGACCAACCAAAATCGTTACTAAACAAATATTAAACGTAAAACAGTGATTCACCGTAAACTGTGTTAAACTTCCAGAATCGTCACCGAAACAACGTGGCTTCTTGGGAGTGGTAGGGGTCTGTTAGACAGAGGCCCAGACAATATCCGATTTCTGGGAATCTGTGTATCTAACTCTTATAGACTAACCCGGCTATTGAGACAGAGCAGTAGTCCGAGTGTTACAACAATACTAACAACTAATAGGTATTATATTCTCGTAAATCAACACACAACTTCTTCATGACAGGTATATATGTCGGATAGCATACAAACTCACAGTAGGCAGTAAATCAACCAGAAGATACTATACATCGATAGATTCATTTGTCACAAAACTTATCAGTACTCTTCAATCAACTTATTCATGCTACTGAAGGTACTAGCTCTTCCTCAGAATTGGGATTACCAGAGAATGATACCGAAGGTACTGAATCCGGTAGCACAACAGAGCGTACGAGAACACACTTCCAGTTATCTATTCGGAGTTCCCACTATCAATTAACTTATGCAAAGAAATGACCAACAGTACGTAAACCCTGGGAACTTATACAACCGAACACAACGCCAACAAGCAGACACACAACCTTTTACTTACGATTCGTTACTATGCACCACAGTATCAGTGGGCGAGGCGGAATGATCAGACACTAACAAGACTCAGACTACACAACATCACACAGGCTTCGACAATCACTCTGGCAAGTCCAGAAAAACGGGCTCTCGACCACTCTTTTTCCATTGCTTTATAAAGATGTTTATAGGATGCGCGTACCAACTTTTCGTACAAATTACGAAAACTCCGTTACATCCAGCATACATTTGTCCTACTTTGGTGGCCGTCTAACAAAGCCCTCGAGTACTCACTCGTTGGTGATAATTTATACAAGCGTGGTAAAGATGGTTACCTCAGATTATGTCTCCATGAGAGCGAATACCTCAAGATATTGGAAACTGCTCACCAAGGTGTAGCAGGAGGACATTTTGGACCAGATCGGGTGATCAACGCTATACTATTTGCAGGTCTTTCGTGGCCGACTCCTCACATAGACGCATATACCTATGTGAAGAGGTGTGATGTCTGTCAGCGAGCTCAGCCTCCTATACGCAAGGATGAGATGCCATTGAAACCCATGATGGGTGGATGTGCATTCTCTAAGTGGGGAATAGACTTTGTAGGTCCTATAAATCCCCCAGCTAAGGGTTCCCATGCTGAGTATATCATTGTTGCCACGAACTATCTAACCAAATGGGTAGAGGTAAAAGCCACAACGAAGAACGATGCTCAAACAACAGCTAGGTTCTTATTTGAGAATGTGTTCACCAGATACGGGCTACCTATAGAGCTAGTCAGTGATAGAGGCACCCACTTCTTGAATGAAGTTATTGAAAATCTTCTCCAAGAGTTTTTGGTAGTGCAGAAGAAGTCCACTCCCTATCACCCACAAGCTAATGGGCAAGCTGAAAGCACAAATAAGATTCTGTGCAATGTGTTGACCAAACTAGTGAATAATAAATGCTTTGATTGGGACAAACAACTACATCATGCTGTCTGGGCATACCGAGTCGCCTATAAAATGGTGCTCCAATCCACCCCCTTTCAGATGGTATCTGGCCAAAATGTAGTGCGACCGTTGGACTTCTTGATATCTACATTAAAAGTAGCACAAGAGCATGAATGGACGGGTCATGAACTCTCCTCTAGACTCTTTGAACTTGAAAGATTAGGAGAAACAAGACTGAGGGTGGCTGCGGGGATATATGCAGCTAAGAAACGTCAGAAAGCATACTTTGATGCCCATTGTAAGGATAAAGGCTTGAAGGCCGGAGACTAAATGTTGATGTATACCCTAAAACAACATGCAAGAAAGCTCGAAAAGAGAGGTTATGGACCTATGATCATAAATAGGATCTCAACAAGTGGAGCAGTTCAACTCGCTACACTAGAAGGTGATGTTCTCCCGAGCTACATTAGTGGATGCAAGTTGTATCAAGAACCTCTCACAGAAGAAATGCTAAGTCGACTCAACACTGCTAAGAAACGCAAAGAAGAAGAAAAACGAATTCGAGAAGAAGTGCAAGCAGAAGCATTGGAACGCATCCGAAGAATGAGGCTGAGAAGACAGGGTAGAGAGCAACCTAGGACAGATGCATATGCAGATCAAGGATATCATGTGGCTATGTGTGAAGTTTTGGGTATTAGCTCTCATAGGATAATTAATCGACGTCCTTTTGTAACTTTAGAGATAGGACAAGGAAAGGGTGCAAGGACTGTAAGAGCCTTGATTGACTTAGGCGCAGCCACTAGTGCTGTTAAATTTTCTTATTGTCAAAAGTTGAAATGAATTGTCAATCCTATAGAAGCATATCTCATAGGATTGGGAGGCGTGGAAACCCCTTGCATGGGCGAGGTGGAACTTCCCCTCTACATTCAAGATGAATTAATGACAGTTGAAGTGCTAGTGTGTCAAGATGAGGACCTCACTGAACCTCTTGTCTTGGGTCAAGACTGGATCTATGACCACGTAGTCAACTTAAACCTAAGAAGTGGACTTCTTCAGGTTTGGGTCAATGAGAAGCGTATTATAATTGAGTCAGAAAATGGAGCACTCAAGGAACTAGGAAAGGCACACACTCTTGGTCCTTCCAGGAGTACACAAGATGATGAACATGTTATTTTTGTCCAAAACTCTGTGATGCAGAAGGATACAATGGAACTCTCTTCTTTTCCAAAGACCATCATGATGCAACAACCAGAGGCAGATAAAAAGCAGAAGAAGCAGACGACCTATGCTCGAAGCCAAAAGAACGTGCAAATCAGAATTTCTCAGCCATTGAAACAAGTGTGGGTGCGGAAAGGCGAACACCCTGTTGCGATCAAGCCAACCACACGGGCAAAACTTCTTATTAGTAATCAGCAACACGACACTAATAAGAAGTCCTTCAGAAATTCTCCTGCGAAAGTGAAGTCTATTTGGGTACCCAAGAAGTCGAGGAAGGCTAGCCCACAATAGAGACAAATTTGGGTGCCTAAGGCTTGCTTACGGGCTCAAATAGCTACACGGAGTCCACACCCTGTACAACATGATCCACTCACTCACACCGTCGATACCCACTTGTATACAACACGCACGAACACACATTGGTCCATGAGCACGAGCAGAATCACTTGTAAATCGGTCCTTAAAAAGCCTCATTTCCAAGCAGACACTCCTATAAAACCCTCCAGAGTCTCCACAAAATCAAGAACAACAGCCAATCAGTTTGTTTGGAAGCCCAAAACGTGTAATAAACCCCCCGACCCTCATTTGTAAATTCATATCCACTTACTAACCACATCACTCATACACCGCATCTTTCCATTTAGCTTTTAGGACTATCCATGCACTAACTACACACATGATCACCAAGCACTTATTGACCTACTAACCTCTCACTAAAATCATGTTAATGTTGTAATGGGGACACATGAATGCTTGGTGTCCATTTGCAACTTTAACATTCATTTGTCTATTCTCATAGAACCGGTGACCAATCTCTTCACCATGGCCGAGGCAGGAACTAGCTCCCAGGCAGGCACCAACCTGCAAATTGTTGATATTGAAAGTCTTCCCATTGAGGAGTTGAAGGAAAGACCAGTAGCATTGCGAGCCTTACATGCCATACCTGTTCAGAATCCTCCCTAGGGGCACACCTCACCAGTAAGCAAAAACTCGCATTGGTTCAGCGATGTGGCAGGACCTCTAGGAGAAGGTACTTACTTGTGGGAAGCAGAAATAGAGCTCAACGGATGTTGGGGCAGGTATCACTTCTTCACTAGGGAATTTGAGAAACTACAAAATAATGATGGGCTGAAACCAATATGGAAGAAGGCGGGACTCTACGATTACTTCAAATCCCAATTGCCAAAGCCCGACTTTCTAAGATGCTCGTATTTGATTAGCACCCTCACTCCGAGCAAAGAGAAAAAGGGATACAGCACCTTTGTCCTCCCATCTCTCACAAGGGGCAATGAGCTGAAGCACTTCAGGCTGACTATCAATTTGGTAAGGGAAGCTCTCGACATGAAAGCATGCACATTCCCACCGAGAAAGAGACTATGGTCCCCGACATTATGAAGAACAGGAATCTGACGAAATTAAAGGACATGGTAGCAATGACACCAACGATTGCCATTTACTTGCGAATGGTCATGCAGCATTTCGCATTCCCCGCTCTAGAGAGGTTCACAATGCCACCCAAGAAGATATGGTTTAGTCTATACTTGGTCGACGCCTTCGATTTGACCATCAACCTGTCGCACTAGATTATTGACCAAATCCACTTGGCACATCAACGGTGGTATAAAAAGCAAAAGTTTGTACTGTATGGATGTTGTGCCCTCACCAGGATTGTGTATAGATGTTTGGCTTATGATGTGCCAGTTCAAAGGGCACTAATTTGGACCAGGGTACAGGAATTTCAACGCAGACTATCAACCGCAGGGCCTCCATCAAAGAAAATGAGAGGCACAGTTCAGATGCCCTGTGCACAAGCCCGCGGTGCGACACTGACACCAGAGACAACTCCACGGCTTCCAAGATGTGTGCAACCCTTCACTATCAGATTACCAAGACACAACACTCATGGACCGAATCTGGTGTTTCCACCTGTACCAACCGACTTAGAGTTTCCTCATGGATTTACATTGGAAGATCTAACTGATGAAGAAGTAGCCAGAATAATCAATGCTACGAATTTAGAAGTGGAGGCAGAACAGGCAAGCGGGCAGCAGACAGTCCCAGACCAACCTCGTCCAGTCCAACCAGAAGTAGTTGAAGTGGAGGATGAAGAAGAAGAAGAACAAGAAGAGGAATGAGAAGGATGGTCCGACAAAGAAGAGCGGGAATATGAGCAAGAAGTTCTACAGGAACTCGAGGGTGCCCCGGCTTATACGAAGGAATTGAAAAAGCTGTATGATACCTTCAACAGAGTTCAAGAGCAACACAGACTATCCCTAGCAGCAGGAAAAGCCCTCATGAACCAAATCCTTGAAGAGGAAGGTGTGGATGAACAATACCGAGCAACCCTTGACATGATAGCTGATGCATTGGGGGTACCTGAGACGGTGCATACCGCTCTTGCATGTCCACGAAGATCAGAACGATGATACGGAAGACGCCCCCCTCGAGCAGGAAAACAAATGAATGTATTAGTATCAGAACCACATGGCACCACATCCACGACCACGGGCACACCACACACCATTCATGACACTGAGGAAGCCCATACATCAAGTGCACCCCCGTCACCCCCTTTACCCCCTCTCCCTCCAACTCCACCACCTTCACCTCCCACTACCACTGAAACCACTACTGTCACCGCCTCAGGGTCCACTCCCCATACCGAAGCACAGACCGTCAGTCAACCCACAGAACCTGCACAACCAATCACCACCGGTCTTGTGTACACTACCACTGACACAGTAATTCTAACCGTAGCCACGAAAAACCCCATTCCCCCGATCACACTTCCTAGCGGTTCATATTCACAATTGCACACACCACTGTACACTTTCACCACTATCACCGCACCCACAATTCCCATGTTCACAATCACTCCCACGACTACATCCACTTTTGATTTTATGGACATATCACCCACCTCTGCACCCCTTCCTCCCCCCATACGTCCCCAATCTCCCATCCCCACCACCAACTTCACCCTTTTCCAGCACAGCATACACGCTCCCATTCCCTTTTCCCTTCCCTTCTGCATTCAACACCCTTCCCGCATCCACCCCTATTAATAATGTATTTAATAATATGTACTATTGTATGTCTCAACTACAACAGCGCTACCAGCATCTTGATAACCAGCATACGAACCTTTTCCGAAGCCATGAAGCGCTACAAGCACGATTCATTGATTTAGAGAGGGAAAAGCGGCTACTACAACAACAGTATGTCACTTTACAGGAACAACATGAGCAGTTAGTGGCCAATCCACCCCAGTCAGATGTGGAAGAAAAACAACAACTGTATGATATGCTACACGCCCAGATAATAGAGAATCTCAAGCTTCGACACAACCTGGCCCTATTACGAAAACACATGTCTACAGCACTCGAGGAAAATAAACGACTACAAAAACAGAACGAAGAAAACTTGGAAGCAACAATGGAGGGTTCACCGCAAGAAATCGACCCACAGAAATTCAAGGCCATCCCCTCAGACAATATGCAAATTATGTTGGAAACTCATGCCGACCTCCTGGAAGCCCACGCAGCATTAGAAAGAGAAAGAGATGACCTATTAAAGCAACTGGCAACTCAGCAGGAGTCACCAAGCAAAGTCACAACCGCAGTCGACACATCTGAAGAAGTCGCAGAACTCAGAGCAGAACTCTAAGAACTACGAAATAAAGTTCTGCAATACGAGCGTCAACCCTCTCCCCTTGTAGAACCCGAACCTGAAGACTTAGTGCCAATTGAAGTGGAGGAAACTTTTGAAGGCCCATATGTTCCCATGCCTGCACCAGGGGGTAAGCAAACAGAAGAAGGCATGGACACCATTGAGATCGAGGCTCCTGAATGGATGCAGAGGTTAGAGAAGGTGGCCACAACCCATGATGAAAGAGTTGCAGTTCAGATAGCTTCTATGTCACGATTGGAAGAAGTTGTTATAAAATCGGATTACTTTAGAAACCTCTCCCATCATAGGTGGATTGGCACATCCGATGATTTGTATGTTTCATCCTGTGTATTAATGGCGGATTACAATGCTGAAATCAAGCACCACACATCAAAAGAACCAACCTCGGCGACACAGTTTGCACCGGACGACATCCCTGCAAGTGCCAAGCAGGGGAATATACATCAACCTACTTGGAGGATCCCTCTGCTTGAAACCTACCCTAAGATGGTACGGACGTGGAATAACATGCCTTTGTATATCAAATACAACCCATGCTACTGCAGTGTCTTTCGAAGAAGGTCTTGGCCGGAATACACAAAAACTGTGCTGATAGCCAAAGGATGTGAGAAATGGCTCAATTATGTCTACTTAGAACCACCTAAAGGCCAACCTACCATAGCATATATGATTCGACGATTCGGCATTGGGGGGTGAGGTTCAAAAATGTACCAGATGTCATGGCCCAAATGTGCCTCAAAATTTTTTGAGCTCATGCTAGTCACCTTCAGGACCTTCAAGAATGTCAAGGAACCTCATCTTTTGGCTCTTGGATTTAATGAAGGAAATCAGGACCTTGTCTATGACATGAGCACCACGCCATCCATTAACGTCGTCTATGCGTGGCATGCCCGTATAAAGTATCTACCTACTTGCTTCAAACAGACGTTTGAAGAAATGTTTATCACGGGGTTCTAGGAATATCATTCAGAGATATTCATTCCCAGACCATCTCATCTATTACAGTTATTTGCGGTGGAACAAGCTCTGCACTCCGAAAAGCTACGAATGCCACATCCAAAAGTTCCAGGGCCAGTAGACTGGGATGCTCTACTCACTGACTTGGCCAAAGGGTTGAGAGTTACAGAACATCATTTAGCCACAGACGTTGTGGAGTACTACATCCAACAACCCACTCAACAAGGGTCTGTCAGAGATGATAGACGCGAGAGAGGGGGGGGGGTGTTAGCAGTAGTCAAGGAACTGAAGGGCTCACAAGACAAGGAAGCGTACGGAGGGAGTTAGAGTGAAGAGAAGGCACAAGCAGACAGAGTAGTCAACGACGATCTAGCAAGTAGGCCATTATTTTTTCAGGAAGCTAAAGCATATCAAAGAGGTGGACACACAAGGAGAAGGAGCAAGTAGGGAGCTTGAAGATGTGTATGACAAATTGATAGAGGAAATCCCTACAAAAATAGTGATTTTCATCACTAAAAGCCATTGTAAATACCATTTCATATTTTTGTAGCTCCATTTTGTGCAAGCCAAGGATTCCTTGAGCTTGAGGAGCATTAGAAGTAGCTACCTACCAGTTTTCATAATTTTTAGACTCCATTTGAGCCCTCAAATAGGACTTAGAACCTAATTTTTAACTAGGCCGGACACTAGGTCTGGACATGGCCAAAACCTAGTCAAAAACTATAAATAGAGCTAGAGAGCTCATTTTTGAGGTTAGCTTGTAGTAGAATTGAACTTGTATGAGCACTTTTGAAGTAATCTAAAGGAACTCCATTGCTTCTCTCTCTTTGTCTTACCTTGTGTGCATGTGTGTGTGTATGTGTGTGCATGTTAGTGTGCTTCTCACTCATGCACTTGTGCCTTCACTTGCTCGAGGTCATCATACCATCCTCACGTCTTCCCGGATTGACATTAAAGGAGGTGCTACTCATCACTGAGCTACAGTATGTCTAAAATTTGAATGTATGTGTGATGCTTGCATGTATATATTATGTTTGTATTCATGCTTATATGTGTGCATGTATGTGTATACATTGAATAATACTTTTAGAGGATTTGAAGGCTTACACATTGAACATATTGGAATTTGGGAGCTATCTCTGATAAAAAAATTGGTAATCTAATGTTGTTTCCAGATAGATGTGTGTAGAAGTATGTATGTCGATGCCTGTATGTGCAGGTGTGTGCAAGAGCTAGGTGTGTGCAAGAGTTCTGGGAGGTAATAATTGATAGCTTGCTGATTTGTGAGGCAAATTATATGAGGTGTATACCTTCATATTTGTGTGAACTCCTAGCTCACTTTTATTTTGCTTTTTCATGCAGTGATTTGCTTTCATACACTTAGACTTTTTTGTCCTGGTGAGATGGTGATCCCTACTCCAGTGTGATGGTAAGCTGCTCTTATGCCTTGAAATGCTGCTCAATTTTATAGAAACTGGACAACAACCTTTTTTGAACTCCATATTTTCGATGTTATTATTGTAACTTTGGAAAATCTACTTATGAGGCCTTTCTTTTTGGAGTTTTACACGTGATCATATGGAAGTTAGGATATTTGTAATCAAAAAAGCATGCCATTTTGTAGTATGAGGGAGAGAGAGAGAGAGAGCTTGTTCTTTTGGTGTGTTTTGTTTTAGAATAAGAGAGAGGATTGCTATGTATATCTACCTATGTGCACTAGTGCAAGTCTTATGAAGAATAAGGCAAGATATTAAAGGTTAGAAGAACTTCAAATGATGAGGTTGATACTTGTAATGCCATGAAAGGGTGCAGTTTCATTTCTCCCTTCTATTGGTACAAGGGGTATTTTATTGTACACAATAATATTGATGCTTCATTTCTCTGTTTTTTTGGTACGGGGGGTATTGTACACAATAACTTGAGGCCCACAACTCCAAGCTGGTGTGATCCCAAGTGAAAGCAATTGATGGAGAGGTTGTTTTATTCTATAGCAAGTTCCAAATTTCTTTCCATATCACGATAGGAACTTCCCTGGAGGCATTCCCACATCACTCCTATCTCTTCAGAAGTCAACATTTGCCTGTTGTCACCTTGTTCATAATTTGACTCTATCAAATCATTGGAAAGTAATTTCCACACCTTCGCCAGGCATAGAATGTTGTAGAGAAAAATTGAAGTCTGTGTCCTAAACATAAGGTACCCTTTGTTGAGCATGCAAAACAGCTTCAGTAAGGTAACAATTGCTTCATGATGTTTCTTCTACCACTTGCTGAATTTGAGTTCATCCTCAAGGAGGATGCTTGGTCTTGGTGATTACCATTCATCCAAAATCTTCTCTCCGATGTCTCAATAGCTTGTACAAAGAATTCTGAAGGTTTTCTGCCACTGTAAGGTAATATGAGAAACCCTTTTTCCCTCAATTGCATTAGCCTATAACTGACAAATTTTATGTTTGTGATGCTTGGTAATCCTGAATCTGAATCGTGGGGCTCCTACATCCATGCCTACTTGTCTACAATCTGAGTTTCTCTTGATCCACATCTTCTACTCTAGCACCAATCGAAACCAACTCCTTAAAGTCTCTCATCACAGATGGGAACATCCATTGATGTACAACTTTTCTCTATGAGCCTTATCTACTAACCTTATCTCCTTGCTGGATTGAGCAATGGAGATTTAAATATGTACATAGAAGAAGATGGGCCCTTCAAGCTTAGGTTTAGATACCTTAATGGTGATGAATTACTTCAAAGGGTAGCAACTCTAATCAGAAATTTGGTAACAATTGTTTCTTTGTTATAATTGTTTTTCTGTTTCTTTTTAAGTTATATATGTTATTGTTTTGAATACATGAGCATAGACTCATATGTGCATAATCATACACACACATGCACGTACACACATACACACTATGCATAATGGAGTTCATCTACTATATAGAATTGTGATTGATAACCATGATCTTATAGTTGCACTTTTGTTGAAGGGTGAATTTGGCATTTTCCTGGGATTATTGTGGTATATATGATTGTTGTATTAGTGAAAATGCTATTTTCACTTGTATTTTCATCCAAGTTCCACTTTGTAGAGGTTTTTGTGAGTTCATTCTTGTGGACGAGTTCATAGATAGCTCGGCATGGAAGAAGAGTTTATATCACTATGAGGAAACAAGAGGTGCACCATGCCCCCTATCTTCGTTTTGGAAAAATATCATATGAGCACTTTTAGTCACTAGAGTGCGGGATGATGCCAGGTATTCTTGCTTGAGAGCATCACATATGAAAATTTCAATTAGATTGTGAGATGTTCAATAGAAGGTACTACATCTATCAATAGTATTTACCACTAACCTAGTCTCATGCTCATAGTTGGAATTTTGCAAGTTTTTGGAGGTTTCCAATGTAGAGTATAGTGATTTGAACTTGATACTTGGATACTCATTTGGCATTTTTATGTGGGAATTACTCTCTAGTGAAGAGCAATCTACAAATATGCATTGTGGTAACATCATTGGTAATGTGATTTCATAGTGATGCAATCATTTGCACCGTTTGATAATTTTGATGCTTCATTTCTCTCTTTTGTTGGTACAAGGACTAGATAGAAGATATTGCTATGTGTTGATTATAGAAAATATGATGCACATGGCCAATAATTTATATATTTCACTTCTTGAGGTGAACGAGTGTTATTAACATATAGGTGTAATTCCTTATAATTAAGAGTAATTTTTATGGGGTTTTGGAAACGAATGGTGTGGTTTTGTTTTTTCCTATTTTAGAAACGAATGGTGGGCATTAGAGAGCTCTTAGTTTAGGTCTTAGATCTGATTTTGTATGGATTTAGGTATACGTTTTAGGTTCTAGAAAATAGTGTTCCATATTTGAAGCATCTTGTGACTTTTCCACCTGGTGAATACTCTAGCTTTGTCACATTTTGTGTTTTGGTGAAAAAACCTCTCTCTAGGATTATTTCTTCCACATAATTTGCATGGATGAGCCGGAAAACATGTTGATCCATTGCCAATAGGTATGATTGCTAGAGATGACCTGAAGCACATAGATTTGACTTCATTTGCCTATATTTTTACCCATGAAGGGAGAGACTACAATTTAGGGGTTTTAAAATTAAAAGGAAGTCGTTTTAAATGTTAACTCTTTTACAATTTTACCATATAAAAATCAAGTATTTTATAATAAGGCTATCTCAGTTGATCACAGTAATGGGCACCCGTCCTGTCAGTCAAATTTAGCTCTTTTGAGTGCCAAGATTGATTAAAGCAAAAATTAATCTCATTTTTGCATTTTCACCTAAACCAACAAATATATGTGGCACCATATCACCACAACACAATCACTAAATAAAGATGAAGTTTGCAACCATGGGCACTAAAAAATTTATGGGTGAAAATTAGTCCAAAGTTGAATTTAATACAAATTAAGATTAAACAAAATTGAAAATATAGCAATAATGAAGAGGATTACAAAGAAAAGATAATGGAGGAAGTGATTTAGGATATAAAATGATGTCAAATACTTAAAAATGTCTATATTTTCAAGGGATTTTATTATAAAAACTTGCCCTAAATTTGTATATTTCAAATATATGTTATCAACAAAATTCACCAACTTTTTTATATTTCAAATGGAAATTATTATAAAAATTCACCAAAATATTTATACTTATAATATGAGATACATAGATAAATTTGCCCATATTTATATACTTTTGAGTGAGGGGGATGGTCTTATTTTTTACTCTGTTTGGGAAGTCAGTCCAAATTGGCATTTTTGTAGGTTTAGGTCCCCTAGGCTTAAATCCCACATACCATCTAAAAAAGGAAATGGGTGTGCTTTTTATTAGCCATTGACCTTCAAGTATAACTTGAAGGGCACTCCTCGAATAATAAAAGGAAAAAAAATAAATATTGGGTAGGTACCAAATGTGATTAACAAATAGCCCCCTAGATTCCCAGTTGTTCTTAATCCAGTGTTTCAAAGTGCCTTGAGCCAATCTTGGGTGATGGAAAATACCTATCATGACACGATCACTTAGTTGGACTTGCCATATGTCAAAGGAGTTTCAATCAATGATTAGGGTTTCATCGTCTAGTTCACTTTCATTAACATCAACATTTAGTTTATGGTTCTCCTCATCTAGCTCATATTTTCCTTTCAAATCAATGTTAAATAAAGGACTAAGGTTACCTATACCATACCCGAAAGGGACAACATGATGATTACTAACCATGGAAGTATTATTAGACTCGGCATACATCTTCACTTGCGAAGGAGGATTAGATGAACCATCTTTGTTGTTCTCATGCGAGCTTCCACTTGGAGGGTATTGTGTCATGCCATCTCGTAAAGCTTCATGCAATGACATAGCCTCCCCTTTTGACGGAGACCACAGAGAGATTTTTGATGATTAATTCATGTATGTACACTCTTTCAGTAGTGACACTCCCACATGCTCCTAGTGTGTACTTTCCTTTCACTAATTCATTTCTATTTGCTGTCACGAATAAATATTCTATGAGAAAAGAACTCAAGTGCAATGCCACCACTCCCATTCTCACATCTGATAATGTGCAAAAGGGGCATCTTGTGGTTCTCCCTTCTTTCTTATCCCCAGGCATTCTCAACCCAAAAAACACACATTGCACACACACACAACGGGCCATTTGGTGACTGCTAGAAAGACAAGAAAATTTGTGAAAGACACACAGATTCATCTTTATGTATCACGAAAACATCAAGGAGTATGCATCAGGAAAAATATTAATCAAGCATTCTTTCCTATCCTAGTGGATATTGTAAAACAAGGCTTAAGATCCATATGTAATAAGCTGACTTCCAAGATCAGAGAGAGATTTCCTCTAGATGAGCTCTTAGAAGCATTGGCCATAGTTCATCCTTTATACTAGAATCATGGAAAACACAAGAACTTACTAACAAATGACTTTAAAAGCAACGTCCAAATATTATCCGATCATTTTGGAAAGAATGCATATTTAGGACATAGTATTCTAGAAGGAATTATAAATCCAAATCTTCTAAAACAAAACAATCTCGGATATTCACACAAACGATGTGGGAGCAATTTGACTTCACTGAAGATCCTTCAAATCCATAGGCAATGAAAAATCTATGGAAAAAGCTTGATATATCTCCATTCTTGAAGGAATCTATGTCAGAGTATATTAAAGTAGCAAATTTGTGTCTAACAATGATTATTGGATGCGTGCACTCATGCATGTGCCATGCTTGCATGTGTGTATGTTTGTATTCTTGTGCTCTTGCACGAATGTATGTTTGTATTCTTGTATTCTTTCATGTATGTATGTTATATGTATGTGTGTATGTATATATGTGTGCATGTGTGATGTTTGCCTACATGATGCTTGCATGTGTGTATGTTTTTATTCTTGTATTCTTGCATGTATGCATGTAATATGTATGTGTGTATGTATATATGTGTGCATGTGTGATTCTTGCATGTGAGATGCTTGCATGTGTGCATGTTTGTATTCTTGAATGTGTGCATTTGTATTCTTGCATGTATATATGTATGTATGTGCATGTCTAAAATTTGAATGTATGTGTGATGCTTGCATGTATATATTATGTTTGTATTCATGCCTATATGTGTGCATGTATGTGTGTACATTGAACAATCCTTTTAGAGTATTTGAAGGCTTGCACATTAAATATATTGGAATTTGGAAGCTATCTCTGATAAAAAATTTGGTAATCTAATGTTGTTTGGAGATTGATGCATATAGAAGTATGTATGCAGGTGTGTGCAAGAGTTCTGGGAGAAAATAACTCATAGCTTGTTGATTGTGAGGCAAATTATATGAGGTGTATATTGTTGAGCCCATAAAAGTCATATTGGGCAAAGTCAACTATAGTCAAAGTCAACTATAGTCAAAGTCAACTATAGTCAAAGTCAAAGCATTGAAATTCAACAAGTTCAAGGTCAAAGGTCAACATAGGTGAAGTCAAAGTGTTCAAAGTTTAGGTGTCAAAGTGCATAGGTAGGTGACAATGAATTGGTTCACAAAGGGTAAAATTGGAGAAAGGTTGTTGCAGGTTGCAGAGGTATTTCTCTAATTTCCCTAAGGTTCAAAAGTGTTTTTAAAGTGTTTTGGAAGGTTCAGGTGAACCCTCTCTTAAGTGCACAAGTGAAGAATTAAAAGAAAAAATGTGAAGGTATGTGAAGCGGCAGCATACGCAGAAGTGAAAGTATGGCCCCCCAATTAAAATTTTTGTTTTAGTCTAAAGTCACTACAGGACAAAACACGAATTCGTTGGCTGCCCACTTTTGGAGTCAATCTTGGGACATCAAAGTGAGCACCAAGATACTCTTGCAGTTATGAGCGTATGTGAACCAACACTCAAATCAAAGCAAGGACTACTCTTGGACTAAGCAAGTGTAAGCAAGACTAAGCAAGAATGAGCATAGTCTAAGCTAAGCAAGAGTGAGCATAGTTTAAGCTAAACAAGAGAGAGAAGTGCAAGAGACACACAATATGCGATGCAGAGAAGTGAAGTGTCAGGTGTGCATGAAGAGTGACTAAGGAAGTGTGCAGAGAAGGACTAAGCTATTCACCCCAAGGATCCCAAGGTCTCACTGAAGCTGTGCGTGTGCCGACGGAAGGTGTCCATCCCTCCCCCTAATTGGAAGCTTGGTGCAAGGTGTGCACAAGTGCAGGCTTGGAGAAGGTAGAGGTCTGGTGCAGAGGAGGACGACAGCAACAAGACCTTGGGTATTTGGTATTTTGTGATTGAGCACTCTGTGGGATTTTGCATAGAAGCATTGGATTGTATTGTGCATCGCCATTGTATTTGTCTTCTTATAATCAATCAACAGAGGCTTCCAGTGTGTATCTTTCTTCTTGTCTTTCCCTTTTCTCCTACAAACTCTCAAATCCCTTCTTGTCCAAGAATCCCCCAACAAATTTTGGCACACCCGGTGGGATTCCAAGAAGATTTGAGCATAGGAGAAACCAAGTGCAAAGTGTAGAAGAGGTCAAGTGTCGACAGTACTACAGTGCTACTTCATTGAGCTAAGAGGTAAATATTCTTATCAATTATCTCATACTAAGAGGACTACGAATAGCCCATGACCGCAACCTAGTCCCAAACATTGAGGGTCACCTACAAGCAAACAAGAAGGAAGGCTATTAGAAGATCCTCCAGTCCACTTTCGTCAACTTCATCAGTAAAGAGCATGGCAGGACAGGTAGACTTGGAAACCCTACTATCAAGATTAAATATAAAATTTTCTTCTTTCAAAGGCTTAGCTCAAGAAGATCTCAATGAGCATATTAGAAGGTTTTTACCACTATGCAAAACTAGAGGCTTAATGGGAAGAGAGGATGCCTTTTTGATACTCTTCCCTGCCACATTAGAAGGGTTAGCAAATAAATGGTTCAGCCAATTTGCTGAGAACCATTTTACAACTTGGGACTTAATGAAAGATGCATTTAAAAATCAATTCCAACATGGAAATACCATAGAAATCATCATAGAAGAATTAGACAACTTGAGACTGGTTCCAGGCAAAAATTTTCCAGAGTTTGTAACTAGGGCTAAGGCACTAATGGCTAAGTTGCCAGATCCCCCACATGATTTTTTTGTTAAGAAATGGTTAGCTAAGCCACTTCCAGTAACCACACAATGTAAAATCAAGGAATTAGTGTTGCCCATAGCCTCCATAGAGGAGTTCATCAACACAGCTACACGACTAGAGCAGATAAGGCAATCATATGGAGCCATTTCTTCTCAACCACCTTATTCTATAGAAATGGAGGATCTAGTAATCCAGCTAAGGAAAGAGCTGCAGGGCTTAAAAAGGAATAAGCCCCACAAAGAGGAAGAGAATGTTGTTACTTAGTTGAGGAGGGAGATTGAGGCATTAAAGCTCCAAAAGGAGGAGGAAGCCTAAGCAGAGGAATTGGCTCAGCTGTGACAAGAGTTGCTTGAACTCAAAGGGGGTGGCATCAAGAGTGGACTTTGGTGTACCATGTGCAGCAAGCAAGGTCATATAGTAAGTGAATTTCCTCTGTTAAGTGTGAGTTGCCAGTTATGCAGGAAAGCTGGTCATGAGGCCCAGGAATGCCAATCAAGAGGATTGCCTGCAACAACATATTGGACACAAGGAGGACCCCTACCACCAGCAAATGTGATGGCGACTACACCCAATCAAGGTAACAATTACAACCCTAGACAGAGGAATAACTTTGGAAATGGGCCTAGGAGGCCAATCATTTGTTTCAAATGTGGAGAATGTGGGCACTATCAAAGTAGGTGCACTCTACCAGAAAATGCCCCTCCTTGTAGGAACTGCCGAGAGGCCAGAGACCACTATAAAAATTGTTGTCCTAAGAATCAAGCCTCTTCATCTTCGCCCCACATTCAAATGATTTTTGTGCACAAAGAAGAAATGTTAGATCAAGTCAATGGGCCATCACCATCTACCAGGGTGGTGCAGTTAGAAGAAATTGAATCTTTTACAGTGAAGACAAGAAGCAAGGGGAAGGCTCAAGTGGAAATAGGTCAAGGATCAAGGATTAATGGATTGAATCAAGACAAAGAGACATATGAAGACAAAGCCACTACATGTGCAGATACAAGGCAAAAAGGAGATCTCATATGTACTAGAGATGCCATTGGGCACGCATTCAATAGGGCTCATGAGGAGTTTGATAAGTCAATTGGAGTTGTGAGCCATTGGAAAGGAACTCCTAATTTCTGTAATATAACCGTGAAAAGTTGCACACATACTAAAAAGGTGTAGCACAAAAGTTGTAACTCTTTACGAACTAATGAAAGAAGAGTCTTGAAAAGCAGAAGGTGTGTCGCTAGACTGTTTGTCTGGGCGAGAGCCGGAAGTGAAGCGCAGTATTGCGGAAATCCTGTGTAATCTGAGTACTTGTCAAATTTGTTGATTAAGCTTAATAATTAATTAAGTCTTAATGAAGTATTAAAGATTAACGGGTCAATGCAATACATGAAGCAGTTGTACAGTTAATTGCACGGTATTGAAGTGTTCTGTAAACATATTCAACAACAGTTAATGTGTGAAAGTCTGTGAAGTAGAATATGATGAATCTGTAGATTTGGGAAAATACCAATAGGGCCTCTGTTTACAGACCCCTAACCATCCCAAGAACCCAGGATTGATAATAGATTAAACAATAAGAAGTTTAACACTGGTGCCATCTATGGGAAATGGAATAGCTAGTTGAAGAAGAAGGTTAAGGTTCAAAGATAAATCCTTTGATATATGCCGATAACACGCTCTGGTGAATCGTATCCCAAATATCAAAGTAACCCACATCCCTAGGCAGTTCCGAATCTGTTAGGGTCACCCTCTGGTGGTAGAAGTGAAGAACAGTTAAGTTCAATTGTAGAGGGTTCAATTCAACAAGCAAGTGGTAATTGTGGTGGCAATTTGATGCTGTGCAGAAGTAGTTCGCCAGAGTGTGGTGATAATCCGGTGTGTTTCGATGACAGTCCGGTACATTCTGAAGACAGTACATTTGTTCTTGGTGGTATCTCGGTGTTGTTTGGTGATAACTCAGTATTGTCCGGAGACAATTTGGTGATTTTCAGTGACAATTCGGTATTGTCTGGGGACAATTCGGTGCTCTCCAATGATAATACGGTGATTTCTGGTGGTAATGCGTCATTGTTCGGCAGTAATTTACTGCATTCACCATTTTTAGGAACAAGTTTAGCCAATTTTGACACTAAAGTCGAGAAGGGGCTGTTTGATTTTGAGTTAAGCAATCAGTTCAGAGACATTTTTGGATCGGAAGGTTGGAAAAGTCACCATACTATCCAAGCACAGCCAAAAAGCCGCTCCACATGAGTAGTTCACATTAGCAACAACAGCAGCAGCAACAACAACAACAGCAACTATAGCAGCAACAACAACAACAACAGCAGCAATAGATTATTCCACCGCGTCCGGTACCGGCCGAAGTCACGTACACAAAACTTGGAGGTTTTCTAGGAGATGATCCCGATGGCGCATGTGCGGACATTTGAAATTAATTATGCAGTTTTGAATTACCTAGCAGACCCTGCTTATAAATCCATCGTATTCGAGTCAACTTTGGTTAATGAAGCTGCTTGCTGGTTGACAGAATACGATTTGAACCATTTTCGGCAGTATGATGATGTGAAGGATGCTTTTCTGCAACGATTTCGGTTAAAGAAAAACCCAACCGAAATTTTTTATTACCTACAAAATAACAGGCAGAAGCCACACCAAAATGTATAGGATTATGCCACGCTATTTAGGACTCACTTACAGCAGTTACCACCAGTGCATGCCAATTTACCAGATGACATTATCACTCAGTGGTTTATCAACGGATTAAAGCCCCAGTTAAAGCAGATCATGATCATACAGAGTGTGGGTGGAATGACTTTGGATGCCGTAATTGCTATGGCATTAAAATTAGAAAATAAGGTGGGTGGATTCACTGAAGATCTAGAGTGGCTGAAAGCATTTAAGCAATCCAACAAGGATCCTCTAAAACAAATTTACTATACTAAATGCAAAAATCCAGGGCACAGTAGTTCCGCATGTGCTCTGAATCAAATATATTGCGCCATTTGCCATACAGCAGATGTTGAGTCCTAATGCCCACGAAAAAGATGCCTATTCAAGTCCTTATTTTGCTCAAACCCCGTGGAATTGGTCCACTTGGATTATTTGGAACCCACAATGATCTCGCAATGGATTCTTCTTATGTCTATGCACTAGCTCATATGTTCCCGGCAAACGCACCAAAATGTTAGCCTCTGAGTCCAAGGAAAAAGATGATTGTAGAAGCCTGTATTTTGCTCAAACCCCTCGCCATCGCTCTAATTGGATCACCTAGAGCCCACAATTATCTCAAAATGGATTCTTCATATGTCTATGCACTAGCTCATATGCTTCCCGGCAAACGCACCAAAATGATTTGCACTCTTAGTCCAAGGGAAAGTGCCTACGCTCAATGATATTTTGCCAAAACTTTCTGAAACTAGGTCAGTTTGGGTCTCCCTAAGTCCACAATTTCACTCTGATGTATAGCGGGAAGATACGGGCAAATACATGCACCAAGGGGCATCCAACTCTAGTGGTTACCTTTTAGCAAACTCTCTTCTCTCACTCTCACACATACCTATGCTTTCACACACTCTCATGCACTCTTACTTCCCCTTCCCCTCTGTTCCTTTCCGTTCTCCTCTTACACGCATGCACACACCAACACTTATACACCCTCTCACACGCTGTGGTCGGGTTCAAGCGCGCTTAGGGGTGCAAACAGGTTGCCAAGAAAGTGACCTTGGTGGATCAGGACAATCGTCGATAATACGACGCACGCGGGGTGCTTGTAGCAATCTCAGGATATTGTAGTATTTGGGGAAAGCAATTCGTCCTTTACTCCTATGCTTAGTAGTCACCCATTATTTCCATTATTTATCATGCGTAAATCGTTTAAAAGATTAGAAAACCTTGTTACAAAGATCAAGTTCAAAAGTAAGGATTATTTCATGGATGGTCAACAGTTCAATTACATCGTAAATCAAAGAAACGGTTGATGATTAAAAGAGTAGTTGATGGAGGACTACGGTGAACATAATCTTCATATAGCAATCGGCCTTTCTATGAATATCGCAACAGGTCACATATCAACTGTAGGTGAGAACCGCCCTATTCACATGGCATTGTCACACTTTATCCAAAAAGTTTGTTTATTAATAATCATTCAAACCTCTGAACGTAAGTCATCAATAGTTACTCTAAATTTCTTAAATCGAAGGTCTAACGTCATCATCGTTCCATAGCAATTTGAAGTAGACCTTTAGGACAACGTTCACCAAGTATTATTAAAATAGCACAAAAACAAGATTATAACCCCCCCCATAACTAACAGCATCGACAAAAACAAGACCTTTCACTTCAAACAAGTTTGCAAACACAAGTTCAAAAATATGCCCTCTGGTAATCTGTACTAAGAGAAAAAAAAAAAATACTTATTGTTCAAATTGCTGCAACTCCAAAGAACATACAACATTTCTACTGCACTGTAGACAGGTTAAACTAATAGATTTTGCAATCAGCGCACACCAGTTTTCGGAGTTAGCTTATAAAAACAAATGATGCAATCAAATGATCAACCATTCTATAGCGCAGATAAAATATTATGTATCAAACGTTTTATGTTTAGAACTGGGCACGAATATGCAGATAATTTTTGGCAATTGATTGACAATAAAATCATAACTCAGAATAGAGAGTAAACATGTCAAATAAGCCTCGAGAGTTGTGCTACTTCAATCGCTCCATTCTTTTCAGAATATGAGTGCAAAGTTCATTTGATATTTCAAGTAAGATAACTACACGTTAAGTGTCAAGCGCATGTTTCATGGAAACAGTTGTACTGTTTATTAATCAACTTCCTTCATAAAAGATGTAAATGTATCATCATCATATCTTCTGTCAATTTCTCCATAAAAAAAGAAACTGAGTTCATCATACTATTATCACGCAAAATTTTCCAGTAGCGATGAGTTTTTTTGAGTGGCCCAGATGAGCATGTCAAATATGAATTGATATGAGCACAGTTGAAGGATGAAAAAGTGATGAATTAAACATATGGAAAGCGAAAAAAACTGATGGAGCAGATAAGGGAACAAGTTTTCAGCATATGCAACACGATTCAGGACTCTAGACAGTTTGAAATGTTTGTTGAGAATACATATGGAGTTTTCATCACCAGCAATAGATATTTTAGAGTACGGAGAACTATTTATATTCAACAGGGCACATGGTTACCAGAAAAATGTGAGAGGGTGTCGTATTCAGCATCGTCAGATAGATGCGTCCTTATCAGATGATTGCTATGCTAGTTCAAAGCAATAATATTTGCGTCTCTATTAATGATTTCTTCTGAGTTAATGCCACAACAGACAGCGCATCCTCTTTCATCAACATCAGATTTAATCAAATAAACTTTTTACCGGATTTTTTCTCCATCGTCTGTTGCTCCTCACGTTCTCCGCTTGCGTAGGATACTATTTCCTTCCAAGAATCACCATCGACAGGAGGAACATGACGAAGCCATCTGACAAAGAACTAATTCCACGATCTTCTCCTCTGCCCGATCTCTAGCTTTCTCTGAAACAGCTGCCAAGTCCAATTCCCTCTGTCGAATCCTTCAGCCACCTCCCTTTTTGTCCTTACAAGCCTCCTTTGACGTCCTCGTTATTGTTCCCCCTTTTCTTTTCTGTACTGGTTCTCAATTAAATGATACTCGCCTCCGAAACTCTATTGCTTCTTCTCTTCTTACCGAATTTCGGCCTCCAAACGTAACCTGAATCCCCTGTACACCACAAAACGAGCAGAGAGAGCCTTCCAAAAAACGCAAAGCCTCTCTTATCTCCCCCTCGACGCCCTTCTTCCACTTCTTTTTGATAAGGCCATCATTCCCCATCACTCCTTTTTTTTTTCAAATATGAAAAAAGAAGCCCCTTTGAAGGTTGCACCTACTGCATAAGCCTTGGACATAGTAACCTCCGTCATGTCAAGATAGAGTAGTGTTCTTACATAACTTTTGAAGGTCAACATAACCTATAAGAGCATCTTCGAAGTTTGAATCCTCTAGCTTTGCATTATCGAATGTTGATCCTGATAGAACTGCATTCTTGAAATTAGCGCCTTGCAAGTTTGACCCATCAAATACAACACGGTCCAAGATGGCATTTGTGAAATTAGCCCCTTTTGTTGTCCTGCATACTCCCAAAAAAACAAAGAAAAAAACTATTTTTGTCCCAACCATTCTGCTTTGAACATATCAACCAAGAGTCACCCACGAAGAGGAGAAAGCTATTTTTCTTGACATTCTTTGCCCATGAGGTAGCCCATCTCGTCGACCAACAAGTTGTCGTGTTACCTCCAAATACTTCTCATCAATCGTCACTTCCACTCTTCAAGTACCTGAAATCAAACATATTTTCCTAGCCAAATACAACCGCATTAGTGCATTAAAACCAACCATTTTGTGGGCTAACATACTCCCCTCTTCTTATCTGCGAAGTCGTCCTCGACGAGCCAAGTCTATTCTTTTCTTCCTCAGTGAAGCACCTGAAATCATACTCATACAATCATTTGTCAGTACCAAAATTCAATCATTTCACTTACCATCTTTGTCCATCCTCTCACATCTTCATCGACATGTCCACCTGTCTGCAAACTTCATTAAACATTAGAACTTTTCGTCATCAAATCACAATAACATTTACAACCAAAATGGAAAGACAATCATCCACATCACACATATATACTCAACACACACATCACGATCTGCGTCACACATGCATTCTCGTCACGAACAACACACATGCAAGCGAACAGAAGACATGTCCACATTCGCTCTCGTCACTCTTCTCGACTACTCATTCAACACGTCACAAATCTTTATCCCACATGCATACTCAACACACTTTCCACACACACCATATATAATCAAAACCATTCCCCACTTCCATTCTTGATAGTCTTCTTGGCCATACGATCGCTTTCTTGATTTCTTTTTCTCGTTTCTAGTTGAGTTCTCTTGCCGATTTTCCACTCCCCTTCTACCTAGGGTTTCCACTACCCGCTTTTCTTTTCATCGCCTCTTTGTTCTTTTTTTTTTTTTTGGCTTTTCAACTAAATTCTATGCTAGGTCACCACCACACACTCTACTTGATGGATACACGATAAGGACCACTCAAGTCTAACGTCGGGTCACCTCGACAAGAGCGCTCATCATCAACGCGATTCAGGACTTCTCAAGTTGTCATACCACCTAAGAGCCAAACTGAACACTTCCCGAAGGTTTGTAGACAGACAAGGTACCTAGCACGATTGGATCTCTCAAGTCAAAGTCTTCCACAGACACGTCGCAGCCAAAATCCTAGCCGAGCTTAAGCTTCGATTCGATATACCTCATCGGGAGTCCACACATAACCCAAATCCCCACAACACAAACACATATATTCCCATCCGAGCATCATGCTCTCTCACCTCTCTTATGTCCCCCCTCGAGCGAGGAATTCTTCTCATTCATTTTTTTCCACAATTTTTTCTCTCTTTTTTCATCATTTTTTTCCACATATTTACTCACACTTGCCGGCCTACGCCGAAGCTGGATGCGACTCGTGGACTCGACCACCCGATCGAGTTTGTTCCACCCATCTACCAACCCAACGTAGCGCGCGACACACACACAACTAGCCCTATGCGAAACCGACGTCAGTTCATGGCTTTGACCACCCGGTCAAAGTGGGTCCACCCACCTATCGGCCCACATAGGCGCGTAGCCACACTCACACATACACAAACATATATTTTTCTCATTTATTTTTTTTCATTCCCGCATCTCGAGAGTTAGGAGACAAAAGAAAGGATCTTTTCCCAACCATCCCGATCACGACACACACACATAAACTCCCCGTGGACATCCCGATGAGACATATCTCCTCTTTGCTACCACTCAAGCCAAAATCCAGCCACTAATGCCATGGTCAACCCGTCCTCGCAAAAACCCACACACACTAATTACTTTGCCGACCTGAAACCTCAGAAAGTGTCACTTCAGTTCCTAAGTGTACAACACACTTGGTCCATCCGTCCTCACATCTCAGACTCGTAATCCGCAAAGCAAACCCTAATCAGACTACAGCCGTCCTCACCGACATCCATTGCCTCGTCTATTTTTTTCATCTCCAACCTCTGCCTCGCAGAGATTCCACATGATTCGACAAATGACCTGAAAAATTATTATTGCTCATTGTGCTCCTCAATGATTCAAGCCTCGCCGCTAAGTCCCTTAATCCTTGTTTGTTGTGCTCAATATCACTCTGATATTGGAACAAGTCACAGTCGATGCCTCAGAACCGATTCCATATTTGCTCCATCTCTTTATCCTCTCTCACCCTTTTTGCAGATTCGAGGGGAACATCCTCCCTCTTCTCAACTCGAACAGTCAACTTCTCGACTTCCTCTCTAATCGATCTTTCCTCCCAAATCCTACTCATATTTTCTTCATTTAGATCATCTACCTTCTTCAACAATTCATTCTTCATTTTTTCTAATTCCGTTCCGAATGCATCCAACCTATCCAACACCGCTTTCAGCTCTTCCTCCATTTTTCCTGCTTTCGGGTCCTCTACCTGTACTCGCATCTCATCGTCTTTCCGATTCGTCCACCTACCGAGCTTGCTACTCAGCTTTGCATTCTCTTTCTCTACACGTCTCACTTTCTCATCACTCTCTGCTTGGGCAATCTTCATTCTTTCTAACTCCAGGTGGAACTCCTCACAGGCCTTACCCGCTTGATCACTGTATCGACAGATTGTGCTTTGTACCTTCTCAATTTCATGCTCCATTCGCTCGACTCTCCTTATTAGGTCATCCTCGTCTCTTGAGAGCTCTCCTTCGATCGCAACTCCAAAGCAGTCGGCTACCATCAAGCCGGATCTCAAGTCCCAGACCACGTTTTCACTCTCGGGATTTACAAGATCTTGCCTCCAGCTTTTGTTTACTCTTTTCCACTCCTTGTTTTCATTTTTCAACATTCGTACTTGCTTTTCCCAAGTTCCTAGGACCTCGGCCATTTTCTCTTGATTTTCCTCTAATTTCGCTATTTTGATCCTCTCGTTATCTCGCTCCACCCGAAGCAAATTGACTTGACATTCCAAGCTCTTTACGAGTTCTACCAAGTCTCGATCATGAGATCCAGTGTCCTTGCTTTCACTTGCTCTCGCAGTCTCCGTTGACGAAGTAACTCCACCCTTGTCAACTTCCACATACAAGGAGGATAAACACCTATCTGGTTCATTCGTTGCGACCTTTAGGTCAATCACCTCTTTTGAGCCACACACGTGCTCGCATAGTCTCTTTTTCCCACAGTCCGCACATGTGGGGACAAAATCCAATGGGGAGCATACACGAGGGCAATATTTGGCTATATGCCCAATCTGCTCGCAACACCAGCATCTCACATAATTTGATATCGGGCCAAATCGCCACCCTCGGTTCACATGATGTCTCAAGGTCGGACGAGAATCTATCCATCTCCTATTTTGTCCAAAATTTGGTTGCCTCATGTTGGTCTTCTCAAAACCACAGGCTTGCCTTTGTTGAGCCATTTCTTTCATGAAGGTCAAAGCAGATTTGGGATCGACTTGGCTGTGCCACACGATTGGGGCACCAAGCGAACTCGTAGCACTCTCGATGAGATGTGCTAAGCCAATCCCCAGTGGGATCGCCAAATGTTGAGTCCTAATGCCCACGAAAAAGATGCCTATTCAAGTCCTTATTTTGCTCAAACCCCGTGGAATTGGTCCACTTGGATTATTTGGAACCCACAATGATCTCGCAATGGATTCTTCTTATGTCTATGCACTAGCTCATATGTTCCCGGCAAACGCACCAAAATGTTAGCCTCTGAGTCCAAGGAAAAAGATGATTGTAGAAGCCTGTATTTTGCTCAAACCCCTCGCAATCGCTCCAATTGGATCACCTAGAGCCCACAATTATCTCAAAATGGATTCTTCATATGTCTATGCACTAGCTCATATGCTTCCCGGCAAACGCACCAAAATGATTTGCACTCTTAGTCCAAGGGAAAGTGCCTACGCTCAATGATATTTTGCCAAAACTTTCTGAAACTAGGTCAGTTTGGGTCTCCCTAAGTCCACAATTTCACTCTGATGTATAGCGGGAAGATACGGGCAAATACATGCACCAAGGGGCATCCAACTCTAGTGGTTACCTTTTAGCAAACTCTCTTCTCTCACTCTCACACATACCTATGCTTTCACACACTCTCATGCACTCTTACTTCCCCTTCCCCCCTGTTCCTTTCCGTTCTCCTCTTACACGCATGCACACACCAACACTTATACACCCTCTCACACGCTGTGGTCGGGTTCAAGCGCGCTTAGGGGTGCAAACAGGTTGCCAAGAAAGTGACCTTGGTGGATCAGGACAATCGTCGATAATACGACGCACGCGGGGTGCTTGTAGCAATCTCAGGATATTGTAATATTTGGGGAAAGCAATTCGTCCTTTACTCCTATGCTTAGTAGTCACCCATTATTTCCATTATTTATCATGCGTAAATCGTTTAAAAGATTAGAAAACCTTGTTACAAAGATCAAGTTCAAAAGTAAGGATTATTTCATGGATGGTCAACAGTTCAATTACATCGTAAATCAAAGAAACGGTTGATGATTAAAAGAGTAGTTGATGGAGGACTACGGTGAACATAATCTTCATATAGCAATCGGCCTTTCTATGAATATCGCAACAGGTCACATATCAACTGTAGGTGAGAACCGCCCTATTCACATGGCATTGTCACACTTTATCCAAAAAGTTTGTTTATTAATAATCATTCAAACCTCTGAACGTAAGTCATCAATAGTTACTCTAAATTTCTTAAATCGAAGGTCTAACGTCATCATCGTTCCATAGCAATTTGAAGTAGACCTTTAGGACAACGTTCACCAAGTATTATTAAAATAGCACAAAAACAAGATTATAACCCCCCCCATAACTAACAGCATCGACAAAAACAAGACCTTTCACTTCAAACAAGTTTGCAAACACAAGTTCAAAAATATGCTCTCTGGTAATCTGTACTGAGAGAAAAAAAAAAAAAATACTTCTTGTCAAATTGCTGCAACTCCAAAGAACATACAACATTTCTACTGCACTGTAGACAGGTTAAACTAATAGATTTTGCAATCAGCGCACACCAGTTTTCGGAGTTAGCTTATAAAAACAAATGATGCAATCAAATGATCAACCATTCTATAGCGCAGATAAAATATTATGTATCAAACGTTTTATGTTTAGAACTGGGCACGAATATGCAGATAATTTTTGGCAATTCATTGACAATAAAATCATAACTCAGAATAGAGAGTAAACATGTCAAATAAGCCTCGAGAGTTGTGCTACTTCAATCGCTCCATTCTTTTCAGAATATGAGTGCAAAGTTCATTTGATATTTCAAGTAAGATAACTACACGTTAAGTGTCAAGCGCATGTTTCATGGAAACAGTTGTACTGTTTATTAATCAACTTCCTTCATAAAAGATGTAAATGTATCATCATCATATCTTCTGTCAATTTCTCCGTAAAAAAAGAAACTGAGTTCATCATACTATTATCACGCAAAATTTTCCAGTAGCGATGAGTTTTTTTGAGTGGCCCAGATGAGCATGTCAAATATGAATTGATATGAGCACAGTTCAAGGATGAAAAAGTGATGAATTCAACATATGGAAAGCGAAAAAAACTGATGGAGCAGATAAGGGAACAAGTTTTCAGCATATGCAACACGATTCAGGACTCTAGACAGTTTGAAATGTTTGTTGAGAATACATATGGAGTTTTCATCACCAGCAATAGATATTTTAGAGTACGGAGAACTATTTATATTCAACAGGGCACATGGTTACCAGAAAAATGTGAGAGGGTGTCGTATTCAGCATCGTCAGATAGATGCGTCCTTATCAGATGATTGCTATGCTAGTTCAAAGCAATAATATTTGCGTCTCTATTAATGATTTCTTCTGAGTTAATGCCACAACAGACAGCGCATCCTCTTTCATCAACATCAGATTTAATCAAATAAACTTTTTACCGGATTTTTTCTCCATCGTCTGTTGCTCCTCACGTTCTCCGCTTGCGTAGGATACTATTTCCTTCCAAGAATCACCATCGACAGGAGGAACATGACGAAGCCATCTGACAAAGAACTAATTCCACGATCTTCTCCTCTGCCCGATCTCTAGCTTTCTCTGAAACAGCTGCCAAGTCCAATTCCCTCTGTCGAATCCTTCAGCCACCTCCCTTTTTGTCCTTACAAGCCTCCTTCGACGTCCTCGTTATTGTTCCCCCTTTTCTTTTCTGTACTGGTTCTCAATTAAATGATACTCGCCTCCGAAACTCTATTGCTTCTTCTCTTCTTACCGAATTTCGGCCTCCAAACGTAACCTGAATCCCCTGTACACCACAAAACGAGCAGAGAGAGCCTTCTAAAAAACGCAAAGCCTCTCTTATCTCCCCCTCGACGCCCCTCTTCCACTTCTTTTTGATAAGGCCATCATTCCCCATCACTCCTTTTTTTTTTCAAATATGAAAAAAGAAGCCCCTTTGAAGGTTGCACCTACTGCATAAGCCTTGGACATAGTAACCTCCGTCATGTCAAGATAGAGTAGTGTTCTTACATAACTTTTGAAGGTCAACATAACCTATAAGAGCATCTTCGAAGTTTGAATCCTCTAGCTTTGCATTATCGAATGTTGATCCTGATAGAACTGCATTCTTGAAATTAGCGCCTTGCAAGTTTGACCCATCAAATACAACACGGTCCAAGATGGCATTTGTGAAATTAGCCCCTTTTGTTGTCCTGCATACTCCCAAAAAAACAAAGAAAAAAACTATTTTTGTCCCAACCATTCTGCTTTGAACATATCAACCAAGAGTCACCCACGAAGAGGAGAAAGCTATTTTTCTTGACATTCTTTGCCCATGAGGTAGCCCATCTCGTCGACCAACAAGTTGTCGTGTTACCTCCAAATACTTCTCATCAATCGTCACTTCCACTCTTCAAGTACCTGAAATCAAACATATTTTCCTGGCCAAATACAACCGCATTAGGTGGCCGATAACTAGAGTCCGGCAGCATGTACGGTGGTACCACTGACCGGTGAGCACGGATCAAGTACAGCATAGACCTTGGAGGATACGATGCTCCAACAATTAATCCAGTCACGAGATGATTTGGAGATGCCCCGATAGTTCTACGTACCGGAAGATCAGTTGGTTACCTCCCACTTAGGTGATATAACCAACCCACGACCAATAAAAATTAAGGTGGGATTATCAGAGACCTTCTAGGATAACTTGTTGCAGTTGTTACGTGAATTCTCTGATGTGTTCGCATGGGATTACCGGGACATGAAGGGGTTGGAACCGCGTATCTATCAACATAGGGTTATGCTAAAACCAGATGCTCGGCCTATCAAACAACCCAGTTACAAGATGAATCCTAACTATGTGGCCTAGGTCAAAGCAGAACTGGATCGATTGCTGAAATTTGGGTTTATTGTCCCTATCGAGCATGCGGAATAGATTTCCCCTATTGTCATAGTTCCTAAAAAGAATAAGCAATTAAGGATATGTGTGGACTACCAGAAATTACATTAGGGGAAAAAATGAGCCCTGCATGGGCCTTGTAAGGATCCCTAATTTTTAGGGATTAAGATTAGCAAAAAGAGGCTTTAAGGCTAGAAAAAATACCACTAGTGGTTTTCAGAATAAAATATTTATTCTCAAGTTGGTGCTCAGTCCAAATGGGCTCGTGTTAGCCCACAATTTGGTTGGTTTTGATGCACTAATGTGGTTCTATTTGGCAGGGGAATTTGTTTGATTTCAAGTACTTGAAGGGTGATTAGGTGATTGATGGGAAATATTTGGGGCTACATGACGACTTCTTGGTCAAAAAGGGAGGCTGTCAAGGGAGGCAATACTTGGAGACATGGCTTTTTGTCATAGGGGTCTCTTGTGGTTCTCTTGTGAAGGCGACACAAGTGCTTGAGGAGCTGCACTGTCAAAATGAAGTATCATGGACTACACTGCTTACAAGATTTGTACAACATGGTCAGGGAGAGGAAGCACTAAAATATTTTGAGTTGATGAAACTCAAAGGTCTCTCACCAACAATCGCAACATGCCTCTGCATCTTGAAGGCATGTACTCTGCAAGGTGCTCTGGACATGGGTCAGGAGATACATGCTGATCTTATCAAAGAAGGGGAGTTGGAAAACAATATGGTGATAGGCACAGCATTGGTAGACATGTATGCAAAATGTAGGGCTCTTATAGAAGCTCGAAAGTTGTTTCATGAACTTCTAACACGAGATGTTGTATCATGGGGTGCTCTTCCTGATGGTTATGCCCAACATATAGACGGTGAAGAAGCACTTGAATGTTTTGAAGAGATGCAAGAGGATGGATTTGCTCCAGATGGTGCTACTTATGTATGTATTTTAAAAATCTGTGGGAACATAGGGGCTGCAGAGAAAGGTCAGAAGATACATGCGGAAATCACTGGAGAGGTTTTGTTTGCGGATGACATAGTGGTTGTAAACTCTCTAGTTGATATGTATGCTAAGTGTGGGATGCTTGCAGAGACACAGGATGTGTTTGATGAGCTTCCTTGTCATGATGTCATGATTATTTGACAGAATGATAGATGATGGGGTTATGCCAGATTTTGTTTCATTTCTCCTTATATTAAATGTTTGTGGTCACAGAGGTCTCATTATTGAAGGTCAAATAGATGAAGCAAGTATCCTTGATTGAGGTCATGCCTGTTTGTGCAGACATGTCAACTATGCTTGCGATTTTGGGGTGCGTGTCAAAAAATTGGAGACCTTCCACATGGATCGTGGGCATTGGGTCATGCATAACATTTAAATAAAAAGGATTCAGCAGCATATGTAAGCACCAGTAACCTATATGGCACCTTTGGTGTGCAAGATACAGAAGAGACGGATGAAGCTACAATTGAATGTGAGTTGTCTCCAGTCTCACACAGGAGATATCTATATCTTACATGAGCTGAGAACCCAATGGAGATAGACAACAGTTTTTGGCTTTTATTGGGAGAGTCTCTCTCTCTCTCGGTGGGGATAGTGCTCTTCTACAGAAAAAGACGAGGAGAGGGTAGCTGCCGCCTAAGGGGCTCTGACGGGAGAAACAAAAAGGGAGTTTTTTTGGCACCGTTGTACAGATAAAGGGGGGGGAGGTATCCGACTACTGGGGAGTTCCATAAGGGAGTCGGGGAGAGTTTTTTTTGCGGAGACCTTCGAAGACAGAGGAGGGTTTTGCTTGTCTTTGGGGTCATACCTGTACAAAGGTGCTGGAAGGGAGCTCTGAGGGGTAGTATCAATGGCCACTCGCATTCTCTAAGGCGGCAGTCCATATGGATGGAGGGAGGGCTTTCCGAGGGATGATGTTGGCAGCCATTTTTGCCCCTCAACTGTCAATATACACAGGGTATTTTTCTCCTCTCCATGGTCTATATTTGTTTCATGCACATCACTCGTGTCTGCGTATCTTAGATCTCAAAGGTAACTGTGTGATGCCCTGAGAGTGTTTTATGGATGTCTTATTCCTCCATGTGGGAGTGGCTATGGACGGGGGAGGAGTTTTTTTGGGCAGTTTTCCTCCGCGATGGCGTCTTGAGATCCACGCCTACCTTCAGCAGCCAGGCCCTACAGACCTCCTCTCGTGAATCCGCAGGATCTTCCTCCCGATTATTCGTCATTCTTGGCCATTCTTTTTGGTGTTGCAGGCGTTATGCTTCGGGTAAAATACAAGTTTGCCTCTTGGCTGGCATTGATTTTCTGTGCACAATCTTTGGCGAACATGAGAGATTATGAAAATGATCTGAAGCAGGTTGTTATGGCTATGACGTTCGTTGTAATGGGTTTTGTCACAAATTATTTTGGACCTTCCCGATCAGGGTTTCGCTCTGGTTGATTTCCTGTGGTGCTTGATAAGAGTGCCTTCATTCATTTAAAGTTGCATGGATATCTTCAGTAGAATGAGACTGTACTTGCGAGAAAATTTCTGGAGCATACAATTCTCTACCATGTGTGCATATGCTTGGGGAGGATGTAGAAGGGGGCCATAGTGGTTGGAATATATGTTGAAGCAAAGGTGCATTTGCTTTTGGTTCCCAGTAAATACTCGGCTATTTGAATCAATCACAGAGAGGCTCTGAGTGTAGCCAGTAATTTGCTTAAAAAATGTTACAAGCTTCAGTTACATACTTTTTACGTTGTAGGAGTGGAAATTGCAAAATAAGCAGCACCAAACAATGTTCTGTCAGTAACTGGATTTGTATGTGTTACTCTCCATATTCTGCTTGCGAATCTTTTTGCTTTGGATTATGTCTAGTACTGCAGTTTGAAGTCATTCCTGGACTTTGATGACAGCATAATTCCATTGATGCAAAATGATACTTGTCATGGCATTTCCTTTGGGCATATTTATCACCTTTTCATCTCAAGAGAGATAGGACAAAAGTCTAATGCAGATCTGTGCTACCATGGGCTGCCAGGCAAAAGTCTAATAACAGCTATGTGCCAATATAGCCTGGCAGTAATTTGATTTTGGAATGGGCATTGGTTGGGGTAGGAAAAAGAGAGAAACTAGTGAGAGAGAAGGAACAAGGAGAAGAAACCATATATGAGAAATTGAGATTGTAATTGAGTTAGACAAGTGTTTTAGCCGTGAGAACAAGAAAGTTGCAAGTGTGCACGTGGAATGAGAAGGAGGGGAGAATAGAAAGTGAGCTACTCCTATCTCGGTGAGTGAGTGTTTGAGTGTGTGGGTGATAGTAAGTGAGAGTGAAAGAAAGCAATTGAGAAGTGTCGAGTTATTTGGGCAAAATATAGCCGTGTATAGGCGTCCTTTCTCCTGGGTTTAGAAGCCTATCATTTTGGTGCGTTTGCCGGGATCATATGCGCTAGTGCGTAGCCATAGCAAAAGAACCCATTGCGAGATAATTGTGGGTTCCAGGTAATCCAAGTGGACCAATTCCACGGGGTTTGAGCAAAATAAGGACTTGAATAAGCATCTTTTTCGTGGGCATTAGGACTTAACATTTGGCGATCCTGCTGGGGATCCCTAAAAAGGACACATTCGAGGAGAATTAGTGGACTTGGAGTAAGAAAAAGTGACCGAGTGCCAGCAAATTAGGCAACCCATAGGTGTATGTAAGACACTTTCCCTTGGGTAAAGAGACTGATTCATTTGGTGCGTTTGCCGGGAATTGGCTTAGCACATCTCATAGAGAGTGCTACGAGTTCGCTTGGTGCCCCAATTGTGTGGCACAGCCAAGCCCCGCATTGGTTGTTTTGGTCTTGGTAGAGAGATGGCACAAAGTACACAAGTTGTAGATGTTCGAGAAATTAGCTCAAGAATGATGACTCCGAGAGGGATTAGAAGTCGAAGCGGATTTGGGCACCCAATGAGAAATCATGCATATGAATGTCGCCGGGTTGGCCCAATCTCGAATTACATTCGGTGTTGGTGTTGCGAAAAGATAGGGCACATCGCAAAATTTTGCCCTCGTGTGTGCACCCCATTGGACTTCGTCCCTAGATGCGTGGAATGCGGAAACAAGAAGCTATGCGAGCACGTGTGTCGTGCGAAGGATGTTCTCATTGAGGAGGTCGTGGCAAAAGAGGTTAGTCCTCAGGTTGCGACCTTTTTTGTGAAAGCCGAAGATAATGAGAGTTCGTTGGCAAGCATACTACGTCAGTTGGAATGTCTGCGAGAAGAGCAAGATAATGAGAGGATCAAAATAGAGAAATTAGAGGAAACTCAAGTGAAAATTACCGAGGTCTTAGGAGCTTGGGAAAAGCAAGTACGAGCATTGGAAAGTGAAAACAAGGAGTTAAAAAGGGGGAACAAAAGCTTGAGGGAAGGTCTTTCGAGGTTTGAGCATGAAAATGTGGCCCTAGACCTAAGAACTGGCTTGATGATAGCCAATTGCCATGGAGTTTCAATTGAAGAGGAGCTCTCACGAGAGGATGATGACATGGCACAGAGAGTCGACCGAATGGAAAAGGAGATCGAGAAATTGCGAGAGATGACTGGTAGACATGATGACCAAGCGGGTAAGGTAGCGGAAGAGTTCCACCTGGAATTAGAAAGAATGAAAAGTGTCCAAGCAGAGAGTGATGAGAAAGTTGGACGGGTAGAAAAAGAGAATGCAAAGCTGAGTAGCAAGCTCGGTAGGTGGATGAATCGGAAAGACGATGAGATGCGAGTACAGGTAGAGGACCCGAAAGCAGGAAAAATGGAGGAAGAGCTGAAAGCAGTGTTGGATAGGTTGGATGCATTCGGAACGGAGTTAGAAAAAATGAAGAATGAATTGTTGAAGAAGGTAGATGATCTAAATGAAGAAAATATGAGTCGGATTTGGGAGGAAAGATCGATTAGAGAGGAAGTCGAGAAGTTGACTGTTCGAGTTGAGAAGAGGGAGGATGTTCCCCTCGAATCTGCAAAAAGGGTGAGAGAGGATAAAGAGATGGAGCAAATATGGAATCGGTTCCGAGGCATCGATTGTGACCTGTTCCAATATCAGAGTGATATTGAGCACAACAAACAAGGATTAAGGGACTTAGCGGCGAGGCTTGAATCATTGAGGAGCACAATGAGCAATGGTAATTTTTCAGGTCATTTGTCGAATCATGTGGAAGCTCTGCGAGGCAGAGGATGGAGATGAAAAAGAAAAAGATGATATGATGGATGCCGGTTAGGACGGCTTGAGTCTGATTAGGGTTTGCTTTGTGGATTGCGAGTCAGAGATGTGAGGACGGGTGGACCAAGTGTGTTGTACACTTAGGAACTGAAGTGGCACTTTCTGAGGTTTCAGGTCGGCAAAGTAATTAGTGTGTGTGGGTTTTTGCGAGGATGGGTTGACCATGGCATTAGTGGCTGAATTTTGGCTTGGGTGGCAGCAAAGAGGAGATATGTCTTATTGGGATGTCCACAGGGAGTCTATATGTGTGTGTCGTGATTGGGATGGTTGGGAAAAGATCCTTTCTTTTGTCTCCTAATTCTCGAGATGCGGGAATGAAAAGAAAATGAAAAAATATATGTTTGTGTATGTGTGAGTGTGGCTACGCGCCTATGTGGGCTGATAGGTGGGTGGACTCACTTTGGCCGGGTGGTCAAAGCCACGAACCGACGTCGGTTTCGCATAGGGCTAGCTGTCTGTGTGTCGTGCGCTGCGTTGGGTTGGTAGATGGGTGGAACAAACTCGATCGGGTGGTCGAGTCCACGAGTCGCATCCAGCTTCAGCGTAGGCCGGCAAGTGTGAGTAAATATGTGAAAAAAATGATGAAAAAAATGTGGAAAAAAATGAATGAGAAGAATTCCTCGCTCGAGGGGGGACATAAGAGAGGTGAGAGAGCATGATGCTCGGATGGGAATATCTGTGTTTGTGTTGTGGGGATTTGGGTTATGTGTGGGCTCCCGATGAAACATGTCAAATTGAAGCTTAAGCTCGGCTAGGATTTTGGTTGCGATGTGTCTATGGAAAGCTTGGACTTGAGGAATCCAATCGTGCTAGTTGCATTGTTTGTCTGCAAACCTTCCGGAAGTGTTCGGTTTGGCTCTTAGGTGGTATGACAACTTGAGAAGTCCTGAATCGCGTTGATGATGAGTGGTCCTGTTGAGGTGAGCTCGTGTTAGGCTCGAGTGGTCTTTGCCGTGTGTCCATCAATTCAAGAGGTATGGTGGTGGTGACCTAGCATATGATCTAGTCGACGAGCAAGAAAAACAGAGAGATAGACAGGAAGGCAAGTGGGAATAGGAAACCCTAGGTAGAAAGGGAATGAAAAATCGGCGAGAGAACTCAACTAGAAACGAGAAAAAGAAATCAGGAAAGCGATCGTACGGCCAGGAAGAGTATCAAAAATAAAAGTGGGAAATGGTTTTGGTTATATATGGTGTGTGGAAAGTGTGTTGAGTATGGATGTGGAATAAAGATGTGTGACGTGTTGAATGAGTAGTCGAGAAGAGTGACGAGAGCGAATGTGGACATGTCTTCTGTTTGCATGTATGTATGTTGTGCGTGATGAGAATGCATGTGTGACACGGATCGTGATGTGTGTGTTGAGTATATATGTGTGATGTGGATGATTGTCTTTCCATTTTGGTTGTAAATGTTATTGTGATTTGATGACGAAAAGTTCTAATGTTTTAATGAAGTTTGCAGACAGGTGGACATGTCGATGAAGAAGCGAGAAGATGGACAAAGATGGTAAGTGAAATGATTGGATTTTGGACTAACCGACGATTGTATGAGTGTGATTGCAGGTCCTACATCGAGGAAGAGAAGAGAATATGTATGCAAGGTAAAGCTTTGTATTTGATTGAGTGATGATCACATGTTGGAACTGGAGTGCAGGTAGCATATCGCTCATCGAGGACGACTTCGCAATTAAGAAGAGGGGAGTATGTTAGCCCACAATTTGGTGGTTTTGATGCACTAATGTGGCTCTATTTGGCAGGGGAATTTGTTTGATTTCAAGTACTTGAAGGGTGATTAGGTGATTGATGGGAAATATTTGGGGCTACATGACGACTTCTTGGTCAAAAAGGGAGGCTGTCAAGGGAGGCAATACTTGGAGACATGGCTTTTTGTCATAGGGGTCTCTTGTGGTTCTCTTGTGAAGGCGACACAAGTGCTTGAGGAGCTGCACTGTCAAAATGAAGTATCATGGACTACACTGCTTACAAGATTTGTACAACATGGTCAGGGAGAGGAAGCACTAAAATATTTTGAGTTGATGAAACTCAAAGGTCTCTCACCAACAATCGCAACATGCCTCTGCATCTTGAAGGCATGTACTCTGCAAGGTGCTCTGGACATGGGTCAGGAGATACATGCTGACCTTATCAAAGAAGGGGAGTTGGAAAACAATATGGTGATAGGCACAGCATTGGTAGACATGTATGCAAAATGTAGGGCTCTTATAGAAGCTCGAAAGTTGTTTCATGAACTTCTAACACGAGATGTTGTATCATGGGGTGCTCTTCTTGATGGTTATGCCCAACATATAGACGGTGAAGAAGCACTTGAATGTTTTGAAGAGATGCAAGAGGATGGATTTGCTCCAGATGGTGCTACTTATATATGTATTTTAAAAATCTGTGGGAACGTAGGGGCTGCAGAGAAAGGTCAGAAGATACATGCGGAAATCATTGGAGAGGTTTTGTTTGCGGATGACATAGTGGTTGTAAACTCTCTAGTTGATATGTATGCTAAGTGTGGGATGCTTGCAGAGACACAGGATGTGTTTGATGAGCTTCCTTGTCATGATGTCATGATTATTTGACAGAATGATAGATGATGGGGTTATGCCAGATTTTGTTTCATTTCTCCTTATATTAAATGTTTGTGGTCACAGAGGTCTCATTATTGAAGGTCAAATAGATGAAGCAAGTATCCTTGATTGAGGTCATGCCTGTTTGTGCAGACATGTCAACTATGCTTGCGATTTTGGGGTGCGTGTCAAAAAATTGGAGACCTTCCACATGGATCGTGGGCATTGGGTCATGCATAACATTTAAATAAAAAGGATTCAGCAGCATATGTAAGCACCAGTAACCTATATGGCACCTTTGGTGTGCAAGATACAGAAGAGACGGATGAAGCTACAATTGAATGTGAGTTGTCTCCAGTCTCACACAGGAGATATCTATATCTTACATGAGCTAAGAACCCAATGGAGATAGACAACAGTTTTTGGGTTTTATTGGGAGAGTCTCTCTCTCTCTCGGTGGGGATAGTGCTCTTCTACAGAAAAAGACGAGGAGAGGGTAGCTGCCGCCTAAGGGGCTCTGACGGGAGAAACAGAAAGGGAGTTTTTTTGGCACCGTTGTACAGATAAAGGGGGGGGAGGTATCCGACTACTGGGGAGTTCCATAAGGGAGTCGGGGAGAGTTTTTTTTGCGGAGACCTTCAAAGACAGAGGAGGGTTTTGCTTGTCTTTGGGGTCATACCTGTACAAAGGTGCTGGAAGGGAGCTCTGAGGGGTAGTATCAATGGCCACTCGCATTCTCTAAGGCGGCAGTCCATATGGATGGAGGGAGGGCTTTCCGAGGGATGATGTTGGCAGCCATTTTTGCCCCTCAACTGTCAATATACACAGGGTATTTTTCTCCTCTCCATGGTCTATATTTGTTTCATCCACATCACTCGTGTCTGCGTATCTTAGATCTCAAAGGTAACTGTGTGATGCCCTGAGAGTGTTTTATGGATGTCTTATTCCTCCATGTGGGAGTGGCTATGGACGGGGGAGGAGTTTTTTTGGGCAGTTTTCCTCCGCGATGGCGTCTTGAGATCCACGCCTACCTTCAGCAGCCAGGCCCTACAGACCTCCTCTCGTGAATCCGCAGGATCTTCCTCCCGATTATTCGTCATTCTTGGCCATTCTTTTTGGTGTTGCAGGCGTTATGCTTCGGGTAAAATACAAGTTTGCCTCTTGGCTGGCATTGATTTTCTGTGCACAATCTTTGGCGAACATGAGAGATTATGAAAATGATCTAAAGCAGGTTGTTATGGCTATGACGTTCGTTGTAATGGGTTTTGTCACAAATTATTTTGGACCTTCCCGATCAGGGTTTCGCTCTGGTTGATTTCCTGTGGTGCTTGATAAGAGTGCCTTCATTCATTTAAAGTTGCATGGATATCTTCAGTAGAATGAGACTGTACTTGCGAGAAAATTTCTGGAGCATACAATTCTCTACCATGTGTGCATATGCTTGGGGAGGATGTAGAAGGGGGCCATAGTGGTTGGAATATATGTTGAAGCAAAGGTGCATTTGCTTTTGGTTCCCAGTAAATACTCGGCTATTTGAATCAATCACAGAGAGGCTCTGAGTGTAGCCAGTAATTTGCTTAAAAAATGTTACAAGCTTCAGTTACATACTTTTTACGTTGTAGGAGTGGAAATTGCAAAATAAGCAGCACCAAACAATGTTCTGTCAGTAACTGGATTTGTATGTGTTACTCTCCATATTCTACTTGCGAATCTTTTTGCTTTGGATTATGTCTAGTACTGCAGTTTGAAGTCATTCCTGGACTTTGATGACAGCATAATTCCATTGATGCAAAATGATACTTGTCATGGCATTTCCTTTGGGCATATTTATCACCTTTTCATTTCAAGAGAGATAGGACAAAAGTCTAATGCAGATCTGTGCTACCATGGGCTGCCAGGCAAAAGTCTAATAACAGCTATGTGCCAATATAGCCTGGCAGTAATTTGATTTTGGAATGGGCATTGGTTGGGGTAGGAAAAAGAGAGAAACTAGTGAGAGAGAAGGAACAAGGAGAAGAAACCATATATGAGAAATTGAGATTGTAATTGAGTTAGACAAGTGTTTTAGCCGTGAGAACAAGAAAGTTGCAAGTGTGCAGGTGGAATGAGAAGGAGGGGAGAATAGAAAGTGAGCTAGTCCTATCTCGGTGAGTGAGTGTTTGAGTGTGTGGGTGATAGTAAGCGAGAGTGAAAGAAAGCAATTGAGAAGTGTCGAGTTATTTGGGCAAAATATAGCCGTGTATAGGCGTCCTTTCTCCTGGGTTTAGAAGACTATCATTTTAGTGCGTTTGCCGGGATCATATGCGCTAGTGCGTAGCCATAGCAAAAGAACCCATTGCGAGATAATTGTGGGTTCCAAGTAATCCAAGTGGACCAATTCCACGGGGTTTGAGCAAAATAAGGACTTGAATAAGCATCTTTTTCGTGGGCATTAGGACTTAACATTTGGCGATCCTGCTGGGGATCCCTAAAAAGGACACATTCGAGGAGAATTAGTGGACTTGGAGTAAGAAAAAGTGACCGAGTGCCAGCAAATTAGGCAACCCATAGGTGTATGTAAGACACTTTCCCTTGGGTAAAGAGACTGATTCAGCTCGTCGGCATTTTTTGCCCTTAGATATGATCACATCGACGGTTGTGATTATCTTCACTATCTCTGTCACAAGGCAACAAAAAAGCTTCTAAGATATGGACAGTCGTATGCACTCTTGTCCATTAGATGATATGCTCACGGACGGTCACGATTGGGGACATAGTGTTTGTCAAAAAAAGGCAAAATAGCAAGCATTTAATGAGCTAAGAGAGGTTGTGGAATGGCAGAAGAAGACAAAAAACTGGACGCAGCTCCGTCGCGCGATGAAATGACCGCCGTCCGATTGACCAATTATTCGATGGCTTACAAACAACCTTGGGATCATTTTAAAAGTAAGTCTTCACAACCATCAGATCAAGCAATGATCCAATGGATGTGATTTAAAGTGGCCCAAACTCCAACCGATTGAATCTTGACCATTCTTTTTTGGGTCCATCCAACGACAGAGATAGAAAGGCGCCTTTTTTCTTGAGTTTCAAGATGGACCATAAGATCCTTGCTACATCCAATGGACAGAATTGCATGCCGACTTTTTTCTTGATATTTAACATGAGCCATTAGATCTTTGAGTTCATCCAATGGTTATGGTTGCAACTCTAGTCCTATCAAACCACTTTTATAGAAGAACTAATGGTTTTTAGTCATTGATACCACCTTTGACCACAAAGAAACAAGGGAAGCCTATGCCTAGTCTAGGTGATCTAGGCAGTAGACTGTGGCCACCACCCTCTTCTCATTGGTCCATCACTAATCACTTCTTAATCTAAAAGGCCCATTCAGGGTTCATTTTTTCCCCTAATGAAATGCAGCAACCGTACCTGATCCATTCCCTCTACCGTTTTTGGATGCAATGCTAGATGATGTGGCCGGACGAGAGATGTACTCCTTTTTAGATGGATATAGTGGATATAACCAAGTCCGAATGGCGGAACAGGAACTTCCAAAGACAACCTTTATAACCAATTGGGGTGTCTATGCGTGTACAGTAATGTGGTTTGGTCTGTGCAATGTTCTAAGTACATTCCAGTGTTGCATGCAGGAAATTTTCTCTCCCTATCTCACTACATTTATGAGGGTTTACTTGGATGACTTCTCCTTATCCGGTGATACTTCGGCGCATCTATACCATTTACGGTGTTGTTTTTCCAAGTGTTGAGAATATTGTTTGTGCTTAAACCGAAATAAATCAGTGTTCTCGGTGTCTTGTGGTAAGTTGCTAGGGCACATTATCTCCAAACAGGGAATTCAAGTTGATCCCGATAAGGTGACCACACCCCTCAATCGATTGATCACTAGTACTCCTCGCCAATTCGAATGGACCAAAGCCTGTCAGTTGTCTTTTGACCGCTTGAAATCGCTGTTAACGCAAGCACCTATTCTCCAAGCGCCGAATTGGGAACTTCCATTTCACGTCTTTGTGGATGCTTCCGACATTGCCATTGGCAGCATGCTGATGTAGCAAACGGAGAAGTGGTTCCGTCTTGTGTATTATGCGAGTCGCAGATTAGCCCCGGTAGAGCGCAATTACTTAGTCATTGAACGGAAATGTCTTGGATTAGTGTATTTGGTGAAGAAATTCTGACATTATTTGCTGGGACGACGCTTCACCTTCCACGTAGATCATGCAGCATTGGTGTACCTTGTGCGGCAACAACATTTAGGAGGAAGGTTAGCACGATGGGTATTATTGCTCCAAGAGTTTGATTATTCAGTAGTACATCGACCAGGGCCAACACACGCACTTGCTAACTTTCTCTCTCGGTTGGATCCCAGTGAACTTCCGAAAGGATTTGATGATACAACACCCTCTATTTATGCAGCAGAGACAATACAGGATGATCAGCAGGAATTGTCGGTACCCTCCTCTTATTATGACACCTTGCTTCTGTTCTTGACAAGTGGATGTCCACCTGATCCGACCTCTTCAACTGCTTCACGAAGACTAGCCATGTATAGTTGGCGATTCTAGCTAATTGTAGGGTAGTTATATTACATGGACCACTCGGGCGTGTTACTAAGATGTGCTCCCCCACATGAAATTGCTTCAGTAATTACAATGACCCATTCTACCCCAACCGGAGGAAATTTTGCGGTTGACCTGACACACCGAAAGATTCTGCAGAGTGGATTATGGTGGCCTAAGATGTACCGTGATGTCACCCAGTATGTGCGGCAGGGTGATGCGTGTCAGCATTTCGGTCAGCCTTTACAGTGACATCTCTTTCCACTACAACCAGTCGTGCCTCTTCAACCCTTTCAGAAATGTGGTTTGGATTTTATAGGGCCAATTACACCTCCAGTGATAGTCACTAATAACAGATACATTCTTACATGCACAGATTATGGAACTCCATGGGCCAAAGCTTGGGCTCTTCAGTCAGCTACAACTATTGCGGTAGCTAAATGTTTGATGAAGGATATTTTTCCACGCTATGGATTACCCTTGGAGATAGTGACTGATCAAGGTATGCACTTTGCAAACACATTAATGCAAGTGCTTATTTCTATGTCTTTGATTATGTTAATGTGCGCATGTCATCATTATGTCGGTATATTTCCAATACTCCGTTATGATTAGGATGATTATTGCCTGATTTTTCTATGTTTCTACTTAATCTTGTTCTTCTCACTGTTAATCGCTATTGCATCTATGTGTGCTTGTGACCTTGTGTGATTTGTGTTATTGTCTGTTTCTGAGTGTGCCATGGAAGCTCTTATGAATATCGTGACCTTTCGTGGGGGTCTCACTCTAGATGTGAGTTCATTCCTACGTGCTCGAGGGCTCTTGGCCTTCGCTAAATTGCCTTGGCATTCAGTAAAGTGTCATCCCTTCTATGCGCAGATTATATCTGCCATAGCCGCCACGCCTGCTACAGAGCAATGTTGGCCATTAACGTGTTTAAACCCCCATGTCCTAGTCACTCTAAGCACCGTCACTGAGGGGTTTCATCTCCCTCAGGAGGGGTTGGTCGATGGCCCCTTATCCCCATGACGACAATGAAAGAACTTTTCCCCTGGCACTCGTCTAACGAGTTTGCCATTCTATGTCACCCAAAACTGGAGTGAACAGCCCTTCAATTCTTAGTAGCTGGCTTGAATCTGCAAAAATGCACGTATGGCATCTCTCGTCCTTTCTACTCGATGATTGATACTGCATAAGGAGAGGTGGTCAATTTTACGTCATTCTTCTTCCGATGCATTCACCACGAATGCCTAGCAGTTACCAAACAACTAGCCAAGCATGAGATTCCTCGTACCCGATTGCCGCACCTTCTCACCCTTCTTCTTCCCGTGATCCAAGCAACGCAACCACCCCCCGGAAACACTTTGCTCTTACATGAGGAATCTACCAAGATGTTGGAGGATGATGATGATTAAGATTTGCTCCATTTCTTCCAGCAAAAACGTAGACGTATCAGCCCAATTCAAAGCCAAGTGCAAGATTCAACCACACTTCAAGAGGTTGAAATCTTTCATGATACCGCCATGACTTTACAGGGCATATCGGCACCCTCTTCTCCTAGCAACTAGCAAGATCCAGAGGTAATTATGGAATATGTCATTGTAGTCCAACAGTAGGATGAACCAAAACAATTGGATGCTGAGCCTCTGAAGGACACAATAGAAGATACTCCTGTTAGTGAGTGTCATCCTTCTTCTCCCCCAGTAGCAGATGATCAAGCAGACACAATCAAGCAACCGACCTGTGAAGAAGAGGCGGTTTCCAAAGTAGTTCTGTCGGTGCCTCAACATGAAACTGGAATTGTCTTAGTGTCGACATCTCTTCTTCCCCTTCCTCCTCCAACCACCATTCTTGCTACTGCTGAAGTTTCTCCCTCCTTGCCTCCGGTTGCCACTCATGTGGCCTTATCCAATCTCCTATCCTCTCCAGATTACTCTCCACCTTCGTCTCCACACCTGCTTTCTGCCCCACCATTCGTGCAGCCTCATCCAATCTCCTATCCTCTCTAGATTACTCTCCACCTTCGTCTCCACACCTGCTTTCTGCCCCACCATTGCAACCTACTTCTTCTCTTTCCACCTCGATGATGTTCGCCAAATTAGCATCCATGGGCCAGATGTTAATTCAATTATCTCAACAATTACCTCTTCAATTGAAGACGACCACCCAGACTATTCAACAGGAGCTGCAGAGCAAAGTGGACCCTTTAGAAGCGGACATTGCCCCCCTCCAAGAAGAATTACTAGAAGCTAACACTGATATTGATTCACTGCATACTCAAATTGAGCAACTGCAAGAATAGTTAACAGAAAAAGACAGTATCATTGCTCAACAGGACACAGAAATCAAAGGATTGAAGCAAGAAGTTGTAGATAATACGGACGCTATGACAACATTAGGCAATGAGCTCCATAATATGTGGGATGCACTCAGTGTTTTAGAAGAAGCTTCGTAGACGCTCGTCGACAATGTCCTTAAAGCTGAAGTAGAATTGCATAAAGTCACTGAGTAGTTGTTTCAGAAAGATCAAGGATTATCTATAGAAATTGCCAAGACTATCTAATTGAAGAAAGAAGTAGCAGCCATTCAAAAGGAAAGAGACGATTTCTACAAAACCATTTAGTTCCAATCTCAAGAACTCGAGCGAAGAGAAAAGCAATTAGGAGTTCAAGCGGATAGGCTCTCTCGCATTGCTGCAGAAGTAGTTGAAATAAAACTACGCAGAGATGCTGTAGCTAATGAATTTTATTTACAGGAATCATTTTTGCAGACAGAGACGAATTACCTAATAATTCAGATCATTGCTACCAGTTGAGTTAGAACTAATGCACAGCTGATTGAGCATGAAATTTCGAAGAACATGTTAGATTCCCTAAAACAGAAGATTGGCCGTACATTTAAATTAGCTCGCTCTATGTATGTATAGGGCATCATAGATGAAACCTGACTATGTATTTACCAATTTTGGGTTCGAGTCCACCGTGCATGCTAGTGTGAGCCGCCGGAAAGGAACTCCTAATTTCTGTAATATAACCCTGAAAAGTCGCACACATACTGAAAAGGCATAGCGCAAAAGTTGTAACTCTTTATGAACTAATGAAAAAAGAGTCGTGAAAAGCAGGTGTGTCGTCGGACTGTTTGTCTGGCCGAGGGTCGCTAGTGAAGTGCAGTATTACCGAAATCCTGTGTAATCTGAGTACTTGTCAAATTTGTTGATTAAGCTTAATAATTAATTAAGTCTTAATGAATTATTAAAGATTAACGGGTTAACGCGATACGTGAAGCAGTTGTACAGTTAATTGCACGGTATTGAAGTGTTCTGTAAACATATTCAACAATAGTTAATGTGTGAAAGTCTGTGAAGTAGAATATGATGAATCTGTAGATTTGGGAAAATACCAATAGGGCCTCTGTTTACAGACCCATAACCATCCCAAGAACCAAAGATTGATAATAGATTAAACAATAAGAAGTTTAACAGAGCCCATGCTCTTAAGGAATCAAAAGCTTCAAAACTACTCAAGTCCATGAAAAAGGAGGTTAGTATTTTTTATTTAATAAAGACGGATGGGAAATTCAGGTCGGAACTCTTGCAGATAATTAATGAGGCTTCCACTATAAGCTTAGTGGCAAAGACTGCTGTTATGCATAAAGGTAAAATTATAGGGGAAGCACCCCTTACAAATTATAGGAGCCCTCGGCCGACAGTATCTATTAAAGGTTATCAGCTTCAAGGAGTTATTGTGGATGGTGGTTCCGGCATTAACTTGATGCCTGAACATACAATGGAAAAGATTGGACTCCACCCTTCCATGCTTGCAAATTTCACTATTACTTTGGCAGATCAAAGCAAAGTAAGGCCCTTGGGAGTGATCCCAAAAGTTCCACTGGAAGTACAAGATAATCTCTTCATTCTAGATATTGTGGTATTAAGACTGCCCCAGGTTGAAGGAGGATTTCCCCTCTTAATTGGAAGACCATGGCTAAGGCATGCAAGTGTCATCCATGATTGGGGTAAAGGCACTATGTGGGTACAAAAGAAAGGGCAAGAACTCACACAGATACATTTAGAGGAGGGCCCAGACCATCAACAGAACACCAGCATGATGCAAATAAATGTCAATCCATGGAGACATGAGGACCGGTATGAAGACCGTGAGCAAGTGATGGCACAAGTGCGTGAGTGAAATCACACAAGCATGCACACACATACACACACACGTGCACAAGGTAAGACCAAAGAGTGGAGCAATGGAAAGCTTTGATTACAAAAGAAATCTCTTACAAAGCTCAAATTTACAACAAGCTCACCTCAAAAATGAGCTCTCCAGCCCTTTTTATAGTTTTTTGAGTGATTTTGGCCCTGTCCAAACCTAGTGTCCGGCCTAGTTAAAAAATAGGTTCCGGGGCTTATTTGGGGGCTCAAACAAAGTCTAAAAATTATGAAAATTGGTAGGATGATAGTTCTAATACTCCTCAAGCTCGATGACTCCTTAGCTTGAACAAAAAGGAGTTAGGAAAATGGAAAATGGTATTTTACAATGGTTTAAAAATTTTAGTGATAAAAATGACTATTTTTATGGAGATTTCTTCTAAAAATTTGACATGTGCTTCTTGGAGCTCCCTATATGCTCCTTCTTCTTGTGTGTCCAATTCCTTGATGCGCTTCCATGTTTTGTCCTTGACCTTGAGCTTCAACACTCCCCCCCCCCTCTTGAGTCTGTCGTCCCTGACAGACCCTTGTTGTAGTGGTTTTTCCATGTAGTACGTTGAGAGGTAGTGTCCTCGATGTATCAACAGGAGCGGACCATCTTCCCAATGTAGCCTGATCGATTGTCGGGTTCCTCAGTTTGCCACTGCTAGCTCTTGCAGGTTGTAGTCCCTTTGTATGTACGTCTTCCTCGTGTTCCAGCTTGATGGTGCATTTGTGAGCTTTCCAAAAATGCTAGCTGCTCAAAGGAGGTGGTCAATGTTGATTATGAGCAACTCTCAGTGGTGGATTGCTTCCTTGCTCTTGTTGTTGTCACCTTGATGTCGTCTGGTTCTTCCAAAGATGGATTTCATAGTTTTCATGCCAAGTACTTGTAACCCATAATGGATGGTGGGTAAGTGCATTAGTGCATGGGTTGAACAAAATATGTGCCTTGTGCATGGCCTTGTAATGTGTCCCTATGTATGCGTACTTGGAAAATGCATGGGAAGAAGTATGTTGCAAGAGATTGGATCTTGAGCTAAGTGCTCAAGGGTATGCTGACGAAGAGGCTTCCTAATCTATCATGGTGAGCATGTTGCCGAAGTAGGTTGTGCTTACCATGGTGAAAGGTCAGTCGATTTTTGTCTCTTCGTGTTGTATGCCCATCACGGTGATTGACGATGGGCTTGTCTTTCTGGTTGATGAACGTCCTTGCTGATAGTTCACCGATGAGTGTCGTCGAGCGCATGGACCTGTTCTCTTTTTTTTTGGAACAATTACAAAACAAGAAGAAGGTGGTTAGGATCAATAAAATATATTACATATGTCAAGTGTGTCTCATGTGCTTGGGATTTCTCAATTGTGTCTATGCACGGCCGTGTAATGTGGCCCTATATTGATGCATACTTTGGAAGTGCATGATCTAAATGGTGCAAGAGACAAGGTTATGCCAAAGGCACATGTTTGTTGCTCGTCGAGGCTTCTGATGTTACTTGCAGACTTGATGCAATATTTGTTTGGAGGTGGCCAGTGGACCTTGAAATGATGTGATCAGTAGATCAGGAGATGACAATTGACCATTCCTCCCTTTAGGGATCCATTTTAGAATAGTACTTGGCCTTATAGAGATCACTTCTGGCCTTTTCCTCTTTGGATGGTTGCCAAAACTTGGTGTCCAATGAGGATGGGTCTTCGGTTCTATGGAAGTTACTTGTACTTTGGGCTTCCAAACCCATATCCTTGATGATTGTCTTCTTCCTTTTGCCAAATGGTTGAGTTTATCTTCTTTTGGTCTTTGTGCTCTGTTGTTACCCCTTTCTCTCCTTAGCTTCTTTGTCGAGACCTTTTGCATGGTGGGGAGCATAGACTGTTGTGTATGCAAGAGATGCTTGGGTACCCATAATCACCCTCATTGAGCTGCAGCTAATTTCTTAGGCACCCAGAGTTGTCGAAGATCTTTTGGTTGACATGGTCCTGGTTGCTTGTTTCGTGTCTTTGCATGGTTGCCTTGCCCAAGCGGAAATTGTGTTGGCAAGGCTGGTGGTTGCTCTACTTTTCGTACCCAGATCTGTTTCATGCCCGGAACTACTCTGTTCTTAAAATCTCTTTGTTTATTTGATATAGCGGTTGTCATGTACTATCTCGCTTTCCTTTTTGGTTGAGATGTTGTGACGGCTTGAGTTGTTGCGTAAGAGGAGGAGGTGGTTTGTCTTTGAGTCTGTTTTTCCATGGTTGAGTTCTTCTGGAACATAGAGCTTTTGACACATACAACATCCTTTTTGCTAAGATTACTCCTAGAAGAACTAAGAGAGTGTATGGTGCCATGATTTGTGAGCATGCAGTTGGCTAATTCTAATGTAATGCATTGTTCATGTACCCACACTTGAAGAAGTTGACTTCTTAGATTCAAGTTGACTGCATGGTCGTAAATCCAATCTTGACCTAAGACTAGTGGCTCTGTGAGGTCCTCATCATGACACACTAGCATTTTGACTTTCATTGGAACATCTTGAAGGTAGATGGGAAGTTCCACCTCGCCCAAACAAGGGGTTTCTACACCTCCCAATCCTATGAGATATGCTTCTATGGGCTTGATGTCCGATTGCGCGCCTTGGCAGTATGAAAGTCTCATAGCACTAGTTGTTGCACCCGAGTCAACCAATGCTCGCACAGTCTTTACACTCTTTCCTTGTCCTACCTCTATGGTCACAAAGGGTCGTCGGTCAATTATGCGAGAAGTAATTATGCTTGATTTTTGGGACATGTCCATCTGATATTTTGGGGATTTCGTGTTGACATCTAGGCCTAATCGCCTTAACTTATTTTGCCTAATGCGCTCTCTAGCTTCTGCCCATGCTTCTTCTTTGACCCTCAACTCTTCCTCTTTCCGCGTCTTAGCTGTGTTGAGTCTCGTTAGCATATCCTCTGTAAGAGGTTCTTGATATAGCTTGACTCAACAACCACTTATATAGTTCGGCAAGATATCACCTTCTAAGGTGGCCGATTGAACTGCACCACTAGTGGAGATTCTATTAATGATCATAGGTCCATATCCTCGTTTCTCTAATTTTCGGGCATATTGCTTTAGCGTATAAACCAGCACTAGGTCTCCCTCTTTCAATCCTTTATCTTTGATGTGTGCATCAAAGTATGCCTTTTGTCTTTTCTTTGTAGCATAGATGCTTGCTGCCGCTCATAGCCTCGTCCCACCTAAGCATTCTAGATCAAAGATCCTAGAGGACAACTCATGTCCATTCCACTCATGCTCTTGAGCTACTTTTAGGGCTGGGATTAGGAAGTCCAATGGTAGCACAACATTCTATCCGAAGTCCATCTGAAATGGGGTGGCATTGAGTACCATTTTGTAGGCAACTCGATAAGCCCAAACAGCATGATGAACCTGTTTATCCGAATCAGAGTGTTTATTATTTACCAATTTTGTCAATACATTGCATACGATCTTATTTGTGCTCTCGGCTTTTCCGTTGGCTTGTGGATGATAGGGAGCTGACTTCTTATGTATTACCATGAATTCTTGGAGAAGGTTTTCAATGACTTCGTTCAAGAAGTGTGTGCCCCTATCACTAACCAACTCTATTGGTAGCCCATATCTGGTAAACATGTTTTCAAATAAGAACTTAGCTGTTGTTTGAGCATCATTCTTTGTTGTGGCTTTTACTTCCACCCACATTTTGAGGTAATCTGTGGCTACAATAATGTATTCTGCATGGGAGTTTCTAGCTGGGGGGTTAATAGGACCAACAAAGTCTATACCCCACTTCGAGAATGTGCGTCCTCCCATCATTGGCCTCAAAGGCATCTCATCTTTTCTGATCGGATATTGTGCTCGTTGACATGTGTCACATTTATTCACATAGGTATGGGCATCCATATGAAGACTGGGCCACCAAAGTCCTGAGAATAGGATGGTCTTAATTACTCGGTCAGGCCCGAAGTGCCCACCTGCAACACTGCTATGTGATGTTTCTAAGACTTTCAAATAGTCTGATTCATGAACGCACAGTCTTAAGTATCCATCTTTGCCTCTCCGATATAGGTTGTCTCCTACTAAGGCATAGTCCTAAGCCTCTTGCTCGATGCTTCTTCTTCGTGCTAGGCTAGCCTCATTGGGTAATGCTCCTGATCTCATGAATTCTACCAATGGAGCACTCCAATCTAGAATTGACGACACGTGATAAAGGGTGGCATGCTCCACTGGGGGTCTCTCCTTGCATGTTGGACAATTCTTAATCCATTCATGTATTTCTTTGTCCATGCTAGGCCAATCCACTCCTAAACATTTTAGATTCTACAATGTTCATTGTTTAGAGTAGTGATTTCCTAGCAGTCCCTCATGGGCTTGTTGCAACCAACTAGTATGTTCCTCGTCCTCGGCACAACAAGCTAATACTCCCTCTGTATCTTGTTTGTACATGCTTCCTGCCAATATTTGATATTTTTCTGACCTTACAATTTCTTCTTTGCTTGTTTTTACGTTCTTATTTGCGGGTCCGAAGGTTAGGACAGGTACTAACTTATTTGCCCATTTAGGAACAACCTCTAAACTGAACAAATAACCATCAGGCAATTCAGCAAACACTCCTTGCGGTGACTCTCTTGAAGTGATGCAAGAAAGATGGTCTGCTCTGAGGTGGGTTCTACCTTTCCTAACAACCACTGCAAAATCGTATTCCATTAGTAAGAGGAACCATCTTACTAAGCGGGCCTGTATTGCAAGGTTTATTGACCATATATAGTAAAGCTTGATGATCAGTGAAAAACTTGAACTTATTGGCCAATAGATAATGTCTAAACTTCTTCACGGCATATACCATGCCTAAACCTTCTCTTTCCGTTGTGGTATAGTTTCGTTCAGCAACATTCAATTGCCTGCTAGCATATGCTATAGGCAAATCTAAATTTCCTTCACCTGTTGGTTGTGCTAGCACACATCCGATGGCATGATTGGACGCATCTACATGGACATGAAAGGGTTTGCTCCAATCCGGAGTGCTCAGTATTGGTGTTGTGCACAAACATCTTTTCAGCTCATTGAACTTGGAATTCTCGCATTCATCGTTCCACTCAAAATTTGTCAACAACCCATAAAGAGGTTTAGCTATGATGGCATACATGTGGATAAACCTACGGTAATATCCACAATGGCCCATAAAGGCTTGTACCTCTTTAACATTCCTTGGTCTTGGCAACTCTGCTATGACTCTTACCTTGTCTTCATCTGTTGATATCCCATTTTTAGAAACAATGTGACCTAAGATTTTACCTTGTCGTACCATGAACACACACTTCTTTGGGTTCAGACAAACTTGATATTCTCTACACTTGTTGAAAATTTGCCTGAGCTCAAGAATGTGGTTTCTTCTCTGTTGGGAATGCGCACATAAATCATCCACATATACTTCTAAGCTCTTCCGCAAGAACTCTTTGAAGACATGACACATGAGCCTTTGGAATGTTGCATGTGCATTAGTGAGACCAAATGGCATCACATGAAATGCAAAGATTCCCCATTCTGTGGCAAAAGCTGTTTTGTGTTGATTTTCTGGGGCAATGGCTACTTGGTTGTACCCTGAAAACCCATCAAGGAAGCTATAAACTTCCTTGCCTGCAACACGCTCCAGTAAATGTTCGGTGATTGGAAGCAGATAACTATCTCGAATCGTAGCAGCATTAACTTTTTTAAGGTTAATGCACACTCGCAACTTTCGATTCTTCTTGGGCACCACTACAATGGGGGACACCCACTCAGTATGCTTGATCTCATAGATAAATCCAACTTCAATCAGCCTGTCAATTTCTTCTTTTATTTTGGCTGCATAAGTGTCATTATATGTGTAGGGCTTTTGTTTGGTGGGTTTGGCATCTATAGTCATGGGGATCGTATGAGAGCAAATTCGTGGATCTACTCCCTTCAAATCTCTATAGTGCCATGCAAACACGTCCCTATATTCCATTACTAGAGCTATAAGCTCTGCTTCTTCTTTTGCTTTTAGGTCATCTCCTATATATGTACATCACTCTTTGTTTCCTTCAATGGTTACGACAATCTTTTTGGTCTTTTCTTTATTGTCATATGCTTCTCCTGTGGTGGCCTCTCTTTCAGGCATTCGTACCACAATTCTTCGATCCTCAACTTCATATTTCTTGAAATTTTCTAGTACTTCAAACAATGATTCCTCCTCTTCTTGTTTCACTGCTTTTCGTTTCTTTTTCTTTTGACCTCCTTCACTTCCTTCCTTTGAATTTACAGTTTTGATGCTTGTGAGGGGTTCTTCTTCTTTTTGAGTCAATACTCCTACATCTTCTAGATGGTGCTCTTCTGAGATGAAGCAACTATCCATCACAATGGACTCTAGATCAACGTCATTCTCTTCTGCTTCTATGACATCACTAGGGTCACATTCTTCTAGCAAGGGCTGACACATGAACACTGAAATATCATAACCCTCCTCATCACAATGAGGTGTCCATTGTTCTTCATTGACTGCACTGTCCATGGTAGCTAAGATTTCTGCCCAACCATGAGGCTCAAATTCCTCATCTAGAAATATCATTGGTGTATAGGCTGGGTCTTTGATTGGTCTATCTCCTGGGGGAGTTCCTTCTTCTCTTGCTTTTAGGCGCTTTTCCTCTTCCTCTGCGACCTTGCACATCCACAAGTGAGTATCTTCATGCAGCCAGGATGGATCAGGTGAACTTCTAGAATGCACGGAGATAGAAGCTTCTTTCACTTTGTGGATAGGATTCCACTGTAGGGGTGGTACATTCTGAAGGTGTAATCCTTCAAATTGACCTTGGTGGTGACCCCTAAGTGTTGTAAGTACAAGGAGTTGGTTCCCCAATCCTGTACTATTTGCAATTATCGTAGGAAGGGTCTTCCTAGGATCATCTCATAGACATTATTTTTCTCAAAGACACATATACCAAATGTATGTTCAAACTCTACACCACAAGTGGTTAGAGTTATCCCTTCGAGCAATCCTAGAGGTCTTTCAAAATGACCATCTGCCATTTGAAGCTTCATTCTAGTTGGTCTTAATGTGGGTTTGCCCCATCGCTTCCACAAGGAGGTGGTCGCGATAGCAACACCAGCACCTGAATCTACAAATGCTTTGATTGTGTAACCTTGATAGGTGATCGGAAGATAAGTATTACATTCTTCACCTTCACTCATGTCTCCTATTTTATCAAGAGGTATCTCTAGAACTTTTTGCTTAGAGCGTGCTTTTGGCATATTGGAATCAAGTCCTGAAACTAGATCCTTCACATGATTCCATAGCTCGGGTTCTGCTTGAGCAGCTCTTCCAGAGTGAGATGACACTGAACCTTAGTGTTCTTCATGACGTCAGTGTTTCTTGGAACGACTGATTCTTCATTCCTTACCAATATTGTGGGAGCTCTGATCTGAAGAGATTCAGATTCCCATGGGCCTATGAATTGTGGCAACTCTTGTAAAGAATTAGATTCAAAATCTAATCTCTCATCTTCTTGTTGCTCTGTTTGATCTCCATAGATAGAAAAGATGTCTTGGGGAAATTGATCATGAAGATCATCAATCTCAGGAATAGGAGGGGGATTACCCTTCTCCTTGGCCCATTTCTCTTCTTGTATTTCCCGCAAGAACTCTTGAGAGTACTGTGGAATTGAAAGAGGTGTTCCATCATCCACGGAATCAGGAACATAAGCTTTCCTTGGTGGTAAGCTTTCTCTTTCAACAACCGGTTGAGCCTGTGGAGGTAAAGAAACCTGCGGCTTTTTTACCAACTGCTCTAATCTTTCTAGTAACCCTTGGAAATGCAAATCTGGCTTGATAGAGATTGTCTGATTGAACTTTTGACTAGTCTCAAGCATAGCTTGAGCTACTTCTACCATTTTCATGCACATTTTTGTTCGTTCAATCTCTAAGTCTACTCTAGGGTAACTCTTGTCCAGGTTCGCAGTTGTTGGCCCTTCTTGAAGACGAGCCTGATAGGCCTTGAACATCATGTCCAAGCCTTCTCAGGTTGGATCTCCAAGAACAGACCCTGATTGCGGTCTATTTACAATGGGCGGTGGGGTGGAATGAGGTGGTGTGGATGGAGGTTCGACATGAGAGGGGCTTTGAGATGCAATGTCTTCTATTCTTGTTTTGGTATCCCTTAGGCATTCTTCTAGTTCGGATATCTTTTTGTTCAACTTACGATTAGCCTTCTCTCTGGTATCCTTCCATGTTCTTGGTTTCCTCATACTAGACTCTCCTGAGTCACTTGGCTCTGGGTGCTCAATCGGTTTATCCTGTTTTAATGCTTGTGCCCTAGTAATTGCCTGTACAGGAGCCATGTTATTGCTACTTGAACTTGAATCTGCCATTAAGCCTACCACATTAATTGGTGTAACCTTGGATGCACTAGAGGGAATCCTAGGACACTCTCTTGGAAGATGTTCTTTGCCGCACTCAGGACAAAAACCTTGTATTGTGATGTTTTGTCCTTGTCCCGGAGTGAGTGAGTGGGGACATTCATGAATGAAATGGTCACCCTGACATCTAAAACATGGTCCTCTAGGGGCTTGTGGTCTTACTTGTCTCACTTGGAGCCTAATATTAGGATTCGTATACATGACATTGGAGTATTTTGGCTCCCAATTTTGTTCCATCGGTGGTGTCTCATATTGATATGGAGAAGTCTCACTTTGCTCAGGTGACTCTATGTAATAAGCTTGTGAACTATCTTCATAGAAGTAGTCTAAACCTTGAGCATGAGAGTCATTTTCTAAGACGAAAGGGGTTAATGGCACCAATGCTCTATTAGGGTTCTCCTCCGCCATCGTGGTTGGTTTCCTAGGACTGGTTGTGGCCTATATGGTGCCTGATATTGCTGTTGTGGTCCATAATATGGTTGTTGGTATTGGTTATGATACCTACCATGTTGGTAAGGTTGCTGATAACTTGGTCTGAAAGCCTGCCTATTGTATGGACAATCTTGAGCCGTATGATTTGTGTATTTTCTCTCAATGGTGTAATACAGAGCATTAGGGTTTCCTTGGGGCTGAGCCATCATTGGATAAACGTTAGCCATGTGGTCTCCTCCGCATGTATAACATCACTTCAATGGGTTGACCCTTGGCATTTGTTTATTTTGAACTCCTAGCTTTTTGGCAACGTGCTCCACTATCTCATCTATTTCTGTGGAGGTTCTAGAGGTATGACTAGTAGAACTGTCAGAGTCCTTATAGAGTTTGGACAATTCTAAATCCTCACCCAAGTTGTCTTCTATGTCTATGCACATCCGCACACACTCTTCTATGGATCTAGGCTCTTTCAAGTACACATATGACCTTAACTTTGTGCTCAGTAAGCCATCTAGAAACAAGGCCACTTGTTTGGCTGTTGTGGGTAATTCTGGCAGAGGGCATCTTTCTAAGTACTGTCTAAACCTTCTTCCTGCAAGTCGCACTGTTTGTTGGGGTGTCTGCTTAAAGTTGTGGATCAAGGATGATGTGTTATGCCTAATACCACTCTTGGAAAACTCTACAATGAATTCTTCCAGGAGTTGACCTATCTCTCGCTAGTTGCAACTATTCAAGGGCTGAAACCAAGCTAAGGCAGTACCCTTAAGAGTCAAACCAAATTCCTCGAACTGGGTGAACAAGTCCTTGACCTGTTCAGCCCTTAACACTTGTTTGAACTCGGCCACATGATCATAAGGATCTCCTGACCTATCAAAATAGTTCTTCATTGTCTTAACCACTTGAGAGGGTCTAAGGGTTCTTGAGTGCTCTCGTGGTCTAGGCAATGGGAAATTATGTTCGTCTCTTTGATGCCTATGTCCGCAATGTCTCTCTCTTTCACGTCTTTCATTTTCAATTCCTGATCAGTCTCTACCCACTGTGTGTGCAAAGCTTATCTCAGGTATCTCTCTCATTCTTTCCCTCTGGGTTTCATGAGCCTTGGATGATCCTGCTCCTTGGAGGCCTTGGGAAACATTAGATCTTGATGGAGGGAAAATTGACTCACCCTACCAAACGTATGCATGCCTATCCTGATCTGTCACCGAGAACATTTTCTCAGATGTGTGATCTAGATAGACAACTTTCCCTGGTGTCTTCGGATCCTTGAACTCATAGATGGTGACTATAGGGCTCAGTTGATCTTGCTTAATTCCTCCATTTCTCTATTCAAGAATAGCTCTATGCTTTTGTTGTCTTGGGAGATCCATTCTGGAGTGATCACTCTGGTCAAAACTGACTTACCTCTAGGGGTCTTGGGTTCTCCTCCTAGGTCTCCTTGCTCTAGGTCTCCTATCTCGTTCTCAGGAATGATGTTTCCAAACTCATATGTCTTGTCTGGTAGGCTGGTAACCACATACATGGTTCCTTCCTTATCAATGTATGCACCCTCTTCAAACTTGACCACTGGGTGTTCAAGTCCGAAGGGTTGATCAAGATTTTTGAGTTGGACCACTGATCGTCTCAGATCATCCTCATAGATGCGAGCACCTAATTGGTTGGTCTTGATATATTCCAATTGTGTCTTATAGGGACCTTCTGGTGTCTGTAAATAGGAAGTACCTGAGCTACATGTGTGTCTTTCCATGTTGAAGGACATTTCTGAGTCACTTGTGTCGGAACTCAGCACGTAGGGATAACCACTTAGTTGTTGTGCCCAAGACTTAGTTGTATGGTTGACACTAGCCTCAATGATCTAATGCTTTGCCTATCCTTGCCTAAGTGTGTGCCAGATCTCAGGTTCATAAGCTTTGTCTACAAGTCCAAAATTTCCCTTTGTATTACTCAAAATCCTTTGGAACTCCTTGGTTTCCTAGTCCACCTGAGGGTCAACTTCAAAATACTATATCTAATAATTCACGTATTAATTTTATCCCACGAGCTTTCCAACAAACCCAAAATCACTGCAAACGGATTTCGTATGAGAAAGTTATGCCAGTTCAAGGTTCTAGGGGTTAAAACAGGGAAACAGGACCTCTTTGGGATTACTGCAGAACCGGCGATACATGATACTTAGCAAGTATCGCGATACTTGAAAGTAGATGATACACGATACTTGCCTTGCCCCGATACACGATATCCCAACTAAACCATACATGACACTTGACACAGGAGTAGGTCCACGATACTCGATATCCAATAGATGTCACAAGAAGAATCTCACGATACACAATATGTGCTAGGTGTCGTGAGTAAAATTCAATGATACACGATATTGCACAAGTATCGCCAGAGCCAAATCAACGATACTCGATATCTGTGAGGTATCGTGAAAAGTTCAACGATACACGATATGGAACAAGTATCGAGAAAAGAAATTCACGATACACGATATTCAACAAATGTCGTAGAAAACTTTGACAATACTCGATATTCAACCAAGAAAAATTCCCATGATATTCGATACTCGCCAAATATCGCTTTTAGAGCTCCACAATACACGATATCTCCCAGGTATCACAGAAAAAACTTTCATGATATACGATATGTACTATCGCGAGAGAATACTCAACGATACACAATATCATAGAAGTATCGCAAGAACTTCCTCAATGATACTCAATATCTCACAAGCCTAAGTATCGCGATACTCGACCACAGGAGTTCACGATATCCAGATATCACAATACTCAACCGCGGGAGAACACGATACTTGAATTTTATTCAAAAATTTTTGCAAATATGAGTACCTTGTGTCCTCCTTGTCACTCCTATGTATCTGTAGATGCCAAATCTCCCTTCAAACCCGTGATATTGCACTCACGATACTTGGCGCAGGTTATGTCACGTCTGGGATAGATCACTCTGATTTTCGGCTATCTTGGTACTATTTCTTCAGGTTTCAGTTTTGCACCCTCTCTAAGGCTCTTTCTCACAACCACAAGTAAAAAGTGAGGTGAATGTACTCTAAAAAATGGAAAAACTGAGAAGATGAAGGTGGGTGGAGATGGTGATGATGATGAAGATGAAGGAGAAGAAAAACTCAAAAACTGAATTGAAAATGGTGATCTTTTTACCTTCCAACATCGCTACTCTACGTCTTACCGTCACACGCTCCTCCTCCAAGCTCTCTCCCCGGCAACGGCGCCAAATTTGGTGTCACTCTTGCACAATGGTGAGTACCAACGTGAGGAGATACACCTCATAAATGTCAATCTGTGGAGACGTGAGGACTGGTATGAAGACCGTGAGCAAGTGATGGCACAAGTGCATGAGTGAAAGCACACAAGCATGCACACACATACACACACATGCGCACAAGGTAAGAGCAAAGAGTGGAGCATTGGAAAGCTTTGATTACAAAAGAGATCTCTTAAAAATCTCAAATTTACAACAAGCTCACCTCAAAAATGAGCTCTCCAGCCCTTTTCATAGTTTTCTGAGTGATTTTGGCCCTGTCCAGACCTAGTGTCCGACCTAGTTAGAAAATAGGTTCTGGGGCTTATTTGGGGGCTCAAACGGAGTCTAAAAATTATGAAAATTGGTAGGATGATAGTTCTAATACTTCTCAAGCTCGAGGACTCCTCGGCTTGAACAAAATGGAGTTACAAAAATGGAAAATGGTATTTACAATGGTTTTTAGTGATAAAAATCACTATTTTTATAGAGATTTCTTCTGAAAATTTGACATGTGCTTCTTGGAGCTCCCTATATGCTCCTTCTTCTTGTGTGTCCACTTCCTTGATGCGCTTCCATGTTTTGTCCTTGACCTTGAGCTTCAACGACCCTATTCAGAATGCTAGTCGAATTTTGACTAAAGCTGAAAAAAATTATAGCACAACAGAAAGGGAAGCTCTAGCAATGGTTTTCGCCATACAAAAATTTCGTCATTATTTGCTAGGTGTGAAGTTTGTTATCATCATTGATCATCAACCACTTAGGTATTTATTGAACAAGCCACAAGCAACTGGGAGGATATGGAGGTGGCTACTTTTGTTCCAGGAGTTTGATTTTTCTATAGTCCATAGACGAGTTAAAGAAAATGTCATGGCAGATCACCTATCTAGGATCAATATGATGGATCAAGGGATTGGAGTCAATGATGATTTTCCAGATGCTAATCTCTTCGTCGTACAAGCTCAAGGTTGGTATAATGATATCAATAATTTCATTAAAACTGGAGTGTATCCAGAGAAGGCAAGTGTTGTGCAAAGAAAGAGAATGCTAATCAACAGCAGACCTTATACCTTCATTGAAGATAAATTATATAGATAGGGAAAGGACAACATGTTTAGGAAGTGCATGGAAGAAGAAGAAGTGAGGGAAGTCCTTCAATCTGCACATGAAGGAATAGGTGGTGGGCACCTTCTAGGATATATTATGAGTCAGACGATCCTTGATGCTGGTTTATGGTGGCCTACATTATTCAAAGATGCAGATGAATGGGGGAAGGCATGTGATGTTTGCCAGAGGTGTGGACCCAAGCCAACAAAGCAGAGGCACAACCCTTTGATTATTTCCACTTCTTGGCAACCATTTGAGAAGTGGGGGCTAGATTTTGTAGGGCCCATTTACCCTCCATCAATTCCAAAAAGAGAGAAGTATCTATTGATCGCCACAGACTATGCGACAAAGTGGGCTGAAGCTATTACCTCACCTGACTGCACTGCTCAAACTGTTGCTGATTTCATTTATAGTAGCATCATTTGCAGGTTTGGATGTCCACTTGAAATTTGTACAGACCAAGGTACTCATTTTGTGAATAAGGTCTTACAGGAAAATTTCAACAGGTATAGAATTCTACATATGACCTCTTGTGCCTACTATCCAAGAGCTAATGGACAAGCAGAATCCACTAATAAAGTATTAATTGCCATGTTAAGGAAAGAATGTATGTTACAGCCCACTTCCTGGGGCATTGCTTATCAAGGTACCCTATGGGCATACAGGTTAGCTTACGAAGAGGCTACGGGCTACTCTCCATTCCAACTGGTTTATGGGATATTGCTTATTGAACCCTTTGAATTTCTACATGGATCACCAAAAGTAGCATTCATGCAGGGAAAGAAAGATTGTGGCGTCTCTCAGCGGCTTGGAGCACTACATAAAGTGGAGGAGATATGTCTATATGCAGCAAAACAATTGATACAGACTCAGATGAAGAGGACGGAGGCACATGATTGAAATCTTTGGAACAACAACATACAACCAGGCATGTTAGTTCTTCTCCATAGACCTCAAATCAAAACACAAGTCAGAGGAAAATGGCTTCCACACTGGGAAGGACCTTATCGAGTTAAAACGATGCTGAATTGGGGTGTTGTGGAGTTAGAGATGCTAAAAGGAGGGGCCTTGCCACTGGTCAATATATCAAGGCTCAAGGCCTATCATCAACACAACTAAAGAATTATGGATCACCTAGAACTTGCAAAATTTGTCCAGGTTGTACATAGCCCTCTCATTTCATTTTGTTCAAGTTTTAGTATTTTTTATCTTTTTTCATGCTTGTTCTTTGAGTTTTTAACAAATTTAGCAACCCTTTCATAGCCCTTGGCATAAGTACAATGTTTGGAATTTTTCTAGGAATTTTTCAAGCATTTTTAGAAATTTTCTAGCATTTTTCATCCTTTTCTAATGTCATTTTCTTGCCAAATTAAAAGAATAAAGGAAGCTCTTTGTGGTTTTGAGTGAGGCAACTGGCCTAGACCTGCAAGGAAATTTTTCAGCATTTTTTTTAGAGTCTTTTTGGATTTTTTTGCAATTTTTTTGGATTTTTTTTGGGTTTTTCTCAAATTTTGGGATATTTTCACAAAAAAAGGCCCCCTAGATTTTTCGAAAATTTTCAAAAATCTCTCTCTCTCTCTCTCTCTCTCTCCCTCTCTCTCTCCCTCTCTCTCTCTCTCTCTCTCTCTCTCTCTCTCTCCCCACCTATATAAACCCCCCCACACCCTCTCCCCTTTCCCATAGGCGTCCGATTCGTTTTAGGTAAGCCTCCTCTTTTTTATTTATTTTTTATTTTATTTTTATTTTTTATTTTATTTCATTTTATTTTCTTTTATTTTATTTTCTTTGTATTTCTTGTATTTATTTATTTATTTATTTATTTTTACTACTTTTCTTTTATTATTTTACTTTACCCTCTTATTTATTATTTATTTTATTATTTATTTTTATTTTTTTGTATTTTCTACCACCTTCTTTTTTTTCTTTTCTTTTCATTTTTTATGTGTATATTTCCGTTATTCATCTTGTACCACTCTGTTTTTGCATTTTAAGGGTCGTTTTTAGGGTATTCGACCATGCTGAATCCGATTTTTGGGTCCAATTAACCAGATTGGGATGTTTTCTAGGTGTTTTCTTCTGTCCACTTCGGTGTTGACTTCATAGATATCTCTTTTATATGCATGTTGGCCCTCCCCTCTTGTTTGCCTGCCCCCATCGTATTGTAGTTCTTACTAGTTGTCTATGTGTTTTCAGCACTCGCTTGTAGACCATGCTCTTGCACTACATCCATGGCTTCTACAGCTCCCCAGCAGGCTTCATCCATGGCTATCGAGGCGTACTCGGAGCTTCCACCTTCTGCTTTGGACTTAGCCACCATCCCTACTGAGGTAGGCCTTACCCTTCCTATGGCCCCGACACACACCGCACCTGTGGCATCCACCCCCACCGTCCTCGTCGCCCCCATCCACCCAGCACATATGCCCCCCCCCCACCCTCTATCATTGCCACCTCGTTACCTTCTATTCCTCGTGCCCCATACCCACGCCCTCCTCCTCTTTCAGCCCCTCCCCACCTCTACGGTAGCCAACCCTTTGCGGCTTCTCTTCCCTGTTTCTCCCTCTCTCGATCATCACTGTATAGCCCGGGGGCTCCTCCACCAGGCCTCCACCTTCCCACTGCAACTCTGACACACTCCGGGGGTTCCAATGGTCATCTTGTACCCAGCTCCGATAGCCGTTCCACTTCTCCTGTTCCACGCCCACCATCGTCCTCCATTGATGATCATCGGGTCTTCTTCATCCCTCTCCATCTGCCTCCACTTAACCTTGCCATCAATTTCCCTCATCAACCTCATCCCTGAGGGATGCCTTCGTCAGGCTCGTCTTTGGCATCTAGCCTCCCTCTTATTATCCCAGGTTGAGGGTGCTGATATTCACGCAGCACTTCTTGATTTCACACACTTTCCATCTGGTTCACTGACCCCTGTTGTCATCGTAGCAGGCATCGGTTCCAACATCTCTTTGTATCGTGCCCTACCCTTCCTCTACTCTGGGTTGTCTCGGGAAGAGACAACCGCATACTGTATATCGTTATATGGCATTGATGCCATGCCTACCCCATACCAGCTAGCCATCCTACATTCTTTCATTTTCTACTTCTTATTCCATATCCCCTCCTCTGACATTCCGTTGCATGACATCCATATCATCGATCCAATGTTCTGCTTTCTACATGGCCGACCTTATCTATATGGCTCACTCATATTTTAGTCCTTCCTACTTCGTTCTTGTCAATTCCATGATGCCCTACACCGTGGCACACGTTCGTTCTGAGTATACTCTGCCCCGGTATTAGCATGGCTCTTTCATCTTCCTAGTACACAGTCCATTGCACACAGCCACAACATTGCCCCTTCCCACCATGCATGCTCTATAGCCCCTTCTCCTCATCCACCTCCCCCACCAAGCCGTCGTATTGCCCCCACCCCCTAGCTCCCTTCCTCAGGAGTACACTCCCATTGCAGCCTCCACTCCACCACCTGCTAGGACAGTACGTGCACGTTTGATGGATTCTTTTCCGGTTAGTAGCTTACAGTCTCCTGCCCCTATTCCTCCCTCATCCATCCAATCTCCCCCACCAACTGGTACCGCTCAACCTATTCCATCTGTGGCCATTTCCATTGAGTCTGCCTCCACCTCCCCTCATCATCACTCACTTCATGCTTCTCCCACTTACCCCCAGCCTACCGGGGCCCCCCCACCTGCCTCGCCACATTCCATCCCTGATAGCCTCGTCGACAATCCCCCATTCCTCGGACTTCTTCGTGATGTGAATCGTGTCGCGAGCGATGGAGCCGATGTTGCACGTCTCTCCCTTTATTTGTGCTTCTACGGTCGCCCAATGGCAGATGTCTTGGGCTACGTTGCGGACCATGCAGCAGGACAGAGACCGGTTCCGAGATGAGGCTAATACTACGACCCGAGCTCTTTTGGAGATCTTTCAGCATGCATCATTGGGCATCTGTGATAGTCCCGCGTGTCGGTTGGTCCGACAGGAGCGTGATCACCTGCGCAGGTATAGGAGCAGGATTGCTGCTTGGATTGAGGAGGCCGCTATAATTCCCCCCACCTCCCTTGACTTACCTCCGCATCATAGCGATGCTCCACCTGTGGCAGGGTCTCATTCTCTGACGACACACTAGCCAGACCCTACTCACTAGTCTTTTTCCCTAGGATCTAGGCATTCCTACCCCTTCAACCTCCACTTGCATCATTTTGGTTGCCCTCACCTCAGTTTGTTGTTGAGACTCCGATGCTAGGATCACCCTTAGTTCTCCTTTTGGTTTCCCTGCCATCCATTGGCACTTCATGTACTTACTGATGGGCAACACTTTACTTGTATTTTTTTGCTCTTATATATGAGATTTTGGTTATGTGTATTTGTGGGTTATTTGTGCCTTCTATAATTGTTTACTGGTTGATTTTGTCATCGGCATGTGTGCAGGTTAGTCTCTGTCTTGTTGTGATTTTTTGTTTTTGCCCAACCCCAAAAAATTCAAACTACTCATTATCTTCACCTTTCCCCTCTTGTATCCACTTCTCCTTGCCCCACTTCTTCACATGACTCCCCTTCTTCCAAAAATCCCTCCCCCCATCACTTTTACCTTCATCCCAATATCTTTCCCATTCTTGAAATATCTGCCACTCCCTCACTATCTTTAACATTCTTCCCAAACCAAGCATAACAATTCCATACAGTCACTATCTCACCCATTCAGCCCTCCCTCCCCACCTTCCTTTCCCCCCTCCCCCCTTTTCCTTCCCTACTTTCAAATTCTACAAAAAATACACTTTGGGTTATTCTCTACCGGTTGTCCTGCTTCTAGTGGTCTTGGTAGCTGCTCAGGTGTCCTTTTGAAGATTTTGCAGCACCAGTATCATGGTGTCCTTTCTGCTCAGAGTTTTGGTTGTAGCTCTCCGGGATGGAGAGCACATTAGGTGGTGGGCAACTGTTGAGCCCATAAAAGTCATATTGGGCAAAGTCAACTGTAATCAAAGTCAACTAAAGTCAAATTCAAAAGGTCAAAGTCAAAGCAATCAAAGTCAACAAGTTCAAGGTCAAAGTTCAACATAGGTTGAAGTCAAAGTGTTCAAAGTTCAGGTGTCAAAGTGCACAGGTAGTGCACAATGAATTGGTTCACAAAGGGTAAAATTGGAGAAAGTTGGTTGTAGGTTGCAGAGGTATTTCTCTAATTTTCCTAAGGTTCAAAAGTGTTTTTAAAGTGTTTTGGAAGGTTCAGGTGAACCCTCTCTTAGGTGCACAAGTGAAGAATTAAAAGACAAAATGTGAAGGTATGTGAAGCGGCAGCGTACGCAGAAGTGAAAGTATGACCCCTCAATTAAAATTTTTGTTTTAGTCTAAAGTCACTATAGGACAAAACAGGGATTCGTTGGCTTCCCACTTTTGGAGCCAATCTTGGGACATCAAAGTGAGCACCAAGATACTCTTGCAGTTAGGAGCGTAGGTGAACCGACACTCAAATCAAAGCAAGGACTATTCTTGGACTAAGCAAGTGTAAGCAAGACTAAGCAAGAGTGAGCATAGTCTAAGCTAAGCAAGAAAGAGAAGTGCAAGAGACACACAGTGTGCGACGCAGAGAAGTGAAGTGTCAGGTGTGCATGAAGAGGGACTAAGGAAGCGTGCAGAGAAGGACTAAGCTATTCACCCCAAGGATCCCGAGGTCGCATTGAAGTTGTGCGCGTGCCGATAGAAGGTGTCCATCCCTCCCCCTTATTGGAAGCTTGGTGCAAGGTGTGCACAAGTGTAGGTTTGGAGAAGGTGGAGGTCTGGTGCAGAGGAGGACGGCAGCAACAAGACCTTGGGTATTTGGTATTTTGTGATTGAGCACTCTCTGGGATTTTGCACAGAAGCATTGGATTGTATTGTGCATCACCATTGTATTTGTCTTCTTATAATCAATCGACAAAGGCTTCCAGTGTGTATATTTCTTCTTATCTTTCCCTTTTCTCCTACAAACTCTCAAATCCCTTCTTGTCCAAGAATCCCCCAACATATATCTTCAAATTTGTGTGAAATCCTATCTCACTTTTATTTTTCTTTTTTGTGTAGTGCTTTGCTTTCATACACTTAGATTTTTTTGGCCTAGTGAATTTGTGATCTCTACTGCATTGTGATGGCAAGTAGCTCTTATGCATTGAAACTCTACTCCATTTTATATATATTAGACAACAAACGTTTCTTAAATCCATATTCTTGATCTTAGTATTCTAACTTTGGAAAAGATACTTATCAGGCCTTTCTTTTTGGGGTGTTACAGGTGATCATATGAAAGCTAGGATCTTTGTAATCAACAAAGCATGCCATTTTGCAGTATGAGGGAGAGAGAGAGAGAGAGAGAGCTTGTTCTTTTGGTGTGTTTTGTTTCATAATAAGAGAGAGGGTTGCTATGTATATCTGTCCATGTGCACTAGTGCAGGTCTTATGAAGACTAGGGCAAGATATTGTAGGTTAGAAAAACTTCAAATGATGAGTTGGATACTTGTACTGTCATGAAAGGGTGTAGTTTCATTTCTCTTTGCTATTGATACAGGGGTATTTTATTGTACACAATAATATTGATGCTTCATTTCTCTGTTCTATTGGTTTAGGGGGTATTGTACACAATAACTTGAGGCCCACAACTCCAAGCCGGTGTGATCCTAGTTGGAAGCAGTTGGTGGAGAGGTTGTTTTACTCTACAGCAAGTTCCAAATTGCTTTCCATATCATAATAGGAACTTTCCTAGAGGCACTTCCACATCAGTCCTTCTATCTCTTCAGAACTCAACATTTGCTTATTGTCACCTTGTTCATAAGCTGACTCTGTCAAATCATTGGAAAGCTTAATTTCCACACCTCTTCCATGCATAGAATGTTGCAGAGCAAAATTGAAGTCAGTGTCCTAAACATAAGGGACCCTTTGGTGAGCATGCGGAACAGCTTCAGTAAGGTAATAGTTGCTTCATGATGTTGCTTCTACCACTTGCTGAATTTGAGTACATCCTCAATGCTTGGTCTTGTTGATCACCATTCATCTAAAATCTTCTCTTTGATGTCTCAATAGCTTTTATAGAGAATTTTGAAGATTTTCTACCATTGTAAGGTTATCGGAGAAACCCTTTTTCCCTCAATTGCATTAGCCTATCACTAACAAATTCTATGTTTGTGATGCTTGGTAATCCTGAATTTGAGTCCTGTGGCTCCCACATCCATGCCTCGTCTACAATCTGAGTTCCTCTTGGTCCACATCTCCTACTCCAGCACCAATCGAAACCAACTTTTTCAAGTCTCTCTATCATAGATGGGAACATCCACTGGTGTACATTCTTTTTCTATGGGCCTTATCTACTAACCTTATCTGCTTGCTGGATTGAGCAATGGAGATTGAGATATGTACATAGAACAAGATGTGCGCTTCAGGCTTAGGTTTAGATACCTTACTGCAAATGGTGATGAATTACTTCAAAGAGTAGCAACTCCAATCATAAATTTGGTAATAATTGTTTCTTTGTTATAATTCTTTCTTTGTCTCTTTTTGAGTTATAATTGTTATTGTTTTGAATACATGAGCACATACTCATATCTGCATAGTCATACACACACATATGCACACACACACACACTATGCATAATGGAGTTCATCTACTATATAGTCTTGTGATTGATAACCATGAGCTTATAGTTGCACTTTTGTTTAAGGGTGAATTTGGCATTTACCTGGTTTTATTGTGGTATATATGATTGTTGTATTAGTGAAAATGCTATTTTCACTTGTACATTTTCCATCTGAGTTTCCACCAGTTGATAAGTTTGTATAAGAGAAAAATATGCATTTTTTATCAATTTTCCTATTTTTTTGCATTTTGTGCTAGGCTTTAGTATGGCCGAGTTTGTCCATCCTTCCAAAAATGATAGAAAGTCACTTTGTAGAGATTTTTGTGAGTTCATGCTTGTTGATCAGTTCATGGATAGCTTGGCATGGAACAAGAGTTTATATCACTATGAGGAAACAAGAGGTGCACCATGTCCCCTATCTTCATTTTGGAAGAATATCATATGAGCACTTTTAGTCACTAGAGAGTGGGATGATGCCAGATATTCTTGGTTGAGAGCACCACATATGAAAGTTTCAATGAGATTGTGAGATGTTCAACAGAAGCTACTACACCTATCATAGTATCTACCACTAATCTCATGCTCATAGTTGGAATTTTGCAAGTTTTTGGAGGTTTTCAATGTAAAGTATAGTTTTCTGGACTTGATACTTGGATACTCATTTGACCTTGTTATCTCGGAATTACTCATTGGTGAAGAGCCATCTACAAATATGCACAGTGGTACCATCATAGGTAATGTGATTTCATAGTGATGCAATCATTTACATCATTTGATAACTTTGATGCTTCATTTCTCTATCCTATTGGTATAGGGGCTAGATAGAAGATATTGCTATGTGTTGAGTGTAAAAAATATGATGCACATGGCTGGTCATTTATATTTCATTTCTTGAGGTGAACGAGTATTGTTAACATTTAGGTGTAATCCCTTATAATTAAGAGGAATTCTTATGGGTTTTAGAAATGAATTGTGTGCTTTTGTTTGTTCCTATTTTAGAAATGAATGGTGGCCATTAGAGAGCTCCTAGTTTAGATGTTAGATGTAATTGTGTATGGCTTTGGGTATAAGTTTTAGGGTCTAGAAAATACCGTTCCATATTTGAAGCATCCTTTGACTTTTCCACGTGATGAATACTTTGGCTTTGTCACATTTTTTGTGTTTTGGTGACAAAACCTCTCTCTAGGATTATTTCTTCCACATAATTTACATTGATGAGACGGGAAACATGTTGGCCCATTGCCAATAGGTATGAGTGTTGGAGATGACATGAAGCACATAGATTTGATTGCATTTGCCTATCATTTCACCCATGAAGGAAGAGACTACAATTTAGGAGTTTTACCAATAAAAGGAATTCATTTAAAATTTTAATTCTTTTACAATTTTACCATATAAAAAGAAAGTATTTTATAATAAGGCTATCTCGGTTGATCACAGTAATGGTCACCCACCCTATCAGTCAAATCTATCTTTTTTGAGTGCCAAGATTGATTTAGGCAAAAATTAATCTCATGTTTGGATTTTCACCTAAACCAACAAATATATGTGGCACCCTATCACCACAACACAATGACTGAATTAAGATGAAGTCTGTAGTGATGGGTAGTGAAAATTTATGGGTGAAAATTAGTCCAAACTTGAATTTAATACAAATTAAGGTTAAAAAATACTAAAAATATAGCAATAATGAAGAGGATTACAAAGAAAAGATAATAGAAGAAGTGATTTAGGATAGAAAATGATATCAAAATTAAGGTTAAAAAATACTAAAAATATAGCAATAATGAAGAGGATTACAAAGAAAAGATAATAGAAGAAGTGATTTAGGATAGAAAATGATATCAAATACTCAAACATTTCTATATTTTCAAGGTAGGTTATTATAGAGATTCGCCTAAATTTGTATATTTCAAATATATGTTAGCAGGAAAATTTTTGCCAACTTTTTTATATTTCAAATTGAAATTATTATAAAAATTTGCCAAAATATTTATACTTAGAATATTAAATACTTAGATAAATTCACCCATATTTATATACTTTTGAGTGGGGGGGGTATTATTTTTTACCCTATTGGGGAAGTCAATCCAAATTGGTATTTTTGTAGGTTTAGGTGCCCTTGGGTTAAATCCCACATACCATCTAAAAAAGGAAATGGGCATGCTTTTTATTAGCCATTGAATTTCAATTACAACTTGAAGGGCACTCCTCAAATAATCAAAGAAAAACAAAAAATAATCATTGGGTAGGTACCAAATGTGATTAACAAATAGCCCCCTAGATTCCTTGTTCTTCTTAATCCAGTGTTTCAAAGTGCCTTGAGCCAATCTTGGGCCATGAAGTATTTCAATAGCGATGCACCATAGTGCACACTTCTTCTCGAGACCTCCATGATGATATCTTTGGAATAGAAAACTGAGCTCCTAGGGTTGCACATGGTACTCTACACAGAGGCTATAGAATACACAGAAAACACAGTACATAGGGAGCACGAACACAGACCTCTTTCGTGTTACAAATGTGGTTGAACTTACAGTCTGTGATTGACCAGGCCACTATATGTTTTATTAAAGAACATACACAAAGAAGTGTCCAATGGCCATTTAGCCTTTCACATAGACACTAATGGTAACAATCTCCCACTAAAGGCCAATATGGACAAAGTAACTATGGGAGAAAAATAAAGAATGATAAGGAATACCTGAGTGTAACTATACAAACTATACCCCCCACCTGATGGGCATGTTACACAGTATACAAGTGACTGTTTAAGATCACGAATCAAGTAAGCCCCATCAAGTGACAACAATGCCGAAAGCTATCTTGTGGTAGAGTGTAGCTCAATGATGAGTAGCACCTCCTTTAATGTCAATCCGGGAAGACGTGAGGATGATATGAAGACCTCAAGCAAGTGGCGACACAAGTGCGTGAGTGAGAAGCACACTAGCATGCACACACATACACACACACGCGCACACACGGCAAGACAAAGAGTGAGAATCAATGGAGCTTTTAGATTACTTTCAAAATGCTCTTACAAGTTCGTTTCAATTACAATCTAACCCCAAAAATGAGCTCTCTAGCCCTTTTTATAGTTTTTGACTAGCTTTTGGTCCTGTCCAGACCTAGTGTCCGGCCTAGTTAAAAATTAGGTTCCAGGGCTTATTTGGGGGCTCAAACGAGATCTAAAAAATACGAAAATTGGTACGCGACTACTTCTAAGGCTCCTCAAGCTCAAGGACTCCTTGGCTTGCACAAAATGGAGCTACAAAAAGGTGAAATGATATTTACAATGATTGTTAGTGATAAAAATCACTGTTGTTGTAGGGATTTCTTCTAGTGATCTGCCATACATATCTTCGAGCTCCCTACTTGCTCTTCCTCCCTGCAGGTCCATCTCTTTGATTTGCATTAATGTCTTGAAAAAATATTGGCCTACTTGCCAGATCTTCTTTGACTGCCCTGTTTGCTTGTGCTGTCCCTTCGCTCTGACTCCCTTCTTTGACTTTCATGTATTGTACGTCCTGGTGTACCAAGGCTACTGCCAACACCCCCCCCACTCTCGCGTCTGTCGCCCCTGACAGACCCTTGTCTAGCTGCTTTTTGGACATAGTATTGTACAACGTCGGCGGCGAGGTGGTGTTCTTCTAACCTGAGTCCCCTTGCTAGATCTGTCAGCAATGCATCCCAATTGACTGGCCCTGGGACATCTGGATGTGGCACCCGTAACTGCTCTGAGTGAATGGTTCGCTCCACAGCAAATAAATGGAGGAGATGTGAGGGTCTGGGTACAAATATTTCTGAGTGGTATTCCCAGAACCCTGTTATGAACATCTCTTCGAATGTTTGTTTAAAGCAGGCTGGGAGGTATTTTATTCTGGCGTGCCAAGCGTATATCACCTCTATGGAAGGAGTGGTGCTCATGTCATAAACTAAATCTTGGTTTCCTGTAAGGAATCCGACGCCTGAGAAGTGTGGGTCCTTGATATTCTTGAATGTCCTGAATGTAATAAGCATTAACTCAAAAATTTTCATGCACATCTGGGCCATTACATCAGGGGTATTCTTTAATCGGATGCTCCAGTGCCGTATAGTGGAAATCATGTAATTGACGGTGGGGGGCCCTTGAGGGGGTGCTAGATAGACGTAGTTTAACCATTTGGCGCATCCCTTGATATTCTTGACTGCAATGGTAAACTCTGGCCATGTGCGTCTGCGGAGTACAGGAACATAACAAGGATTATATTTAATAAAAAGAGGCATATTCGTCCAGGTGCGAACCATCTCCGGGTAGGTTTCGAGGAGTCGGATCCTCCAAGTGGGTTGATGAATGGATCCTTTTTGAGCGCTCGCTGGGATGTCATCTGGCCCAAATTGAGTAGCAAACGTTGGAGGTTTGCCACATCTTTGTTGGATTTCTGCATTATAGTCCGCCAGGAGTATACAATATGGCACGTATTGATCATCATTGGTTCCTATCCATCTATGGTGGGACATGCTGCGGAAGTATTCTGATTTAATAATAGTGTCCTCTATCTTTGCCATAGATTGGATTTGAACTGCCACTCGATCTTCATGAGTTGATGCCGTTTTCTCTAGTGTTTGGAGCCACTCAGGTACTTCAATTTCTAACGTATCCATTCCTTCTGCGGTTTGCTCACCACCTGGCATTGGCATAGGAACGTAAGGTTCCTCATACGTCTCATCTACCTCGATGGGTACCAAATCCTCGAGTTCTGGTTCGACAACTGGAGAGGGCTGCCTTTCGTGTGTGAGTAATCTTGCCTGTAATTCGGCCACCTGCTCTTTCAATGTCTTGACTTCCTCTGAAGTCGTGGTCGTTTCTGTGACTTTGGGTGCTGTCTGTTGCTCTTGGAGTTGATTGCGCAGCGCATCACGTTCCCTTTCCAAGTCGTCATGAGCTTCTAATAGATCTGCATAGCTATCCAAGATGGTCTTCATTGTCTCTGAGGGAACAGCTTTAAACTGTTCTGGATCAATTTCGTGTGGAGAGCCTTCCATTGCTGCTTCTAGATTTGCTTCATTTTGCTGCTGCAGTCTCTTGTTTTCTTCAAGGGCGGCCGCCATGTGTTTTCTGAGAAGCGCCAGGTTACGCCGGACTTTGAGATTATCGGCTTGGTATACCTCGAGCAAAGCTTCTAGTTGTTTGACACCTGATTCTGTCGATGGTTGGGGTGCCGCCAATAATGTTTGGTGAGCCTGCTCAAGCGTCGTGTAGCGTTGATTCAGTTCTGCATTTTCTGTTTGTAGAATGTGAAACTGTCTTTGTAAGTTCTGATGGTGCGTTTCCAGTTGCTGATACCGGTTGTCCAGAGCTTTGTACTCATTCTGGAGCTGGTATACACATTGGTTTAATGCTAAAAATATGTTATTTACATTAAATAATGCTGGGAGGGGTGAAGATGCAGGGGGAATGGGGGCGGGAATGGGAGAGGTGAATGATGTGGATGTAAGCGGAGATGTGGGTGGAGGGGGTATGGGTGAGGAAGGTGACATGGGGGGAGGAAGCGGTGCTGTGGCTGGTGATGTTTCCATCGTGTCAACTGTTTGAGTGACGGTGTAGATGGGAATCGTGGGTGGAGTGGAGGTGACATCGGTGAACAGGGTGGTGAAGGTGGGCGTGGTGACTCCCCCGAATTGGATTCCCGGGGAGAGTGGGATGCCCATGACAATGGTAGTGGTAGTGGATGTGGTAGTGCTAGTGTCCTGTGGTGGAGTGAATTGTGCAGTGTGAGGTGGGGATGGTGGTGACAACGGTTCTTCGTGATATTCTTCTGCTTGCGCTGACTCGCCTGGTGCTGATGTATTGATGTGAATTTGCTTCCCGGACCTCCTGGGACGAGCAGGAACCCTTTTCTCAAACCTGTGAATGTAGGCCACTGCCTCATGAATGGCCTCGTCCAGTCCTACGGCGTCGGCATGAAGGTTCATGGACTCAATGAACAACTGGTCCACACCTTCCTCAGCTAGCAAGTCGTTCATGAGTCTTTTGCCCTGTTCTAGAGACATCTGATGCTGTTCCTGAACCAGTCGCATGGTTCGATATAGTCTCTTGATTTGTGCCGAATATGCTGGGGCACTTGCTAACTCGGAGAGTTCGTCATATTCTTGATGTTGTTCTTCGTCGGCTTCTTCTTCGTCTCCTCCTGCCTCTTGTTCATGTACATCGACTTCTACAACTTGTGGTTGGGTGGGGGCCGATGTTGTTTGGGGTTGTGGTTCCTGAGCTCGCGCTGCTTCAGCTTCGAGGTTAGAGTCATAGATTAATCTGGCAATTTCTTCATCCGTGAGGTCCTCAAGAGTAAATCCCTGTGGAAATTCCAAATCGGATGGAATGGGTGGAAACACCAGATTAGGCCCCTCTGTGCTTGGTCTCGGTAGCCGGATTGTGAATGGCCTAACTCGTCGTGTCTGGGGAGGGGTGATTTCTGGTGTAGTGGTAGCTCCCCTTGGTTGAGCACAGGGTAGTTGGACTCCCCCCCTCATCTTCTTTGATGGGGGACCTGCTGCTGATAATCTTCTCTGGAATTCTTGGACTCGGGACCATACGAGTGCCCGCTGAACAGGCACGTCATAAGCCAAGCATCTATAAATTATTCTGGTCAGAGCACAACACCCGTGGAGCACATTCTTCTGTTTCTTGTTCCACCTTTGATGCGCTAGGTGGATCTGATCGATGATCCAGTGGGGCACATTGATGGGAAGGCTTTCTGTTTCTGCTAGATATAAACTGAACCATATTTTTTTCGGGGGCATTGTGAATCGTTCCTGGGCGGGGAAAGCAAAATGTTGCATGATGGTTCGCAGGTGCAGCGCAATGGTAGGTGTCATCGCTACCATATCCTTCAACTTGTTAAGATCCTTGTGCTTCATTCGACCTGGGACCATGGTTTCCTTTTCTGTTGGGATGTGCATGCCATACATGCCCAATGCTTCTCTTACCAGATTGAGGGTCAACTTGAATCTTTTAAGCTCATTACCCGGCAGCAGTGATGGCAACACAAAGGTGTTGTCGCCGCCCTTGGCTCTGCTTGGCGTGATGGTACTGATCAGATAAGAACATCGTAAAAAATCCGGCTTTGGTAAGTGAGTCCTGAAATAACTTTCCACACCCGCTTTGATCCAAACTGATCTCATGACTTCGGCATTTTGGTAGCTTTCAAACTCGCGTGCGAAAAAGTGGTATCGACCCCATTTGCCATTGAATTCCAATTCTGCTTCCCAGAAATAGGTTCCATCGCCCAGTGGTCCAGCAACATCACTGAACCAATGCGCATGCTTACCTACTTGAGAAGTGTGCCCTTGAGGAGGATCCTGGATGGGGAGCACATGCACTGCTTGAAGCTCTTGCGGTCTTGCGGTGAGACGTGGCTCAAGGAGAAGTGTTTCTATGTCCACAATCTGGGCACCAGATCCGGCTTGAGAACTGGTACCTGCTTCTGCCATGGCCCTGTTCGCTGGTTGGTTCTGTGAGAATATAGAACCAAGTGTTAACATCGTAATGGACAGAATAAATCCGTTGTTGTCCCCGTTACAACATTAACATGAGGTGGATGGTGAGTTAGTGGTTAGTAAGTGCATGAATACAGTGTGTGTAGTTAGTGCTTGTGTTGTCCTAGGAGACTACTGCAGTTAGTAAGTGGGTATGAATTTACAAATTGGGTTCGGGGGTTTTATTACAGGCCCTAGGCTGCCAAATGCAGTGAGTAGGCTTTGCCTTCGGTTTCGGAGAGTCTCTACAGAGCCTTCTCGGTGTCATGGTTTGAAAACGAGACCTCTTTGGGACCCATTTACGATTGATTACATGTACGCTCTTGGGTTTTGGTGTGTACATGAGTGTCGAGAACGAGTGAAATCTGGCAGTATGCATCGCTGCGTTATGCTGTTTAGGTTGTGGCCTCAGCGTAGCTACTTGTGCCATCAAGCAAGCCTTAGGCACCCAAATTTGTCTTGATTGTGGGCTTGCCTTCATCGACTTCTTGGGCACCCAAATAGATTTTACTTTAGCAGAAGAATTTCTGAAAGACTTCTTATTAGCGTTGTGTTGTTGGTCACTAATAAGAGGCTTTGCCCCTGTAGTTGACGGTGGTGCAACCGGTTGTTCGCCTTTCCGCACCCACACCTGGTTTATTTTCTGGGCCATTCTGCTGCGCAGGTACTTTTGATCTCGGACATAGGTAGTACTCTGCTTCTTCTGCCTTTGATCCACCTTGGGTTGCTGCCTCCTTCTAGCCTTTGGAAAAGAAGGGAGTTCCGTTGCATTCCTGACTTCTTTTTTGCGAATATCATTCCTCTGCAACACATAGTTTTGGACAAGAACAGCATGGTCATCTTCATGTGTACCCCTGGAAGGACCAGGAGTCCGTGCCTTTCCTAGTTCCTTGAGTGCTCCATTGTCTAATTCTACTGTAACTCGACTATGATTGATCCAAACCTGGAGAAGTCCACTTCTTAGGTTTAAATTGACTGCTTGGTCATAAATCCAATCTTGACCCAAGACAAGAGGTTCAGTGAGATCCTCATCTTGACACACTAGCACTTTAACTGTCATTGCCTCATCATGAATGTAGAGGGGAAGTTCCACCTCGCCCATACAAGGGGTCTCCACGCCTCCCAATCCTATAAGATATGCTTCCACAGGATTGACAGTTAACTGTAACTCTTGACAGTAAGACATTCTAACAGCACTAGTGGCTGCACCTGAGTCAATCAAGGCTCTTACAGTCCTTGCACTTTTTCCTTGTCCTATATCTAGGGTTACGAAAGGACGTCGATCAGTTATCCTAGGTGAGCTGGTTCCTGCGACTTCACACATTGCCATATGATATCCTTGATCTGCATAGTCATTTGTCCTAGGCTGCTCTCTACCTTGCCTTCGTAATTTCATCCTTCTGATGCGTTCTAAAGCTTCTGCTTGAGCTTCTTCTCTAACTCGCTTTTCTTCCTCTTTGCGATTCTTAGCAGTGTTGAGTCGGCTGAGCATTCCCTCCGTGAGGGGTTCCTGGTACAACTTGACTCTGCAACCGCTAATATAATTTGGGAGAACATCACCCTCTAATGTGGCCAATTGTACTGCTCCGCTTGTGGAGATCCTATTGATGATCATAGGTCCATAGCCTCTCTTTTCTAACTTCCTCGCGTGTTGTTTGAGTGTATAGACTAGGACTAGATCTCCTGCTTTCAAGCCTTTATCCTTCACATGGGCATCGAAATATGCCTTCTGTCTCTTCTTGGCTGCATATATTCCTGCAGCGGCTCTCAGTCTTGTTTCTCCTAATCGTTCAAGATCAAAGATCCTAGAGGAGAGTTCATGACCTGTCCATTCATACTCTTGTGCTACTCTCAATGTAGGAATCAGGAAGTCCAAGGGTAGCACAGCGTTTTGACCGAATACCATCTGAAAGGGGGTGGCTTGGAGTACCGTTTTGTAGGCAACTCGGTATGCCCAAACAGCATGGTGTAGTTGTTTGTCCCAGTCAGAGCGTTTAGTGTTCACTAATTTCGTCAGTACATTGCATAAAATCTTATTAGTGCTCTCAGCTTGTCCATTAGCTTGAGGGTGATAGGGGGCAGACTTCTTGTGTATTACCAAGAATTCTTGGAGTAGATTTTCAATCACTTCATTTAAGAAATGAGTGCCTCTATCACTTACTAGTTCTATGGGTAGCCCATATCTTGTGAACACATTCTCAAACAAGAATTTGGCAGTTGTTTGAGCATCGTTCTTGGTCGTAGCCTTTACCTCTACCCACTTGGTTAGATAGTCTGTTGCAACAATGATGTATTCCGCATGAGAACCCTTAGCTGGGGGATTAATAGGACCTACGAAGTCTATTCCCCACTTAGAGAATGCACGTCCACCCATCATAGGTTTCAGCGGCATCTCATCTTTGCGTATGGGATACTGAGTCCTCTGACAGACATCACACCGTTTCACATAGGTATGTGCATCCATGTGAAGGGTAGGCCACCAGAAGCCCGCAAACAATATTGCCTTGATCACCCGATCTGGTCCAAAGTGTCCTCCTGCTACACCTTGGTGAGCAGACTCCAAGATTTTGAGATATTCACTTTCATGGACACATAACCTCAGGTAACCATCTTTGCCGCGCTTATATAGATTATCACCTATGAGTGAGTAATCCTGGGCTTCTTGTTCTAAACTCCTTTTCCTAGCTAGAGTCATGTCTGGAGGGAATGTGTTTGTCCTCAAGAATGATACTAGAGGTTCACTCCAATCTGGCACAATGGATACTTGATAGAGAGTGGCATGTTCCACAGGTGGTTTAGTGCAACAGGTTGGGCATTCCTTGCACAACTTTTGGACATCCGCTTCCATAGTTGGCCAATGCACTCCGAATCTCTTTAGAGTCTGCAACGTTCGTTGTTTTGAATGGTGTTGCTCTAACGCACCTACATGTGCTAATTGCAACCATTTAGCATACTCATCCTCTTCCACGCAACAAGCCAAGATCCCTTGATCTGTGTGCTTGTACATGCTTCCTGCCATGATGTGGTATTTTTGGGCTTTTACAACCTCTCTATTCCGTGTGTTTACCACTGGATGGTTAGGCCCGTATGTCAATACTGGTACCAAAGGCTTAGCCCACTGCGGTATAACTTCCAAATTAAACAAGTAAGCATCAGGAAGATCATCTGACACTCCTTGTGGGGCTTCTCCCGATGTGAGCCTGGAGAGGTGATCTGCTCGTAAGTGAGTCCTACCTTTCCTTACCACGACCTCAAAGTCATATTCCATTAGCAAGAGAAACCATCTCACTAATCTTCCTGTATTGCATGGCTTGTTTACAAGATATAACAATGCCTGATGATCAGTAAAAAATTTAAACTTATTTGCAAGCAAATAGTGTCTAAATTTCTTAACTGCATACACCATGCCTAATCCTTCTCGCTCTGTGGTGGTGTAATTCCGTTCAGCCGCATTCAATTGTCTACTGGCATAGGCAATTGGAAGATCCATATTACCTTCACCAGTAGGTTGTGCGAGCACACATCCAATAGCATAATTGGATGCATCAACATGAACATGGAATGGCTTATTCCAATCTGGTGTGGTCAAGATTGGTGCTGAACATAATCTTCGTTTAAGTTCTTGGAAGGAATTCTCACATTCATCCGTCCACTCAAAGTTAGTCAGAAGTCCGTACATGGGCTTTGCAATGACAGCATACATGTGTATAAATCGTCGATAATAACCACAGTGCCCCATGAAAGCTTGTACTTCCTTGACATTCTTTGGCCTAGGTAGCTCTGCTATGGCTCTCACTTTCTCTTCGTCAGTAGATATGCCATTCTTTGACACTATGTGTCCTAGAATCTTACCTTGCCTGACCATAAAAACGCACTTTTCTGGGTTCAGGCAGACTTGATATTCTCTACATTTGTCAAAGATGTGTCTGAGTTCAGGAATATGAGTTTGTCTAACATCGGAATGAGCACAAAGATCATCAACATAGACTTCTAAACTCTTCCTCAGGAACTCCTTAAACACATGGCACATCAGCCTCTGGAAGGTGGCTGGTGCATTGGTAAGCCCAAATGGCATTACTCTAAAAGCAAAAATGCCCCATTCTGTGGCAAAGGCTGTCTTATGCTGATCCTCTGGAGCTATGGCTACTTGATTGTAGCCCGAAAATCCATCAAGGAAGCTGTACACTTCCTTGCCTGCCACTCTTTCTAAGAGATGTTCTGTGATGGGAAGCGGATAGTTATCTCGAATCGTGGCGGCATTAACCTTTTTCAAGTTAATGCACACACGCAGCTTGCCATTCTTCTTGGGCACCACTACGATGGGGGATACCCATTCAGTGTGCTCAATTTCATAGATAAATCCAGCTTCGACCAGTCTATCTATCTCTTCCTTGATCTTAGCAGCGTAATTATCGTTATATGTATAAGGCTTTTGCTTAGAGGGTTTAGCATCTGAGGTCATGGGGATGGTGTGTGAGCATATGTCCGGGTCAACACCTTTCAAATCCTTGTAACTCCAAGCGAATACATCTCTGTATTCTCTTAGCAAGGCAGTCAATTCATGCTCTTCTTCTTCTGTCAGGTCATGGCCTATATACGTGCATCTCTCCTCTCCTTCTTCTATGGCCACTACTATTTTCTTGGTGGTTTCTTTGTTATCATAGGCCTCTCCTGATTGTGCCTCTCGTTTAGGCATTCTTATCATGACTCTCCTGTCATCTATCTCGTACTTCTTAAAATTTTCTGGGACCTCAAACAAAGATTCTTCCTCTTCTGGTAAGGCTTCTCTCTTCTTTCGTTTCTTTCCTTCTTCCTTAGGGGTCATATGCGTTGCTAATCTTACATCATTTGTAACTTCTCCATGCTTCTGAGGTTGAATTTCCACTTCCTGGAGATATTCTTCATCTGATGCAAATGGTGGGTCCATAATGATTGACTCTAGATCGGAGTCACTTGCATCCTCAAATGCATCAGGGCTAGGTTCGCATTCTTCTAGAACTGCCTCTCCCATGATTGGCTCTATGGAGAAGACTGAAATATCATAGCCATCCTCATCACAGTGAGGTGTCCATTGTTCTTCATTGATGGCTACGTCCATTGTTGCTAAAATTTCTGCCCAGCCATGGGGTTCAAATTCCTCGTCTGGAAAAACTACAGGTGCATAGGCTGGGTCTTGAATGGGTCTATGGGTTTCGTTTGCACCTATTTCTCTGGCCTTTTCTCTCTTCTCTTCCTCCACTGCTACTTTGCACATCCATAAGTGAGTGTCTTCGTGCATCCAGGAGGATCCTGATCCTATGGAATGCACAGATTCTGTGTCATCTTTGGCTCTATGGATGGGATTCCATTGGATAGGAGGGACATCTCTATGAGAATAATCCTTGAGATTGACTTTGGTTGTAACACCTAAGTGCTGCAGGTACAAAGAATTGGTTCCCCAATCCTGTACCACTTGCAACTGTCGCATGAATGGTCTTCCCAAAATCATCTCATAGGCATGATTTTTGCTGAAGTCACATATGGCAAAGGTATGTTCAAACTCGACACCACAAGTGGTGAGAGTTATTCCTTCTAGCAATCCTAGGGGTCTCTCTATGTGACCATCGGCCATTTGCAATTTCATTCTCGTCGGCCTGAGTGCCGGCTTGCCCCAACGCTTCCATAAGGAGGTAGTGGCAATTGCAACTCCTGCACCTGAGTCCAAAATTGCCTTCGTGGTGTAGTCATGGTAGGTGATGGGAAGGTAGGTGTTCCCTTCTTCACCTTCACACATATCTCCTATCTTATCCAAGGGAATTTCCGGTACTGTCCTATGGGATCCTACCCGGGAACGAGGTTTTGCAGTTTCAGTTACTTGACTAGCTACATATTTCCGCGCGTTTGGTCTATCCTCAAGCAACTCTTCCAAAGTGAGATCGCGTTGCACCTTGGTGTTCGTTACTACCTCCATGTTCCTCGGTATGACTGAGTCGTCGTTCCTTACCATGACTGTGGGTGCTCTAGTCCTATGGATTGGTCCGGCTTTTTAATCTGGACCACAGATCTTCCTAAGCCGTCCTCATAGATGCTAGCACCTAATCGGTTGGTCCTAAGGTACTCCAGCTGCGTTTTGTAAGGGCCTTCTACCCTGTACAGGTAAGGCACACCTGAACTTCCTGTAGGTCTGTCCATGCCTTGAGACATCCCTGATTCACTGGTATCCGAGCTAGGGTAATGAGAGTGGTGACTCAACTGCTGGGCCCAAGACCTTGCAGTATGATTGACACTAGCCTCTGAAGACCTAAGGCTTTGTCTCTCTCTTGCTAGGTGTCGTCCTGATCTAAGGTTCATATGCCTAACTGATTAACCCAATTTTTGCCCAGAGTACAACCTCGTTGCCGATCAATTGGTATCAGTCACTTGATTCTTTTTAGTTATTTCTCGTGTTTAAGGTCTTATCTGATATTTCGTCGTCAGGAATACTTGAATGTTCTTCGTACTTTCAGGTTGATCGTCCCAAGTTAGGTTCTTTCCCTTATGTTGTCGACAGTACAGAGATTAAGTTTTTAGCTTGAACTTGAGTTTTTAGGTAGTCTTCAACTTGATGGTGGCCTATCGTAGCCCTGACTTACTCCTACTTCTACTAGTTCTTAGCTTGAGCTAGGAAATGACAGAGGGAGTTGAGAATATTCCAACCTTACTTGTTGATCCCTTGCTTTATGGTGCTCAAGAACCCGGTTCTCAAGCTTGCAAAGAAACCTTGCTTGTACGCTCTCAGTTGCTCTCAATGAACCTATAAAAGTCCCACGGTTAGCTCAATGCTTAGATTCAAAGGACACAACCAACCACTTTTATTCATGTAACATAAACACACATGTGCATTCTGACTTTTAGGAAAATAATTCTAAAGACCCCTGACTTTGATCCCCCTGGGTATGGTCAACTTCAAAATACCCTCTCTAAAAATCAACGCATTATCTTTATAAAAAACAGTTGAGGGCGTGTAGTATATGCCACGAGCTTTCCAACAAGCCCAAAAGCTCAAGAATTGGATTTCGTATGAAAAAGTTAGGACTGTTCAGGGTTTAGGGAGTTAAATCAGGATTCAATACAAGCTAACAGTCAAACAGGAATACTCGAGTAGCTTGTGGCACGGCCTCGCGATGCAATACTACACCCTAGTGTTGTCCCACACTCAATCAAAATTTAGACCAATAATTTTGCCTTGAAAATTTGACCTAATTTGCCCTTCTAACGCGTTCGCATAGTCTGTCGGTCGCGATTGACAGGTCAGTCGCGATCGACGTGTCGATCGCGATTGACAGGTCCGTCGTGGCTGTCAGTCGCGATTGACTGGTCAGTCGCGATTGACACGTGGCCAAAAAGTCAATCAATCGTGGTCAAAGCGTCGTTGACTCTGTCGGTCGCGATTGATGAGTCGATCGCGATTGACAGGTCGGTCGCGAGGGTCTGTCGATCATGGTCAAAGCGTCGTTGACCGTGTCGGTAGCGATTGACAGAGCCGTCGAGGTCTGTCCGTCGTGGTCAAACAGTCGTTGACTGTGTCGGTCGCGATTGATGAGTCGATCGCGATTGATGACTCGATCGCGATTGACACGTGTCACGCGTATGGTCAGTCGGTCGTGGTCAATCGGTCGTTGACTCTGTCGGTCGCGATTGACAGAGCCGTCGTGGGCTGTCGATCGCGATTGACGTGTCGATCACGATTGACAGATCTGTCCGTCGTGGTTTGTCGATCGCGATTGATAGAGCGATCGCGATTGACAGAAATCTGTGGAATTTCAAAAAACTAAACACATTTTTGGGAAGCTCTAGGCCTGTAGTTCATGGATATGCACTTTGTTTAGCAATTAGAGCAATTTTTCTGTCGGTCGCGATTGACAGAGCTCGGCGACACACAGACAGTTACTCAGATTTCCGTACCTACACGGGGGTGCTGGGGAGGATGATGCGGCCTGTACCTGCAGAATGCTCACAAAACATGCAAAAAACAGCACATGCAAATTCGCTCTCTCGCTCTCTCTCACAAGTGAAATGAGGGAAATGAGGTGGAGATGGGGATATGGTCAAAAAACTGAAATTTTCGCGATGATGGAGATGGACGTGGGAGATGGTGATGATGATGATGGTGATGAAGATAGTGAAGAAAGTAAAAGAAAATCGATGAGAGTGAAGAAAATACCTACAACTCCAACGCGTCAACTCTACGTCTTACCATCACACGCTCGTCCTCAAAGCTCGATCCCCGGCAACGGCGCCAAAATTTGGTGTAGCTCAATGATGAGTAGCACCTCCTTTAATGTCAATCCGGGAAGACGTGAGGATGGTATGAAGACCTCAAGCAAGTGGCGACACAAGTGCGTGAGTGAGAAGCACACTAGCATGCACACACATACACACACACGCGCACACACGGCAAGACAAAGAGTGAGAATCAATGGAGCTTTTAGATTACTTTCAAAATGCTCTTACAAGTTCGTTTCAATTACAATCTAACCCCAAAAATGAGCTCTCTAGCCCTTTTTATAGTTTTTGACTAGCTTTTGGTCCTGTCCAGACCTAGTGTCCGGCCTAGTTAAAAATTAGGTTCCAGGGCTTATTTGGGGGCTCAAACGAGATCTAAAAAATACGAAAATTGGTACGCGACTACTTCTAAGGCTCCTCAAGCTCAAGGACTCCTTGGCTTGCACAAAATGGAGCTACAAAAAGGTGAAATGATATTTACAATGATTGTTAGTGATAAAAATCACTGTTGTTGTAGGGATTTCTTCTAGTGATCTGCCATACATATCTTCGAGCTCCCTACTTGCTCTTCCTCCCTGCAGGTCCATCTCTTTGATTTGCATTAATGTCTTGAAAAAATATTGGCCTACTTGCCAGATCTTCTTTGACTGCCCTGTTTGCTTGTGCTGTCCCTTCGCTCTGACTCCCTTCTTTGACTTTCATGTCTTGTACGTCCTGGTGTACCAAGGCTACTGCCAACATAGAGCTTTAGTCAAAGCATCTACAACATTATCTCGAGTGTGAACCTTCTCAAGAATATGTGCTCAGCTGCTAAGCAATCTCTAATGAAGTGATACCTCGCCTCAATGTGCTTGGTCTTTGCATGATAGATTGGATTCTTAGCCAAAGCAATGGCACTCTGACTATCACTAAGCAAACGAGCTACATGCTGAGGTAAGCCCATATCACAAGCAAGACGAGAAAGCCACAATGATTCCTTACATGCCTCACTTGTTGCAACATGCTCTGCTTTTATGGTGGAAACAATTGTACATTCTTGAAGATGAGATCTCCAAGAGATAGCACCTCCAGCAAAATGAAAAATGTACCCTGATGTAGACTTACAATTGTCTACACAACCAGCATAGTCAGAATCTGTGTAACCAATAATGGATGCTTTCCCTCTATCTAAGCATAGAAACTTGTCCTTAGTGCCACTCAGATATCTCAAAATCATTTTCACCACTTCCCAAAGTTTCTTGCCAAGATTAGATATATATCTACTCACAACTCCCACTGCAAATGCAATGTCTTGTCTCGTTGCTACCATAGCATACATGAGACTACCAAGAACAGATTAATAGGGAATTTTGTTCATGAATTCATTTTCCTCATCTGATTTGGGGCAATCATCCTTGCTCAATTTCACATATGTGGGTATAGGTGTACTCAATGCCTTTCCACCCTGCATATTGAACATGTGAAGTACTTTGGATATGTACTCACTTTGATACAAGTATATGCATCTTTTACTCCTATCATGAGTAATGCACATGCCAAGAATATGTTTGGCCTCTGCCAAATTCTTCATATCAAATGTCTAGCTCAACTTCTTTTTGAGAATTGAAAAGTCATAAGAGGACTTCCCAACAATCAGCATATCATCGACATAAAGTATCAAGCATATCAACCTGCCATTCAAGCATCTTTTTGTGTAGAGACAATGATCCTCATTGCTTTGAGAATAGTCTTGAGACTTCATAAAAGAATCAAA